>CAJQZP010001441.1:4742500-5942500 GCA_907164705.1 Parnassius apollo | reverse complement strand
TATAAGCAATAACTTGACAAAGTTTTACCGCATTTATCAGAGAACGATATGGTAGTGCATAAAGTACGAAAAAACAAATATTATTTTTATATATGTATTAAAATATATAGTTTATTCTGTCTAAAGACAGACCTGTAAATATATACGATAGACGTTATTTTAACAGCTGATTTGTTTTCTTTAATACTAGAACTGAATCGAGGGTTGACAATAAATTCGTAGCGAAATTATGTTTTTATTTTGTATAGTTACTTATATCAGTTGAATATTTTCCAGTACTAATTGAATATTTTAGCCTCGCGACTTAACCAACATACCCAATGTTGAATCCCAGAGCACAATCCGTTCTGTAGTTACTAAAAACGTAAATACACCAACGCAGCGTCGATCTTTGTATATATGTAGTATAAAACCTGCGTCTATTTTTGCTGTAGCAATTTAATATATAATCTGGGTATTAATTGCTACATTTATTTATTGTATCGCATTGTATTAATATGATACATAAATAGAATGGACATTACGGGTAGGTTTTGGCTTGGGTATAGAATTTTTATCGATATGGTATTTTATCACACTGTCTTTCAACGGCTTTAAATAGGGCTTTTTCACCGAAACATCCAGAATATTCCGGTAAATACCGGTCCCGACCGACCAGGTGCAGAAAATTCGAGTGTGGGGGCTTTCTAGAAAATTTAGCTCTTCTATTCGATACTAGATGGCGCTAGAAGTGGAAAGTGCCAGCATGGCATTTTCTAGAAAGCTCTCCTCACTCTGTTCCTCGACACAAGATGGCGCTAATGCCAGGTACCAGATATCAATTTAGGCGCGCAATAATATTATGGCGAAACAAGAATAGACTTCGTAAATTCTATTGTAGATTGAGGATAGATTTGACAAAAGTTGACATTTATACGATACTAGCGATTCATCCCGGCTTCGCACGGGTGCTTTCTGGATATCGGTAGCAGCACCACCTACCGGATATAAAATCTAAACCAACTTGTAAATCTAAATTCTAAACTATACGGGGAGACTATAGGAGAGCAATTGGTTTTTATATTTATAGATTACTATAATATATATACTTCCTCTTATCATTCTGTCTATTGATGAAAACTTTATAAAAATTCGTTGTGTAGTTTAAAATATTTAAGTGTACAGACTTTGGGAAGCGACTTTGTTTTATACTATTAAGAGATGATCAGTATCAGTAATAATAGGCTATCATGAAATGATTACGATATTTGAAGTGGTCCAGCATTTCATGATAATATGATCAATTCTACGATCTGACCACATTTACGTAACTTGACAGTTTTGGCTTTCATAGTTTTAATCTAAAATTAGCACCATCTGTTTACTGCTAAGTAAACTAATAATAACTAACTGATAAAATAAAATATTGGGTCCTTACATAAGAAATTAGCGTTTTGTCGCACTGACCACTTTGATCTGAAATACCTCCTCTTTGGTTAAGAACTCCAAATTCGAATTTGTAAATTCATTTAGCTGGTACATTTGAGTTTTGAAAACTGTCATTCATTTGTTTTTTCCTCATTATTTTTTTCTTTGGCTTAGAAACACGCATCGACTGCTGTGTTACTTTACTCGACCGACACAAAAATTAAGGGATTTTAAATCGAATCATTACTTGTGATGAAAAGTGGATACTGTACGATAATCGGAAGCGCTCGTCGCAATGGCTGAACCCTGGAGGCCCGGCCAAATCCTGCCCTAAACGAAAATTGGCTGAGAAAAAGTTACTTGTGAGTGTTTGGTGGACTAGCACCGGTGTCGTTCACTACAGATTTCAAAATCTGGCCAAACGATTACGGTAGATATCTATTGTCAGCAACTGCAAACCATGATGGAAAAACTAGCTGCTAAACAACCGAGATTGATCAATCGCTTTAGGCCACTGCTGTTTTTTTTTAGGATAGGTGAAGTCCCTGATGGTAAGTGGTGCTGTGGCCCTAATCTCTCTTCTATTCTTTACCTGGGGATGTAATTTTTTGATTTTACTGGTATTGTGGGGGGTTCTTACTACGGCACCGTCGTGTCACGACAACACAAGACCACACACTGCACAACAAACAACCACTAAGTTAGATGAGCTACAATTGGAATGTCTGCGACATCCACCGTACTCCCCGGAACTTTCTCCAAGGGATTACCATTTTTTCCGGAATTTGGAAAATTTCTTACAAGGAAAAAAATTCAACTCTGATGCGGTAGTCCAAACCGCCTTCAAAGAGTTTATAGATTCTCGCCCCCATGGTTTTTTTAGTAAAGGAATCAATGAACTACCTATGAGATGGCAAAAGTGCATAGATAACAACGGTGCTTACTTTGAATAATTAAATATATTTTACAAAAAAATGTCTTTATATTCCTTCCTCCCGTACAAAACGCCCTTTCATATGTAAAGACCTATTATAATGCTACAGAAAACTTATTCTTGCAGGATCAAAAACTTAAAATATTCAGCCATTATCGGGATGATTTACTGTAATTGCCACGTTTAGCAAAATAACTAACTAAACTGTTATACTGGATACTGTGTACACAACTGTGATTAAAAGAATCTTTTTAATAACTATACTTATTGGGTGTATATCGGCATAGCAATAATTTCGCTAACTTCCTTTGGTATTCAGTTATCCGATGTAAGTTTTTATCTCTATTTGATGGATTAGTGAAAATATAAGCAACCATTTTATAATGCCAATCAATATTCAATAGGCCAATGATATAAAACAAATATCGCAAATAAACACTCTGCCGTACATTAATAGAGTCAAAATTAAATTACCTAAATTTAAAGAGTAAACAGTAAATAATGTAACTTTGAATCAAAGATAATTTACCATTTTAAAGATACCTCGGAAGTCATGACCGATATAAAGTGACAGGGGTTGCTAGACGTATGATAGTAATGCAATTCTAAAATATCTACGTCTAATAATCTTTAAGAATTCAAAAGATATCACTTGACTAACAAACGTGACAACGAGGCGACTCTACAAGTGATCCAACTTTGTTGATTTTGGTATGGAGCAGTATTAATGATGTTACTCAACAAAAGCCCACGCGAGCGAAGCCGCGAGGAAAAAGCTAGTATGTAAATAAGTGTATACTTTTCGATGGCTTGATTCTTCATTTAATCTTATGTTAAGTGCCCCCTATATATAATGTACTCTGGTCAAATGCTATTGTGATAGTGTAACGCTTCCCCCCTCTCATAATAATAAATACATATTTGTGACCAAGATTAATAAAATATGTTTTGATCTTTCTAAAGGTTTAATAATAGGCCGTTTGTAATATTTTTGGCGTGATCGTCTTAGTTAGGACCCTTATTTACGTTCTGTTTGTTTATTAACTTAGTTCTTTTAGGTGTCTTTTGGAAGAATGAATATTCACTAGAGCAATTGAAAGCTGTTGGTAGTGCCTTATAAGCTAAGTGAACCCCGTTCACGAAGACAGGGCTCGAGAAACGTTAAGAACATAAAACGTCCCTATTCCACTTGTATCAGGTTTACATTATTAATTTATTATTATTTATCCCTTCCCGCTCGGAAAAGGCTCAAAATATATTTATACAAAATACCCGATACAAGGGCTTCGCTCTCCTACATTTATTTAAAACACACACGCCGTGCACGGTGAGCGCCAATCATTTTGATGCACTCCCCCCGAAGGGAACGCTAATTCGGGAACTGAACCGTAGTCCACAGCAATATAACTGGCGAACCAGTAAAAGAGGCTTGGCCCCTTGTTAGTGCGTAAGCACAAACATCGACCGAAGTCGCGCACGTCAATGCGTGTAAACGCCATACAGAATACGAACGAATCCAGCCACAGTGAATGTACGTCACACGGTTTAGGCAAATAGGCACACTGGCCGTAAACCCTCCGTGAGCGCCACCATCTGCCAGACCGCCGCTCCTGCAGACGTGATGTAAGTGTATGGCATCACCACCAATTGCATGATCAGCACGGCTACTAGCCGCAGAGCGTGTCATGAGTCTACCGCTCACCTCAAGGGAATGGGGTCCCACGTTGTGCGGCTTTCGGTCGCAGCCTTGAGAGTCTCCTCAGATCCTCCCGCCAGCTACCACCCGCATGAGGTCGACACATATGCTCCACCAACCAATACAACGGCAGATATAGCCAAAAGCCAGTTATAATATAAGAGTAATAATTCGCCATCAGAAAGGGTTTGTGTCACTGACGTTGAGTAAATGCATTTTCGATCATGTTTGTCTCACCCACCAACAAGTTGCCTTCAATCATTCAAAGGTAGGAAAGTTACAGAGATATAATATTATGTTGTTATATAAAACATCGTGGAGGGCAGACAGTCTGCAGCCCCGTAATGAAGGGACCCGACTTGGGCAAAGCTACTCAGGCGTGAGTCAAACCAAGACGCAGAGAGCGCCATTGAGAATAGCGTCCCTCCAAACAACCATCGCAGAGATGCAATGCTGCAGAACGCAACAAGCATCAATACGACTATCGTCGGGCTTACACCATCCCAAGGTCCCCCATACATTCCTGCAGACATCACCACCCGCATACCTCCATCGACCAGAACCACAAGAGTGCGTCGAATCAGGCGCAGCACACCCGCAGATCCATCACAAGACGCAATACCGCAAGTAGCAGTAATTATCAATGCAACTATCATACGGATGGCGCCCCCTCACAACACACCCACATGACTCCTATCGATTTTGGTAACAAAATTTTTATTGTTGTTATATAAAAAATATCACCAACGTATCATAGTAGCACGCTACTAAGAGGCCAGTGGACAAAACTCCACGTATCATAGCGCTGATGCACTAAGACATGAAGTTGAGTATGCCTGTTACACTTAAAAGTGCTACACAACACACTCATCATCCCAATCCGAAAGATAGACGACGCATCGCTGTGCGCTACGACGTCGCCCACAAACGGTATGGGTGTGCGATGTCCACGGGAAAGCCGTATAGCTACAACAAACCCGCTTACCACCGGCACTAAGATGATATGTCTAGGACACATCGGTTAGCGAGTCCAAGTTTACCTCGGATCAATTGCTCGTGAAGCAGCATACACGCCACCGTAATATTCCTTTTCAAGTCCCTAATAAGGACTAGTCATTTTGCTACAGTACTAGGAGCAGTCGGTCACCAGACCACTCCATAAAATGCTTATGTATCAAGGAGACCTCTTATAATATTGCTTTTGTATCATAGACCTTACTTTCATAAGTCATGCATATATATATGTAATTCGAACCCACGACCTTACTATTTTAATGCATATTAATCATTGAGACCTTCTATAGTATTGCTTTTGTATCATAGACCTTACTTTCATAAGTCATTAATATATAGGGTTCGAACCCACGACCCTACTATTGTAATGCATATTAATCGTAGAGACCTTCTATGGTATTGTTTTTGTATCATAGACCTTACTTTCATAAGTCATTAATATATAAGGTTCGAACCCACGACCCTACTATTGTAATGCAAATTCATCATGGAGACCTTCTTTAGTATTGCTTTTGTATCATTGAATTCAATATCATAAGTCCCTAATATAGGACTAGTCACTGTGCTACAGTACTTCAGGCAGTCGGGCTCCCGACCACCCCATATATATGTACAACTGCAGGTATGTATCTCCGACAGCTCCTCCATACAAGACATCTAAGTATACATGAACACCTTCCATAACTTAGGAAAATTTTCTTTTATACGTGAACTCCTTCCACAACTTAGGAAATTTCTTTTATACATGAACTCCTTCCACAACTTAGGAAAATTTTCTTTTATACATGAACTCCTTCCAAGACTTAAACAATTTTTAACAAATTATCTTATAAATGTTATTTATCTTTTTTTTTATAATATTTTCGACTAGTATTTCTTTTATTTATCTTATTTTAAATATTTTTTTAAGTTTTTAATAAATTTATTTATTATGGAAGACAATATTTTGCCTTTAATTTACTATGTTATTGTTCTAATGTCGGAAATGTATTTATAATAACTTTATGGTTATTAATGTAATTTTATTGTTTAATATATATCTTTTAAGACTATTTTTGACGCCCCTTTATATTGAATTTAATTATTAATAATAATATTGGGCCGTCACAATAGGCTGCGTAATAACTTTTTTTACGTTTTTTTGTTCGAGCGAATCTGCTTTACTCTAGAAAATGATAAACTGTGAAATAAGAGCAGTGATTAAATAATTCGTAAAAAAAATGACGCCGTGCCAAGTCAAGGAAGACATGGATAACACAAGGTAAATCTGCGCCTTCGTATTCCACAATAAAAGAGTTAAAAAGGGCAGCTTTGTTCAAACAAGGCAAAGAAAGCGTCGAAGATAACCCGAGGAGCGGAAGGTCTTCTATCACGTCAGAAGTCATCGACAAAATTGAAAGTGCGTGTAATAAGTTACACTAAAATGATTTAAAATGAGCGGGTGTTTCATAGCTTAATAGACGAACTAGGAATGAAAAAATTGTCAGCAAGATGAGTGCCGCGTTTGTTGACCGCCGTACAAAAACTCAACCGGGTTGAAATATCAATCTGGCGGTGTTTCAATCAAATACCAGCGACTTTTTAAAAATATTTATA
The DNA here is from genome assembly GCA_907164705.1 of Parnassius apollo. Taxonomy (NCBI): domain Eukaryota; kingdom Metazoa; phylum Arthropoda; class Insecta; order Lepidoptera; family Papilionidae; genus Parnassius; species Parnassius apollo. The sequence goes on along the minus strand of CAJQZP010001441.1, from coordinate 5,935,853 downwards.
GCCCACTGATGAAACTTGGATTCACCACTATATGCCTCAGACAAAACAACTATCGAAACAGTGGAAACAGAAGGAAGCCAAGTCGCAAAAGTCGGCGGGAAATATTCAGTGATTCTTCGAAAAAATTCGTGAAAAGCTGCAGGGATTGGCCAAAAAGAAAATCCTTTTTCATTAGGATAATGCGCCGGCGCACAAGTTGGTTGGGGATATTCCATTTATCCACCTTACTCGGAAATGCGTATTCGTTTATCCACCATTGACGGGTGGATAAAAAGGGGAACAATCGGAATTCACTTTTTGATTATTGTTCCACCTTTCCACCCTAAGTACAGTTCAACAGAAAATATATTCATACTTTAACATCCTATTACTAATTAATTTTTAATAACCACAAACTTAACCAAAAATCTTATTACGTATAGCATTTAAACCAAATTAAACTTCCCTGTTTTAAATAATTATAAGTAATTTATAAATTTTGCAATATATCTAGTAAATGACCAACCCTAATTTCATTATTGAGTAGACGTAATTGCTATATATCCTGTAATTGTGTAAATTGATCTTTCAATAGGACTTAAAACTTTGTTAAGTTCCGTACAATTTACAATAGGTACTGTGTTTATGTAATTAACAATACATTTACTGAATTTAAACGCCTACTTCAATAACATATAAATGAAATTAATTGCAGTAACTACGCAGTAGTATAATAAGTCTATAGCAGTAAACCAAAGACATTTAAGTAGTAGTAATTGACCGGACATCTGCAACAAAATTGTCGTCTGTAACTTTTGTCCTATAGGATATATCTCCGATTTTTGTCATTTAGTCTAAGTGACATCGTCGAAAGGTCAAGACTATGGAGTGTAGAAGTAAGGACTACCAACTCCCATAGTAGAATAGTTGAAAAAGTGGCCACCTGTAAGCAGTAAATAACAGTTCAAAAACTCTCTACAACAGTGCTGGAGTAGCTACTGGGATGAAATGAACTTAGCAGTTGTCGACGGTTTCAAGTGCTAAATTGCTCAGTAGCTCTAAAGTCTAAAATAATTTTATTTAGTAAATATAACCTCGAAAAAGTCGTCTATCCTACTAATATTTTTCGGCACGTTCTTTAAAGTATACCCCGTAGCTATAGTGGCGCTACCCTTATTTAACGATTTTCTATGGACACTTTTAATACAGAGTCTGTACTCCTTACTTCTATTATATAAATCACATCGAATGATATGTAATTGAATAATTAAAAATTCTTTAGTTTTGACCTTTAAACAGAAAGTATGTATCTATTTTTATAAATATGTCAGTCTACTAAGCCGTGGTAGCTCAGATGGTTAACGTTCGCTGTAAATATAATAGAACGCGAGTAACCCGGGTTCAATCCCCGCCGGCACCAATGAAATTGTTAATTGCAATTTTAAGTGCTGATTTACCACGTGCTCGGCGGTGAAGGAAAACATCGTGAGGAAATCTGCATGTCTGAGGAATAAGAAAAAAATATTTCGAAGACATATGAAGTTCGCCAACACGCATTGGGGCAGCGCGGCGGTAACTTCTTGCCCTAAAATCCTCTCAGAAATGAGGGGGAGGCCTGTGCCCAGCAGTGGGACGTATATAGGCTGTAACTTTACCTTACTACTAAGTAATCTTGGGTGGTTTCTATCATGTTTTTATAAACGACTGTAAACAGCCTAGGGGGAAAATTGGGAGAAAAATAATATACGAATTACGATTATTTACCCCGTCTGGGGTGGATAAACGAACACGTGATTCCGAGTATACGCCCTAGGGTTGATTTCTTAGGGTAGATAAACGGAATAACTCGGCAGTTGCTGTAATGGCTGAGCACTATGAACTCCGTTTCGAAGTATTAAACCATCCCCCATATTTACCTGATTTAACACCATTGGACCATTTCCTGTTTCCAAAATTAAAAAAAAAACACCTGGCTGGAAGAGTTTTCCACAAGCGATGAGGTGATAGCTGAGGCGGGGCGGTTTTTTTAAGAGTTGGAGGAATCGGCCTACAACAACGACATAGAAGCGCTGGCGTCCGGCGAAGGAGATACATAGATTGAATAAGTGTATTGAAACAAGGGAATATGTAGAAAAATAAAACATTTTTGTAAATTTTATATTCATTGTTTTCTTAGTCAGGCCGAGAACTTTTCAAACCACCCTTGTATTAAATTTTGCTTTATAATGAAAATTTTAAAACGACAGATATGTAGCTTTTTGGTACCTTGATTTATTATAAAATAGATGTTCGCTTAAATATATACAACAAGATGTAGATACATTCTTAAAATAATAATATAACCTTAGAATATACATAAGTAAGCTATAGAGTACCTAAACATGGGTATGAGCAGTCTCGAAATTGCAGGAGCAAAGATATTATTCACGAAATGACACGCGCTGATTTTTTCTTACTATGACTTGAATTTTTGTTTACTATGGCAAAATGTGCAGTAACAAGTTACGATTTACGGAAGCAAAATTAGAATGATAATGATATTTCTATTCGTAGTAATATTTTGATTTCACGCTTTCCACGAATTACAGCTAGTGCTGTACAACGTTCTCGAATATTTTATAATAACATGATTTTTTTCGTAATAATAAACATAATCATAGTGTATTAGCAATTAAGATTTTTTGTATATAGAGATGCTTAAATCTTGTAATAATGCGTAAATGAAATAGATTTGTTATACATCTAATTTCAGATTTCCGAAAAGCCGTGAATTTGAAAACAGATGGGTGGTAGCAATAAGGATGATGGGGGCAATTATGACAATTGATATACCTACGTAGTTTTGGATTACAAAGAACCAAATTTCGATCTACTTCGGATAAGACGAAACTATATATATATATATATATTTTATATATATATATATATATATATATATATATATATATATATACTTAATCTTCTTTTGTAAATTATGTTTTCGTGTCATCATGGTGCACCATTTTGTTACCACATTGTATTTACAACAATATTTGTTTTCAGTATCTCACATCATGAATCATCATCATTACAACCCTTCATAAGTTTACTGCTGAACAAAGGCCTCCCACATGTTAGGCCATTTAGCACTGTCTTGTACTACCTGCTAATTGTCAACCATCATATGGGGGTCTCTATAATATATGATATTAATGAAATAACCGTTTCGTAAAACACTAATTCATTATTCGACAAGTTTCACACATCAGTGATCACTGATCACATTCGTAATTCATTTGTCGATTTGGTATAGTTCAATACTATTCTAATTTTAAAATATATAGTATTTACAAATACTACGTATTAGTATTATTTAATACAAATTAAGCTTTAGATAGAAGTAGATAGGAACTTTATAATTTACAAATCTATTGTACAGCTGGCAATTATTTGTTACGACAAGCAACATTTTTACTAAAACATCAATATATCATGGGGGTTAATTAAATATCTCGTAATTATGTTGCGTTTGGTGCAAAAGAAGTAGTAAAATTGAGGTTTACCTACGTTATTCGTTGTTTTTGTCAAAATTATTTGAATTTAAATAAATGTTCAATTAAAAAAAAGCAATGAAGGTCTCGAAAATTTTAGAAGGTACAGTTTGAAAATAGTTTCGTTTGGTTAGGTCTCAGTAGTGTCAGTTTAAAGATAGTCTAACAGTTGGGACACAAATGCAAAGGCAGGGGGCGGTGCGACCTAGTGCCGGACAGCCCACTCCACCAAGTCTGCTGTATATAATACATGCGGTTGACGCGAGCGTGTTTTAGGCTGGACTCACACATCCGGAATCTCTCTGAATTCATATCCTTAATAGGGTATTTTACCCATTTTCAAAAATTGTTTTAAATGAATCACTACAGTGATAATGAACCATTATAATTTTTTTTAAACCGAATAGTGTCATAAAAATTACTCGCGTGAAAACGCTAGCCGCCATGTTGTTTAACTCGTGACGTCACAGTCGTCGATTATGCCAATTTTGCAAAGGAATAAGATACTTTTTAACGTTTAATAATGATTTATCATCTAAATCATTGTTGTGTTGTGCCTGAATGCAAAAATACGAGCATAAGAACGCCGGGAAAGTTATGGATTCAAGTGCTGATTTAAATATAAGAAATACTTGGCTAAAACTGGCAAGAAGATACCCGAATACATTGTCTACATAACCCAGACTATTCTTCTGTGAAGACCATTTTGATGTAAGTATGACTTACATCAAATAGGTCTTCACATATATATACACAGGGTTTCGCAAGTCAAATTTTGTAATAAATTACGTTAACTTAGATAATAATAAAACTAATGATTGTAATTATAGATAACTCTCTTCAACTCAGCAGAACAAAAGTTGCGATTGCATGCAAAAAATTTTGCCACCATCAATTTATTTATCCTTGGTAGATTAGTACTTTCTGCTTTTACGAATTCGTCATCCACGATGCCTTTGTAATAAAATTCGTAATAAAACGCAATAATCGTAATGATAACTTGAAAAATTTTGAAACAACACAGCACGTTAGGTAGTTCTCTTAATCAGTGATACAGAACACTAATATCCTTAGGATGGATCAGTGACGTCACGGAATGTATAATATGGTGAACACCGTTTTACAAATTTAAGGCGCAGACGAAAAAAATATTCTTAAAATTAAAGTATAAAATTTATAATGCAATTTTATAAACAGAAATCAATATTTCTCGTTTACTTTTTACAAAATCTACATAAATATATATTTTTTGATTTTATTTTACATGGTGTGAAATACCCTATTAAGAAAGCCGAGAATCGCATACATTTCAATTATGCTGCACACAGATTCTGATTTATTCAGATCGATCTGAAAGAATGATTGACAAGCGTTCTGAATTCCGGATCGGAACATTTAAGATTATGATTTCCTAACGCGCGTCTTTCTATACATTTGAACACGCGAGCACACACACCGGAACCAGATTATGAATTCTTTCATTTGACACAGCGAGCAGTAACGGCTCGACGTGTTGCGACTTGTGAAGTTGTAATGAAAGACTTTCCCTTATTCTCTTTACACTAAGAGGATAATTTCTGTGTATTGTTTGCGTCTCTTTATTATTTAAAACTAAAAGTAGAGCGATGAGTATTAATTCCTCTTCCATAACCGAGAAACACGAGACTACTGATTTATCTGAATTTTTAAGATTTGTGAGGCAGCAAGTTATGAATTCCGACTGTGAATTCAGAGAGGCATCCCGGATGTGTGAGGCCAGCCTTATAATACTTATTTAACTAATTTTAAGTAGAGTTTTATGGACGCCACACACGGTCATTTCAACTGATCATTTCAAACTAAAACTATTGATATTTCATAAAATAGTGGATTTTTGATACATTGATCATTATAAATATGTTAATATCGGAGTTTTACATACAAGTTTATTTATGGATATATCGAAAATCTGATATTTTAAAAAATATCAACAGTTTTAGTTTGAACTGATCAGTTAGAATGATCAGTTTAACTGACCGTGTATGGCCACCATTAGAAAAATATAATATAATGGTGAATTACTGTTGTACTTATGAGTTACTAAGTTTAATTCAAATGACGGCCATGCTTATATTTCTCTAATTTTTTTGATAAAATTGTTTATCTAAATGCAAATAATATAATTAAATTTAACAATCGAAAATAACTATAAAAAGAAAGTGTTACGAAAATATATGGCAGTGCAACACTTATAAATGTATTTTTTTCACATACTAATAAAAAATGATCTTGTTCAATAAATGTTTCTAACTTATAAGTATGCACACAACGTTAATAAATGATAATGAGTATTATAATATCCAAAATTATTTTATTCTTAATTTTGTGATAATCCCTCCACTTTGGCATTGCCTGACATCTTAGTCAATTCACAACTGAACTATCTTTACTGTACTACCAGTACAACAGTGTTATGTTGCCTAAGAACTATTCTAACTATAAAAATACTGGTGCGATTGTGTAACTCTGGTGGGAATCGTTACTGGCGAGGAGTCCTCTGCAACTGCATTTTTTTCTTTAATTATAATATTTTGTAATCTGAAGTTAGATATAAATATAAAAAAGCAATTGGCTTACAACTAATACTAATATATCTACACAATACAAAATTTCCACCAGAGCTACACAATCGCATTGCTGATTTTACATGCCCTTATAATCATTTTATTATGTACAAAATGGCATGTGAATGAAAAAGATTTACATAATTGTACATAATATGTGTTATGTATCTTTTTATAGTAATTCTGTTGACATATAAATGATGAAATGTTGCTAATCTTAACTTAAAGATGAGAAAATATTATTTGCTTCACTTTGGAGTGACATTCATTTCATAAATGTTATTTCTTGATAATTTCTCATAACAATCCTCATGGTTATGTTGATGGTTAACTGCATATATCATTGCGTCTATTGTTTCTACAGTAGCTGGACATCGGTTTAGTGAGAAGTATTGGACGCATCTCCATGAAGTCTTCCCATGCGTTGTGGAATGTTTCGTGTACACAAAGTTCATATGCACTAATTGTTTATGTCCTTTTCTGCTGTAAATATATTTATATCGAACAGGCAATGATTGATTTTCGCATGATCCGTTCATTACAAGCGAGAGAGCACCTGCAAAGTAAAATAAAACATGGTTTTAGTATTAATAAAGTTGATATAAACTTTTTTAATTTATTTTTATTATTTTTATCTAATTTTTGTTATGTGGGGAATAGTGAAATGAAGTAGCATTTCATAGAAATCATTTAATTAAGTATAGGTATAAAACACTTGAAATTCAAGTAACATCACACAAAGAATACAAAAATATATCAGTATGGTTTCATCCTTACACTAGACATAGAATAAACACATTACTTGTTTTAAACCAACACACCAAAACCTAAAAGCAAAATGCAGGAATGTAAAAAATATTTTGGCTTTATTCATGTTCGAGCCTTGTTTTCATGGAGATCATATTAGAATTATTAGACACCTGGTCTCAAAAAATTATAATTATTATATTTAAGTATTTTCATGTGTTTACATTATTTACTTATTTAATACAATAAATAGACTAGAATATGAGCATAAAAAGTCTTTTAAATATATGGCAAAGGACTGATGGCACAATATGAATTTTATGTAATTATAAAATATGAAAACATCTTTTAATTGAGATATAGTTAAGCATTTAGTACATTCGTAATTGGCACTTGAAAGCATATTATCACTATCACAGAATAAAATATATCATTCACACACAAGTTCAATATTTTAAATGCAATGATTCTTATGGATATATTGCAATACTAAGTATTCCAGATATAAAAGCTGTATTTGATAAATAATTTTCAGATTTTATCCCTATTTCCTTTTCCTATTTAAAATAGGATTTGTAATTTTGGTCCCAATTTCCTTAGAATCTATGATTCACTCTTATTTTGTTCTAACCAAAATATCACTTCGTAATGTATTATTATTCCCTTATAGCTAATTTTATAACATCACTTAAGAGCTTTATGAGTATTAATTATTTATGTAGCAAAATAATCTCCTTGCAATTGTGATATTTTAAAAACATCATTGTAATGTATTTCAAAACATGGAGATTTGCAAAATGGTAATTCACAAGCACTGCACATGAATCGAGTATCACGTCGTTTTCCTATTTTCCAGCAGAGTCGACAGGACCGTTGCGGATACTTCTTCTTTCCATCTTCTTTCTGTGGAATTGTGATTAGACGGTGTTCCAAAGATTGTCTTGGGAATTCTTCATTAGTGTTAATTCTTAACATTGTGTTAGTCACCTTACCATTGACTAAGTTTTTAAGGTCCAAAAATAATGAGTTCAAACTTGTGGAATCTGAAATCACGATGGGCATTTTCATTACATTTGCAAAAAAATTAATAAATCATGTGAGAAAAGATTTTTAAAATGTTGAAAATGCCATCGTGTTTATGAGTGTGACGTGAAGGTTTGCAAAAGAAAATATGCAACATAGTTAATAAAAAAAAATGATTGCATTTTCAACACAATATTTTTTTTATGTCATTATCCACAAAAGCTTGTATAAAAAGCATGAGTAAGCTAATATAAATAAAAACAGGTTTTGAAAATTGCAATATATAACTAAAAGTATATGGTGAAACATACTTAATAAGAATGTATTGTGGTTTATATTTATTTCTCTCTTACTTTGATTAATGATTACAAATATAAATTACTGTTTAAATCACCAAACACTTTATGTATTATGTAAATTTAAACTGTTTTGGCTCAGTAATTCAGCTGGTAAAAGTAATTTCAGTTGAATAATTGAGAAAAAATGTCTTCCTAGTTCAATGATTGAACTAGTAAGCTGAACTAGTAGCAACATAGCACACAATTACTATGAGCACAAGTCACATGTATGAGTATATATAGTAGAGTGAATATATTATGGCAACCAAGTTATTAAAATGAATATTCTTAATATGCTGTCACATATTCTGTAGTTTTAATTGTGTTCAATAAATATATCAAGAATAACACCATTTAATTCTGACCCTTTACCCCTCCCCTATCCAGTATAGTATTTCACCTCATTACCCCTTTGATGATGATTAGTATTATAAACATTCCATAATAAATACAAGTAAATAATCAATTGAAGTAGTATCACAATACATTCTTATATAAACAACAACTTAAAAATACAGTAACATTATGTTTGAAGACCACTATTATTTATAAAATACAGCTATTACAATTAATATAAAATTATTTTTAAATACTCACTATCCTGCGGTGATTGATACTCCAAGGCAACAGATGTATTATTCTTGCCATCTCTTGACGTTTCATATTTCTTTGGAGTGGTGCAAATAGCAGGATCTGTCACCACAATATCTATATCTTCACACTCAGTTTTTAACTCTATTTGATTATCTGTAACATGTTTATCTTTGCAATTATCATTTACTTCTCTATCTACATTAGCCTTTTGTATTGTTGTATTCAATGAAGATGTTATATCTACTGATGTTTCATCATATACATTCTTTAAATTGTCATAATTGCTGTTTTGCAACATGTGATTATTAATCTTATTATAGACAGCTTTTTCATTAATTTTGGGTCGCTTTTCGGTACTTAAAAGATCAGAGTAGTACGTTTTTTGGAGAAATTCCTCTGATTTCCTTTTTAAATGACTAAGCTTTTGTAATTTCTCTATGAATTGCCTTTGTTTAAGTAGTTCCAGCTCATTCTCTGCTGTTTCATTCATGCTTGTATCAAACATATCTGAAGTGCATGACTCCGCATCAGGACTATCATTTTGACCACCTAGGCTTTGTTTGGACAGTTCTTTACTTTTGCTATTATCTTCTTCTTCAGTCTGAAAGTTACATATCATTTTAATTCATTTCTTATTACTTCATGCATTTTAATCAAATATAATTAACAGGAAAAACAGATTTTTTTTTTAAATGAAATGTCAATGGTAAATGAATTCATTTGCATGTTCATCATTTTTTTTTACAACCAATTAAAAGTCCACTGCTGAACTTAAGCCTTCCCAAAAATTACTTATAGGGTAATATTTGGCATAGTTGCCGCACTTTGCTGGCAGGTTTCAGTGCAATTTTTTATTATTTTGAGTTGATACAATACAATAAACCTTTTATTGTATACTAATGAAACAAATAACATAAGAAACAAAGAGAAAAACAAATGGCCGTCTTATTGCTGTACAGCAATTTCTTTCATACAACCTAATTTAACTTTTTTTTACCTAACCTAATATAATTCTAATAATGACCTGTTACACTTCCTTCTGGCATCTACCCATAGGTAGATAATATAGGATAGTAGATTCTCTTACAACACCTCTACACAATATAATAGTTGTGTTCAACACCAAGGGATAATTCACACTTATTCAGAGCCAGACATATTATGAAATATCTGCATATGCATCCATTAGATGATACACACATGCACAAAAGGCCTGAAATTCTTTTTTGTCAACTTATATAGTCCAGACTAAATGAGTTGATGTATTCTCAGCGTTGGGTTTACAATTCGGTCGCCTGAATTTGAAGATTCTGTCACTGTGGGGGAGTCAAGGGGGTTTATCTAAAGCACCCCCACTCGATTTTTTCTGCCGGAGCAGCGTCGAAGTATTTTTAATTATTTTTTAAAAATATTGGTAAATGACTAATTTAATTACGTTTTTGACGTTTCATCTGTCAATGTCAAATCGATATATAGTACTGAATCGATCTAGTGAATCGATATTTCACCCTAGAGAATCGAGATCGAATCTTTTTCTGTTTTATTTAGATTTGCAAAATTATTTACAATTGGTTGAATGTACCCCAACTCGTAAAGAATGACAGTTTTTAATTTAATTATCCAATGTTATCTGTACTTTATTGTATCTTTTGATATCGTAAATATAAACTTTTAACGCAAATAAAAAAAAATCGATTTTTGCGAAATTGATCTTTAAGATTTCGATTTTTTGTGAATCGATTCATCTAATTTCGATTTGAATCGATTTAAAAATACGTAAAATTAAATCGCTATGCCGGCCATTTTGTTGACAGCTTTTCCTCACGGTGTTGCTTCCGAAGTTTCAGAATTTTGGTGAATAGTGAAATATTTGTGGCGGCGGAATACTGCTAAATATCGCAAAGATCTTTTCTTACAAATGGTGGCAGCCATAAATTATGTTTATAAATTAAAGTAGTTACGAAAGTTAATAATTTGGTGTTATATCGAGTGCAATAGCGAGCGAAGCGAGCCTAGGACGTGGAGCACTCCGACTCGGACAGGTTAGGTTAGAAGAGGATGACGGGGTTCGTGTGAGCGAGCGAAGCGGCGAATAGACCCCGTCATCCTCTTCTTGGTTATTTTTTTGTAAACCACCCAGAAGTAGGAGCCCCGCGAAGCGGGCTCCGTCGACCGTACGTCCCTCGACTGCACCACGTTAAGTGGCGTGGGGCTTCCATCCTCCAATTCTCTCTACCCATAAATCAGGTTAAAATTGTCATAAAAATTACGAAACATAACCTCAAAATGAGATTTTTAAAAATTAATAAAAAAAAAAACTAAGCACGTCCGGCAGAAAGTGGAAGTAGGGGGTGACTCTACAACTCCTCCCCCTCCCCCCACGCCACCCCCCACCCCTAAATTCAGGCGACCGAATTGTAAACCTTACCCGTATTCTCATTTTATGATATTACAAACAACACTTAATTAATCCCTTATAGCGTTTAGTAACATTTCATTGATTTGGGACACATAAATGCTTTATTATAAAATTTCAGTTTAACTTTAAGCCTTAGATCAAATCTGAACTCACCTCTTTATTTGTTAATCCTTTGATTTGTAAAACTTCAGCTGTTCCTATAAAACTGGTTAGATCTTCTCTTTTGACACTGACTTCACCATGATACATGAATTGTAATAAATCTTTCATAGCCTTGTGGGTGACATCTCTTAATACAACTGAAAAGTAAATAAATAGAATAAACATAGGACACAGTATTTTTATTCGAATGGTTTTAAAAGTTAATAAATACCTATTGGATGTTGACATGGATTCATTTGAAACATTTTCTTGAAATATGGAGAACATATTGACAAAATAACTTTATGGGCTTGAAGCAAATGTCCTTCAACAGCTATTGTAACATCAACAAATTCGCCTTTTCCTAATAAACCAGCGAAACCTTTGCTTAAGTTCCCGTGAAAATTATTCCAAGACAATGAAAATTGTTGGTCCATTTCTAGTTTATTTATATTGCATCTGTAAAGAAATATTACCATTAGCTGTTTTTTTGCTGTAAAAGATTAGTAGAGATCTAGATCACTAAATAATAACTATATTGCAGTTACATTTGCAAAAAGTACTATGTTTCCCTTTTAATTTACCACTATAATCTATGTAATTTACAATGATAGCAAATATGCAAATATGACAGCTGCAAACAAGCGGCGCGTCCTATGTTTGTTTTTGATTTAAGGGCAAAGGGATTAATACCCATAAAGTCTAGTTGTATTTTGTTCACAAAATTCTTTGTATTAAGTATAGATTTAGTACAAAGTGACTTTAGAATAGATTAGCAATGCAAAAGAGAAAAAGGTGTACGCGTATTTCAGAGCGAGAAAGATAGGCGAGATAATTCACGTACACGCTATCGGTCTGTATCAGCCTGTTGCCTTTCGCGTGCAAACAAATCCCGCTTGTATCTGCGAGATCTTGTGTTTTATAAGAAAATAACGTTTAATAGACGTAGTTAATAATGACTACATATGTAGTACTTAAATATAAGTCACCTCAGAAAGAAAACTTTCATTTAAAAAATAGGGGTTACTACGTAATACTTTAATAGGGTACTACGGTAAACGGTAAAAACGTTAATACGGTAATATTAGGAGTTAAAAATAAAATTTATTATACATTTAACTCCTAATATGCAACACCAGGTGAATTGCTGGATCGTTGCCTGCCTTTTAGAAAGGAGTAAGCTCTTTTTTTGAAGGTCCCTAAGTCGTACCGGTGCGGAAAAATCGCCGGTGGTAAATTATTCCACAGAGAGGTTGTATGCCGAAGTTTTTGTTTTAAGTTGTTAAACAATGTTATTTTTGTTTAGCTATAACATAAACGTTTGTTTAGTTATACATAAATGTTTACAATAATTTTCTTTGTTAATGGACACGTACAGCAATACTTTTGTCAGTATCAAGTAATATAAAGTAGTCTTTTAGAATATTTTATTTAAAGAGCCCTTACAATATACTGAAGCGTATAATTTCAAAGCGTCTAATAGCGCTACCGATAACTTCCTAGTTGTATGCGTTGCGTTATCATGTAGGTGAAACTTGGGCCAAAAAGATCCTCTTTATAAAATCTCTTGGAGCAAAGGTATTAAAGAATTGTACTTTTGAAATGTGTCGATACTATTTCAGGTTATCAAAAATATATAGATAAATACTTATTTTTTCTTATAATTTTGAAATCTTTATTGCATCCCCTTAGAAAAAAAGGATACAAAAGGCGGACTTGATTCCTAAAGGTATTCTCTACCAGTCAACCCATGGAGTGGAGAAGTTAGTTTGTTGTTCTGACCAAGGTTCGAGCTACTTTCCATCGAAGGTCATTGTTTACCATTTCCACGAGTACACAACGGTGAGCTTGCCCAAGGATCCGAAGAAGACTAACTGGCGCAATCGTTTCCGATATCGGCGAAAGAACAATCTTCTTAAGGTTGTACACGTTCCAAAGTAACGCCCCTTCCACAAAAAATTCCTCCTGTCCTCATTTCAAAACACCTTGTTCGTCAATCTCACAATAATTATTCCTCATAAAGTCTAGGCCCAGGACGCAGTCGTCTATTATATCAGCCACGATGACATTATGGAGGTAGATCATGTTGTCTAGCTTCAAATCCATCTCATTTTCTTCACGGACGGGTATGCGCTAACCGGTGCCTGTTACCAAATTAATGCGTTCTTGGTTGTATGCGGAGTCCCCAAGGGACTGATTTATAAGTTGGGAACTGACAACCGTGTGAGAGGCTCCAGTGTCTATGGTCAGTTTACACGGCATTATGTTGACTTCGCCCTTGATGATTAGGCTGTTCCCATCATGGGTTTGTGATATTAAGATCCTTGGGGCTCTTTTAACATCAGTCAGCACCCGCCCCTTAGTCCTGATTCCTGACTTTTACTCGTTTCCCTGCTGCTGCTGGGTGGTGCTGTTGGCCGCACTATCCCCCCGAGATCGATCACCTTCCCTTTCTACAGTTCGCTTAGGGCAGCTGGATCGAATATGGCCGTTTTCCCCACAACCACAGCACCTAGGGCTGTATCCTATATTGCGGTCGCGAACTGTAGCTGCTGCAACCTTCCTGACGCGATGGGAATGATGATCCTGCCGCACAGCTTCCACCTCCAGTGCCATGGGTCAAGGCGTCCTTAAGCGTCTCGTGGTGCCCGAGCCTCACAGCAGCTCTGACTTCATGGTCGTGGATGCCGTCGATGAATATCTGCACCAGGTTCCCTTCAATGAGCGCAGGTACAGACCGGTATGCTTTTAATTGAAGCTTATGTGAGGGCACACCTGACAACTCTAGAGAATTTAGAAACTCTACGGGATATGAAGTGCTCTGTTCTGTATCCATAACTGTGTCTACTGACAAATACTCTGTTATTTCTCCTGCTACTTCGCTTAATATATCTGAATTTATTCTGTTAACGCTCTCATTTTTTGGTGCAAGAATCGCCCTTTCACATAACCATTTGTCTTCATGCATGTTGTTCGTTAAATCTGAATAAACGCTCGCAATTAATTCGGAATGACTCTGTACCAAATTACAAAAATCTCTCGTCAATTTAACGCAGCCCTCAGCATCCGTTTCCAACCGCCCATCGCCAATTTTTAAGAGTGTGTCAGCGTAGTTTCGAGCATTGATATCATTATACAAATGCACTCTCATATCCGTAGTTAAACTGAATTTTGTCACCTTGTTCCATAAAATAGACGACTTGAGGCATGCTTTAATTTTATCTGCAGTTGTGCCCTTTTGAATGACAGGTAAAGTTTGGCGAAAGTCACCAGCCAGTGAAACCACCATTCCTCCCATTACATTGCTGCGCAAATCTTGGAGCGTTCGATTTAGTGCTTCTACAGCTTTTTTATGCGACATTGTACTTTCGTCCCACACTAAAAGTTTGCATTGTCCTAGCATTATACCTCGTGCACTATTTCTGCTAAAGTTGCAGATCAGCGATTCTTCCTGGCCTGATTTAGAGGGAGTTTTAAAACAGAAAGTGCAGTGCGGCCCCCGCTTAGCAGCGTGGCGGCCGTACCGGAGGAAACTACGGCCACAGCAATGTTTTTATCTTGCCGTACTTGCGCTAATAATAAATTTAGCAAAAGTGTCTTCCCAGTTCCTCCAGGGGCATCTAAAACGAAAAGTGCACCATTTCCAGATTCAATTTGTCCTAATACTTTGTCAAAAACTCGTTTTTGTTCGGGAAGCGAGCGGGGTACAAATTCGGCTTCTTGCTGCTGCAAAGCTGGTATATCGTAGTTTGTTTCACGTATAATTTCATCACTAAGTTCATTTTCGGTTGTTCGCTGAGGGCTTATCATTCCAAAGTCGCTTAATTTTTTTGCCTACCATTGCCATTACTTTATCTTATATTTTTCCAAGTGCTTCATTATAAATGTGTTCATTGTATGTCATGTTCGCGTGTGTCTGCTGTAACCTTCGCAAAATATCTTCCGCCATGTACTCTTTATATTTATCCCACAATTCATGTGCATTAGATAGCCCGCAAGTTGATATGAGAGTTGCATAAAGATCCCTAATTTTGGCTGGTGACTGGCACTGCACAGCTTCCTCCATGGTTTCATCCCAGTGATTATCGTTTTCTAAAAGATGCAGAGCTTCACATGCTTCTCTATAAGTTGCGCATTCCTGATCGTTGACAGTTTTAAGGTCTTTATATCCTGTAGGATCCCGAAAATGGTGCAGCAGCAATCGTAAACAGAAACATTCAAAATTAGTTACATGGACGATATACACACTGCCAAGGGCATCTGATGACTTTACACCGAGCTAATTTGCAAAAGGCGCGCCTTGAATACGGCGTTTCCACTCCTTCCTAGATGTGTTCCAAGTATAATAGCGGGGGATTTCAGAATATAACAACGTTTTTGCAAAGGGGTCGGTTTGACAAAGTTGAAAGAAGGCTGTTAGTGTAGTTTTTGGCGGTGATGCAATTCTTTCTTGAAAATTTCTTTCGGTGAATTGAAATTACGGTACCTACTGAATGTTATTTTTAGTATTGCATTATACGGGTTAGAACTTAAGTTGCATTCTGTTTCTGTTCCTTATACAGCGTAATAAACCGTTTGTGATCCAAGGTTTTATAATCCGTTGTTTACTCGAGATCCTCTTAACCATAACACTCTCATCTAGGGATGATTTGAGTTTATTAATTAAATGTGCAATGACAAAGTTAGGTTCGTCACTAAATAACAGATTGCATAGGTTCTTGTTTATAAGTCTCTCAGCAGCTTCTTCAAAGTCAATAATGGTCTTGATAATGGTAGCTATTTTTAACTTTAGCGATGCTCATAAAGAGCTAAGCTACTGACTCTGGTACGGCGGAATTGTTTTCACTTTTTTTTTCAATTTGGTTATCTAGAGCATTCATTTATTACAGTTAATTCGCTATCGTTAGTAAATACTCGGTACATCGGTCATCATTCCAGTCTCTGACACAAGCGAAACACACCGAAGCCTAAATCGCGCTATCAAAAGTTCCGTATCATAAACAGTATATATAGAACATCTCCGAACTATCACATGGAGCGTTGGCCGCTCCCCGGGCAGAATACCTTGCCCGGCGGGAGATCTCCCCTTCCCCTTTTCCTTCCACTGCCACACCGGTATTTAGTTTAGGTAGAAAAACTTCCAACTGAATTGTAAGATGAATACCTCCGGGGATAGTTTCTGCTCTAAAACGTAGCGGAACTTTTTATCAGGCTATAGCCTTGGAATTATAAATAACCGTCGTATCTTTAGACCCACCGTGTCTGACATATACCTTGAATTATCGTATACCACCTAGTCCCTCCAAGAATACTCGATAACGTTTTGCAGAAGCGCTTGCAAACGGTACGATTTTTTTAATTCCCGCGGCTATATTTGTACATGAAGCAAATTTTGATTGCGATTTTTTTAATTCCCGCGGTTATATTTTTACACAATTTTGATGACTTGAATAAAGAGTTATTTAAAAGTTGTATAATTTTTTAGTAGGTTTAATTTGTTTATAACTATAAATAAAATAAAAATACATTTATTAATACATTTTATATAGCTTAGTGGTGAAAAATATAAATAAAATGACTAATAAAAAATATAAAAAAATCTAATATATAATAAAAAATAAAAAATCTTAGTATTTTTTTATGCCCTAATTATTTAGGATGAAGATTGTAAAGCGTTGGAAATCATAAATTCTAATAAAAAAAAATATAATTCCAATATTGCCAATATTGACATCAATATACCAGATAGTTCTTTTAGAAGCGTATTATAGGAATATATTATAAGAGTGTCGAAAAGAGGTTGTAACGGTTATATCCTTATAAGAGTGGTTTGTGAGTTATTATACATCTCAAGCTGTATAAAGTCTGTGTAATGGGATCTAAGTAAGCGGAGGGTTCTTAACACGAAAATTCTTAAAAAAATTTTAGTATATAACTCACAGTTTATAAATAGTATAACGTCTAACTTATTACAATAAATTAAATATTGCTATATATAAATATTTAATCAATAATAATTTATAAGTCCACTAAAGTCCATAATTTCACGATTACAGTTACAGCCTATTAAAGTCCACTGCTGAACATAGTCCTCCCCATACATTGTCTCATTAGGGTTTATCCTATGCTATAGTTGCCTTACTTGGCAAGCGGGTTGGAAACCAAAGCTTTTAATTTGTATGTAAGTCGTTATTAGAAAGCCGCTGCTGCCTATTTCCTGATTTGTTTCTCTCAGTCGCCTCTTACGACACCTACGAGAAGACAGGGAGTAGTGGATATTCTTACCCACCCACTACACGGTTTTGCACAGCCACTACACTGTTCACTAAAATCCATTATTTCATGATTAGGAACAATTCAAGACAGGGGGTAGTGGATATTCTTACCCACCCACTACACGGTTTTGCACAGCCACTACACTGTTCACTAAAATCCATTCTTTCATGATTAGAAACAATTCAAGACAGGGGGGTAGTGGATATTCTTACCCACCCACTACACGGTTTTGCACAGCCACTACACTGTTCACTAAAATCCATTCTTTCATGATTAGGAACAATTCAAGACAGGGGGTAGTAGATATTCTTACCCACCCACTACACGGTTTTGCACAACCACTACACTGTTCACTAAAATCCATTCTTTCATGATTAGGAACAATTCAAGACAGGGGGTAGTGGATATTCTTACCCACCCACTACACGGTTTTGCACAGCCACTACACTGTTCACTAAAATCCATTCTTTCATGATTAGGAACAATTCAAGACAGGGGGTAGTGGATATTCTTACCCACCCACTACACGGTTTTGCACAGCCACTACACTGTTCACTAAAATCCATTCTTTCATGATTAGGAACAATTCAAGACAGGGGGTAGTGGATATTCTGACCCACCCACTACACGGTTTTGCACAGCCACTACACTGTTCACTAAAATCCATTCTTTCATGATTAGGAACAATTCACTTTTAACTTTTGGTTATTAAATGAAGGAATAAAATAATTTACGATAAACAAAACGATGACTGATCAGCGCTCATCGGAAAGACATTCAATTATGTTTAAAAACTCGTATAAGCGATTTGTCGCTACTTCGCTTTCATTTCAATATATTTTAATTCCTACTCCAAAATTTGATCACGTGGTTCGTGGTGTACTTATTTTAAATATAAGCAATTTGTCGCTACTTCGCTTTCATTTCAATATATTTTTATTCCTACTCCAAAATTTGATCACGTGGTTCGTGGTGTACTTATATTAAATATAAGCAATTTGTCGCTACTTCGCTTTCATTTCAATATATTTTTATTCCTACTCAAAATTTTGATCACGTGGTTCGTGGTGTACTTATTTTAAATATAAGCAATTTGTCGCTACTTCGCTTTCATTTCAATATATTTTTATTCCTACTCCAAAATTTGATTACGTGGTTCGTGGTGTACTTATTTTAAATATAAGCAATTTGTCGCTACTTCGCTTTCATTTCAATATATTTTTATTCCTACTCCAAAATTTGATCACGTGGTTCGTGTGTACTTATTTTAAATATAGGCGATTTGTCGCTACTTCGCTTTAATTTCAATATATTTTTAATCCTACTCAAAATTTTGATCACGTGGTTCGTGGTGTACTTATTTTAAATATAAGCAATTTGTCGCTACTTCGCTTTCATTTCAATATATTTTTATTCCTACTCCAAAATTTGATCACGTGGTTCGTGGTGTACTTATTTTAAATATAAGCAATTTGTCGCTACTTCGCTTTCATTTCAATATATTTTTTATTCCTACTCCAAATTTTGATCACGTGGTTCGTGGTGTACTTATACGTCGTGTGTGATAGTTGAATTCAGGTTGTGGGCATGCCCGTGCCAACAACGGTGGATTCGCGCTTGGTCTATATTTTAGTATGACTGTGATAGCTGGTATCAGTATAAGTAGCATGTGTCATTCCATTGGGTTATCAAAGTGTAATATAGTCCAAAAGTAAATAAAAATCGTTAGGAACGATTGTTCAAATAAAACACAACCGCCGTCATTGCGCCGCGTTGATACGAGTACATGCAGGAAACGTAAAAACGGATACGATATTAATTTAGCGATCTAAATAACATATTAAGATTTAATTGCTCAGCGATGATCCCTGGGAAGTCTGGGGCTAGTTTGTAGAAATGGGCTATATTTTGCATATTAAACTATCCTCATTGATTCTTATTTCCTACCCGTATATGAAAAAATCGAAGGAATGGCAGTTGGAAGAACCGTGACATGTGTTAACATCACAACGCACTAAACGAATCCTAAAATTAATAATTTGCCTTCATCATCCTCATCACCAATAATATTATACGACCCATTACAAGTCTACTGCTGAAACTAGGTCTTCCCCAAATAGGGCCATAAAGCTGATTCACCTGCATCAATCAACTTTATTCATCTCTTCCCAGGTTCTCACTTGAGTTGGGGTTGCTCTACTATTCGCTTACCGGTACGAGACTTTCACTTGTGTGAAATTTTCTTCCTCATCGATATGGCCGGCCTATTGCCATTTCAGCTTACTGTGATCATTTGTTATTTATTACCATTTGTCGTAAATACAAATATTTATTCGTTAAAAGAGTTGAATTATCTACCCACGCCATAATTACTCCATTTAAATCTATTTCTATATATTTTAGTTCTATTTCTGCATTCTTTCAGGATTGTTAAAATAAAAACATTTTATAAAGTGCTTATTGCATATAAAATGTATTTTATGTAAGAGATTATTATAATTTATAATAAATATTTTTTCCCAACCATGTATCAGTACTGGTAAAATTATTAAAATAAGTTATAATAAACATTACTAGCTATTATATTTTTACCAGTACTTGTACATGGTTGGGAAAAATATTGTTGTAGTAATGTAATAAATTTCTGACTCCTACGTTAAATTTATTACATTTCGGCAAAATTTCAGACAGCTTTATATTTTTGCCCGAATATAACGCTCGAAATGATCAAGTCGGAAGTGTGAAGACGTGCCACTCTCGGGGGCTTGAAAGTTGGCGCTGCGTGATTGGCTCCTTTGTGAGCTTTGAATAGTCAATCTTGTGCCTGACATCTGAACCATTTGAGGTTTCCTAAGTCATCCAAAATTTAGGACAGTTTTTCAAGTTTCTTAATTGTTTTCCAAGGATTTGTTACTTAAAATTTGCTTATAATTATGATTAAATTAAACTAATTATATGAAGTTTTTTTACGTTGTAGAGCCACGCTGCAGGTATAATATAGTTGTAGCACGAATGGGTCAGCTCGACCGGGGCGGGACCAAGCTCTCACAGAATGTCAGCGTAAAATAGCAGCGTAATGCTACTGTGTTTCATATGGTGAGTGCAGAGAACCGGAGACCCTTTTTACTGAAATCAAGGCATTTCATCTTAGTCCTCAGGGGTGACAACGCATTTGCATTTTGATCCTTAATTGAGGATAAATGTGGATGTCTATGGGACACGCATCCACTTACCATCAGGTGAAGTGTGTGCTCGTTTCTTACCCAATGCTATAAAAAAGTAAGACATAATAAACAATAGACAATAAAATGGATGGGTATAAAGAAGAAAGTCTCTAAACCACGTTTATCTCTATTCTGTGTATTCGCATAAAATTACTTAATAGGCTCTATATGAGGCTCACGTAGACCCAGTTGTCCCGGTGAGTTACTTAGGCATGTCATCTTCAGTTGTTCGCCGCTTTTTATTCTGAGTAAATGTCGTACTCATGGTCGCAGCTTATGTCGTAGTCATGCTGCAGCTATATAAGTAGTATAGTTGTAGCAGGAATGGGTCGGCTCGACCGGGGAAGAACGACGTTCTCACAGAATGTCAGCCTAAAATAGCAGCTCAACGCTGCTGTGTTTCGTATGGTGAATCGGAGACCCTTTTTACTGGAAATCAGGTATTCCACCTCAGTCCTCACGGGTAACAACGCATCTGCATTTTAATTCGTAATCATTGAGCTATTATGTACTACGTACTAGAGGAGACGCTGCATTCAGCTACTCTGTTCCACTCAACTGCGGTGCATGCACTGCACTTTAATCAGTCACTCGCTAGGCGCTTGTAGAGTTGTCACGTGTTGTGTTGATTTAAAAAAAATCTCTTGATAAAAATATGCCGTCTTGTGTACTTAGATATTGCACAAATAATTCAAGAAATGTCAGTAAAAACCAAGGAATTACTTTTCATCGGTTAATAAGATACTTATTCAATAAAAAAGTATTATAAATTAATAATAAAGCAAATTATTCCTAAGACGCCATCTCGTATCATTGAATATAGATTATGAAATTAATATGTTCAGATGCGACATTTCTGTGGGTACTTAAGTTTAGGACGAATATATTATTATACTACACATTTTTTTTGTAGAAACATATAAGTTATTATAATTAAGCTAAATTTTTCATGTTTAAATCTGCTTATTATTCTTTTATTTTATTTTTAGGTTTCCACTTCAAAGTCAAAGTGGAATAAATTCGTCCATTTTTAACTCTCGCGTGCCCAGCATTTATGAACGATTATTTACAACATTTATGATTCTAATTTAAATAAATATATTTGTAATTTAAATTTTATGTTAATAAGTTTTGTTAAACATACATTTAGTACGTTTTTTTATATTTGACATAGATACCTTTTAAAATATTCAGATAACAATATCATCAAAATGTAATTCTGACATAATATTATGTAATATTATATTAAATTAGCACATATACAAAATAAAAAACAATTTAAAAAATTGTAAGTACTCGATATAATTAACAATACAATATAAATAAACAATTATTACATACTGACCATTCTACTTACGTATAATCTATAATAACAAAAACTGACCGCGCAAGCGCAAAGCGCGTTTATACCAACTGCGCATGCGCGACTCTACTATTACCGCGCATGCGCGAAGACATAGAAGTAGCGCACAATTTTTGTTTGGAATAGCTTCTCTAGTACGTAGTACATTATAACTCAATGTTCGTAATCGAGAATAGACGTAGATGTCTGTGGGCCACAGTAACTCATTTACCATCGGATGGACTGTATATTCGCTTGTTACCCTTATCCTATAAAAAAAGTATTTGTCAGAAGCCGTGCTCGAAAATGACCGCACCAGGCTCTTCTGGGACCGGGCCATCATCACGGATATGACTATTCTTGCAAATAAGTCTGATTTTGTGCTAGTGAACCGGGAACAGTCAAGTACATTTTGGTCAACATTACTATTCCTTATGACGAGAAACTCGTGAAAGCAGAAATAGATAAGCAGACAAAATATCTGGATCTGGTTCACGAGATGATCAATATGTAGGGTTGTCTGCCGACTGAAATTATTCCTGTGGTCGTTTCTGCGTACGGGTTAATCCCAGTCAGTCTCTTAGGTCATGTGAGGCGACTGGGACTCCGTTACGGACAAATGCAGAAGGCGGTGCTCCTCAATACATACATCTTCCGCCGGTGTTTTTCTTTCCACCTAAGCCTCGGCCGTTTGGTCTCCTCTTCCGAGAGCTTCCATCTGGTTGGGTTTTAGTTTATTTTTGTATTTTTAATTTTATTGATTTTTATGTATATTTATCATTTTAATTTATATATTTATACAACCTAACCAGATGAGATAACTATAAAATTCCGCAAATAATAATAATATAATGATGGCACCGAACTCAAACTGCTACGACGTGAGGCTGTAACCTCATCGGATGAAAATACTATGGCTGAGGATGCGGCGCCACAAGTTGCAGAGCATTCCGCACAGGTAGATGCCGCGGTGAATCCCCCAGTTGTGGTTGATCCAGACGATGATGGAACAGTCACCCCGGAACTAGAAATAGAGCAAATGAGGAGTACATTGGAATAGGCGATTGAGGAAACGCGCATTACGCCTTTCGAAAATCGACCGCGACTTCCCCGTAAAACCCTAAGCAAGCGAATTCGGACTCTCGTGAGCGCTCTAAACCCAATGCTAGTGACTGTGCTAGAACTGTGACCCATTTGGAAACCAGCCGGGATCTTTGCAAGACGGACTCAATTCTTTTCGGCGCCACATTGGTATTACGCCGTATTATTGGCCCATGGCTGGACGTGGTACGTGCATTATTATTATTATAAAATGTGATCATTTTTCCTATACATTGGGCGGTTATCCATTCACCAGCGCGGCCCGGCTGCCGGGGAAGCAATAATGTATAAAATGTATGAAATATGTGACATGTGTTTCCACTTACCGGCGCCGGCACCGGCACGGCGATGACTCCCACAGATAATAAATAGAAACAGAAACTTTTTTATTCATTGTAGAATACAAAAAATACTTATTGAAAGTCACTTTTTTCATTTACCACTGGTTCGCAAAAAAAACCTCTGTCCTGAGAAGAATCAGCAAGAAACCCAGCGGGACTATTTTTTTCAAATAATAGCTTACAATCATGTTTGCAATTAACAACACAAGACAAATTAGAAATAGCTTGGTAGCGATTACCCAGGAGTTATTATCATCCATAAATTCCTTAATATTATAATAACCCTTTTGTACAAACTTAGTTTAATAAAATTTTTGAATTTTGCGGATGACAAATTTTGTATATTTTCTGGGATTTTGTTGTAAAAGCGTATACATCGCCTCAAGAATGAATTACTGACTCGGTGGAGTCAAGTAACTGGTACTACTAGCTTGTGTCTGTTCTTAGTATTTACAGAATGAATATCACCTATTTTTGCAAAACTACTTTTATTTTGTGTCCGTACATTACATTTTCATAAATGTATTGACGGACCAGAGTTAATATATGAATTTCCTAAAACTTTTGTCTCAGTGAATCTTTTGGTTTTAATTTATATATTGCTCTCTTCTGCCCTCTTCTATAAAATAAATATAATTTCAGTGTCAGTTGCGTGTCCCCATAGCAAAATACCATGTACACTATACACACCTTAGATAAAATGCTATGGAAATAACTAAAGTAAACTATTCTAGCTGTTTCAACACTGGTAAGAATTCTAATCTTTTTTACAACATATGCTGCAGAACTCAGTCTGCTAGCTAGTTTTGATATATCGGCAGCCATTAAAGCTTTGCGTCTAGTGTAATTCCAAGAAAAATGGTGGAATGAAACTAAGTTCTTCCCCATTTAAAATTACATTAGTATTGACATTAGGAGTTACGAATTTCATACATTTAGTTTTAGTTCCATTTAAATGCAAATTATTAACATTAAACCAATTGACTAACTTAGCTATAGCATTATGTGTCGTCTTCGATGCCGGGACAGCAAGCTTCTCATTCGGTCCCGGCCGGCAAAACTGCCTGTGTATTGTGTACGTATTGTAGCCGTGTGCGTTAGTAGGTGTGTAGGTTATAATATATTCCTTCTAAATATCTTATTCTTAAGATTGGATGAATTCAAAATTTTCTCTGCGTTGATTATATTTTCGTCTTAAACGTAAGAGATATAACAAACAAATACGATGACTTGCCGATACCATCTTTACGTGTTGTAGAACTGAAGTCTGTGTTAGTACTTCCCAAAACCGAGCGTAGAGTAAGTATCGTGTGGAATAACGAAGCTCCGGCACCGACGCCGTATCGTCGTCGTGCCGTGCCTGTGAATGGAAAACCGCTCATTTAAGTACAAATTGTTTGTACCTGTTCTAAAATAAAGCGTTTACACAGCTAAACATTTCAATCGTACCTACGGGTTAAATGTATACTAAGATATTTCATTCTGAGGTGATTATATTTAGGTACTACGCACCTAGTTATAATTAATTACGTCTATTAAACACAAGTTTTCACTCTAAAATCTGAGTTTTTGCAAATACAAGCCGAATTTGTTTTCAAACCTACCTTTCTCGATCTAACATACGCGTACACTATGCTCTTTCTCTTTTGCATTACCGATCTATTTTTATGTTAGTTTATACTAAATTTACGGTTAGTATGGTCCATTGAGCGCATTTTTAACAGTCATCTTAGTAACATAGGTGCATCGTAAATGAATGTGAATTATGTAAATATTATTTATAAATATATAATAAAAAATCATCCTTGGTGGATGCAGAAACCGCAATATGTGGTAAAGTAAGAGACAGCTAGATGTATCAATACACAATCCACACATCAATAGTTGTTGGTGACTCTGGCTATATGGATGATGAGATCAAAAGAAGAAAGACAGTTATAAGATGTTTAAAAAAGAGAGTAAAAGAAATAGTAGGAAAAAAAGAAAGAACGATTAAGAGAATTAGCAGAACGGAATGAAGAAAACAAGGTTGATAGACAAATATAATAAGCCAGCCCCATCACTATGGTATTAAAGGTTAGGAACGAAGACATATGCCGCAGAGACCTTTTTTACTGGAAACGAGGCATTCCATATTAGTCCTCACGGGTGACAACGCGTCTGCATTTTGATTTGTAATCGAGGATAGATGTAGATGTCAATGGGCCGCAGCAACCACTTACCATCAGGTGGACTGTGTGCTCGTTTATCACCCTATCCTATAAAAAAATGTCGCATTCCACTAAGAGTGGCCGCCTCAACCCATTTCTTTACCTCGAGTCAACCATATAAGTTCCTCTTCGTTAGCTGTGGGTGACCAAGACACGACTACTAAGCCCATTGCTACGACAATGCCGGGAATCTGTCGAGGCAACTAATAAAGCTCCTACGTTCTCTTTACAGTTAAATTTCGACATGGAAGTATAAAATTATTGTAATTATACATAATAAGTAAGACCTTTAAACGTTTTATAAATAAATATTATGTCGTAACAAATTGATATTACCGAAGGACGTTTTTCGATTTAGAACTTTCAGACTAAAAATTGAAGAGGGATAATACCATCTCTAATACAGGATTATGTTGCTAAACGATTACGTTTATTGTTGGTAGCGATAGTGTAGCTGCTTAACTGCCATTAAATTTCTACCAAATACTCAGTTCACTTTATTCGTGTGATTTTGTTTGTTTTCTTATTTATCTCTACAAACTTAAAACATGTTAGTATTCTTAAGTTTGAAATAAAGGGACAACAGAATACACAAGTGTACATTTAATAAATAACAATTGTCAGCTTAATTACTTATTTGTTTTGGCAAAATGTTTGCCGTTTTTGATGATCTTGTAATAAGCAAAAGTGAACAAAACATTTTGACTTCGAACATTAGTTAACGTCGGGAAGTGAAATTATTTGTAAAGCAGTTGGTACTTACGTCTAATAGTTAGGTATAAGATTCTGTCGTTATTTCTAAAAGCGAACCGAACTACAACTAAATAATAGCACAGAATACATAATATGATAGAAGTTACAATGACTGCTGATCGAAGTAATATTAATGCCTCTTAAGTTACGTAACCGCTTTCAGTGCCTAGAAGATTGCAATGCAGTGGACGATATGAATGACAAGTGGAAACTGTCCATGCGGTCGGAGCTAAGTTCTGCAAGACCCGCCGCAGAAGAATACAAAAACTCTCCGATCACACTCTTAATCTCATGGCTGTTAGACGGGAGATGAGGCTGCAATCGTCAACAGATTTGACAGCATACAGGCAACTGAACAGACAGATCTCCAAATGTATGCGGCGAGGCTTACGCAACTTTAATACTGCTCGTATTAAAGAAGCGATCGAGCGGAACCAGGGCTCCAAAGTCTTTGCCATAGATCTGTCTGCCAGAAAGAGCCAACTGTCAAAGCTGAAGACTTAGTGTGGCAGCATCATTTCCAGGACACCTGAGATTTTGAATGAGATTGAGAGGTTCTATGGGCAGCTGTACACATCATCGTTTGAGCCACACGCAAGTGTGAGTAACGATCCAAGAGCAAGTCTTATCCGACACTATTCCGATGATATCCCGGACGTCAGTTTGAGCGAGATTAGAATGGCTCTCCAGCACCTTAAAAACGGCAGGGCCCCAGGCGAGGATGGAATTACAGCGGAGCTTCTGAAAGCTACTTGAAGTCCTTCAGAAGCTTTTCAATTCCGTCCTCCATGGTAGCACTACTCCGTAGGCATGGAGCAGAAGTGCGGTGGTCTTGTTCTTCAAGAAAGGTGACAACGCCTTCTTGAAGAACTACAGACCGATATCCCTTCTGGGCAGCGTCTACGTGCTGTTTTCGAGAGTCATTACGAATTGTCTCGCACGCAGACTCGACGACTTCCAGCCTCCCGAACAAGTCGGTTTCCGAAAAGGCTTCAGTACCATAGACCACATACATACCCTGCGGCAGATTGTACAGAAGTCCGAAGAGTACAATCTGGCACTTTACCTGGCGTATGTGGACTATGAGAAAGCCTTTGATTCCGTCGAAATTTGGGCGGTGCTACAGTCCCTTCAGCGGTGACAAGTTGACTATCGGTATATCGAAGTGCTGAAGTGTTTTTACAGTAGGGCTACGATGACTATTCGAGTACAGAACCAGAGTTCGAAACCTATCCAATTGCAGAGACGTGTAAGACAGGGTGACGTTATATCCCCGAAACTCTTCACCGTTGCATTGGAAGACGTTTTCGAGCTACTGGACTGGAAAGGATACGGTATTAACATCAATGGCGAGTACATCACTCACCTTCGATTTGACGACGATATAGTCCTTATAGCAGAATCGCTGGAGGACCTAAGCACTATGCTCAATGACCTCAATGGTGTCTCCCAACGGATAGGTCTTAAGATGAACATGGACAAAACCAAGATCATGTCTAATGTCCTTGTCACACCTATGCCGGTAGTTGTTGGGAGCACTATGCTCGACGTTGTTAACGAATACGTTTACCTGGGACAAATAGTCCGACTAGGTAAGTCCAACTTCGACCGAGAGGTCAATCGACGGATTCAACTCGGCTGGGCAGCGTTCGGGAAATTACGACACATCTTCTCGTCAGGTATACCTCAATCTCTGAAAACTAAAGTGTACAACCAGTGCGTGTTGCCAGTGATGACTTACGGATCTGAGACGTGGTTCTTCACTGCTGGCCGTATGAGGACGCTCAAGGTCGCTCAATGAGCTATGGAGAGGGCTATGCTCGGAGTTTCTCTGCGTGATAGACCCAGAAATGAGGATATCTGCAGTAAAACCGGAGTGACCGACATAGCCCAATGGATTAGTAAGCTGAAGTGGCAATGGGCCGGCCATATAGCTCGAAGAACCGATAACCGATGGGGAAGAAAGGTTCTCGAGTGGCAGCCTCGTACCGGTAGGCGTAGTGTAGGGCGACCCCCCACTAGATGGAGTGACGACCTGGTAAGATATGCAGGAAATCTATGGATGCAGGTGGCTCAGGACCGTGCTTTGTGACATTACTTGGAGGAGGCTTATGTTCAGCAGTGGACTTGTGAAGGGCTGTAATGATGATGATGATGATGAAGGAAATTCTTTGAGAAATACATAAACATGTATTTGTGTCTAAAATCAGGCCATTAATTCTTAGCGGACCAAAATCAGAACAATCGGTATATGTACGGCTACGCTCAAATATCATAAAATAACAGAGACCAAAAAAGATCAAAAATATTATAATTTAATGATATTTCAATCTATAACTGTAACTATTCTAGGATCTATAAGGTAGCTCATGCAAAAAATCTGAGGGTATATCTAGACCAAAGGCGATCATGGTACCCACGGCTTGATCATGTCATCAATAGGACGAGGAAACTGACATGGATCTTCAAAACCCTCAAACATGTAATGCTGGGTAAATCGGATGGGTACTCATCAAATTATGTGCTCAACCAAATCTACATTGCGCTTGCTCAATCCTTCTTGGCCTACTGTATTCCTGTCCAGGGTAGTGCAGCAAAAACTCAATTTCTGGAGTTAGAGAGGGCGCCGCGTTCTCTTATTAAAGTTATGTACTTTAAGAAGACACACTTTTCTACCGATCTTCTATATCGTATCAGTGGTTTATTCTCTGTAAGGAAGTTATATATATTCTAGACAACCATCAAAACTCACAAATTGTTAGAGAAAGAAACATAGTTGCCCAGACGTATATATATATATGTAGCGCCGCTGTCGTCGCGCCACTAGCACACCGAAGCCTAAATCACGCTATCAACATTCCGAATCATGAACAGTATATATAGAATATCTCCGAACTATCACACGGAGTGTCGGCCGCTCCCCGGGCAGAACACCTTGCCCGGCGGGAGATCTCACCTTTTCCTTCCACGGCCAGAGTGGTGACCCCGACGTGATCTGAACACGCAACCAACAATCTTCGGAAACTTCAAGCTTCATCATCGTCATAAAATACCCCACCCATTCGCTCTCGAGCAGATATCGTCTGCAGTCTTCATATTCTGCAAGCCAGCTAGCTTCACAAGGTTCATCGCAGCACTGGAATAATAATGCTTCCTGTTCCTTCAAGCTACTCTCTGCACCATACAGTGTTCGGCACGGCTCTGAGCCTTACTGCTCGCCTCTGCTTCACGGCACTCTCGCAGATTACTTGCCTTCTTCTCGACTCACCGCAGACTACAAGGCAATCTCCTGGCACTTGCACATTCGTCGGCAACGAGGCTGCACTATCGACCTCCGGTCTGAGCAGGGGGGTGATGTAGCGCCGCTGTCGTCGCGCCACTAGCACACCGAAACACACCGAAGCCTAAATCACGCTATCAACATTCCGAATCATGAACAGTATATATAGAATATCTCCGAACTATCACACGGGGTGTCGGCCACTCCCCCGGGCAGAACACCTTGCCCGGCGGGAGATCTCCCCCTTTTCCTTCCACGGCCACAGTGGAGGTTGTTGGTTACGTGTTCAGATCACGTCGGGGTCACCACTGTGGCCCGGACGTGATCTGAACTATATATATATATATATATATATATATATATATATATATATATATGTATATATATATATATATATATATATATATATATATATATAAACAAAGATATTATGAAATTCTTATATGACAAAACATAATATTACAACTGTAAAAAAGTTTTGTTAGAAGCTACTGGATCGTGTTGCATGATTGGTTCAGATTCAGATACTGTACCTACTCACATACACTCATTTCAACTCACGCGAGCAGATACACAAGCACACACGTACACCCACATACACACTCACACACAAACATACATTCTACGTATACATAATTATATAAACTTTCACTCACACATCCCACAGTATTTATAAGTAAACTAGTTCCTATCGTTTGATTGTCTTAATTTTAGAATTTAAGTAATATATAACATTAATATGGGATACAGAACATGTTTACCCAAACTGCCTTGTAACATGGATATATTTATTTATTTATTAGGAAGCCAACATGATATTGTACAATGAAAAAATGTTTACAAATTTTATAGATTAATCTGAAGTTTAGTACATATCATACTTATAGGCTAACTTAACATGTTAAAGTAAAATAATAAGTAACGCACATTATTATTGAAAAAGGAAGAAAGGATAACAAAATAACCTATTGTAATGCATCAAACAAAGAAAAAAAAACAAAAACTTTTTTTCTACAATAACTCATGAGGTTATCTTAATTTTGTTATAAAAATGTTTTTTAATTTTATTTTTAAAAGTGGTATAAGAATCGTTGAATATGTCAAGACCGACTAATTTAGAAATTAGATTATAAGGTTTTTAAGGTTCTATTAATTGGCGCTGATAGTCCGGCATTTGTTCTACAATACATAGTTTTGAATAAACTATAATTTCTTTTTCTAGAATTAGGTCTAGGAATAACATATGATATTTTACCTAAAAGATTATTCGAGCTAATTTTATTGTTAACGATTTTGTGTAACAAGCACATGTCCATAAGCGCTCTTCGATCATTTAATGAAATCATATTACAATTATCTAGTCTTTCAATGTAAGTTAATTGCCTGTGTATTTCGTTATTATTGAAATAAAGGTACTTAAGGAATTTCTTTTGCACTCGTTTTAACTTATTTATATGCGTTTGATAATGTGGATTCCAGACAGAAGAACTATATTCAAGATTACTAAGAATAAATGAGTTAAAAAGAATTACTTTGGATTTTTTATTTTAAAAAGTTTTAGTTACCCGTTTAATTAATCCTAAAAATTTCAATGATTTTTTTATAACTTAATCCATATGCGTAGTGAAACTTAATTTACAATCAATTAAAATACCTAAATCACGAATAACATTTGTCTTTTTTATGACAAAATCATTAATATTATATTCATTACAAATTGGATGGATTTTTTTATTAAAAGATATTTGGTAACATTTTTCGCGATTAAGGATTACATTATTAAGCTCGCACCAGAAGACCAGCCTATTAATATCATTTTGTAGTAAGTTTCCATCATTAACGGTTTTTATTTCTTTATACAATTTTAAATCATCTGCAAAGAGAAGTACATCACTGTTCAGGAAACAATTTACTACATCATTTATAAAAATATTGAACAGAGTTGGCCCCAAGTGTGAGCCCTGTGGCACACCTGAATATGCTATAAATGCCTCAGATTGAAATCCATTTATTACAACCTTTAGCTTTCGGTTGTGTAAGTAAGAAAACACCAATTTTAAAAAGAAGCTGTGAAATCCATAACATTCAAGCTTTTTATTAGTATGGAATGAATCACGACGTCAAACGCTTTTGAGAAGTCCGTATAAATTGCATCAACTTGAAGGTTATTGTCCACAGACACACATAAATTATCAATATATTCACAAAGATTTGACGCTGTGGACCTTCCTCTCAAAAATCCATGCTGCCTATCAGTTAGTATAGATTTCATGTGTCAATTTACAATTGGACAGATAATAGCCTCAAACACCTTTGGGAATATGGATAGTATTGATATGGCCCTGTATTTTGTTATATCGGTCCTATCTCCACTTTTAAAAACAGGCACAACTCTAGCCTCCTTCCAAACGCTTGGAAAAAAACCCTCTTTCAAGGAAGCATTAAATATGATACATAAAGGGCACGCTAGGGCTGCTGCATATTTCCTAGCAAAGAAAGGCGGTATATTGTCGGGACCAGCGCTTTTATAGCTGTCAAGTTTTTTAAACTTTGATTCTTCTTCCTCTACACTTCTATGTATTTTAGATAAAGTTTGATTAATACCAACGCATTCAATGTTAGGAATCTTATTCTCTTTGCCTATAGGATAATCATCTTGAGAAATGTTTTGCAAAGCTATTACATATGTTTGTACCATTGGAAAAAATTTGTGCATTTAATGTCATATAAGAAAGATATTCACTTTTATTATTTCTAATCTCTTTTAAATATGACCGAAAATATTTTGGATCACTAATTATATTTTCTTCTACATTTTTATGTGATTTTTATAGCATGAGTGTATTAAGGTTTCACATCTTCTACCCAGTAATTTAAACGATATTTGATCAAGAGGATTTTTATACTTATTATTCTTTTAATCTTTTTATTGTCTTTTGAAAACCAACGCGGATAT
This sequence comes from Parnassius apollo, assembly GCA_907164705.1. NCBI lineage: Eukaryota > Metazoa > Arthropoda > Insecta > Lepidoptera > Papilionidae > Parnassius > Parnassius apollo. The sequence goes on along the minus strand of CAJQZP010001441.1, from coordinate 5,902,996 downwards.
TTACTATTTCCTCTCTTATATTACTTAATATATATATAAATATATATATAATCTCGCAGAGCTTGCAATGAAAGACTTTTAGCATTTCATCAACATCACAACATGTAATAAAAATTTCATTCCAAATTATTTTTCTATGTCCTCGATAATAACACTGTAATCTGCATTATAAAAATTTATTCTTTCGTTTATGTTTGTTTCTAGGTATGAAACTGGAGTAAAATTTATACTGATTTCTAGTGGTGGGTGATGTCTGTCTATATGGCTTAAGGGTTAAGGGCTTTCTTTAACTTCGTTGATTATAAATATACTTTCTTTATTACTTAATATTAGGTCAAGAGTTTTGTTAAAAGGATTTCGGACTTGATTAAACTGGTAAAGATGATTTTCAGCTATGAAATCTACAAAATATTCGTTCTTCTTGCCACTATTACTAACAGGAGTAAGATATTTTTGACTAGTTTGTTCTTTTTTGTTTGTTGTTATATTGGACAAATTAAAATCTCCTATTAATATTGTATTAGTTTGCTCAACTGATACACGGAAACATTATCACAGAAGCTTTTAAGACAGTCATAATTTAATGGTGACGGCAAGTAAACACCGCAAATCGATAGAGTAAAATATGGGTTACCCGCTTTAAAATCAATGTTAATCCACATATCCTCGTAGTCGCTTTCCCATTTCATAACTTTATAACTTTTAAGTTTTTTGAAACTGCAATAAGTACGCCACCACCGTCATGCTTGGTACGCAAAATAGAAGATTCTCTGTCACGTCGAAAAACCACGTATCGTTTATCTATAATTTCGTTATTTAATATACTTTCACATAGCCAAGTTTCAGTTAACACAATAATGTCAAATTCCGAATTTAAAATAGCACTATATACCTCATGAGTTTTGGTTTTAAGACCTCTAATGTTTTGATAGAAGACACTAATACAGTTCATTAACTAAACAAAAGTGTAACTGAGTTAAAATATATTATATGTTTTAAATTTCTAAACAAAAAAAAATGGTATGGTTTTAAGAAATTTCGTTAAGGAACTCCAAGTTCTTAACAAGAACATCATATAGTAATGGAAGGCCGGACCCTCCAAACACAGGCATTATTTACTTAAATGGAGGTTCCAATCTACTAGTTTTAAGTCATGTACTTTTTAAAACGAAATATCATTTATTTAATCACTTTTATTTTATGACATATTTTCTCTTCACTTAGTTTTACGTGTTATCTGCACAACCCCTGACTATGGTTGTATTTTAATAAAATTACACGAAAAATTCTTAGGATCAGTTCTCGTTATGATTCAAAATAGATTTGTTAAAATCCTAAATCGTTATTACATGATTTAATAAATATCTTTTATAAATAACGCTTTTAAATTTAGAGCTTGTAATAAGATAATACCTACTTTCTTAGATACACGATTATGCCGTAAAATTGTTACGTTTATCTTGTTATTCTCTAACGTGCTGCCATTATAGCGTCAATAAATGTTTGCTTAAAAGTACTTTGCAAACTTTCCTAGAATGATAAGTTAAAATTAAATATATTCCGATTTAAACTACATCAGAAATCAATTGTTGAGAGGATGCCATTTTTATGCTACGGTTCCTAATTTGGACGAATTTTATAATCAATTATTATATTATATTTCAATAACAGGTATGGATTTTTAATCAATTTAGATGTTTGTGAAATAAATTTTTTATTATATTCAGAAAAGGAAGAAAGAAAATCTATTTACTCTGGTATTTCTACTTCAGGTCTGTTATCGGAATGAATGTAAAATACACAAGGTAATTAATACAATCAGGCGTTACTTTGCGGAAATCCATTATATGTTCAGTAAATGAACTTATCTAGTTTAAAAATATCCCCGTCACCAATAATCCCTACACTATTACGTGCAACACCATATTAACCATATTAACAGATCGATGGCGCCGTATTTATCAAAACAGCAGAAAATAGGACTTGCCTTAGCCGTGGTGGGAACAATGGATATTAAAAAAAGAGAAAAGAGTACTTGTCATTAAGAAAAAAAACTGTCCAATATGAATATAACTATATATTTTTAGATTCTAAGCAGTTTTTTTATAGGATAGGGTGACAAACTAGCACACAGTCCACCTGGTGGTAATTGGTTGCTGCGGCCCATGGACATCTATATCTATCTCCGATTACAAATCAAAATGCAGATGCGTTGTTACCTGTGACGACTAAAGCGCCCTCCACATTCACGCCGTGAACACCCGTGAAAGGCGTGAACCGCGAATGTGGATGGCTTTCGCGCCCGTTCACGGGCTTCGCGCCTTTTCACGCCATGTTCCCCGTTCAGTGTCGGTATTTTGTGACCGCTTCAAAGGGTTTACGACGCGTGAACCTCCCGTGAACGCAAGCGCATCCACACTCGCGTGTGAAAACAGTAATGCGCGAGACTCGTTGCTGTGAGCACAGAGTACCTTTGTATAAACTGAAAGCTGTGAGGTTGTGCTTATTTGTATTTTTTTACGGAGGACGGTGCGTCAAAATAAGCGTCAGTTGGACGAACGAGCAGGAACTCTTGTTGATCGAGTATTATCATGCCGAACCCATTTTATGGGATGCTAAACATAAAGATCATAAAAATAAAATGAAAGTACATGACGCTTGGATACGAATAAAGGAAATAATGAATATTATTTTATTTTATTTTATTTTATAGGAAAGGGTGACAAACGAGCACAAAGTCCACCTGATGGTATGTGGATGCTGTATTCTATAGACATCTACATCTATCCTCGATTACGAATCAAAATGCAGATGCGTTGTCACCCGTTAGGACTGAAATGGAATGCCTCGTTTCCAGTAAAAAGGGTCTCCGGTTCTCTACACTCGCCATACGAAACACAGCAACATTAAGCTACTATTTTACGCTGGTATTCTGTGAAAGCGTGGTCCTTCCTCGGTCGAGCCGACCCATTCGTGCTACAACTATACTACTAATACATATAACTGCAGCGTGGCTCTACCACCTATAAAACAGTTTGATTATTTGTTAATTTTGGTATCCAAACATATTGAAAAAGAAGTGACGAATTTTTGATGACGACATTACGTTTTAAAGCCACCGGAAATTAATATTAAGATTTAAAGTACTGCTCTCTGATATCAGAACCGCTTCTATCAAAACTTCAAGCCATCCGCTTGTATCAAAGCACGGGCGCCGACTGGTTGTTCTAAAACGTAACGTTACGATTACACTGTACAAGTAGATCGGTCGGGACCTCCAATTTGACTAAATCAGATCCTAACTGATCTAACTACGAATACAACTCCCTACTTCCAAATTAGATTTTCTAAAAATTGTATAATGTAATAAGCGCTTAAGAAATACCTTTTGACGTTTCACATTAATCATTCCGCAATAACTTTACTTTACTTTACTCGTACTCACACGATTTTATATTAAATCGTGTGAGTACGAGTTTTGTATTTTTTTTTTACGTAAATCCGAAGAATTATGAAGTTATCTATATTTCATTACAACGTGTATAGTTTTTTATCACTAATTTAAATTTGAATTTTTCAAACAAAGCAATAGTAGTAGTGGTTATTAAAAAATAACCACTACTAACTTTTTTACTTGACGTCGTTTTAATGATATGTCGCTATGTATATTACCGTAGTGTTTGGATGATTAAAATTCATTGTTATGCGAATAATCGGCAAAATATTCAAATAATCGGTAATTTTTTTTAAATAATCGAATCATTAATTTTTTGATTTATTATTTGTTTAATTTAATTTTTATTTTCAAAATTCCTTAAATTATATGAATCATGAATGAAACAATTTAATTTTTTTTACTTTGTCAAAGTAAATTTGTGCAAAAAAACTCTATATACAAGACCGTCGTAAAATAACCACTACATAATTTCAATATCTCGCCATTTCGGTACCGGTTACTCGACTCCATAGAGTCATTAATTCATTCTTTGGGCGTTGTATACGCTTTTACAACAAAAACCCAGATAATATTATACAAAATTTGACGTAAGTACACAAAGAACGAAGTTTTTATAAAAAGGGTTATTATAACATTAAGGAATTTATGGATGATAATAACCCCTGGTAAGGGTGATCGCTATTGCCATGTAGTGGCGGTTGAGAATATCCACTACCCCATGTCTTTCCGTGGGGACACCCACGAGTTTACGACAGTAAGACGTGACAGAGGGAGACAGGCAGGAGATGGGCTGGAGCATTTTCCTGATAACAACAAATACACAATAAAAAACTGCGGTTGCCAACCCGCTCGCCAAGCGTGGCAACTATGGGAAACATCCCCCCATGAGCAACGACACGAACAAACGGCCCCCAGTCCCCGGCGGCCCCGCTATTCCTGGCTACGGTGGTGACCATGGTAACGGGGGTGCAGGCGGTGCTAAGAAACTCCGGTGGAGGTTCGGTTGCCACTTACGAATTTGGGGGAGGCCTATGTTCAATAGTGGACATGTGAAGGGCTGTAATGATGATGATGATGAAGGGTGATCGTTACCAAGCTATTTCTAATTTGTTTTGTGTGGTTAATTGTAACACGCATAATTATAAGCTCTTTTTTTAACGAGTTCCGTTGGGTTTCTTGGTAATTCTTTCCAAGACAGAGGTTTTTTGCGAACCAGTGGTAAATGAAAAAAGTGACTTTCAATAAGTATTATTCATAATCTATACTGAATAAAAAAGTTTCTGTTTCTGTTTCGAGAATTTACTGTGCGTAATTTTGTGATTTTGTGTTTATCTTCTTATTTTGTGACTCGGCTTTAACTTTTTGGACTGTTTCCTTTATAATAACTTTTTGTAAGTGGTAGAGCCACGCTACATCTATATTATAGTTGTAGCACGAATGGGTCGGCTCAACCGGGGCATGATCACGCTCTCACAGAACACCAGCGTAAAATACACGCACGCACGGGTGACAACGCATTTGGATTTTGATTCTTAATTGAGGATAGATATGTATGTCTATGGGCCATAGCATTAACTTATCATCAGGTGGACTGTGTGCTTGTTTGTCAGCCAATGCTATAAAAAAATATATTCGTTGAAGCATGTGCTCATGTTACAAAGGATATTTGGGTAAAAGTGGTAGAAAAAAACAAAAAATTGATTATGGATGACTGAAACAGACATTAATTTTGACTGCATTATTGAAAATCAAATAATAATTAATATAAACAACGACATCTCTACTAGTTGTATTGTAAGTGATCGAATAAATTTATTTTTAATCTAGTTTCAATCTTAATTTTTTATAATCTTGTGTTTTAAATTATCTGTTTTAAATTTATTCTGGTATTATTCAAACCAAACTTTAAATGAATATCAACTGTAAATAATCGATATCAATTTTTTTAAGAATCGAATATTGTACGTTCCCATTTTTTGGTTGTCATGCTTGGTGCAATATGTATGACAGCTGTCAAAATGTATTTCTTAGATTTGGTTGACTATAAGTATTGCAATTTCTTGAGACATTAAAAAAATCTAAACAACAACATTTAATCTCCTACAGTTATTATAATGTATTATAGTTGTTACGTGGTAGAGCCACATCGCAGCTACATTATGGTTGTAGCACAAATGGGTCTGCCCGACCGGGAAAGGATCATGCTCTCACAAAATACGTAAATCAGCAGCTTAATAATGATGTTTCGTATGGTGAGTGTAGAGATCCGGAGACCCTTTTTTACTGGAAACGAAGCATTCTATCTTAGTTCTCAGGGGTTATAAATGTAGATGTCTATGGGCCACAGTATCCACTTGCTATCAGGTGAACTGTGTGCTCCTCTGTCACCCTTATTATTAAAAAAAGCGGTCTAGGTGCGACCTGAAAGGTCTACACGACTAACTTCCCAGTGGAAAGAATATCATATGTTTTAATATTTTATGCAATTTTTCATTCGGCACAAAAAACGACTTAACCGATTTTGTTCAAAATTTTATGAGGTCTAAGTTACATAATTATGCGTTAAATGAAACTGATACCATGTCAATATCACTCTTTGTTCTCGAGATACACCAAGCGAAAATTGAATCCGAACATACGTACATATATACATACGTGCAGGTGCACACACGGACATCCTGTTAAAAACCATACAATTCGATTCTAAAGACCTTGAAACGTGGAGATATGTTAAAATTTCCAATTTGCAAAATCTGACCCATTACAATAACTTCCCAGTAGGAAGTTAAAAATGTAATGTTACGAATGGGTGAATTAACTATCAAACACCTTTTGTAAGCCGACGATCAACTCATATTTACGTCGTGGGCAGGAGAGTTTCAAATAATAGTAACTTTAATAAACAGGTCATTCAAAGGAAGGGGAATGCAACTAAAAACAAGTAATATGAAAGTGATGGTTTTTGAAATAATAGAAAGTAAAACGATAAATGAAGTAAGAATAGAAGAGGAGTTGATTCCATTGAGCAAGGATGAGTTTGTGTATTTAAGATGAACAGAGATGGTAGGCATGACAACGATTTAGAACGAAGATTGAATGTAGGACAGAGAGTTAATGAAGCTATTCACTTTGTTGTGAAAATTCAAATGTGTCAAAAAGAGCAGGTATGGCTATTCACAATGCTGTTAATGTAAGGTGGTGAAAGTTGGGTGTGGAAAAAGAAGTAAAGAGTAGCATTAATACTGTAGAAATGTGGCCATTAAGAATTATGTTGGAAGTAACTCTTAATAACAGGGTCAGAAATTCTGTGGTAAAAGAAAAAGTGATTGACAAGAATATGTTATGAACAGGATTAAGAAATAAATGCTTTGGTGGTTTGATCATGTATAAAACAATGAACAAATAAAGAGTAATAAGGAAAATTTATGATGCAGAAGTGAGTCTCATAGTCAGAAAGGGACACTTTAGACTAAGGTTTATCCACCAAATTGACGATTTAATGAAGGGCGCCTAATTAAAAACCAACGGGCATGTATGCGTAGGTATATGGACATGAAGGAGGTGAGGGAAATACCTGAGAATTTATATTCAAAAATATTTGTGGATATGTGAAGTCTACCAACACCACCATTGAGGTAATGTGGTAATTCTTGCTCCAAAAAACCTTCTCAGAAAGAAGAAGCCTGTCTTCAGTCTCGTATTTAGACTATAAATTCACTTTTTAACAATACATAAAAATATATTTCTAAATAAATATCACTTGGTAAATGTATTGATTGATTTTCTAAATAATTAAGAATATTTTAACTATGTATGTATTTTGTGTACATGACTTATCTATCTATGTCGAACCGTCAATTAATAAAATTTTGCTTGGACCATAAATCCATTTTCTAAACAACAGAAGCGTGACGGTACGCTTTTAATTTTCGACGTCATGAGCTATAGCTATGTTAGACTTCCCTTTATTTTTTCCGGATTGTGAACGAAAACAATCCAAAAGTTTCACCATTAAGACAAAGTTCGATCTAGCACACTCGAATGATAGTAAAATTTTCAATAATATTCTTAAACGGTATGAGCTGACATGTTAAGTGCCTAAATAAATTAAACAGCTTTTAAAAGAAGTTTTCAATGCCAGTCATGAGCCTCTTTCACTATGACAAGGATCTTTAATCGACAGGCTAACATGTAACGTGAGTAGTTACGTTGTACCAGTTCTGGCGCACTTGTAGAAAGGTTGTACCAGTTCTGGCGCACTGAGTCAGAAGTGGTACAAGTACAACGTTCGTCGACTCACGATCCTAAAAAAAAAAAAAAAAAAAAAAAAAGTTTTGGCATGCTCTGATCACGAATCTGCGGTCCATTTTTGCGTAGGATGCACGGTTCCGGAGATGTGCAGATCAATTAACTCTTATCTAATTGATATCCGCTACGAGCCTCAACCGTCATTAGCGCTCCATTGTCCTTATCTACTTATCTATTGTTGATTGACTACCGTCATTATCTATTATTCGTCCAGCGTGTGGGTCGGCTTATGCTATTGTATTATACTCCTTTGTTCCTATCTACAACACTAATCTGAATCATCAATAAAACACATTACCTAATTTTGTTAAAAATTTTATTTATGAAATACAAAATCTTATTACTTATTATCTATAAAATAGGAGCGAAACATCTCATCCACTAAAATATCGTTGTACAATGTGTTCTCTGTAAATATACTCGTAAAACTATGCATTGAACATCCCTGAAACTTATATAGCAAATACATTAAGCAATATTCGCCACAAACTGAAGTCCACTCATTCTGAATCCTGAATGAAATGAAGAGAAGAGGCATTCCAGTTCCATCTTTTACAATTTCTTTTAAAAAACTCTAGATGATATCGTACAGGTGCCCGCCCGAATGAATCAAAATATTGACCGACGTCATTCGTATCGATATATAAAGATACCCAATGTGACCCTGGTTTATCATCTGTATCCAAATTGCATATTATATACGTTGGTACGTGGGTGTACATGGGTAGTTTATTGGCAGCATAAACATTATTTTCTAGAGTGGGGTGAATCTTTTTCAGATGTTGTTGTACATCTAGTGTATCCATAATATTACTGCTATTAGTAGATTATTACAGTACCAATCTACTCAATGACTAATATAGGAATGATCAATTATAGTGATATCTAAATATTAAATTGCTTTCTTTGTGTTATACAAAACGTATTTGAGTCACCAATACACTGAACAAGACATGACAGGAAGGACGTAGGAATGTAGAGATAACCAACAGAATGTAAGGTAAGCTTGTTGACGCATAAAGATACTATCAATTCTACTGCAGAAATTCTTTAGATTAGAATTATTACTCACTGGTACTATATAAGACCAAGCAACTGCAGTCATGGAGTTAGTGTATGGTCGTTTGACCGCAGTGGATCTATCAATACTACGTTTGTGTTACTTCAACGCATCAAAGGCCATGGATGTAAGTGTTTATTCTATAGACAAACTTACTTTTCTTTCTGTTATTTTCTTACGTGTGTATGATTTAGTGTTAACAAATTATATTTAAATATTATGTGTGTGTATATGGTTAAGCCGTGGTAGCTCAGATGGTTAGCGCAAAATGTAAACTTCATAGTACACGTCCCGGGTTCGATCCCCGCCGGCACCAATTAAATTGTTAATTACAATTTTAAGTGCTGATTTACCACGTGCTGAGCGGTGAAGGAAAACATCGTGAGGAATGCATGTCTGAGAAAATTTCGAAGGCATGTGAAGTTTGCCAACACGCATTGAGGTATCGCAGCGAACATTTCCTAGCCCTAAAACCCTCTCAGAAATGAGAGGAGGCCTATGTTCAGCAGTGGACTTTAATAGGTTGTAACTTTAGCTTTTTTAACTTTTATGATTAAGTGTTAACAAATTGATATTAACATGATAACTGTGTTGTTGCAGAAATCATTGAGCTTCGATGAAAATACCTATAAACAGTATTACTACTCGCCACTCTCCCCTCAAGAAGAGAGTGATGACATCGTCATTAATAATAACACATGCGATGGTGGAAAAAGAAAATCGCAATCGATTGATCATTTTTTTGAAGCTGAATCAAAAATAAAAAAGAGGAAGCTGTTATCATCAACCGTAGCACGAGCCGCTAGAGATGGTGTATCATACATTTCTACTAATTCTGACGACGGAGACCAAGCGACGCATCTCATCAAAATTGAAATGTACGATATGAAGAAGCTATCCAAGATTCCAACTACTGATCATTGGAAACATGCTTCCACGAGGATTAAATATTACGTAAAGACTAATAAGGATAGCATCTACGACAACACAAACGCCCTCGTATACAATATTACAAAGACAATAGCAGAAAGTGAAAAAGTTAAAAAATACTTTTTTAACAATGACAGTCATTAGCTGATCATTAGTGAATGTGATTCTGTTTACTTAAATTACTTCCGTGTACTCATTATATTCTATTTCTAATCCTTTGTTAGACTTAAATATCGGACATTATTTGAAATTTGGGTATCAGTTGGTCTACCAACACTGAACTGTTACTTACTCTGCTACCTATTTTCTTCTTTACTATAAGGATGTCAAACTTCAGTGAAGTGTGCACCAGTGCTTTCTTCTCCACAAACATGGAAGAGAATACGGAACTATTCAACAGCGAATTAAATCAGGAGTTGTCTAAAGTTTGTGATGAAATGGAGAAGGATCAACTGTTCGATTCATCGTATGATGATGAGTTGTATAATCACTGTGCGATGGTTGAAACACAGTTTAAGTAAGTAAAATAAACATTCATTTCGATCATAATTTACACAATGTCTTGTACAGTTTTTAATAAATTTAAACATTTTAGTAGTCAACCACTACAACTTGGAAGAGGAACGAAGCGAACGAGCAGCAAAGAACCCAAGATCAGCAAAAAACCAACAACGGAAGCGGAAGCGCCTACCTCTGCAGGGAACAGTATCAGTAACGAAGATCAAGTGGAATGTCTAACGTGTCATATATTTATCAAGAAACGGTATTTAGCTAATCATTTTAAAAGTAATGTTCACAAAAATAATCTTTTAAATTCACATAATTCTTTATCAAACGTTAGTGTTATTGAATCTGCTTTTGGAAATAGGATTTTAACTTATAAAATCAAGAGTAGAGTAGATAGTTCGACATTGGTAAATTTTGAAACTCCTGAACTATTTTTAAATTCTATTAAAGATGATATTTTATTTTTAATACAAGAGTGTATTCATCAACACATAATTTTTAAAGTAAACTTCATATTGCATGCTGATTTTGTTCAACAAACTAAAGATATTCATGATACGTTCGATTTTCAAACGCTTAACTATATTATTTGTCAAGGAGATGACTTAAATATTTTTTTTCATCTTTAAATGATACAATTACTACTAAAATTAGTGCATTTGAAAAAAAAGATAGTGGATGGAGTCTAAAAAACATAAAATCTATAGACATGAATGTTAATAAATTTAACCCCCCTACGCGGTACTTCATACATAGATCTTCCTCGTGACATAAAATTAAAAAAGGCTGTTATAAATGTAAAAAGCAAGGATTATTTTTGTTTTAAATGGGCGTTACTCTCGGCGTTATATCCCGTAAACAAAGACGCGGATCGTGTATCATCGTACGTTAAACATGCAAATAAACTTAAATTTAATGGTATTTCCTTTCCAGTTAAAATTTCTGACATAGCAAAAGTAGAGAAATTAAATGATATTAGTATTAATGTTTTTGGGTTAGAATATAATAAAGAAAAACGATGTAATTCTATAGTAGGTCCATTATTTTTAACAAAGTGTCGTAAAGATAGATATATCAATTTATTATTTTTTTCCAAGGATACAAAAAATCATTATTGTTACATAAAAAATTTATCGCGGTTAGTTAGTAAACAAATTTCAAAAGACGGTCACATCATGTACATTTGCGAAGCATGTCTACTTCACTTTCCATCTAAGGAAAGTTTAAATAACCATGAACAATACGATTGTGCCCACATTTGTACAGAATTACCAAACAGTGAAACTTTTAAAAAAAAGAATTGGTTTGGTCAACCTATTTCAAATGATAAAATTAAATTTGATAGTTATGAAAAAAAGTTGAAGATACCATTCGTAGTTTATGCTGATTTTGAAGCATTTTTAAAACCAATAGAATCTATGTTCTAACGATCCTTCCAAACCTTTCACACACAATATTCAGAAACATGAAGTACATAGTTTTGGTTATTATATAAAATGTTCATATGATGATAAATTTTCAAAATATGTAACGTATTGCGGACCCAACTGTGCACAAGTGTTTATGGAAAGTTTATCTAACAATCTCAAAGAAATAAATATACTTCAAAAATATCCTCCACTTCCGCTAACAAATGAAGACAAAAACCAAATTTCAAATGCAACCATTTGTCATATTTGTGAAACAGAGTTAGCAGAACATTTTTATGATTTTGATTGGTACACCGGTAGTTTTATAGGTGTTGCTCACGAATCATGTAGCTCGAAGTTCAGGAAACCTCGTTATATACCAATATTTTTACACAACCTTAGTCACTATGATGCTCATTTTATTGTTCACGCGTTAAACTTTTGTGATGGTGAAGTCGAAGTTATCCCTCAAAATAAAGAAAAATATATATCCTTTTCCAAAAAATTAAAAATGAATAACCACGAAATTATATTAAGATTCATAGATTCATTTAAGTTTTTATCATGTAAATTAGAAGAATTGGCCAAAAATCTCAGTAATGATCAATTTCAAGAATTACGTAGAAATTATCCTAATGATGAAGATTTCTTTCGTTTAAAACGGAAAGGCGTTTATCCATATGAACTTATGACTAATTATGATAGTTTAAGCCTAACATCGCTCCCCGAACAAAAATTTTTTTATAGCTCGCTCACAGATTCCCATATTTCAAATGATGATTACAATCATGCTAAAGATGTTTGGGAACACTTTGGGTGTTGTAATATGCTAGATTATTCAAATGTGTATTTAAAAACAGACGTTTTACTTTTAACCGATGTATTTGAAAACTTTAGAAAGTTATGTATTAATACTTATGATTTAGACCCTGCCCATTATTACACAGCACCCGGTTTAAGTTGGGATGCAATGTTAAAATATACAAAAATAGAATTAGAACTTTTAACAGATTATGAGAAAATTGCATTTATTAGATCAGGTATCAGGGGTGGTGTATCTCAATGTAGTAATCGTTATGCTAGAGCTAATAACAAATATATGGGGGATTATGATGCAGGGAAACCAAATTCATATATCACATATTTTGATGCCAACAATTTATATGGTTGGGCTATGTCTCAATGTCTTCCTACTGGTGGATTCGAATGGGTAAATCCGAATACAGAATTTAATGTGTCTGAGACATCGAACTTCGGTTTTATTTTAGAAGTTGATTTGGAATATCCAGATGAACTTCATGATTTACATTCGGACTTTCCTTTATGCCCCGAAAACATTTGTGCAGACAATATTAATGAAAATAAACTAGTCCCAAATTTAAATAATAAAGATAAATATGTAATTCATTACAGATATTTAAAGCAGTGCATAGAAATGGGGGTTAAATTAACTAAAATTCATAGAGTTTTAAAATTTAAACAGTCTCGCTGGTTGAAGATGTACATAGATCTAAACACAAAATTAAGAACGTTAGCAAAATCAGATTTCGAAAAAGATTTTTATAAATTAATGAATAATTCAGTCTTCGGAAAGACTATGGAGAATATTGAAAAAAGGGTTAACATAAAATTAGTTACACACTGGGAGAACCAGGGCAAAGCTTTAGGTGCTCAAGATCTAATCGCTAAACCACAATTTCATAGTCTTTCAGTATTTTCGGAAAACCTAGTTGCGGTTCAGTTGCGAAAAACAAAGTTAATATATAACAAACCAATTTATTTAGGGTTTTGCATTTTAGATATTTCAAAAACATTAATGTATGATTTTCATTATAACTATATGGTTAAAAAGTTTAGTAAAATCAAATTATTGTATAAAGATACGGATAGTTTAATATATCATATATTTACAGATGATTTTTACTCTGATATAAAACCTGACCTTTCATCATACTTTGATACCTCAGCTTATGATGCAAATAATATTTTTGAATATCCAAAATTAAATAAAAAGAAATTAGGTTTTTTTAAAGATGAAAATAATGGTAAAATCATGAAAGAATTTGTGGGTTTACGATCCAAAATGTACGCTTTTAACTTAGAGAATAAGACTATAGCCAAGGCAAAAGGGGTAAATAAATGTATCACTAAAAAGATGACCATGGATAATTATAAGTCTTCTCTATTTAATAAAAAAGTGCAATATTATAGTATGCTTAGATTTAAATCAATTAAACACACAATTTTTACACAAAAATTAAATAAGATTGGTTTATCATATAATGACACAAAGAGGCATATTTTAGATAATAATATTGAAACATTAGCTTGGGGTCATTATAAACTGCGTTAAGTGTTGATAGTTTTTAATTTTATGTCTGCATGTAAATAAAATTTGTATTGATTGTAAAATAATGATAATAGTATAATATGACGTAGAGTTTATTACATATTTAATCGTTGATTTATTGTAAATAATTTAAGTTAATTGATGTTTATATTTGCGTGTGTATGTGTGCATTTATTTGAGGTTGAGTTGACTGTAAAATTATGATGTACTAATTGTGTTAGAAATAGTATACATTCTGTTTTATATAATGTTTGCAATATATATTAATTGTTAACACCAACACTTTCATTTTTTATTTCACCCCTTAGAACTTTAGACGTGTGTAATGTTTCACTTTATCCATCCGTTTACTGCTATTGTGGCGGGGCCAAGTGGATGTGGGAAGTCAAATTTTGTAACAAATTTTATAAAATCAGTTACAGAAATATGTAATTGTGATTTTAATCAGATCACATGGTGCTTTGATGAAATGCAACCTTTATATAATTTACCAAATGTTAACTACCATCAAGGAATTCCAAATGTTAATATGTTTGACGGTGAAAACCCACATCTTGTTATTATTGATGATCTAATGAGAGAGTCCGATGGAAGAATTGTGGATATATTTACAAAAGGTAGTCATCACAGGAATCTTAGTGTATTTTATTTAACACAAAATTTATTTCATCAGGGTAAAGGGCAAAGAGACATATCCTTAAACTCAAGTTATATAATATATTTTAAAAACCCTCGAGATAAAACTCAAATAAGATATTTAGCACGACAAGTGTCACCAGATAACCCAAAATTTATTGAAGATGCCTACAGGGATGCAACTCTAGAGGCGCATGGATATTTAATGGTAGATTTAAAACAAAATACCAATGATTTTTGTCGTATCAAGACAAATGTCTTCCCATTTAATGGTTTCTGCACAGTCTACGTCCCCACAAAAGAGTTTAAATACACCAAGAATCAAACATTTCAAATCATTGCTAAATGATGCATCGTCGACTCACAACGCATAAACATTTGCTAAATGCTTTGCATACGCTTAAACCAAAATATCAAAGAGCATTACTTAAAACGTGTGATGAAGAAGAAATTAACTGTATTTGTGAGTGTATTCATAACGTTTTACAAGGAAAAGTACCTCTTAAAGATCAAGATAAACAAAAATTGAATAAACACAAAAATATACTCCGTCAACTAGTGCGTAAGTGTAAACATAAACTAAGAAAAAATATAATTATACAAAAAGGAGGGGCTTTCTTACCAATAATATTAGGTGCAATATTGAGTGGATTAGTGAGTGGACTAGCCAGTTAACATGGAAAATGCAAAGAAAATGATACTTATCGAACCTGGATTAATTGAAAAATTAAAACAAGAAAATAAGGTTAATACGAGTAGTAGTTTATCTCGATTAGATATTGAAATGCAAAATATTATGAATAGTAAGATGGAAGACCGAAAGAAATGGATGTTATATTTACAAACACTGCAAAGATACCTTCATTTTACCGAAGAGGATCGTCAACCACTCAGATTACCAATTTATTCTGATACATCTAATGAAGATTCAAACGAGTCTAAAATTGGTTTTAAAAATAAAGATAGAGATCTAAAAACTTCAGTTGATGCTGAATCTTTGTTGGAGGAGAATCGATCCATCAAAAGTAAAGAAAATGTTGAAAATCCACTTTACACACCAGCTCAAATACTCAGTTTAATACCAAAAACTTATAATAAAAAAGGACAGTTATTATTAAACTTAGTTGAAACAAGTAAAGGTAAAATACATTGGGATAATGAAGGTACAGTCATAATTGATAATGAAAAAATTCCTGGAAGTAATATTGTTGATTTAATAAATGATTCACTAAGACCCTTAAAAAGAAGTGATCCAGTAGGGTGGGATAGATTTGCTGAAGCATTAAAAGATATTAAAGTACCACTTACTTATATTGGAAATCCAAAGAGATGTGAGTTTATTAACCAACTTCAAGCAAAAGATCTGAACAAACCCTCTGAGATTGAATTTCAAGAGTTTTCTACACCGAGCAGTAGAGATAAAAAGTCTACAACTAAAATACGTAAAAGGCTTGAGTGGGAAAAATGGACCCCGTACTAGAAGAAATTAACAGGATTTATTATGATCCATCTAATCCCGCTGGTTTTGGTAGTATTGATAAATTGTCAAAAGCCATGAAGGGTAAAATGAATAAAAAGCAAGTAAAGGAATGGTTAAAATCACAAGAAACATACACATTACATAAACCCATTCGAAAAAAATTCCCGCGTAGTAGGTACATTCTATCAAATATTAATGAACTGTGGCAAGCTGATTTAAGTGATATGCGAACTTATTCTCAATATAATGATGGTTTCAAGTATATACTTTGTGTTATTGATGTATTTAGTAAATATGCTTTTGCAAGACCAATGAAAAAGAAAAACTCAGAAACAACTAAAGAATGTTTTGAAAGTATATTTACTGAAAGTAATTTAACACCTACTCACATACAATCTGATAAAGGTACAGAATTTGTTTCAAAAGATGTACAAAAAATACTTTAAATCCAAAAAGATTAATTACTATACCACTAACAATCCTGACATTAAGGCCAGTATTGTTGAACGATTTCAAAGAACACTAAAAATGAAAATGTGGCGTTATTTCACTCATAATAATACTTATAGATATATAGATGTTTTACAAGATTTAATATACTCTTACAATCACAGCTTTCACTCTAGTATTAAGATGTGCCCATGTGATGTAAATTCCAACAATATTATGACAGTTTGGACTAATCTTTATGAAAGACGGTCAAACAAACTTTCTTTAGAAAATCCTAAACCAAATTTCAATGTGGGTGATTATGTTCGAATAACCAAATATAAACATGCTTTCCAAAAAAGGATATGAATCAAATTGGAGTGATGAAATATTTATTATATCTTCAATAATTGATAGATCTCCATGGGTTGTTTATACAATAACAGATTTACAAAATGAACCAATAGTTGGTACTTTTTATGAAAGAGAATTACAGAAAATCACTTACAACCCCACCTCACAATATAAAATAGATAAAATAATTGACACTCGTTACTCAGGTAACAGAAAAGAAGTATTAGTGAAGTGGAAAGGTTATCCAGATAAATTTAACAGTTGGATTTTAGCTTCTAGTTTAAAAGAAATATGAATAAAGAAAGTTTTTATTTAACTTTGCTCAGCAATAGTTCAATGGAATACTTTCCTGATAACAAGACCACAAATTTTTCAACGAAATTACCGAAAGCTATTAAATTAGAAGGTGAATGGTCGGTTGGAGTTGTCGAGTTTCAATATCCATGTACCATGTTTACTGTTCAAGATCATCAAAATGTTATATACATTACAAAATCTATGTTAATGCCTAATGAAGATAAACCATCCACAGTGTACTACAAAAAACATATTCCAGCTACCAACTATGATAACGTTGAGCATATTTTAAGAGTGTTAAATGGTATCGGAGAGAACTTGAAATTTCGCTATGATGAAAAATTTGTGTCTATTTCTGTTTTGGATAAAAATATAACTTCCGTAACATTATCACCCAAATTAAGTTTACAACTAGGTTATGAACCAAATAAAAATCTCCTAGAGAGAAGTTTTGGAAAGTGTCCTGCTAATTTACACTTAGGGTTACCATCTCAACTCTTTATATATTGCGACATTATCGATCCTCAGATTGTGGGTGATGTTATGACTCCTTTACTAAGAGTCATTTCATTAGATCCTACAAAATACATTTATGGTGCAAATAAAATGCACGTTTTCTCTCAACCTCACTACTTACCTGTTATGCGAAGAGAGTTCGATACGCTGGAAATAGTTATAAGATCGAGCACAGGACAAAAAAATACCATTCCAGTTTGGAACCGTGTGTATTAAACTACATTTCCGAAAATTATAATAATGAATTCTCTTCGTGATCATCATAAATGTCCATATGAAAATTATTATACACATCAAGCTGGGTCAGGAGTTGGAGTAATTTATAAGGGTGCACCATACCAACGCGGTCATGGTATTGGGAGCTTCTTAGGGGGGTTATTTAGATCAGTCACCTTTACTTTCAAGTGTTGCTCGAGTGATTGGTAAGGAGGCATTAAGCGCTGGAGTAGGACTTTTATCGGATATAGTTCAAGCGCGTCCTATGGAAGCCTCAATAAAAGATCGTCTAAAGCAAGTTAGTACGAATTTAAAACGAAAGGCTGATGAGAAAATTGATCAATTTAACATGACAGGATTTGGGTATAAAACTAAAAGAAAACGATTGACCTCGTTCATTCCACCATTAACTGCTAAAGTGAAAGCTGCGAAAAAACTTGGTCTAAAGCCAAAAAATAACAAAGATATATTTTCAAATTAAATATGTCTTTCCTTCATAATCATTCTTGCGAGTGCGTTAAGTCAGAATTGGATTTGTTTGCACTACCGTCTACACAAACTAGCATTGAAAATGGATTGTGGATTCATTATAAACCAATTTCATCTCTTGGTGATGATGGACCTATCGAGTTTCAAGTTCCTGGGACAGGCGATGACTACATAGATTTGTCTCATACATTACTCCACATAAAGGCAAAAGTATTAAATCAAGATTCAACTAACTTGATATCTACTACAATAGTAGCACCTGTAAATAATTGGCTGCATTCACTTTTTAGTCAACTTGATGTTTATTTAAACCAAAAACTTGTATCACCACCTAATAATACCTATGCATATCGAGCATACATGGAAACCCTTTTAAACTATGCTCCTGCTGCTAAACAATCTCATCTTACTTGTAGTCTTTGGTATGATGATTCAGCAGGAAAAATGGATTCTACGGATGGTAAAAACATAGGATTTGTTAAAAGACAGGAATTGATTAGTGAAAGTAAGGAAATAGAAATGATTGGTCATCTTCACGGTGACATTTTCAACCAAGATAAATTTTTAATTAATGGTGTTGAAATGAGTGTTAAATTGGTTCGATCGAGAGAGAGCTTTAATTTAATTGCTGGGTCAAACGATGTAAAGTTTAAAGTTTGCATTACGGACGCAACTCTTATTGTTCGACGAGCACGAATTAATCCAAGTGTATTACTCGCACATCAAAAAGTTTTAGCTTCTACCACTGCTAAATATCCTATTACTCGAGCTGAAGTAAAAGTTTTAACAATTCCATCGGGTGTTCAAGGAAAAACTCTTGATAATATATTTTTAGGGCAGGTACCCAAAAGATGTATAATTGGATTTGTGAACAATTCTGCATTTAATGGTTCCCTTACTAAAAATCCATTTAACTTTGAAAACTATGGTATTAATTCTTTCAGCTTATATATTGATGGTCAACAAATACCTTCAAAAGCTTTGCAACCATCTTTTAATAATAGCATATTTACATCAGCATATCATACTCTATTCTCGGGAACTGGTATTCACTTTCTTAATGAAGGAAATGGAATCTCTTGTGAACAGTATGCCAAAGGTTACTGTCTATTAGCATTTGACTTAACTCCTGATTTATCAGCCAACTCATCAGCTCATTGGAATCTCATAAAGCATGGTAGTGTAAGATTAGAAGTACGATTTGAATCCTCACTAATACAAACAATTAACTGTATAGTTTATGCTGAGTTTGATAATATTATTGAGATAGATAAAAACAGAAATGTTACTGTAGACTATAGTAGTTAAGGTTATAATATGTGTTGTGTGTTAGATTTTATGAGTTATGTGTAATGCATTTTGTGTGTATGTAACTATGTGAAACATTATAAAATTAAATAAAACAAATTGTATGCAATATATTATTTTTTATTTCTTTATAAATATTCTATTTAATCTAATACAAAACTCTGTTCGAGTTTAAATTTTACATAAGCACACTGACTAAACCACTGAACATGCTGCTGCCAGGGATCATCATCATCTTCCCAATCTTTTAAGCCACCACCACAATGGAAACACTTGGTCCTGTCTGCATGGCCAGTATAAAAGAAACCGGCTTCTGCAAGATCTTCAGGTTTCTGTCGCATAACGAGAGGCCAGTTTTCGAAACTGAGCAACCGGCTAGATTTTGAACTGAAGAATGGATATTCAGCTCTTGAGTACTGCATATTCTCGTTTTCATCTCCACTCAGTGTTGTAGTTTTGTTCTTCAATGATGTGTTCTGTACACGTATGCCACACTCATCTCTTTCTTCTGCTCTTGTCTTCCTGTAATTTAAGTAAACAGAATCACATTCACTAATGATCAGCTAATGACTGTCATTGTTAAAAAAGTATTTTTTAACTTTTTCACTTTCTGCTATTGTCTTTGTAATATTGTATACGAGGGCGTTTGTGTTGTCGTAGATGCTATCCTTATTAGTCTTTACGTAATATTTAATCCTCGTGGAAGCATGTTTCCAATGATCAGTAGTTGGAATCTTGGATAGCTTCTTCATATCGTACATTTCAATTTTGATGAGATGCGTCGCTTGGTCTCCGTCGTCAGAATTAGTAGAAATGTATGATACACCATCTCTAGCGGCTCGTGCTACGGTTGATGATAACAGCTTCCTCTTTTTTTATTTTTGATTCAGCTTCAAAAAAATGATCAATCGATTGCGATTTTCTTTTTCCACCATCGCATGTGTTATTATTAATGACGATGTCATCACTCTCTTCTTGAGGGGAGAGTGGCGAGTAGTACTACTGTTTATAGGTATTTTCATCGAAGCTCAATGATTTCTGCAACAACACAGTTATCATGTTAATATCAATTTGTTAACACTTAATCATAAAAGTTAAAAAAGCTAAAGTTACAACCTATTAAAGTCCACTGCTGAACATAGGCCTCCTCTCATTTCTGAGAGGGTTTTAGGGCTAGGAAATGTTCGCTGCGATACCTCAATGCGTGTTGGCAAACTTCACATGCCTTCGAAATTTTCTCAGACATGCATTCCTCACGATGTTTTCCTTCACCGCTGAGCACGTGGTAAATCAGCACTTAAAATTGTAATTAACAATTTAATTGGTGCCGGCGGGGATCGAACCCGGGACGTGTACTATGAAGTTTACATTTTGCGCTAACCATCTGAGCTACCACGGCTTAACCATATACACACACATAATATTTAAATATAATTTGTTAACACTAAATCATACACACGTAAGAAAATAACAGAAAGAAAAGTAAGTTTGTCAATAGAATAAACACTTACATCCATGGCCTTTGATGCGTTGAAGTAACACAAACGTAGTATTGATAGATCCACTGCGGTCAAACGACCATACACTAACTCCATGACTGCAGTTGCTTGGTCTTATATAGTACCAGTGAGTAATAATTCTAATCTAAAGAATTTCTGCAGTAGAATTGATAGTATCTTTATGCGTCAACAAGCTTACCTTACATTCTGTTGGTTATCTCTACATTCCTACGTCCTTCCTGTCATGTCTTGTTCAGTGTATTGATGACTCAAATACGTTTTGTATAACACAAAGAAAGCAATTTAATATTTAGATATCACTATAATTGATCATTCCTATATTAGTCATTGAGTAGATTGGTACTGTAATAATCTACTAATAGCAGTAATATTATGGATACACTAGATGTACAACAACATCTGAAAAAAGATTCACCCCACTCTAGAAAATAATGTTTATGCTGCCAATAAACTACCCATGTACACCCACGTACCAACGTATATAATATGCAATTTGGATACAGATGATAAACCAGGGTCACATTGGGTATCTTTATATATCGATACGAATGACGTCGGTCAATATTTTGATTCATTCGGACGGGCACCTGTACGATATCATCTATATTTTTTTAAAAGAAATTGTAAAAGATGGAACTGGAATGTTGATAGGATTCAGAATGAGTGGACTTCAGTTTGTGGCGAATATTGCTTAATGTATTTGCTATATAAGTTTCAGGGATGTTCAATGCATAGTTTTACGAGTATATTTACAGAGAACACATTGTACAACGATATTTTAGTGGATGAGATGTTTCGCTCCTATTTTATAGATAATAAGTAATAAGATTTTGTATTTCATAAATAAAATTTTTAACAAAATTAGGTAATGTGTTTTATTGATGATTCAGATTAGTGTTGTAGATAGGAACAAAGGAGTATAATACAATAGCATAAGCCGACCCACACGCTGGACGAATAATAGATAATGACGGTAGTCAATCAACAATAGATAAGTAGATAAGGACAATGGAGCGGTAATGACGGTTGAGGCTCGTAGCGGATATCAATTAGATAAGAGTTAATTGATCTGCACATCTCCGGAACCGTGCATCCTACGCAAAAATGGACCGCAGATTCGTGATCAGAGCATGCCAAAACCTTTTTTTTTTTTTTTTTTTTTTTTTTTAGGATCGTGAGTCGACGAACGTTGTACTTGTACCACTTCTGACTCAGTGCGCCAGAACTGGTACAACCTTTCTACAAGTGCGCCAGAACTGGTACAACGTAACTACTAACGTGATATAGCAGTATAATGCTGCGGTGCTTCCCAAATAGCAGTTCTTGCACTGCTGTGTTCAAATCTAAAGTGTAAAGACTCAGAATAATTACAGGTTGTGGGGTATTCCATCTTAGTCCTCAGAGGTGACAACGCATTTGTAGTTTTCTTTGTGTGGTAAGGTAGTTTCAGGTGGCACATGCTCGTAGGTTTTAAAAGTTACATAGTATTTTACTTATATTGTCCAACAATACAAATCAAACAAACATTATATTGTTGCATGAATAAGTCAACTAGCGCCATCTAGTGTCAGGAACGAGAGCGAGGGGAGCATTGAGAAAATGACATCACAAATCACTCAACTGACAGCGCCTAGTCGAAACTCGAACGCTCGGTACCTTCCGCGTGTTTACTTGAACATTCTGGATATTTCTTTGCTAATTTAAATATATAGGCGCTGCAAGATGCGATGGAAGTAGTATTGAATTGGCGATACGAGCGAAGCTTCGGAGCGAAATTAAGTGAATTAGTGTGTTTAATTATTAGTGTTTTAAGATTTAATTTGTTTAAAGTAAATTAAAGTGTTAATTTAGGTAATTTTATCGGCAATTTTTATTGTCCTAAGGAGGAAACGGAGGGTGTCCGTACCCGAAGTCAACGCCAGCAGGAGACGGACCAACGAAGATTTGGTGGTGCAACGCCGCAGACGTCGGAGGACCAGCCACCGGCTGCAGGCCCGTCGGTAGCTCCTACATCTGCAGCACCTGACTTAGGTGCTCTGATGGTGATGCTGCAGGAGCAGGCTCGCCAGCAGGCGGAACAGGCACGCCGATTGGAAGAGCAGCTGCGGGGCGGACAGGAAGAACAGGCCCGTCGGTTGGAAGAGCAGATGCTCCTCATGAAGGACCTTCACGCTACCTTCGGGAAGGAGATAAAGGAGGTGAAGGATAGGGTTGCTCAGCATGACAACCGCCTGTCGGAAGCCGAAACCCAAATCGCGAAAGCTGAAAACCGAATCGAGAAAGCTGAAACCCGAATCGACCAAGTAAACAATCGGGTTGACAACGTAGTGGCTGACATGAAGAAATCACTAAACGACCTCAAACTTGGGGATGGAACTACAGCTCCTGGTTGCGCGGAAAACCATTCGCGTTTTTTATTTGACGGTAGGAACTTGTAGAATCATTATTCCTTTCCAAACAATATCATTCGTACCCTCCTATCGACACATCGGGGTGGTGGGGTGGGAGGGGAAAGAAGACGATTCTAGAACATCGCGTAATCACCCGAGCCGAGGATATATAAGACACGCGCGACCGATGCGCGAGCTCTCTTCTCCCGCTGCAGTCGTCGTTGAACCAACTCTTCTCTCCTGACGCACCACTGGGGCTCCAGAAGTGTCTGTCCAGAGGAGGTTCCGGAAGTCGCCGCTATAGTGATCGACAGGAAGAAGAAACCCCGGTGAGTCAATATTCCTTAATTATACCTGCTTGCTAATAGTTTAACCCGCTCCAATCTGTGTTTTTTTTTCCTAGTCAAGCAGGATTCCTTTCATCGATTCGACAAGTAATAGTTTAGTTTAGGGAAGAGCGAGTGCATTGTACCGCATGCTATAGTAGTCGCTTTTACGTAAGCGTAGAAGCAATCGCATATACAGTCCACTTTAGTTAATATCTCGCGTAATAGGTTTGAGGTTTGACCGGGGAACTAGATTTTCGGCAGCCTTAAACACGTGGCTCCACCATTTTATGGTCCTTCGAGCCGGATCTAAGATGAATATAAGTGATTATATAAAGAACATTCATATAGAGGCAGTACGGGAGGCCTTTTTAAATGAAATCGAAACGATAGATAATTTGCGGACAGATTACGAAAGAATATTAGATCAAATTAATCATTCGGAACTACAAACCGACCCGAAATACATAGTGAACTACCAACCGCTGCTGGCATTCGAAGATATGTTGTGTCGCGTGAAGAGAACCGCAAAATTGCTACAATCTCAAGGTGAAGCGAAGCCTGAAATGCAGGTACGCCCTCGTGACTCAATTAGGTTACCGCCAATAGATATTCCGGTATTCAATGGTGATATTAAGACGTGGCCCTTCTTCTTCAGTAGTTTTCAAAACAATATACACAACAACCCATCGTTATCGGACGCTGAAAAATTATATTACTTAATTAGTAAACTTAGTGGCAGAGCACAATCGATATGCTCGGGTTTTACACCTACAGCAAACAATTACTTATTAATATTTGAAACGCTTAAAACTAAATATGAAGATAGGAGAATGTTAGCTTCCGAATATTTGAACCAGATATTCGATCTTAAACCTATATCATCCGCGAACATCAACGGCTTGGAGCAGTTTCTCGATAAATTTGTGGCATCGGTGGCTGCACTTAAGAATTTGAAGTTTAATGACCTCATGGACGTGGTGTTTCTCCATATAGCATTAAAGAAATTAGACTCCGACACCGTGCGTGCGTTTGAAATGGAGCATCGTAGCTCGGAGATGCCTTCCTTTCATTCATTAGCATCGTTCGTGCGAGATCAAATAAAGGTGATGCAGCGCTCACCGAACGTTAAACAGGAGATTAAAAGGTGCGTCGACCGTAGACAGACTCAACCATCTAAAATAGCAGGGTCGTTAACTTACGTAACCGCTACGCCGACATCTCTCCAGCATACCTGTATAGTATGTAAAGATAAACACGGTAATTTATATAACTGTGCGACTTTTCGTAAATATTCACCAAGCGAACGTTATAAGTTAGTAAAAACAAACAACCTATGTTTGAACTGCTTAAACAATAAGCATTTAGTTGCAAAATGCAATTCGAGTTCCGTATGTAGCAAGTGCGCCAGGAAACATCACACGCTATTACATTTTGAAAATAGCAACATAGCGGCGTCAAGTAAGGCGAATAAGGAATTCACCCCTACTAAGGTCAACGATTCTAGCGGTCGACCTGGTGATGTCGCTCTGTGCTCATTGGCAAATATGGGAGCACAACCTCCTTCAACCGTGTTACTGGGTACGGCGCGTATTTTGGTTAGGGATTCGCGTGGAAACAAACAAAGCGTCCGTGCGCTGCTGGACAGCGGAGCCCAAAATAGCTTTATAACACGACAATGTTGTCAGCGCTTAGGCTTAGTAATAAATAGGTCACTTTCATGTCCTGTAGTTAAAGGCATCGGAGGTACTAGTAAAGCGACACAGGGATATATAAATTTAAAATTTTATTCTCGGATAGATCGTAACGTTAACTTTGATATAAATGCACTAGTAGTAGATAGGGTCACTGAACGGTTGCCAACCGTTTCGGTTGACACCTCGGCAATGATTGAATTTAAAAATTTGACTCTAGCAGACGACACTTACGCCGTTCCTGGAAACATAGACATGCTCATTGGGGCATCGCTTTTCCCTCATCTTTTGTTAAACAATAAGGTCAGGGGCAACTCCTCGCATACCGCGCCTTACGCACTGGAAACCGTATTGGGCTATGTGATCCTTGGCTCCGCCCCCATCCTAGATAGTATTTCGGCAGCCTCTTATTGTGGTATGGCTGTCGAACCGCTCGAGTCGTTAGTCCGCAAATTTTGGGAGGTGGAGGAGGTGAACGTCCCACCCATAGCTAGTTCAGCTGACAGGATATGCGAGGAAATTTACGTCCGCACGACCGTTCGTGATCGCGACGGTAGATATAGTGTAGCGCTACCCTTTAAGGGAGATGTTTTATCTCTCGGCGATTCGCGTCAAATGGCGGAAAAACGTTTCTACAGCTTGGAGCGTAGGATGCTCGCTTCGCCCCAGTTAAAGGAAGCTTACGACGGCGTCATTAACGAATATATAAGAGAAGGTTACATATCACTTGTGGCTTCGAAATTAGATAACTACGAAGACACACCGTCGTATTTTATACCACACCACGGAGTCATTAGAGAGGACAAACTTACATCTAAATTACGTGTAGTGCTCGACGCTAGTGCTAAAACTAGCACTCACCTGTCGCTTAACGATATCCTCTATAGTGGGCAAAATTTACAGGGCAGTTTATTTGATATAATAGTCAATTTTCGTTTGTTTAGTATAGCACTATCCGCCGATATTCGCCAAATGTTTCTTTGCATAGGGGTCCGTGAATGCGACCGTAGATTCCAGCGCATTTTATATCGTTTCCACCCAAAGGAACCTCTAATGGTGTTAGAATTTAACCGCGTTTGTTTTGGTTTAAAGTCGAGCCCATTTCATGCGTTACGCACGGTGAGACAGCTCGCTCACGATGAAGGTCCCTCTTATCCTAAAGCTAAGAGGGCAATTGAGAGCGGATTATATATGGATGATTTTGTGTATTCGGTCGATAGCGTGGAGGAGGCCACCCTAACCACCGCCGAGGTTATAAGGCTCATGAAATCGGGTCAATTCGATCTTGTGAAGTGGACTAGTAATTCGCGTCCGGTTTTAGATACAATACCACTATCACACCGTCTTTCGGCGATAAAGGAATTCGACGATTCCGATACACACAAGGTGCTCGGTCTGTGTTGGTCACCAGAGTCCGACGTGTTTAGCCTTAAGGTAAATCCGCCCGTAGAGAAATGCACAAAGCGCACAATACTGTCATGCGTTGCTAGATTATGGGACGTCATGGGTTTCGTAGCTCCGGTGGTATTATACGCTAAGCTTTTGATTAAACAACTTTGGTTATTTGAATGCGATTGGGATGACTCGCCGCCTGACAGCATTGTTCGATTGTGGCAGCGCTTTAGAGAGGAACTTCCTTTACTAAGAGAAATTAAAATACCGCGTCATATAAATGTCGATAGAAATAGCAGCATAACGGTTGTTGGATTTGCAGACGCCAGCGAGAAGGCTTACGGGGGCGTTGTATATTTCCATGTCCAGAATAATGGTAGAAATTCGATTAGCCTCATTAGTTCTAAGTCGAGAGTCTCCCCCCGTAAGGTTGTCTCTCTGGCGCGCTTAGAGCTTTGCGCAATATTAGTACTCACCAAGCTTATTACCACAGTTATCGGCGCATGTAGGGATAGAGTTCACATAGAAAGAATATTTGCCTTTTCCGACTCCACCGTCGCCTTATGTTGGGTTCATTCTTCACCCCACCGTTGGGATACGTTTGTCGCGAACCGAGTGGCCAAGATCCAAGACGAGTTAGAAACGCGGAACTTTTATCACGTGTCCGGTAAGGAAAACCCTGCCGATTGTCTATCCCGGGGACTCACCCCGATGCAAATAATGGACCACCCGCTTTGGTTCCATGGACCTTCTTGGGTTTACTTGGATCCCTCACAATGGCCAATAACCGATTTCGAACCTTCGTCAGTGTCACAACCGCCGGAAGAGAAGAGACACGCTCTAGTGGCGAACGTTTCGAGCGAGGTTTCTCCAATCATTGCTCTGGCGAACCGCTTGTCCTCTTGGTCGAAATTATTGCGTAGCGTAATTTACGTTTGTCGATTCGCGAAGCTTTTACCGCGACGTCCGTATGTCTTAGCATCCGATTACAGCTATGCCGAGTCGCTAGTATTACGTGAACTTCAACGTGCGCACTTCTCTGAAGAAATTACAAGATTACAATCGAATAGAGCTTGTAGTCGCGCCTTTCAACGCCTTAAGCCATTTTTACAGGATGGGATTGTAAGGGTAGGTGGACGCTTGTCCAACTCGCAATTGAGTTTCGACCAACGGCACCCTATAGTTTTACCGCGTAAAGACCATATCATGAACTTATTAGTCGATTATCATCATAAATTGAACTCGCACGCTGGCCCCGATTTATTGATGTCGATCTTGCGTCAGAATTATTGGATTCTTTCTGCACGTAGTTTAATACGCAATCGGGTGCACAGATGTATAGCTTGCTTTCGGGCACGCCCCAAGCCGTCATTTCCGGAAATGGCGGAACTTAGATCTTGTAGAGTGATACAATCGGTAAAGCCCTTCACGCACACCGGGTCTGATTTTGCTGGTCCGTTTAAGGTCACGCTCACTCGCGGGCGTGGTATAAGATCCACAAAGGCTTACGTCTGCATTTTCGTATGTCTAACTACTCGAGCAGTGCATATAGAACTCGTTGGTGATCTAAGCACAGCAGGCTTTATGGGTGCATTTAAAAGATTTCTATCGCGCAGAGGCCCTGTAAGTAAATTATATTCGGATAACGGTACGAACTACGTCGGTGCAAAACGTATTCTATCGGAACTACACGAGCTCTTAGCTAGCAAGTATTATAATTCGGAGTTCGCTCACATTCTAGCCGAGAACCGCATTGAGTGGTCTCTGAACGTCCCAGCCGCGAGTCATTTTGGGGGCAATTGGGAGACTAATATTAAAAGTCTAAAGAGCCACTTATACCGAGTAATAGGAGATCAAATTTTGTCCTTCGAAGAGCTAAGTACGGTGCTCGCTCAAATTGAATGCGTAATGAATAGCCGCCCACTTTGTCGGACGTTATCTAGTGACCCCTCGGAACCGCTGGCTCTAACTCCAGCACATTTTTTGACTTTAACGCCTCTAAGGTATCTGCCCGCCGCGGATATGGATGAGAACAGACTTAGCATTTCCACACGCCACAAATTATTAGATCGGTTAGTGCAATCGTTTTGGAAACGATGGAGGATGGAATACTTGCATACTTTGCAGTCTCGGCAAAAATGGAACACAGCGACAGAGCCTTTAGCTGTAGGAACCGTAGTTGTGCTCACTAAGGAGAATACGCCGCCTCTCCACTGGCCGTTAGGAATCGTCGAGGAGGTCTTTCCCGGTTCCGACGGAGTAATTAGGATAGCTCGCGTTAAGACCACGGTTGGGTCTTACCTACGTCCTGTTATCCGTTTGTGCCCCTTGCCTCTTCCATAATTTAAATTAGCTTTCTAGACTGAAATTGTAGTTTAATTTAGGTAATCTTAGCGTTAGTTAGTTATTTGTTAGTCGATCTTAGCTCTAGTTGTTTAGTTATTTTTTTTTGAAGGAAATCCTTCAAGGGCGGGGGGAGATGGTTGCGCGGAAAACCATTCGCGTTTTTTATTTGACGGTAGGAACTTGTAGAATCATTATTCCTTTCCAAACAATATCATTCGTACCCTCCTATCGACACATGGGGGTGGGGGGGGGGGTGGGGAAAGAAGACGATTCTAGAACATCGCGTAATCACCCGAGCCGAGGATATATAAGACACGCGCGACCGATGCGCGAGGTCTCTTCTCCCGCCGCAGTCGTCGTTGAACCAACTCTTCTCTCCTGACGCACCACTGGGGCTCCAGAAGTGTCTGTCCAGAGGAGGTTCCGGAAGTCGCCGCTATAGTGATCGACAGGAAGAAGAAACCCCGGTGAGTCAATATTCCTTAATTATACCTGCTTGCTAATAGTTTAACCCGCTCCAATCAGTGTTTTTTTTTCCTAGTCAAGCAGGATTCCTTTCATCGATTCGACAAGTAATAGTTTAGTTTAGGGAAGAGCGAGTGCATTGTACCGCATGCTATAGTAGTCGCTTTTACGTAAGCGTAGAAGCAATCGCATATACAGTCCACTTTAGTTAATATCTCGCGTAATAGGTTTGAGGTTTGACCGGGGAACTAGATTTTCGGCAGCCTTAAACACGTGGCTCCACCAGCTCCCGTAGTAGCTGCAGCACCTTCGCTACGTGGATTCAAAGTGCCGCCGTTCGACGGGACCTCTTCCTGGTCGGCCTACAAAATCCAGTTCGAGGCCGTCATGGAGGCGAACGGCTGGAATAAAAGCCAAGCCATGACTGCACTCACCCTAGGCCTGCGTGACCAAGCCTTAACTGTGTTGGAAGCTCTCGGTAAGAAAGTGACCTATGAGCAGCTTCTTGAGGCCTTGGAAGTGAGATATGGCGACGCTCATCTGGAACACGTCTTTCGCGCACAGCTTAAAGATCGCGTGCAGCGCAGCAACGAGAACCTGCAGCAGTGGGCCCTTGAGGTGGAGAAGATGGTTCGAAAAGCATACCAGTCTGTACCTGCGCTCATTGAAGGGAACCTGGTTCAGACATTCATCGACGGCATCCGCGACCTTGAAGTCAGAGCTGCTGTGAGACTCGGGCACCACGACACGCTTAAGAACGCCTTGGCCCATGCACTGGAGGTGGAAGCCGTGCGGCAGGATCATCGTTCCCATCGCATCAGGGAGGTTGCACCAGCTACAGTTCGCGACCGCAACAGAGGATACAGCCCTAGGTGCTATGGCTGTGGGGAAAAGGGCCATCTTCGATCCAGCTGCCCTAAGCGAACCCTAGAAAGGGAAGGTGAACGATCTCAGGAGGGTAGTGCGGCCAACAGCACCGCCCTGCAGCAGCAGGGAAACGAGTAAAAGCCAGAACTGCGGGGCGGGTGCTGGCTGATGTTAAAAGAGCCCCAAGGATCTCGATCTCACAAACCCATGACGGGAACAGTCTAATCATCAAGGGCGAGGTCAACGGAATGCCGTGTAAACTGACCATAGACACTGGAGCCTCTCGTACGGTTGTTAATTCCCAACTTATAAGGCAGTTCCTTGGGGACTCCGCATACAACCGAGAACGCATTAATTTGGTAACAGCCACCGGTCAGCGTATACCCGTCCGTGGAGAGAAGGAGATGGAGTTGAAGCTAGGCAACGTGATCTACCTGCATAATGTCATCGTGGCTGATATAATGGACGACTGCATCCTAGGCTTAGACTTTATGAGGAATAATTGTTGCGAGATCGACGTTAAGCAAGGTGTTTTGAAATGTGGACAGGAGGAACTTTTTATGGAAGGTGCGTTACCAGGGAACGTGTACAGCATCAAGAAGATTGTTCTTCCGCCGAGATCGGAAACGATTGTTCCGGTTAGTCTTCCTCGAAACGCTGGGCAAGCTCACCGTTGTGTACTTGTGGAAAGGGTAAACAATGACCTTCCATGGAAAGTAGCTCGAACCTTGGTCAGGACCACTGACATCTCAGGAGTACGTGTGCTGAACCTTTGCGACCGGGAACAGATTATAGAAAAAGGCACACTGGTTGGTACTTGTGAGGAAGTGGATTGGTTACGTCAGTGCCAATATATATCGAGTGGGACCCCCAGCAAGGATTCAGAAACGAGAGTGACCACACTTTTGGAAGACTGTCGCAGTGTTCTGTCCCCGAACGAATTGGTCAAGGCGAAGAAGTTGTTACTCAAGTACGCCGATGTATTCTCATCAAATGATGCTGACATAGGAAAGACTGGCCTAGTTCAACACAAAATAAACACAGGAGAGGAATTGCCTATCCGTCAGCGGCCAAGAAGATTGCCGGTAGCACGTGAAAAGGAAGTGGAAACCATGATTGAAGGAATGGTGAAGGATGGTGTTATTGAACCTTCCTCTAGTCCATGGTGTTCACCAGTGGTGCTGGTGAAAAAGAAGGATGGCAGCATGCGGTTCTGTGTTGATTACCGCCGTCTGAACGACGTTACAAAGAAGGACAGCTATCCCTTGCCAAGAATTGATGACACGCTGGACATGCTTACAGGAGTAAAATGGTTTAGCACGCTGGATCTAAAAAGTGGCTACTGGCAAGTTGAAATTGACCCTAAGGACAAGGAGAAAACTGCGTTCTCGACGGGAAAGGGTCTGTGGCAATTCAAAGTAATGCCGTTTGGGTTGTGCAATGCTCCAGCAACGTTTGAAAGGCTGATGGAACTTGTACTTACCGGGCTAATTGGCGATGCCTGTCTGGTCTACTTGGATGACATCATCATCGTGGGCCGTACGTTTGAGGAACACCTTCAAAACCTGGAACGAGTGCTCATGAAGATTCAGAGTGCCAACCTCAAGTTGAGCCCGAAGAAATGTTCACTATTTCAACGGCAAGTTAACTTTTTGGGGTTTGTAGTATCGGAAGAAGGTATCCGCACAGATCCAGAGAAAATCGCCGCTGTCAAGGATTGGCCGGTTCCAAAAGACAAGACGCAGGTTAGAGCATTTTTGGGTTTGTGCTCCTATTACCGGCGATTCGTGAAGAACTTTGCAGATATAGCCAAACCTCTGCACAAGCTAACCGAGGAGAAGCGACATTTCTGCTGGGATGAAAGTTGCAATATCGCATTCCAGGAGCTCAAGGACCGTCTGTGCAAAACACCTATTTTGGGATACCCTGATGCAAGCAAAGAATTTATAGTTGACACAGACGCAAGTGATATAGGACTCGGCGGTGTGTTGTCTAAACGGAATGGTGACCAAGAGGTCGTAATAGCGTACTTCAGCAAGTCGTTGTCAAAACCGGAAAGGAACTATTGTGTCACAAGACGCGAATTGCTCGCTGTGGTAAAGTCGTTGCAGCAAATATCTTCTGGGACGAAAGTTTCACTTATGAACTGACCATGCTGCACTAAAATGGCTATTGCAGTTTAAAAATCCAGAAGGACAAGTTGCGAGGTGGATTGAACTACTGCAGGAATACGACTTTGAGATCGAACATCGCAGCGGAAAATCTCACGGCAACGCAGATGCATTGTCAAGAAGACCTTGTCCTGAAGATTGCAACCATTGTACTAGGCAAGAGAGTAAGGAAGAGGTATCCGTGAGGATGCTCAGGACGGACCACCTCAGCAACGAATGGAAGGACAGCTTACAACATGCACAGCAGGAAGATCCGGACATCAAGCCGATTCTGGAATGGATAAGGGCCAGTGCTCCCAAGCCTAAGTGGAGCGACGTCTCAGCAATGAGTTCAACCACTAAAAGCTATTGGGCCCAGTGGGACAGCTTGCTGCTTCAGGATGGAGTTCTGTGCCGTAAATGGGAAAATGTTCGGGGAGACAGCTGTTATTTACAAATGGTTGTCCCTAAAGCTAAAGTACCGGATGTTCTACAGCTGTACCATAATGATTGTTCAGGAGGCCATCTGGGAGTTAAACGAACTCTACTGAAGATCCGAGAACGGTTTTACTGGGTCCACTGTCGAAACGATGTCAAGGACTGGTGTCGCAAATGTACAAGTTGTGCGGCTGTAAAGGGACCTCAGACTCGTAGTAGAGGTGCATTGAAGTTGTACAATGTTGGTGCACCATGGGAGAGAATAGCCATTGACGTGGCGGGGCCGTTTCCGGAGAGTGAAAGCGGTAACAAGTATTTCATGGTTGTGATGGATTACTTTACTAAGTGGCCAGAAGTCTTCGCCATTCCAAATCAAGAAGCTTCAACAGTTGCAGATAAAATAGTTCATGAAGTCTTCTGTCGTTTTGGAGTACCTTTAGAGATTCACAGCGATCAAGGAATGAATTTTGAGTCTCAAATATTCCAGGAAACTTGCCGAGTTATGGGTACTCATAAAACAAGAACGACTTCTTATCACCCGCAATCTGATGGAATGGTAGAACGATTTAATCAGACATTAGAGAGGTACCTAGCAAAAGTTGTAGACAATCGGCAACGAGATTGGGACAAGCACATACAACCGTTTTTGTTGTCATATCGAAGTTCTGTTCACGAAAGTACAGCAGTGACACCAGCTTTCGCAAACTTTGGAAGAGAATTACGGCTGCCTGCAGACCTGATCACCGGGATACCACCCGATGCTCCACGCAGTATAACCGATTATGCAAATGACTTGCGGAAAAAAAATGAATGACGTTTATGAGCACGTCAGACAATCGGGCCAGCAAATGTCTGAAAAGATGAAAACCCGGTATGACCGCAAAATGAACAACAAAGGGTTCGACGAAGGTTCACTTGTGTGGTTGCACAATCCAGTCCGCAGCAAAGGGAAATCTCCTAAGCTTCAAGCTAAATGGGACGGCCCGTACCGGATTGTAACCAGGATCAACGATGTGACCTACCGGATACAGAAAGGCGCAAGAGGGACTCCTAAGATCGTCCATGTGGATCGCTTGGCGCGTTATTATGGGACCGATAATGCTCGGGACGAGCATGTCTTAGGAGGGGGCAGTGTTGCATGAATAAGTCAACTAGCGCCATCTAGTGTCAGGAACGAGAGCGAGGGGGAGCATTGAGAAAATGACATCACAAATCACTCAACTGACAGCGCCTAGTCGAAACTCGAACGCTCGGTACCTTCCGCGTGTTTACTTGAACATTCTGGATATTTCTTTGCTAATTTAAATATATAGGCGCTGCAAGATGCGATGGAAGTAGTATTGAATTGGCGATACGAGCGAAGCTTCGGAGCGAAATTAAGTGAATTAGTGTGTTTAATTATTAGTGTTTTAAGATTTAATTTGTTTAAAGTAAATTAAAGTGTTAATTTAGGTAATTTTATCGGCAATTTTTATTGTCACGAACCTCAAGCTCGTAACAATATGTTAGCCCAAGCTTCTTACAATACATCTCTGAAAACTACACTTAAATAGGTTTAGTCATTGCAGAGATTAGCGTGCACAAACACTTAACCAGGAAAAAAGTCTATTTAAGATTTTATTATTCGAATAGAGATCATTGTAAAGTGTCAAATAAATGACCGTACACTAAATTTGCGATAATTTATGGGATAATTGCTCTTTGCGAAATCTCGATTTTAAGATATTTCAAAACATCTGTTGAGTAAATCTGCACACTTGTATAAAAATAGCTATAGGTAGACATTTTCGTTGTCTGTACTAGATGGATATTTTTAACTAGCTCTATATTTTTTTATATTTATTATTTATAACAATATTTGTCTTTTTTAACTATTAAACGGCAGTGTTTTACTATTTTCCCATTCAATTATAGGTGGTGATGTAGTCGAAGATGGCAAAACGCAATGAACTAACTAAACAATAACTTATTTATTCCTACATTACATGAATTATTGAAGTGATATTATACGTTTAAAATTCAAAATACGATAAGAGTAAATTTGGTATAGGAAAGTGGTAAACTTTTAAGGGTGAATACGTCTATCTCTAAAAGTTAGGACTACGTGATTAGCACCTTTGAAACATTTCAATAATCTATTTCTTAACTGGAAACTAAGTTGTTCTAAAATTCCTCTTTCATAAATTAATGTTCTTCTTTCTAGACATTTATATTACATTTTTTATCGACACACACTATTTTAAACCATTGTTTAATTGTTGACAGATTATTTAAAACTTAGGCGGCTCTGATTGCTTATTGTTAAGGATTTAATGGTTCTGATATGGCAAGGCACTTAGTCATTGCGTTATGAGTACTGAGTTCGAATTTCACCCGAAGTTTTTATACGTGGTAGAGCCATGCTGCAGTTATATTAGTAGTAGTATAGTTGTAGCACGTATGGGTCGGCTCGACCGGGGAAGGACCACGCTCTCACAGAATACCAGCGTCAAATAGTAGTTTAATACTGCTGTGTTTCGTATCGTGAGTGTAGAGAACCGGAGACCATTTTTACTGGAAACGAGGCAATTCATCTTAGTCCTCACGGGTGGCAGCGTATTTGCATTTTGATTTGTAATCGCGGATTGATGTGGATATCTATGGGTCGCAGCAACCACTTACCATCAGGTGGACCGTGTGCTAGTTTGTCACCCTATCCTATAAAGAAAAATAGTTAAAATAAACTGTTGGTTCTCGAGTCTGTGTCTTTGGGTTTAGTTAAGCAAAGAGTGCGCCTGTACTAGTGCGTGAACTTGTAGCGATATATCTTTCACAGTTGTAAAGGCAAGTATTATCGTAGTCGAACTCAACTAGCAGAAACCTACTAAAATTCTGTTTAATAATTAAAAACCTTGTTTTAGGCATTAAAAAGGAATGTTGGTATTATGAAAACGATGAAAATTGGCACACAAGTTTAGGCTATCTTTGCTGTAATTAATCACTAGATGGCACTATAGGCCATCATCTTCTATACCATTCAAGAATCGCCATGAAAATTGGTATACAAAGGCAGGACAACGTCTGCTGGTTTTTGCTAGTATTATTTAAAATTAATATAATCAAAAATTGATTTACTAATTGTATTCCTATTAAGATTGGATGGATAAAAATCAAAATGTGTTTAATTTCTTTCACTTATTTCACCTAATAACCTTTGTAAACATTTTATATACATAAGACGACTTCAGTTAAATTAATGTTCTATATCTACATCTAGATACATATTATAAATATCACAATATATTTAATAGGAAGGTTGCGACTGTCATTTTTTAAATGTTTAGTCTCTCCGATTGTTTTGCATGATTAACCTGTATACCAACTTCAGCCACTTAAAAGCAATATTTAAATATTATAATAAAGCATATTTAAATAAATCGAATGAGTGAAATCCGCTCTCTCCTCTCATTATGCTGGCTCATTTATATGATGGCTCATGATTATCTAGACATCGCGAACTACTACCGAAACTGACGCGATCGTATTTGTGAGAAAAGTGTCTAAAAAGAAGACCTAAATTAAAACATATATAAAAAGAACAAAGATTGGGATAATTTAGCGTTTTTAATATTATTGACGAGACATTTTATACTCGTTTTAATTTTGTTGTAGTATACAAAATTCTTTCGAAATTGTGTTGAAAGTTTCGCAGAATTGTAATATCACATTCTAAAGTCTGGGCTATAAACATTTTATACACTTAAGGCTCATTTATATGATGCCATTTTCTTGTGCATACAAGAGCAATTATTGAATCCAACTAAATAAGCGCAACAATTGCCATTCAAGAATTGTAAGCTACTGTTTACACGTTTGAAAGCAAGTCTTGCCTAGAAAACATTACTAGTTCTTTTGTTTACACCAAGGTAATTATATTTAGGAGATATTTGATTTCAAGTTTTGACTTGTATAAGTACGTGTTGCTTCAAGTATTGCACGTTTTTTTTGCATTGGAGAATTTTCGATTCCAGTGTAGAACGTTTTAAAAGTGTTTATTAAAAAATGAGTCAAAAAGTGTTAAAATTTGGTTCTACTGATTTAATGTGGTTCACTGATTAAAACAACTTTTATGGATTTTATCGCGTTTATTATGCTTTTCGTTTAGTTGTAAGAAACTTGCATCATGTAAATTATCAATTAGCCTTAGCACCGACTTCAGCATGTGAAATTATTTTATTCTTTTTAGTTCTCTGATGTCAATTTTTACTCTTTTCAAGAGTAGAGAGTAGAAACAATAATACGCTTCACTACTCCAGTGCCCGTCGATAGATCTCAAGATTCCTCAAGTATATATATAGTATAATATATATGAAGTACCCTTAACCGACGAGCATGTATGCGTAGATATATGGATGTAAAGGAGGCGAAAGAGGTATGTCAGGATCGTGCCAAATGGAAGTCCGTAGTCTCTGCCTACCCCTCTGGGTGACAGGCGTGAGTGTTTATGTATATATATATATATATAAATGATAGAAATATATCTTTGAGTATAATAATATCCTAGGGAATAAAACTAATTTAGCACTCATTTACCAAATGGTGGCAGTGCAGATATAACTTCTCCAATATTTTACTATAATTGTCTGATTTGTACACTGTGCTATATCTAATAAAACTTTCTATGATGCGAATTATTTCAACTTTATATCAGAACCTCTGAAGGACAGTTGAAAACACGATGATTACTATAATGTAATTCAGTATCACTTTATTAACCAAAGCGCTGAAACAATATGAGATTTTCCAAATGTAGTGATAGTGTATGCACTATCACTACATTATGTAAGTACTTTGGTCTTTATACAATCTATCAGACATTGTGCTGGTAGTCAGAGAAGTTACAAGTATTGACTCAGTCGAGCACTAAGTAGGTCGACTAGAAGTTGTCCGTTTCCTACCAAACTACGATATCTAAAGTAGCTTCAAACTTAGAAGATATAGCCTTGTGAATTATTTTCTCTGATAATTAATTACATATTAATCCACGTCAGTAATAATTAAAAGTAATAATAAATTTGTAATTTATTTTAAGTTGGACGCTAAAAACACAAATGTTTATGTTTCAATCCAATACAAAATTCCAGTGTCAATGCAAAAAAAACCTAAAAGAAGCAGGAGTAGATGCATAGATTTAGTATAAACTGATTCAAACGTGAGCGCAAAATAAAGTTGAATGTACGATGGCTTGCCCGTACATATTGGCAAACCGAAAGAAAAATAAGATAAACTGAAGAGAAAAGCTATCAAGGTAAAGTAATGCCAATATAATTTTACGTGGTAGAGCCATGCTGCAACTATATTATAGTAGTAGTGAATGGGTCGACTCGACCGAGTTAGGACCACGGTCTTACAAAATACCAACGAAAAATAGTAGCTCCGTGCTGCTGTGTTTCGTATGATGAGTGTAGAGAACCGGAGACCCTTTTTACTGGAAACGAGGCATTTAGTCTTAGTCCTCAGGGGTGACAACACATTTGCATTTTGATTCTTAATCGAGGATAAATGAAGATGTCTATGGATTTAGATGTATATGAATGGATTGTAGTACGTGTGTACTACAATCCAAAGAGTGAGTTTTACTATGCCAGGTGACGTCATACAGTGTGACGTCACGTTAAAGCCGCATTTCGTGCGCAAAGTGCAAGCTCCACAGCAAACGGATATCCAGTTGTTCGACGTGTGTAATACGATCCACGCGTCATTGCATGACGCCAGCGTGACGGCACAGGATGTCTTCGAACTTTGATTCAATAACTTAGCTTTACACGGAGCATTGTTGTTATGTAAGTTGAACACCGGTAAGTTTTTGTAACAGAGAAAGCTATCTTGTTTCATTCGAGTGCACAGCTTCATGTCAGTTTCTGTCACCGATATATAGGTGTTCTTTTGAAAGTTAACTGCAATGTATTTAAATTGTAGGTTTATAATATTAGTCACTCCTTTTTCAGTTTTAATAGGCAGTGGAATCGTTTTGTAGACTGGAAAATCTTCATCTAAAGTAATTGAAATATGAACTTCAAACACATTTGCGCCTTCACGTACAGTAGTTTATAGAGAGTTTTGATGTCTTCTCTCACGTTTTCCACTGGTAAAGTCAATGATTTAGGCAAATTTCCAGAAATGCACGCCGGTTGGTCGATCAGGTTTACTGGAGTAAGTAAATGCACGTCCATATGTCTGTTACGTCAGTGAGAGAGTCAAATATCATATCTTGCATTAATCTCATAGTTCTCGATAAGTAAGTATGCCGTTAGTGATGCAGATATTGAAATAATTTTGTGGCCATCATGGCTTCCATAGTTAATTAAATGTTGGCTAAATTGGTGTCTATTTGATTCATAAAGCCGTAACATATCGGCCGGTCGATATCAAGGTTTGTAATGTAAGCACTTGGCGCCATTTCACCTTATAATCCAGATATAACAATAAAATTAAATAAACATTGTTAATAAGGTTGCCATTAAAACTGAGGATGTTTTTATCTTAGTTTTCTTTGTCCTCGTTG
Organism: Parnassius apollo; assembly: GCA_907164705.1. Classification (NCBI taxonomy): domain Eukaryota; kingdom Metazoa; phylum Arthropoda; class Insecta; order Lepidoptera; family Papilionidae; genus Parnassius; species Parnassius apollo. The sequence continues at coordinate 5,863,118 of CAJQZP010001441.1, read as the reverse complement.
ATTGTTGTTTTGAGGCTTTTCAGCTTGTTGATTTCATATTGGTGGTTTGGAATTTATTTCAGCTTCGGACGGGAGTGGTAACAGTTATACGATGGGACGATTGATGATGATAGTTAACGTTTTTAAAGTGGTTACTCTTACGTAACCGTCAGAAACGGGATGAGTTTCAAGTACACAACCCAAGGCCCATTTTCCTGGCGGAAAGTTGTTGTCTTTGACCAGCACGATATCGCCTTCTTAGTTGATTCGTTCCGTTTACTATCAGACTTGTATCAACAATTTTTAAAAACTGTTGTAATTCGTATGTCTCTGTCGTCACTGTAGTGCTAGATCGTTAGAGACATCACAGTGCTGCCCATAAGGAAGTGTCCTGGAATTACGAAGTTTTGCAATTCTTCAGGATCTTCAGTAAGAGGACAGAGTGGACTGTATTTCATGCACGCTTCGATCTGTCTTAATAAAGTTTGAAACTCTTCGTAGGTAAGTTTCTGATCTCCCAGTACATGACGTAGGTGGTACTTCATTGACTTCATAGCTACCTCCTAAAGGCCACCTGCAGTAGGCCACACCAACGTGTTGAAGTGCCATTCTACCTCCAGTTGTCGAATGCTTTAAAAAAATCTGACGAAAATTGTAGTTGGATTTGTTCGAATTCTTTATGTAACGTCTTAGATGCGCCGATAAAGTTAGTTCCGCAGTCCGATTAGACATGTTTTGGAGTGCCACGTCTAGCACACATTCTTTGAAAGGCCACGATGAAAGTTTAGGTGCCAAGATCTGATAGAAGTTCTGTATGTACGGCTTTAGTCCCATACAAACAAAGATAGCGATGTATCCCTTGAAGTTTTAACACATCTTCCCTTGTTCAGTTTAACATCCACGTGGCTAGTGGAGTCGATTCTGGTATGCGTGAACAACCGGGACGGTGTTATACGATGTTGAAGTAGGTCAGCCATAATCTGATTAGTTTTTGTTTGTTTGTGACGATGACGTCGAACTAAGTGATGTAGTTTCGCTTTCACGTCCCGATTTCCGCAAACAATCCAATAACGTTGTCTTAGATATGATAACGTTAATTGAGCGCCTCCGTGAAGTGTCAGAGAGTGAGCTTGGTCGATTACTAGTTCAGTCAACTGTGTTACACAGTCCAGTAGATGCGTCCACTTCGAGGGATGATGGCGGGATTTTTCATCTCGAATGATAAATTAGAGTTATTGGTACGGCCACCTACTCGTATAATTCCTTTTTTATCTAAGCAAGGGTTGAGTTTGAAGACACAATTTTTGTTTGTAATATTTGCTTGTTTTATAAGTAGTTTGTACTCGTTACAAACTACTTATAAAAATATCAATACATATGATGATCAATGGTGTCACGACTCGGGCATAGTGTTGAATGCAGCCAAAACTAAGATGCTACACATAAGATCTCCTCATATGAGAGAGAAAAGTACATCGAACAATCTTATAGCTCATGATCACAGTTGCCTTCATAATTCGAGTAACCATCCTTGTAGGTGTCCACCAATTAAAACACTAGATTCGCACGTGTACCTTGGATTAGTAATTGATAGTATATTAAACTGGGGACCCCAAGTTGAGCTAGTATGTGACCAAAGATCTTTTGCTATGGCCTCTCTAGTTATGGGCGAACTTTCAAGACATATCTAGACAGTGTATATAATCTTCAAATATGAATATTAAAACAAGTGGTCTCACCTAACATAAAACAACAATTTTCGTCAAATGAAATACAATTATTTAAATATTGCAACGTACTACCCGTGCATGACCATTTCATACTACAACTTCTTAAGGAAGAATTTTTTATTAATTCTATTAAAATAAAAGTGGAACATAATAAGGGTACTCGTGCGATCACTCGCGGTAAGTTGGTCACGATAGTAGCGCGGAACATTTACGGCAGACGCACTGCTGTATACTTGATTCCAAGAATCATAAATAAATTGGATTCTGAGTTTAGGAAATCTATTAATGAAAAAATATAAAAAACAAACTAAAAATGTTTCTAGTGAGTTCTTTGGATAGCAAAGATAAAATAGTTTTATGAATAAGTACTTTGTTTTTTTCTTCTTCTCTTTTTTTATAAGCGTAGCGAACTCAAGCACAGCAACTATACATCAGTGGTTTGCGCTGTGTTTAATGTGTATTTTTAATTGTAGATTTTTTTTATTAGTAAAAAAACTTGTTGTATAGCACGTGATAGGATTCCTCTGCGATATGTACGCACTCTCAATTGTTCTGGTGATTCCCTCTTTCGGGAGGTCAGTCAACCGATTCACTACCGCAGATTTATCACTGACCACACAGTGTTACACTTCACTTTTAAATTTTTACTCGAAGGAACATAAAATGTATGGTTTGCAAGCCCATTCACTTAATAGAAGTAGAGTTGAAGTTAAAGTCGATGAGCTCGACGAAAGGAAAAGATCACCAAAGTTTAAAAGCTTTATTAAAAGGTAAAGTAGTTACAAGGTTATTCTGGCAAATCCTTTCTTGAGTGTGAAGTTAAACATTATAATTTTTATTATATTTAACTACAAACTGAAGAAAAGATTATAAAATAATTCTGATTTGAAGTTAAATATAATAAAATTATTACTAATTAAACATGCGCCCCAAAAGTAGGTTGCAAACCCAAGCGCAAAATAATGTTGAGTGTACGATGGCTTGCCCGTGCAGTTGGGATAGGTATCCTCCAAAGGTAGGATGCAAAAGAAGACCGTATCTTATTCTAATCTATTCTGCCAAACACGGCGCCAGTCTCCATAATGCAATCGCGATATTAGCGAGAGTGGCTCCACGTATCGTACTAGAAAATGGCAAAAATCCAGACTAGAAAATATATGATTAAAGAAAAATGTTTTTGACAAAGTGCTCATTAGTTTGATTAATTTGGTAGGCCCCCAAGTAGTGATAGCCAGGGGACCACACATTTAAGGCCAGCCCCGGAGCACACTAAGCTTTAAGTTAAGCTGCTATTTTACTCTGATATTCTGTGAGAGCGTGATCCTTGCCCAGTTGAGCCGAGCCATAAGTGCTGCAACTATACTACTAATATAGCCGCATCATGGCTCTACTGCGTTAATAAAATCTACTTCTTTCTACCAATATTGCTCGATTTTACGGTAAATTCAAAAAGAATTTAGGTATAAAATGATAAAATTCCGGTATGTACAACTTAATATATACATTGTCCTTAGAGCAAACTCAAAAGCGTCATTTCTGCTAAAGAGCACTTAAGCCCTTTTGTGGAATAATCCACACACAGGGCACTACTTACTATTGTTACACCATTGAGGCAGCAAAAGTTCCGTTGCATTTATATTTCTATGATTTTAGAAATCAGATGTTACAAAAAAGCCCTGATGCATGTTCAATGCAAAATCTTACTCATCATAAGGTTTTTATATTTTAGTCCGTAATTTTATTCATAATTTTTTTAGTCTATGGATTTATTGTTTTATTGGATGTGCATCTGAGTTCGGCTTTACAAAGGCATTGTTTAGAGTTCCACTGACAAGAAAAGCCAGTAGATACCATACTAAAATTCTTTATTGCCATAAACATCTATTTTGAAAAATTGAAATAAATTCGTACGTGGTAGAGCCACGCTGCTCAACCGGGGAAGGACCACGCTCTCACAGAATATCAGCGTAAAATAACAGATTAAAACTGCGGTGTTTCGTATGGTGAGTGTAGATATCCGGAGATCTTTTTTTACTGGTAACGAGAAATTCCATCTTAGTCCTCAGGGTGACAACGGATCTGCGTTTTGATTTTTCATCGAGGATAAATGTAGATGTCTATGAACCACAGCATCCACTTACTATTAGGTGGACTGTGTGCTCGTTTGACACCCTTATATTATAAAAAATTACTAAAGAGTAGGAGTACTGTAAAAGACGCGTTAAGCCGGTGCAAACTCCAGAGCAATAGGAGGGACTCCATCAGACCTTCTTGACTTAATGATGTTCAAGAAGAGTAGTGCTTTGCGCACCAAGTGCTGTGTAAACATCACATCCTGTACGGAGCACTCACACCATGGGATGGTCCGCGGTGTGTTTCTCTAGTCATCAAGAGTCGATTTGGACGCAAAGAGAAAACCCAGTAGATCGGATGTCCTTTGAGGATTGGCCCAGTGAGTTGTCCTCCCAGTGCAGAGATGGGAGAGATGGCTGACAGAAGCTCCCTTATACAGCCTTAGTGAGAGACCAGAATGCACGTGTTCCCGAAGAAATTCAAACTGATTTCTCGCCTTGGCAATGACACTTTTGTGTGACTTGGAGACGGAATCGTACTTCTTTTTGAGAGTGGTGATGTATGCATCTCGAATCGTTGATGCGTCAACCCAGGCCCGGTAGCACTCCTGATTATGGCGAAATGCAATTTTACAGGAGTGACCAAACCATGGCTGAGTTTTGCCTCCGATAGGCACCACAGATGATGGAATATATAGTACCATTTCCTGAAGTACCATATCATCCGGTGAGAAGCAAACCCGACCCCACGGATAGGATGCAAAAAAAGACCGCATCCTGTCCCAATCGGCCGACTTATAGTGCTAAACACGGTGCCAACCTGTAGAACGCAACCGCAATGAGAGCGTAAGTGGCACCGTACAACGTAGACAATGGTCCGAAGAGAGCCTAGAGGAGCATCGACGGAGATCCGATATCCTTCAGGGTGTGAGGTCAGCAGAGGGTCCAACAAGGAAGGTGCGTGATCCTTCATATCTGGAATCCGTGGGGTGAAGTAACCAGTTGTGTCAGACCGTATGCCATGTCAAAGTCATAAACAGATCTATCCGCGTGATCAGTTAAACGGGAACCAAGTTATTCAGCGTGGTGGACGTTAAAATCACCGAGGATCACGATATCTGTGAATGGGACCTGTTGAAGCATGCCTACAGCCATTGGGACGTGTCAATGGGTCGGTCCGTGTTGCCATATGATACCTACAGAGGCACTCGTAAACACAAGGATGGTCGTCGCTGTCTACGCACAGCCATAAGATAGATAGCTCCGTACCGTCCAGACTGCCGAGACGTCGAAAACAAATGTCCTCTCTGACGTAAACGCAAACTCTAGCCCTGGGCAGAAAGAAGTGTTTTAATTTATACCCCGGGTAGAAGTAATGTAAGGTATCAGCCGGAGAGCACTCGTGTTACACCTTAGACACCTTGTGGACCTTGGTTAGACAGAGAAAGGCCGACAGCGTCGTCTCCAGATGGTAGTGGGTGGCTTTAAGGTTTGAACGAACTACCCTGATGTTGCGTTGTTTTCCGCTTACCCCGAGCAGTTTTAGTCACGAGCGGAATTTACTAACTAGGGAATTTACTACGTGGGGCAGCAGCGTGGACACACCGCGAATGATTCTACTTCACCGAGGTTGGTGGTACCCTCCAGGGGTGGTGTTTTATTTAACTCTTCAACCATGTTAAGGGCTGGGGGAATTGAGTGTCCGACCACCTGCACTCACCACATGAAAGGCAGAAATAAACGCTACTTCACGCCGGTATTGAGTGAGGTCATCGTACCACCCAGGTTCAAGCCGGTTCATCAAAGCTGCCAAGTGGATCTACCACTGTTTTTACAATTAATAAGAAAACAAAAAGGTTTTTATTGTTTGATGAAAGAGTAAGAGGTTTTCAACTATGTTTCGTATGATGAGTGTAGAGAACCGGAGACCCTTTTTACTGGAAACGAGGCATTTAGTCTTAGTCCTCAGGGGTGACAACACATTTGCATTTTGATTCTTAATCGAGGATAAATGAAGATGTCTATGGATGTAGATGTATATGAATGGATTGTAGTACGTGTGTACTACAATCCAAAGAGTGAGTTTTACTATGCCAGATGACGTCATACAGTTTGACGTCACGTTAAAGCTGCATTTCGTGCGCAAAGTGCAAGCTCCACAGCAAACGGACATCCAGCTGTTTGTAATACGATCCACGCGTCATTGCATGATGCCAGCGTGACGTCACAGGATGTCTTCGAACTTTGATTCAATAACTTAGCTTTACACGGAGCATTGTTGTTATGTAAGTTGAACACCGGTAAGTTTTTGTAACAGAGAAAGCTATCTTGTTTCATTCGAGTGCACAGCTTCATGTCAGTTTCTGTCATCGATATATAGGTGTTCTTTTGAAAGTTAACTGCAATGTATTTAAATTGTAGGTTTATAATATTAGTCACTCCTTTTTCAGTTTTAATAGGCAGTGGAATCGTTTTGTAGACTGGAAAATCTTCATCTAAAGTAATTGAAATATGAACTTCAAACACATTCGCGCCTTCACGTATAGTAGTTTATAGAGAGTTTTGATGTCTTCTCTCACGTTTTCCACTGGTAAAATCAATGATTTAGGCAAATTTCCAGAAATGAACTCCAGTTGGTCGATCAGGTTTACTGGAGTAAGTAAATGCACGTCCATATGTCCTTTACGTCAGTGAGAGTGTCAAATAGCATATCTTGCATTACTCTCATATTCTCGATAAGTAAGTACGCCGTTAGTGATGCAGAATTGAAATAATTTGTGGCCAACATGGCTTCCATAGTTAATTCAATGTTGGCTAAATTGGTGTCTGTTTGATTCATAAAGCCGTAACATATCGGCCGGTCGATATCAAGGTTTGTAATGTAAGCACTTGGCGCCATTTCATCATATAATCCAGATATACAAATAAACATTGTTAATAAGATTGCTATTAAAACTGAGGATGTTTTTATCTTAGTTTTCTTTGTCCTCGTTGATTGTTGTTTTGAGGCTTTTCAGCTTGTTGATTTCATATTGGTGGTTTGGAATTTATTTCAGCTTCGGACGGGAGTGGTGACAGTTATACGATGGAACGATTGATGATGATAGTTAACGTTTTTAAAGTGGTTACTCTTACGTAACCGTCAGAAACGGGATGAGTTTCAAGTACACAACCCAAGGCCCATTTTCCTGGCGGAAAGTTGTTGTCTTTGACCAGCACGATATCGCCTTCTTAGTTGATTCGTTCCGTTTACTATCAGACTTGTACAACAATTTTTAAAAACTGTTGTAACATGTCTCTGTCGTCACTGTAGTGCGACATCGTTAGAAACATCACAGGGCTGCCCATAAGGAAGTGTCCTGGAATTACGAAGTTTTGCAATTCTTCAGGATCTTCAGTAAGAGGACAGAGTGGACTGTATTTCATGCACGCTTCGATCTGTCTTAATAAAGTTTGAAACTCTTCGTAGGTAAGTTTCTGATCTCCCAGTACATGACGTAGGTGGTACTTCATTGACTTCATAGCTACCTCCTAAAGGCCACCTGCAGTAGGCCACACCAACGTGTTGAAGTGCCATTCCACCTCCAGTTGTCGAATGCTTTAAAAAAAATCTGACGAAAATTGTAGTTGGATTCGTTCGAATTCTTTATGTAACGTCTTAGATGCGCCGATAAAGTTAGTTCCGCAGTCCGATTAGACATGTTTTGGAGTGCCACGTCTAGCACACATTCTTTGAAAGGCCACGATGAAAGTTTAGGTGCCAAGATCTGATAGAAGTTCTGTATGTACGGCTTTAGTCCCATACAAACAAAGATAGCGATGTATCCCTTGAAGTTTTAACACATCTTCCCTTGTTCAGTTTAACATCCACGTGGCTAGTGGAGTCGATTCTGGTATGCGTGAACAACCGGGACGGTGTTATACGATGTTGAAGTAGGTCAGCCATAATCTGATTAGTTTTTGTTTGTTTGTGACGATGACATCGAACTAAGTGACGTAGTTTCGCTTTCACGTCCCGATTTCCGCAAACAATCCAATAACGTTGTCTTAGATATGATAACGTTAATCGAGCGCCTCCGTGAAGTGTCAGAGAGTGAGCTTGGTCGATTACTAGTTCAGTCAACTGTGTTACACAGTCCAGTAGATGCGTCCACTTCGAGGGATGATGGCGGGATTTTTCATCTCGAATGATAAATTAGAGTTATTGGTACGGCCACCTACTCGTATAATTCCTTTTTTATCTAAGCAAGGGTTGAGTTTGAAGACACAATTTTTGTTTGTAATATTTGCTTGTTTTATAAGTAGTTTGTACTCGTTACAAACTACTTATAAAAATATCAATACATATGATGATCAATGGTGTCACGACTCGGGCATAGTGTTGAATGCAGCCAAAACTAAGATGCTACACATAAGATCTCCTCATATGAGAGAGAAAAGTACATCGAACAATCTTATAGCTCATGATCACAGTTGCCTTCATAATTCGAGTAACCATCCTTGTAGGTGTCCACCAATTAAAACACTAGATTCGCACGTGTACCTTGGATTAGTAATTGATAGTATATTTAACTGGGGACCCCAAGTTGAGCTAGTATGTGACTTAATTCACAATGATTAGATTATAATGTTCGGCTATGGCCTCTCTAGTTATGGGCGAACTTTCAAGACATATCTAGACAGTGTATATAATCTTCAAATAAGAATATTAAAACAAGTGGTCTCACCTAACATAAAACAACAATTTTCGTCAAATGAAATACAATTATTTAAATATTGCAACGTACTACCCGTGCATGACCATTTCATACTACAACTTCTTAAGGAAGAATTTTTTATTAATTCTATTAAAATAAAAGTGGAACATAATAAGGGTACTCGTGCGATCACTCGCGGTAAGTTGGTCACGATAGTAGCGCGGAACATTTACGGCAGACGCACTGCTGTATACTTGATTCCAAGAATCATAAATAAATTGGATTCTGAGTTTAGGAAATCTATTGATGAAAAAATATAAAAAACAAACTAAAAATGTTTCTAGTGAGTTCTTTGGATAGCAAAGATAAAATAGTTTTATGAATAAGTACTTTGTTTTTTTCTTCTTCTCTTTTTTATAAGCGTAGCGAACTCAAGCACAGCAACTATACATCAGTGGTTTGCGCTGTGTTTAATGTGTATTTTTAATTGTAGATTTTTTTATTAGTAAAAAACTTGTTGTATAGCACGTGATAGGATTCCTCTGCGATATGTACGCACTCTCAATTGTTCTGGTGATTCCCTCTTTCGGGAGGTCAGTCAACCGATTCACTACCGCAGATTTATCACTGACCACACAGTGTTACACTTCACTTTTAAATTTTTACTCGAAGGAACATAAAATGTATGGTTTGCAAGCCCATTCACTTAATAGAAGTAGAGTTGAAGTTAAAGTCGATGAGCTCGACGAAAGGAAAAGATCACCAAAGTTTAAAAGCTTTATTAAAAGGTAAAGTAGTTACAAGGTTATTCTGGCAAATCCTTTCTTGAGTGTGAAGTTAAACATTATAAATTTTATTATATTTAACTACAAACTGAAGAAAAGATTATAAAATAATCCTGATTTGAAGTTAAATATAATAAAATTATTACTAATTAAACATGCGCCCCAAAAGTAGGTTGCAAACCTGAGCGCAAAATAATGTTGAGTGTACGATGGCTTGCCCGTGCAGTTGGGATAGGTATCCTCCAAAGGTAGGATGCAAAAGAAGACCGTATCTTATTCTAATCTATTCTGCCAAACACGGCGCCAGTCTCCATAATGCAATCGCGATATTAGCGAGAGTGGCTCCACGTATCGTACTAGAAAATGGCAAAAATCCAGACTAGAAAATATATGATTAAAGAAAAATGTTTTTGACAAAGTGCTCATTAGTTTGATTAATTTGGTAGGCCCCCAAGTAGTGATAGCCAGCTAAGCTTTAAGTTAAGCTGCTATTTTACTCTGATATTCTGTGAGAGCGTGATCCTTGCCCAGTTGAGCCGAGCCATAAGTGCTGCAACTATACTACTAATATAGCCGCATCATGGCTCTACTACGTTAATAAAATCTACTTCTTTCTACCAATATTGCTCGATTTTACGGTAAATTCAAAAAGAATTTAGGTATAAAATGATAAAATTCCGGTATGTACAACTTAATATATACATTGTCCTTAGAGCAAACTCAAAAGCGTCATTTCTGCTAAAGAGCACTTAAGCCCTTTTGTGGAATAATCCGCCCTTTGAGGGCACTACTTACTATTGTTACACCATTGAGGCAGCAAAAGTTCCGTTGCGTTTATATTTCTATGATTTTAGAAATCAGATGTTACAAAAAAGCCCTGATGCATGTTCAATGCAAAATCTTACTCATCATAAGGTTTTTATATTTTAGTCCGTAATTTTATTCATAATTTTTTAGTCTATGGATTTATTGTTTTATTGGATGTGCATCTGAGTTCGGCTTTACAAAGGCATTGTTTAGAGTTCCACTGACAAGAAAAGCCAGTAGATACCATACTAAAATACTTTATTGCCATAAATATCTATTTTGAAAAATTTAAATAAATTCTTACGTGGTAGAGCCACGCTGCTCAACCGGGGAAGGACCACGCTCTCACAGAATATCAGCGTAAAATAACAGATTAAAACTGCGGTGTTTCGTATGGTGAGTGTAGATATCCGGAGATCTTTTTTTTACTGGTAACGAGAAATTCCATCTTAGTCCTCAGGGTGACAACGCATCTGCGTTTGGATTTTTCATCGAGGATAAATGTAGATGTCTATGAACCACAGCATCCACTTACTATTAGGTGGACTGTGTGCTCGTTTGACACCCTTATATTATAAAAAATGACTAAAGAGTAGGAGTACTGTAAAAGACGCGTTAAGCCGGTGCCAACTCCAGAGCAATAGGAGGGACTCCATCAGACCTTCTTGACTTAATGATGTTCAAGGAGAGTAGTGTTTTGCGCACCAAGTGCTGTGTAAACATCACATCCTGTACGGAGCACTCACACCATGGGATGGTCCGCGGTGTGTTTCTCTAGTCATCAAGAGTCGATTTGGACGCAAAGAGAGAACCCAGCAGATCGGATGTCCTTTGAGGATTGGCCCAGTGAGTTGTCCTCCCAGTGCAGAGATGGGAGAGATGGCTGACAGAAGCTCCCTTATACAGCCTTAGTGAGAGACCAGAATGCACGTGTTCCCGAAGAAATTCAAACTGATTTCTCGCCTTGGCAATGACACTTTTGTGTGACTTGGAGACGGAATCATACTTCTTTTTGAGAGTGATGATGTATGCATCTCGAATTGTTGATGCGTCAACCCAGGCCCGGTAGCACTCCTGATTATGGTGAAATGCAATTTTACAGGAGTGACCAAACCATGGCTGAGTTTTGCCTCCGATAGGCACCACAGATGATGGAATATATAGTACCATTTCCTGAAGTACCATATCATCCGGTGAGAAGCAAACCCGACCCCAAGGATAGGATGCAAAAAAAGACCGCATCCTGTCGCAATCGGCCGCCTTATAGTGCCAAACACGGTGCCAACCTGTAGACCGCAACCGCAATGGGAGCTTAAGTGGCACCGTAGAACGTAGACTATGGTCCGAAGAGAGCCTAGAGGAGCATCGACGGAGATCCGATATCCTTCAGGGTGTGAGGTCGGCAGAGGGTCCAACAAGGAAGGTGCGTGATCCTTCATATCTGAAATCCGTGGGGTGAAGTAACCAGTTGTGTCAGACCGTATGCCATGTCAAAGTCATAAACAGATCTATCCGCGTGATCAGTTAAACGGGAACCAAGTTATTCAGCGTGGTGGACGTTAAAATCACCGAGGATCACGATACCTGTGAATGGGACCTGTTGAAGCATGGAGTCTACAGCCATTGGGAAGTGTCAATGGGTCGGTCCGTGTTGCCATATGATACCTACAGAGGCACTCGTAAACACAAGGATGGTCGTCGCTGTCTACGCACAGCCATAAGATAGACAGCTCCGTACCGTCCAGACTGCCGAGACGTCGAAAACAAATGTCCTCTCTGACGCAAACGCAAACTCTAGCCTTGGGCAGAAAGAAGTGTTTTAATTTGTACCCCGGGTAGAAGTGATGTAAGGTATCAGCCGGAGAGCACTCGTGTTACACCTTAGACACCTTGTGGACCTTGGTTAGACAGAGAAAGGCCGACAGCGTCGTCTCCAGATGGTAGTGGGTGGCTTTAAGGTTTGAACTAACTACCCTGATGTTGCGTTGTTTTCCGCTTACCCCGAGCAGTTTTAGTCACGAGCGGAATTTACTAACTAGAATACGTGGGGCAGCAGCGTGGACACACCGCGAATGATTCTACTTCACCGAGGTTGGTGGTACCCTCCAGGGGTGGTGTTTTATTTAACTCTTCAACCATGTTAAGGGCTGGGGGAATTGGGTGTCCGACCACCTGCACTCACCACATGAAAGGCAGAAATAAACGCTACTTCACGCCGGTATTGAGTGAGGTCATCGTACCACCCAGGTTCAAGCCGGTTCATCAAAGCTGCCAAGTGGATCTACCACTGTTTTTACAATTAATAAGAAAACAAAAAGGTTTTTATTGTTTGATGAAAGAGTAAGAGGTTTTCAACTATCATTTTTTTAAATTTTGTTGCGTAGTTCCTAGCTAGAAATGCTACAAGACAAATGACAGATTTACAAAGCAGAGAATATAAAATCTTGGAGTTTTTACTCCCAAGTATAAAATAGGCGTTGAGAAAATTTTCAGCAAAACTAAATAATTAAAAAGAAACTGTAAAATTCTTCCTTTCAAAGTGACATTGCACTTTTAATTAGCTTACGTCACGAGTAATTATTATAAGTCTTCTTCAACAGTTCAAAAGCAGCGACGGAAAGTTTCCGAAGTATCATAAAACAATGTTCGCTATTAGTTTGTTGTTATTTTGTCATAAATACTTGTAATAATATTAATCTTTTCATGTTTATAAGAAAACGGACCGTTCTCATGTTTCACCATTTTTAATATAAAATTAGTGCAAATGATCTAGAAGTCCAATTAATGTCAAGTTCTATACGTGGTAGAGCCACGCTGCAGCCATATTATGGCTGTAGCATGACTTGGTCGGCATGATCAGGGTAACACTACGCTTTCAGCGTAAAATAACACCTTGATGATGCTGTTTCGTATTGTGAGTGTATTGAGTACCGGAGATTCTTTTTACCGGATACAAGGTATTCCTTCTTAAACGTCAGGGGTGACAACGGATCTTCGTTTTATTAAAAATTCCAATTCACATTATTTTTTATGTCCAATTAACAATTCTGGTCTTGGAGACCATTCATCTGGTTCCTATAAGCTCTTACTGCTATTTTATCTCCACTATTTTAACTGGGTCGATATAGTTGAAAACATTACCAGTGTTTGTGCGACGAATACCGTTGATTTCCAACTAACTTTGTAACTTTGAACGCCTTTTAATTTATTAAGTGACTTCAAGCGACAAAATTGTCAAATTTGAAAATCACGGGTGTTGACTTAACTGTTATTCTCACATACAGTTTTACGTTGCGTGTTAAGCTCGCCACTAAGTTAAGCTATTTTGGCAAAATTCACATAAAAGTGAAGAAAGTATAACAAAAAAGTGTAAGAAAAAGTAGCTAAAACAAAATAATTTTAAAAATGTCTGATTTACATAAATTATTTTCTATTAATTTTACATAAATTGTTTTCAATTTTTTTGGTTTTGTAATTATAAAACCATTTTTGGAAAAAAAATAGCAAAATTAAAATTTACACCCAAAAAAGCAGTTTTATTCAGAGTTCCAATTTAAGGCCATACCTCTGGCGAACGACCTTGAGCGTTCGGTCCGCCGACGCTCGCTACAATATATCGCGTAAGAAATCTGCAAGATGCCACCTACTAGTACGAACGTAGTATTAATTTTTCGATGTCAATGAACTATTTTATGGAAATAGACACGGCAGACTATGATAAATGTATTTTAATTTTCTTTATTCGGTATATTAGTTGCATTATATTAGAATTATGTATTCTCATATATTATTTAATTAATAAAAATGACTATTTTGATTATTTTTAACTATATACTATACTGCTAATATTGAATTAGCTTTTTATAGTGTAAATTATAATATTTGTCGAAATGTTAATTATGGATTCGAACTTTACATGCTAATGGTGCTTCATTTTTGGTGTTTTTATTTACTTACATATTGAAAATATACTTGAAAAATAGGTATTATTATTTTATTTAGCTAATGAATTTTACGATATGTTTTACCTTGAGGTCAAATATAATTTTGAGGAGCAATAGTTATTACTAATCTTTTATCTGCTATTCCTTATTTAGGAACAATATTAGTAAATTGAGTTTGAGGGAGATTTACTGTTTATAATGCTACATTTATTATTTTAATATTTACCTACTGGGTAGGTATTAGTAACTAAATAGATATTTTTTACCCAATTACAATAACTAATGAGGTATTGTGATTATTTGTGATTAGTAATACTGGGTGGGTATTAATAAATAGAACAAAATAAAATATAAAGTCAATTTTATTATCTTGAATGTAAGAAATTGATTACAATTTTTTTAACTTCCTTAAATTATAAACAAACAGCTGTAGCTATTAAATGAACATATGCGCGTACATACGCCCATATATAAGTGGTTATATATATATTTTTTATGTTTTGTTTTGTGGTTGTATCTATATATATTTATTTTAAATTACATTTAGGTACAAATTACATGAATAATATTTTTTGATCTTATTGACATAATAGATAAAAGTGAACTGGTTATTTGAATAAAATTATAATTTGATATTCAAATTAATCACCCATACAATCTATGTGATGCATCTTTGCCAGCGTCGTGGTAGTTTATTGATGCCGTTCTTGAAGAAATCAACTGGACAGGTAAAGAACGGAAGTCTCTTGGCGCAAGGTCTAGTCAGTACGGCCAATGACGGAGAGCTTCCTACCCCGGCTCTTGTAACTTGGAGACCGTCTGTTATGCGGTATGAGGTCATACGGGGACGAGCGATTGACCGGAGCTGGTTGAAGATGTGCAAGCTTCTCCATCACTGTGTACAGTTCTTCACAGTTGACAGTCCCACAGTCAAAATTTTATTTTCTATGGAAACACTTTCCCATTTTTGTTGTTTTGTTTTATTGGGTATAATGATATATATATATTTTTTTTTTTTTTTTTTTTTTTTTTATTATTCGGATAAAGAATGAAGATTCATTGATGACAATAGACAATAGCTCGTTTAGTGGCGAATTTCCCGCGCCTATTTCAATCGTAACTACGACTGCACATTCATTTAATGATAAATAATTTTCACTACAATCATCGTTTACTATTACAAATTTTTGGTTACATAATTGGCATTTAAACGTAAATTTTGACTCTAAGCCTTTTGTGTTTCTCCGATAAGTTGTAGTTCGGTGAAGCTGCAACCTAATGGACCATGATTTGAATTGTTTATGAAAAGAAGTGGCTGACGTCAATCATTATTATTCTTATTATTTTTTCATTACTGCCTTTTTCAACCTCACAAGATATTCGTAACAGCAAAAAAGAAAACTACTTATAAATAAGTAAATCAGTAATCGGTTTTTTTTTTGTCATGGTTATATTCTCAACGTTCACGCTTGTGCATATAAAACCGCGGAATTTCACTAGTTTTATTATCAAAATAATATTCGACAACCCTACCCTAAGTTTGCCTTGATTTTACCTACTCAAACTCGTTTTAGAAGATCATAACATAGAGAGAATGATAGGCGACTTTTTTTATTTAATATGGTTCATCAAATCCGTAAAAATAGTTTAAAATACTTACACAATAAAATTTTGAAGTGCAGGTAAAATATCTGCGACCAACATTTCCACAATTCTGACGTTCACAGACGTTTCACAACTTTTTGCCAGAACCAAAAGTAAGCGCTGGCATGTGACAAAAATCGTACCATAAAGAAAATAAAGTCTCTAGCTCGAGGGGAGATGAGCCGTGGTTGCTCAGATGGTTAGCGCTCGCTGAAATTTTCACAGTGCACGAGTAAACCGGGTTCGATTCCCGCCGGCACCAATGAAATTGTAATTGCAATTTTAAGTGTTGATTTACCACGTGCTCAGCGGTGAAGGAAAACATTGTGAGGAAACCTGCATGTCTGAGAAATAAGAAAAAAAATATTTCGAAGACATGCGAAGTTCGCCAACACGAATTGGGGCAGCGCGGTGGTGTTTAAATCGGCCCAGGAGTGGGACTCGAATAGCCTACTAATGAAATTCAAATGATCGGTTTAGGCAAAGTAAGGCTAGGTAAGTCAAATTAGGGCATTTTACAGTACTTACTTAGATATCTTTTACCTAATCACAAGCACAAGTGTGTACCTATCACAATACCTACTAAAGTATTTTGATTAGGTAAGTACACATTTGTGCACCATAATATCTACAAACCAAAAAATTAAATAAACAAACCTCATCTTCAACCATTTCAGTTGAACCAAGACAGTTATACTGTAATTCTGTGGTTTCTTGACTCAAGTCGTTTATTACTGCCGTATCGTCATTGTTCGTATTTAGCCTGCAATAAAGATTAAATTATATTAGGTCTTGGATGAAAACAAAACGGAATTACTTGTAATAAATCATTTAGATACATATTTTAGCTATATATTTGAAAAGGTTCATATTATTTATAATATGGTAACCACAAAATATATCACATCAAATTTCATAAATTTTGGTTATAATTTCATAACTCTATGGACTCAAAACGACTTACACCGACCTTACCCATTATCATTTTCAATTATTGGTAAACTTGAATAATTATTTTTGTCGTCAAATCCGCATTCAGGTATTTTTCTTCTCCTCCTAACATAAAAATATACTATGTAATAACACGTAGGAATTTAACGGAATAAAAGTAAGTGAACTTTGCATAATACATCAAATTACTTACAGAATTTCATTCATCTTTAGAGCATTTTGACGTCGTTGACGTTTATTCTTCTTGAATTTAGGCATTTGCACTAATCACACAATCGTAGCGTCTTTTTGTAGTAAAAAACACGTAAGCTCATCGGTTGGTAGGTACTCAAATAATATTATGTTTGCAACGAAGTACGGAACATCGACGGCGGCGACGAGCGACACAGCTATCTCGTACGAATGCATACAGCGTAATGCCGCCCGCACTCTGCGCACGCCCCTTTATCATAGAATTCACACCATTTTTGGAATTATTTAAATTGAAAAAGAAAAACGAACTGAAGAAAAACAAGGAGAATACAGATTTTTAAATTATCTATATATTAGTGTAATCCTCAAATGATTAGAGCGTTGCGTTTAGCAACAGATGCATGTCTTCAAGAATTTTAGTCATTTTTTAAAAGTTGATTTTAAATGTATTTATAGCACGTAAAAACAAATTAAAACGTGGAATATGATGATAAGATATCGAACATTAATAAGGTGCTTTTAGATGTAGTTTATTTATCATAACTAATGAGATAATAGAGTCTTAAAAACGCACTTTCGCAACATTTTGGTCAGGGATACACCTTAAGAAAAGAAACATTAAATTTAATTCATGTTTTTATTATCATTGCTATGCAGATAATAATGCGAGATTAGTAATTATGCGCTAACTTTCGTATAAATAATATACAAATTATAAATATATAATGTTCCTGTTTTTATAAGCAATATAAACAAAAAAAAAATATATGCACCCATAAAAAATTTTGCACATTCTTGGTTTTCATCATTGTACTTTTACTTCCATTGCCTATTTTCTTTTGTTTTGAACATTTGAAGTACATCAAAAATATGAAAGCTAAGCTTTTATGTAAAGACAAATAACAAACAGTAGTCCGTACCGGGAAGTAAAGAGCTTCGATGAGAATTCTTGCATCAATAGGTTCGACATATTCGGCATGTGTTCTTTTTGAAATAGAAAATCGCTGGAATAGTTTATGTCAATTTAAATTTTCCAGTAGTATTTTTGGAATTTAATACATTTTTGGAATTTTATAATATTATATTTTATTTCTAAAGAAAATTTCTTTAGTTATTTTACATTTTCTGCTCCAAATTTTAGAAAATTCGCTTCAGTGTGGGTGCTTACGAACCATTATTTTCAACTAAAAATAAGACAATTTGTAATGTCCTTGACACTATTTTTTATATATGGTAGAGTCACGCTGCAGCTACATTATGGTTGTATCACAGATGGGTCGGCTCATCCGGGAAAGGACCACGCTCTTACAGAAAACCAGCGTAAAATAGTAGCTTACTTAACTTACTAGTTCACGCTCTTAATCTCACGGCTTCTAGACGGAAGATGAAGCTGCAATCGTCAACAGATTTGACAGCATGCAGGCAACTAAACAGATAGACCTCCAAATGCATGTGACGGGACTTACGCAACTTCAATACAGCTTGTATTGAAAAGCGATCGAGCGAAACTAGGGCTTCAAAGTCTTTGCCAGAGATTCTGAGTGAGATTGAGAGGTTCTCTGGGCAGTTGTACACGTCATCGTCGGAGCCACATGCAAGTGTGAGTAACGATCCAAGAGCAAGTCTGATCAAACACTTTTCCGATGATATTCTGGATGTCCATCTGAGCGAGAATAGAATGGCTCTCTAGCATCTTAAAACGGCTTGGTTGGTCCCGGGCGAGAATATAATTAAAGAGGAGCTCCTAGGTAAATTTATATGGCAGATGTGAACGGCCGAGTCGGGAAGGGACGCCCTAGAAAAAAGTTTATCGACCAAATTGGCGATATTTTGAAAAGGGGCCACGTTAGAGGTAAGCTTAACCAACGAGCATGTATGCGTAGATATATGGATGTAAAGGAGGCGAAAGAGGTATGTCAGGATCGTGCCAAATGGAAGTCCGTAGTCTCTGCCTACCCCTCTGGGTGACAGGCGTGAGTGTTTATGTTATGTATGTTATAAAGGAGCTCCTAAAAGGGGATGGAAAATCGGTTCTTGAAATCTTTCAGAAGATTTTTAATTCCGTCATCCATGGTGGCCCCACTCCGGAGGTGTTGAGCAGAAGTGCAGTGGTTTTGTTCTTCAAGATAGGTTACAACGTTCTCTTGAGGAACTACAGACCAATTACCGATTTCTTAAGCCGCGTCTACGTGTTGTTTTTGAGACTCATCACGAATCATCTCGCACGCAGATTCAACGATTTCCATCCTTCCAAACAAACCGGTTTCCGAAAAGGCTTTAGCATCATCGACCGCGTACATACCCTTCGACAAAATATACAAAAGACAGAAGAGTATATATAATCTGGCACTTTGTCTTGTGACTATGTCTTGGGACTATGCGAAAGCCTTTAATTCCAAGTGCCAAGTTAACTGTACGGTATGTCGAAGTGATGAAATGTTTGTACAGTAGGGCTACAATGGCTATCTGAGTACAGAATAAGGGTATAAACCTATCCAATTGCAGAGAAATTTAAGACAGGGTGACGTTATATCCCCAAAACTTCACCGCTGCATTGGAAGACATTTTCAAGCTACTGGACTGGAAAGGATACGGTATTGACGTCAATGGCGAGTACATCACTCACCTTCAATTAACTGATGAAATAGGAATGCTAAGGCTGCTAACAACAAAATTAGCTTCTCATTGTATCAAGTCAAAAAAATGCCACACTACTAGCAAAGTAACAGTTATTAAAAACCAACAATTTCGTGCATTATTACTTTAGTTTTTGAAATAATTTATGAAGTCTGAAGATTTTACTTAATCTTTTTTCTTTGAACTTTTATTAAACTACATACATCTGTGTAAATCCGTGTCTCTGTTGAGTGTAGTGCAATAAAAGTTACGTAAGAGCAAACAACACAGTCCACACAGCATGTAATCTCTGCGCTTCACAGTGCACTCAGATTATATTGCTTCTAGCTTTACCGTCTACGCATACGGATATTTGCTTTTAATTTAAGCATTATTGGCTACAGTTTTGCTACAACATGGGTTAATAGCATTTGAAATCAAGATTATAAAGCATCTGAAACGTTAGTACTAAAAATTTACAACTGTTACTTTTAAGTACGAATAATTCGACCTTTAGGGTTGTGCGTTAATTTGACCTATGAACTACTTGGTTTTTAATCATAAATTATTTATATACCATCCAATAATTGACTATGCAAAACATTACGTATTAATTTTATTTTAATTTAACATAGCAAAATCTGATTATATTTGCTTCCATTACAGCCTTTAATAAAACACAACTTCCATTACAACCTTTAAATATTTAACGTTTTTGTAAACGAAAATGCCTCAGGCAATAATTCCACCTATACATCATATTGTACGAAGTTTTAATAAATATATAATATGCAACATTTATACTTTATATCTTTAAGTAAACTTCTGTTTTATAATTTTTTTTCTATATCAATCTTAGTATTTCTTACGAAAAAGTTTTTACACCCTTTACATTTTTAACGTAACAAGTTTTCAAATTTAATAAATACTTTTTGGAAAAATTTCTTTAAAGATCTTTTAGTACCCATTCCTTGTGAATCGTGTAACTTTGTTCAGCATTTAAAAGATGTAAGGCCCAATCTTTGTATTTCTGTATTTAATTTTTATCAGTATTATTATTTATACGAATAATGATTCTAAATTTTTTCAAGTTTCGTATTAATTTGTGGACACGAAAAAATGTATGAATTTTCACAATATTAACGAATATTAATTGTAGGAATATATATAATACGCGAGCAAACCGAGTTCGATCCCCGCCGGCACCAATGAAATTGGGGTAGCGCGGCGGTCTATTCCTTGCCCTAAAACCCTCTCAGAAATGAGAAGAGGCCTGTGCCCATGCGAGTTGGACGTATATAGGCTGTAACATTAACTTTATTTGTAGGAAAGGATATAAGCAATTCAAAATAGTAAATTAATAAATTATACTTTTAACTTTGAAAGGGGTACAAAGGTTTACCTTCACATAATAATATATAGACTATGGCCCTAAGTTGCAACAATTTTAATATAGAGACAAATGTACATTGCACAAATCGCTTTATGAAAAAAAAAAACAGCAAAGAACGTGCTGAGCCTCGCTCTACTAGGGTTCCGTACATATTATGACCATTTAAATAAAACTAGTTTTTACGGATTTTATCGCGTATATTAATTTATTTATATCCCCGACGTTTCGAGCACCCGTGAAGCACCACAAAACGGGGTGAGGGCTGAGGTGTTCGACCTTCCGATGTCATCGTTAACCGCAGCTACCCATAGATTAAAATTATTAGGTTTTGTTCTGATCTACACAGTATGAAATTATAGTATCTTGAAGTCTTAAAGTTGTATGCTTGGGTTGGGATTTAATTTTGTTAATTAAAAAAACACACAATAGGATCCCAAGCAGTTAGTAGCAGTCAGCCGTCTTTTCTATTGAAGTTGGATGTTTTTTGATTTCAATAGCCTCGCGAATCATCCTTGGAAGGAATCGGTGTTCTTTAGCGAGGATTTGTGGTCTATCAAATCTGATGATGTAACGGGGGCCTATAATTAATAAAATGAAATCCCAATCCAAGCATACAACTGCAAGAATGCAAGATACTATAAGTTCATACTGTGTAGATCGGAAAAAATTTATAACTTTAATGTGTGGGTAACCGCGGTTAACTATGATATCAGCACGTCGAACACCTCAGTACCCGTACTCACGGGGGAGCGTGAATACGGGTGCTGTAAAGTGCTCGAAGCTTCGGAAATATAAAAAGTTAATATACGCGATAAAATTCGTAAAAATTAGTTTTATTTAAATGTGTAGTGTTCCCGTAAATATAAGAAATCATTTCATTGTGACCAATTAATATTTTTTAAAACTAGACATTTAGTTTGTTACATATTTTCTGTATACGCTGTTGGTTTTCGAAATAAATAAATAGACAGGTATTTCGTTTTTCAGCAAGTCACCAGAACAATATGTGAAGGAAAAGTTAAAAAAAAAATAGGATAAGGTGATAAACGAGCACACAGTCCACCTGATGGTAAGTGGTTGCTCCGGCCCATAGACATCTACATCTATCCTCGATTACAAATCAAAATGCAGACGCGTTGTCACCGTGAGAATAAGATAGAATGCCTCGTTTCTAGTAAAAAGGGTCTCCTGTTCTCTATACTCACTATACGAAACACAGCAGCATTAAGCTACTATTATACGCTGGTATTCTGTGAGAGCGTGGTCCTTCCTCGGTCGAGTCGACCCATTACACATCATACATATTACATTATACAATATCGATGGTGATATTTAGTTTTTAAGATAGACCTCGTAACAAAAACTGACCGTCTTGACGGCTCTCCCTTCTGCTCAGCTTCCACTCTCGTAGAAATCTCCATTAATATATATATATATATATATATATATATTTTACATATTACTATTGTTTTCTTTCACCAAAATCAATTTAGAGAGTTTTAATGAAAAAAAAATACTTTATGTTTATAGATTGGTTTCATCTTGCCCTTAGTTTTATTAAAAAAGTTTAAATATTTCAGCCAGTGAAAATTTATCACATATATAAATAAAAATATTATAATTGCTTCTATGCCGAAATGTGGCAAAGGTATAATAATGTCTGCATGTGTTTGCATAAGCAGATAAAATACAAAAACTAAATTTTACCTAACTTAAGGTTTATATTATATTAAAGTTTAAGTTTTCGCACGGTATCTGTGGATCCGACGGGGCGGTCACTGGGGAGGGCTGCCATTGACAGGTAATCGATGTGGTCCGCTAGTTTATTTGGCTATCGGTCCAATTTTCGATAAGTTTACATTTTGGTTCTATCAGGTCATATCCACGTTGCTGATAAGGATACAGTAAATTTCATTTAAAATGCATGTGTTAATCAATAACTTCATATAACGTTTCTATTTGAAATTAATGTTACCGATTATATTGCATTTTATTTTAACTTATTTTATAAATCCTCGGAGTTTCGATTCTTTGCAGATTCTAAAATAAAAAAAATAATAAAAATTTTTGCTGATTGAAATGTTATTTTAATTATGTTTGCTCGTTACTTTTTAATTTTATTGATTGCATTCCATAACTATTTGATTATTTAATAAAATTTTCAGTAATATAAATGGATTAAATAGTTATTAAAATAGTCCTTGCCATCCAATCAAAAATTGTTATGAGTTGAGAGCGCGAAGTTTGCTTGCATCGGATAATTAGTTCCAGTTTGAAGTGCAAAACTTGGGATACAATCACAATACCATTTGAATTTCAACTTATTTGAAATAGAAATTAAAAAGTAAACACTTAATTTGTCAGCACAATACGGTATTTAAGTATTACCAAATAGTTAAAAACAGACATTTTAGAACACGCCTCTTTATGTACTTTCATATTTTTTTCACAATCTATCTTTTTTCACGCAGGTGACCAGCCATCGCCCTCACAGCTCATATTAAAGTGAATTGGAAGACGCGTCACAAACGTCACCGCAAGCAGAATGAGCTTTAAGATATTACCCAATAAGACATATTTATTTTATATTAACATTAGACATAAAATGTTAAGATATAAAATATATGAGAGTCTAATGTTGTATCTATGTAATCTACCAAAGTTGTGTCTAATGGATACTAAACTACCAAATTAATAACTCGGTCGACCGTATCCAATTACTTGTCAATAAAAGCTTCGCTGAATAACCGCGACATTCGGTAGATTGACTGAAATCGACATATTAGGCCCACAAAGACTTATTAAAAGTCTTTGAAGTAAAAAACGATTTTATTTAATAAAGAAAACCTTAATCATTGCAAAACTTCCTTAAAATATGTTTCAAGGAAATGCATAGTGGTTTTATTTAATTTAAGAAATTAATCTGCTGTCACAGTGAATCCGAGGAGCAATCTATAGCGATGTAGCAATATTTACTATCAGGAGTTAGATCTAGTTAACGACAAGGAGTGTCCAAATTTTCATACTCAAGGCAACCATAACTCCTTCTCACCCAGTGTATGTCATAATTGGATTAGAGGAAAAGATCGAGCTTGCGAACTCAGATAGAAAGCGAGTATTTCTTTAGTTGTTTCACCTATTAAGAGACAGACCACCATATCTGTTTATTGTGGGAGTGCTTTATTTTTAGTAGGAGAAATATTAAGGGGGTGTTTTTATAGGGTTAAGGGTGACAAACGAGTATACAGTCCACCTGATGGTAAGTAACCACTAAGTGGTCCATAGACATCTACATCTATCCTCGGTTACGAATCAAAATGCAGATGCGTTGTCACCCGTGAGAACTAAGATGGAATGCCTCGTTTCCAGTAAAAAGGGTCTCCCGTTCTTTACACTCACTATAATCTATTTTATCAGCGTTATTCTATTCTCGGAGAGCGTGGTCCATCCCCGGTAAAGCCGAGCCATCCGTGCTACAACTACACTACTAATATAACTGCAGAATAGTTCTCCCACGTATAATGAATTAGAACAAACGCTTTAATGTTTTGAAAATTTGTATGAGAGTTAAATGGAAATTAACCAGAGAAACCAGAATGCATGTGTTCCCGGAGGAAGGTGAACTAGTTTCCCATCAATTCTGCCGATGCGGTCTGACTTTGTCTCGGTAATGACTTTTTTGAAGGAACTGGAGGCGGAATCATCTTTTTAGGAGCGCTGGTATTTACATACCGGGACGTTTGTGCGTCAGGCCTGACCCGGTAGCACTCCCGCTTATAGCGTGATGCCATTTTTTTGAGACTTGCAGGACAGGGCGTAGGACGGGAAACTAAAGTCAGAGATGACCAGTTCAACGTTACTAGCGTGCTTAGAAATCGGACCTTAACTTATTCTGAGGAAAAAATGAACGAGGCTCAAAGAAGTTCGAGGGTATAGTAAGCATAGTCAGTTATGGTATGTATTATATATGGTATGGTAGGTATTTGTATGGGGGCTTGTACCCAACTCTGCGTCATTTAGAATAGGTCATTAACAGCGGCACTATATATAACTGACATTTTTTAGAAAATTGTAGTGCCATTTACCCCTTTTGTAGGAGATAGATTTGATTTCATGCATGATAATGCACGACTCCATACTAATACGTCAAATACCTGGCCTGCGTGCTCGCCCGACTTAAACCCCATAGAGTATGTATGTGATACGCGAAGAAGACAAATAAAAAAAATTCCGGCCCCGCTAAATTGAGAGATTTTAAAAACGCATTACAGGAATGTTGGTATTTGGACTTGCTTTCTATTTATGATAATAAAACGTAAAATACAAAAATGTTTCTATCTTGTAAAATTTTTCTCTTTTTCTTAATATGTATAATTTTTTGACGTTTGGAATTTTAAATTAAGGAATAGTAATAAGTAAAATCCAAATAATAAATTTAATTTTCACAGATATCCATGATATTTTGTATTATACACACTTTTTGCGTTCCCCTAAATTTGATCATAAGTATATACGTATATTATTAAAAGTGAACAGTGACACCTATAGGTTAATATAAAAAAATCAAGCGATGACATTGCGATGGTATTGTTTATAACTATAGAATTAGCGATACTTTTACATATTTAATTCTGTTTGCTGTAAACGATATTTAATAAAAACATTTATATTAAAAAATTTAGTTATTGTATATTTTTAAGCTTAACTTTAGTAAATAGAAATAAAAATTAATAAAGTACAATTTTGTCATAATTTTCTTCTTAAATATGTAACGTATTTAAAAAAAACTGTCACATAATCAAAATCAGTTATTTCTTACAGAAAGTAATTAATGCATATATAAGCAATAACTAAGCAATACTAAAATAAGCAATATTTTCCTTCACCGTTGAGCTCGTGGTAAATCAGCACTTATGTATTTCATAAGTGCCGGCGGTGATCGAACCCCGATTACTCACCTATTTTGAAATTTTCGGTGAGCGCTTAGTACACTGAGCTACACATCTGATGATGATTTCAGGTGCTCACGTGGAAATGGTCACCGCCTGTCGGTATCTGGGTGCAGAATGTAGGCGTATGTGGAATGGGGTGTGAAGCTTTAAGTAATGTTTGTGGGTTCGATGTCACCACAATTGAACATACGCATATTAAAGTCTTTGTAAAGTTATGCCACTTCAGTTTTTGGAAACTACATGTATAAAGAGAAATATTTTCTAAATGTGTGAAGCATTATATATGGCGCTTGTAGTTATGGATACTGTAGGACATGTTTAACTACTACAAATTAATCTAGTTCTACATGTTCAATACTGACGTAACAAACACCAAAAGTTCCACTGAAACTTAATTTAACTGCAACGCCCTGCGGCATCCATTACAACTTCAAACAGCGTTGTGATAAAATGGAAAATAAATGAAATAAAGATTTCTGGAGGAAAATTATTTAGGACATATACTTTAAAAATATTTTTTTATAAATGAAAATAATTAAATATTCTATTTTCGGACCGGACACTGTATATTGAAACCCGATTATCGAGCGGTTTTTAGTATGATCCAAGTATTTGGTAAATGCGTAAGTATTACCCTGTGTTAGCACAAGAGACTTTATCAGACCGTTTCGTCCCGTTGATATTTTAAGGTGAAATACTAGAATCATTTCATGGGGGCGGCCAATCTACTAAGTACGGTAAACCAAATAATAAAGTAGGAGACCATATCACAACATACATACGCGTAGTATACGCAATTTAAATTCGATTTCTTATTTATATTTTTGGGGCAATATTTTGATGGATGTTGACGAATAACGGATTATAGTAACGAAATTCATTGCATTCATTGCTTTCGATTTTTTCTGATTCCAAGTAACTAATAGTTACATAATACCTAATTGATAACCTGCTTAGGTTATTAATTGTTTACGAGTAACATAAGTATAAACTAACCGACACGAAAGGCGGGGAGTTTGGCTTTGCCGATAAAGGACTTGAAATATAAACAGTTACCACCACACTAGAATTATTCCCTGAATCGTGGCAATTTACACAAATGAATTGCACCACAACAAACATTCAGAATTCAAGCCTGTAGTCCACAACCCCGTAAATCATTGCACTGTAGCACAGATACTTCTAAACTCACACACATAACTGAAATAGAATAACAGTGAACGTATTCATGTCAGGAAGAACAAATACCAACAACGTAGTCAGTGGTTGACACTGCCGCCTAACTTTTTCGAATCCTATTCGTTGCTGACTGCTAAGGTTTCTACATACTAAATGCACGTTATGGGTTTACGCACAACCTACGTAAAAGAGAAGATAGGCCTTATGTCTAGTTGCAAGTTTTTTCACACTACTAGAAGGAAACTACAATACTGTGAATACAAGTACATATAAACCCGAAAAACGGGGCAAGGAATAATGGAATAAACCTGTGAAATTGGAAGCTTTACATAAACTACATCGAAGAAAGGTTTCCGGATATTTGGCTTGATAAGCTTCAACTTGTACGATCACATACAAGAACAGAAAAGATTGCAATCCCATCCTGTAAATTACACGAAAGGTTCGGTGCTAATAAAATGTACAACATTGTAAAAGGACATACAAAATTGTTTCTACACTTTGCTGAAATTCTACTCTTTCTAGTATTAAGTATTACCGTGTGGTAGCAGAGGATACTATAAACCCACGTCGTCACGTGGATAATATAAGTTAAAATACTGGAAAATGACTTCAGTATCGTGGGGGTGGCCAATCCGCTAGATATGTACGGTAAATCAAATAATAAAGGAAGAGGCAATATCACAACAATTAACTATATTAAATGCATTATACTTACCTGCTAAAGGATATTCAAAGAAAAGCCTCAAACACGAAATATATTATACTGTAAAACTTAATTTTAGTTCGTGAAATGGAGTAATTACTTATCGATTATTTTTAGTAACCTTTTAAACGAAGCTTATTAATTTTATTATTAGTGCTCCCAACTACTACCGGCATAGGTGTGACATGGACATTACACATGATCTCTGTTTTGTCCATGTTCATTTTAAGATATATACATTAGATCCTCCAGTGATTCTGCCATAAAGACTATATCGTCGGCAAACCAGAGGTGAGTGACGTACTCGCCATTAATGTTAATACCGTATCCATTCCAGTCCAGTAGCTTGAAAACCACCCTGTCACCCTGTCTTAAACCTCTCTGCAGTTGAATAGGTTTCATACTCTGGTTTTTTACTCGGATAGCAATCGTAGCCCTACTGTACAAACATTTCAGCACTTCGATATATCGAAAGTCAACTTGGCACCGTTAAAGGGCAAATTTTGACGGACTTAAATGCTTTCTCATAGTCCTCGTATGCCAGAAATAGCGGCAGATTGTACTCCTCTGTTGTGTACAGCTGCCCATAAAACCTCTCAATCTCACTCAAAATCTCAGGTGTCCCGGAAACGATGCCACCACACTCGGTCTTCAGCTTTGACTGTTGGCTCTTTCCGGCAGATAGATCTCTGTCAAAAACTTTGGAGCCCTGGTTCCGCTCGATCGCTTCTTCAATACGAGCTATATTAAAGTTGCGTAAGTCCCGCCGCATGCATTTGAAGATCTGTCTGTTCAGTTGCCTGTATGCTGTAAAATCTGTTGAAGACTGCAGCTTTATTTCCCGTCTAACAACCATGAGATTAAGAGTGTGATCGAACGTTTTTGTGTTCTTCTGCGGCGAGTCTTGCAGAACTTAGCTCCGACTGCGTGGACAGTTTCCACAAGCTTTTTACTCATATCGTCTACGGCGTTGCAGTCTTCTAAGCACAGAAAACGATTTTGTAACTCGAACTCATAGTATTCGGGACGTTCGGGTAGATCACGAGGGGGACGGAGCGTTGATTACATTAGACGTGACCTTTCCATCTTGACGTTTAGGTTCAGTGTACCTCTCACGATTCGGTGATCGCTGCCAGTTTTAACCCTTGCAATCACTGAGACATCACTGAACGGTTGCCGTCTAGTCGTCATAATGAAGTCAATCTCATTTTTTGCCGAACCGCCGGGACTCGCCCAGGTCCACTTTCTGTTGGGTCGATTCTGGATGAAAGAGTTCATCATAAAGAGTCTCTCTTTCTCCATGAAGTCGGCCAGCTGCTGACCTCTTGCGTTTTATTGTCCTATCCTAAATTTCTCTTCCATCACCTCTTCGGTCTCTCTTTTGCCCAGTTTTGCGTTGAAGTCTCCCATTAGAACATCATACAGAGGGTTTTGGAGGAATGCTTGACGACTTCTCCTTGGGACAGATGATTTATATCAACGAAAATCTTTCTTTTCAAATACATCGTACAAGTAGTAGTCATTGTGAAATGATACACGGCATGCTGAAAGTACGAAACTACGATCTTGATATTATAGTGATATATAGACCGCCTCACACAAACAAACAACTGTTTGTAAAAGAACTGGAACGAGTAATTCAACGAGTGCCGATTAGTCGGGATATAATCATGTTCGGTGATTACAATATTGATATTTTGGAAGATAAATTGGACCATATCGCTTGTAGTTATCTTAATATGTTATCATCACGAGGATTACAGTGTGGAATTCAAGACATAACCCGCGAGGCGGTGAGTGCGGAGCGACCGACAGCCACTTGCATCGATCATGTGTTCGTTAGAACTGAGAGCGCGTCAGAGGTGCAAGCGTATTTACTTACGAGTCCATTAGCTGATCATTACCTAACGGGACTCACCGCTGTTATAGGTAAGCGTATGCCGCAAAATGTATGCAAAACAAGTTTGAATAACAAAGCGATTGAGAAGAAGTTAGGTGAACAATATTGGAATGAGCTTTTAAATTATGATGACCCTATCAGTTTATATAGTAGAATCAAAACAATTTTTTGTAATATATATGACTCAGCGCAAATAAAAATACAGTTGAAAAAAAAGGGAAAATCAACCCTGGGTTAGTAAGTCGTTATTAAATATGATTGAAATTAAAGACAGTTTGTTCAGAAAGTGGAAATCAAACCCTAGTAATAATAATTCTAGATTAGAGTATACTAGATACAGAAATAAAGTACAAAAGTTAATAAATAAAGCCAAAAACGATTATAAAAAAGAAAGAAATAATTAATTGTAATGGGGATATGCCCAAAATTTGGGGAAAAATAAACCAGTGGCTCGGGAAAAATAAAACATCAGTTGATACCATTATTGAAAGATACATAAAAAATGAAAAATCTATGAAAACAATCTGTAATAAGTTTTGCGAAACATTTACTGACGAAATTGATAATATTAAACACAAGTGTAACCAAACCTTTTTAAAAAGAAAAGAATACATAGACGAGTGTAACGTGAGCTTCCGATATAAAATGGTATCAGCTGATGATGTGATAAAAGTTATAGACAAACTAAGCTGCAACAAGTCATCGGGGTCAGATCGAATTAGAGTTCAGGATTTAAAATTTATTAAAAAAAGTCATTAGTCCTATTATAGCGAATTTTATTAATATGTGTATTAAAAAAAGTGTTTACCCAGAAGAACTAAAAAAAGCGATAATCAGACCTGTCTATAAGCAGGGATCGCATCAAGAATACACAAACTATAGACCCATCGCCATACTTAATGTAATCAATAAAATTACCGAAAAAATTGTTGTCAAACAAATTTCAGAATTCTTAGAAAATAATGATGTTATTACAGATTTACAATATTGATTTAGGCCAAAAAGAAGCACAGACATGGCTTTAGCTAAATTTACAGACGACGTGAATAACGCTCTTAATGACCAAAACCTAGTAGGTGTTATTTTTATCGATTTTAAAAAAGCTTTTGACACACTGGACCACGATGGCTTGCTGCAGTCTATGGAAGAGTGCGGTATTCGAGGACCCACAAACTTATGGTTCCGCAACTATTTAAAGGACAGAACGTTAGAAGTCCGCATTAGCGAAACTAGTAGTGACCTTGGTAAAATCAAATATGGAGTCCCAACCGGCTCAGTATTCGGTCCAGTAGGGTACATCATTCATGTAAATGGAATGAGCAAAGTAGTACGATCATGTGAAATGTATATGTACGCTGATGACACTTGCCTAATGTACTCGTACAAAGACCCAAAGACGATACAAATTGTTATGCAAAAAGACTTAGACAACATTGTTAAATGGGCGCATGATAATGGTATTATAATTAATATAAGCAAAACTAAATTTATGTTAATATCTTCGCCATACAATCGACAAAAGCATGCCGACATTGTAATTAAAGGGCATACCTACGATTGTTTCCACAGAAATAACAATGTAAATAACTGTAAATGTCTGAAGTTAGAACAAGTCTCATGCTACAAATACCTAGGACTAACTATAGATACCAGTTTTGTATGGAGTATACATGTTCAGCAAATCTGTAACAAATTACGTAGTGTATTGGGTAAATTGTACCACCTGAAATTTAGGCTAAGCAGAAGTATGTTACATATGCTGTACTATGCGCTTGCGGATACAACTATAGATTACGGGTTGGGTAGCTATGGACTTACGTTCCCAGTGTATTTAAATAAAATCAAAGAACTACAAACAAGGTTTTTAAAGATACTAGTAAATAATAAAGTGAAAAGTGAGTGTAATAAAGAATATAATAAACTTTTCAAAATTTGTAAAATTGTACCTGTAGACAAAAAAGTGAAAATAAAGTTGATAATGGAACAGTATAATAAAAATGAGTTTAAAGTAGAAAGAGAATATGGCTACCCTACTCGTCAATCCACTAGAAAAGGAAAATATGTAGTACCTAAAATTAAAAATTACTTCGGTATGCGCACGAGACGATGGGTTATCCCGCAATTACATAACGAGCTGCCGCCGGACTTGCTTAGTAAAGTTATCTCAAAAAATCATTTAAAAAATATCCTAAGAAAACATTATCTATCATTGTGTCCATAAAGGTACGCCACAGGCCACGAGTAACGTACTGTTAAAATTAGCAGTCTATATGCGATGTGTGCTGTTTGAGTATGTGTTGAATTAGTGTATATGTGTATTATATACAGTATGTATATAAAAAAAAATCAAAAAATAATGAACCAATTTTGATATTTGGCTGATGTGGACCTCATAACAAACTTTGTACTAAATGTGTATAGATAAAATAATAAAATAGATTTTGGGAGATATTAGTATATGTATAAGAAATTATACTTCAGATTATATGTATAAACATAAGCATGTAAGACGAGAACTACTGCCGACAAACTGTAATGCAGTTTGGCAGATAAAAATGTTAAAAACGTTTATTGTATAATTGGAAGAAAATAAATTAAAAAAAAAAAGATGGTCATCCACCTGGTGATAGAAAGAGTTGCCAGATTCGAGGATTACCGTGTCCTCCCGCCTCTTCAGACGGTGGATGATCCTATAACATTCAAACGCAACTTCCGCAACTACCCAAACCCTCATCGCATCCTGTGTTCACTCTAATCAAAAGAGCGATACCGGAAGCAACGAAAAACCTGTGAAGGCCCGTCTTTTTGGGCGTTAAGCTCCGAACTTTTCTGGTTCCGATGGAACCACGGGTACGTCCAACCTCAGCCAGTTTTGGCTATATCTGGGTGGTGTTCCCCTATCCACTACTAGGGGACGCATCCGATGGGGGACTGGTAACTCCAGACGGGTTTAAAAGAAACCTAAGCTAAGCTCTAGCTCTTTATCAAATACTATAATATTCTGAAGCATTGAATAAACAGCAAAAAATAGATTAAAACAAGTCAGTTTTAATTTAAAATCCCTCCAATATTTCAAACCTTAAATAACTCTAACAACTTTGAAATCTTTAGAGTTTTAATAATTTTATTACTGTATCGCTGTTATAATAAATAATTTTACTAAAACTTTGACACCTACCTACCCAGTTTGCTTCTTTTACGTGTAGTAATTTACAAACTATATTTTGTTTAGTAATTACAGTATTAATAAAAAAATTGTATGAAGAATTTTTTTGTGATTGAAATACAAAATTAAACCATTCCTAAAACATTATAACTCATGTAAAGGTAATTTTGAAAGGATAAATACGATAAGTGTGTCATGGTTGACAGTAATAGGGCGACGCAACGGGGACAGCCCGAAGCATTCGTCTAATGAGTATCCTGTCCCTCACAATGAACTAAGATATGACAGTATTGCTCTAATTTTAAATGTAGTAATATTAAATCTGCTGGTGGATTCCCAAAACTGCAACTTAAATAAATTTATTACTGCCGTAATCAGTAGTCAGATCAACCAATCATTTCTTAACTAACATTAATATTTTAATTACTTATCATCATTACAGTCTATCATAAGTCCACTGTTAAATATAGGCATCCCCCAAGTAATGCCCCCAAGTAACACCACCTACATCCATCGACTTCTTGCATCTCTTACCAGGTCGTTACTCAATTTAGTGAGGTGTTGCCCTACACTTCACTTACCGGTACAACACTGCCGCTTTAAAAACTTCTTTTTTCATCAGTTTTCGATTCTTCGAGCTAAATAACCGTTGTTCTTTGTCAATTACATTGGTTCTGCTGTGCATGTCCTCATTATGAAGTATATCTTGTAAATAAGAAGCAAACTGCAATATAAGTATAACTCACTTATAGATCTTGAGCTTAATCATAAGGCCAGAATCATGAAGGACTACATTGCAGATATAAATAACGCACAACACGTTAGTTGCATATTCTTGTTTTAAATTTTTGAGGCACACTTGACGGCAAGTGATGTCATTATTTCCCGAATGCTGCCGAAAGTGATGTCATTATTTCCCGAATGCTGTCGAATGATGATTTGTCCTATGATATAAAACAAATTCGTCTTAAGTAATAAACATGCTCGTCAATATAATAGTACTCACAACAACTACCAGCATGGAATCTGAAAGACTGATGACTAAAACAACGAATTGTAGAACGCAGGCTTTTGATTTTGCGAGAGGGTAATGTGGCACACACACATAACAGGGCGTGCTATTTCTTGGATAACAATTTGAGTCAGCGTTAGTTGTGCGTGAACAGCATAATATCAAAGAAAAATGAACATAATTACAGTAAATTTATCTATTTCAAAGTCTATTAAATAATGGTTGAAAATAAGGCATTTATCAAGTTATTTGCTTTTGGAATATAATAAAAATATTTAAAACTCGAAGTAACACTAAAACGGCGTATTATGAAAGCGGAGTTTTCTTTAGATGAATATTCTAGGCTAAGATGCATTGAAGTTTTGCCGTGATATCTTATACTTTCAAGTTTTCATTTATTATCTTTTTACTATTATAACTGCACAGGCAACGCTTTCGAATTTATGAATAGTTCGGTGTATTTTATTTAAAAAAATTAATATTTTATTATTATGCTGGTTACTTAATATCCGATATAATGTGTAATATTTACTATTTTAATATTTCCTTCAAACTGCTGTTAGTTGGTTCACCAATGTTTGTATATGTGTTTTTTCTTTTTATTACATTTATTCATAATATATTTTTGTTATTTAGTATAAAATTTAAATATTAAGTTTTATGTTATCACGATATGTAAATAGTATGGCGTTGTCAATAGTGATTTTATCTCTTTAAATATGACTCTCTAAAGACGGATAAAATCACTAAAGTTTTGATAACGCATAGCGATTTTATTTCTTTAATCTCTTAAAATATTCCTGCTCAATACGTTGTATATATTTTGTCAAGATTTGATAGCAATAACAAATATGCTGTCCTTGTTTCGGAGTCATGGTTAAAACAATCTATTCCATCTACTTCCTACTCACTTTCAGGCTTTACTTTAATTTGTAATGATCGCAACGAGTGGTGTCGCTATTTATTTACGATCTCATGTAGCTTATTCCATTATTCGAGCGTCATCAATATCCCGAATTGGAGGCGTAGCAGAATTCTTTTTTATCGAAATACTTCACTGCCGCACAAAATTACTACTTGGAGTCTTTAACAGTATTTCTCTCACAATGGATTACTTTTCTGTTTTAGATGCTTTTTTAGTGAATCTTACACTGTTTGTAGTCATACCATAGTAATGGGTGATTTTAACACGCGTGTGCTCAAACGCAACACCAGATCAATTGAACTTAAATCTGTTATTGAGGCAGCAAACTTAATTTTTTTTTCTAATTGTGCATAACGATATACAAGCCAATGGCAACTCAATTCTTCAGATAGGTATCACAGATAACGAAGAACCAAATACAGGAAGCTTTACTCATTTCGGCACCGGGCAGTTGTGTCAAAGGTGGGAGAAGCTTGATACTGCGATCGTCAATCAGGCTCTCATGTGACAAATAAAATAAATGTTTCCAACAATGGGAGAGGGTTACGACCAGCTGTAGACTTTTACGAGCTGATGAAGAAAACGAAGAAGAAATGAAGAGAAATGTCTATTGGAAATTTATGGGTCTAAAATATTAAATAAAAACGTTATCGAGGACATGTCGTGTAGAATGTTCACAAATAGTAACAGTAATAGTATCCGGTAAACGGTTTTACGTGGTAGAGCCATGCTGCAGCTATATGGTTGCTGCTGCTAGCTGGTTGCAGCACGAATGAGTCGGCTCGACCGGGGTAGGACCACGCTCTCACAGAATATCAGCGTAAAATAGCAGCGTAATGCTGCTGTGTTTCGTATGATGAGTGTAGAGAACCGGAGACCATTTTTACTGGAAACGAGGCATTCAATCTCGGTCCTCAGAGCTGGCAAAGCATCTGCATTTTGATTTTTAATTAAAGATAAATGTCATTGGGCCACAGCATCCACTTATCATAGGTGGACTGTGTGCTTTTAGAGAGGGGGCAAACGAGCATACGGCTCACCTGATGGTAAGTGATTACCGTCGCCCATGAACAGCTGCAACACCAGGGGGATTGCAGATGCATTACCGGCCTTTTAAAAAGGAATAGGCTCCTTTCTTGAAGGTCCCTAAGTCGTATGGGTCCGGGAAAATCAGTGGAGGTAGTTGATTCCACAAGCAAGTTGTGCGAGGAAGGAAACTTCTTTTAAATCGCTAGTAGTTGATGATACCCTTATTCTATAAAACAAAAACCAGTTAATTATAAACACTCATATGTACAATTTCCGGGTATTATACATTAAGTATAGCTAAATTCATTTTAATTGTAAATTAAAATTAGTGATACAAGTACGCATGTCTTTACCCAAATCACAAAAATGAAGATGAAGTTTCACCACGTGATAACACTTGCAGGTGTAAATTATTTAATTGAATTCCATTTTCATAATACAGTTATTTAACTAATAATTGGTACCCATCGGTTCCATGGTAATAACTGGTATTCACCGTATAACATGACAATATGTGTCAGGCATCTAGAAAATTATATTGCAGTTGCCAACCCGCCCGCCAAGCGTGGCAACTATGGAAAAATGAAGCAATTTTTGGGGGAGGTCTATGTTCAGTAGTGGATTTTTTTGACTGTGAAATCACATCAAAGCACTTTCGAGCAGCGTTCGAAAGATTCCTTCACAGGTGACCGTATGTTGTATTTTAAATCATTTAAAAGAATTGTCTTTTTGATTTAAAAATACATAAAGTAGCTGCATCAGTCA
The DNA here is from genome assembly GCA_907164705.1 of Parnassius apollo. Lineage (NCBI taxonomy): Eukaryota > Metazoa > Arthropoda > Insecta > Lepidoptera > Papilionidae > Parnassius > Parnassius apollo. The sequence goes on along the minus strand of CAJQZP010001441.1, from coordinate 5,826,674 downwards.
AGAGTCGATCAGTTTCAATCGCCGATAGTATTAGTGTCAGAGTTGTTTCGTACTATATTTTCGACAGTATATTAAATTAAGGAACTTAGTAAAAACACATAATTATACTTGGGTAAAAAAAATTGTATGTATGAATTTGTAATCTCTTCAGTTAATCTATTTGTTACTTGGCTCTTTCTTGTACTAGAGCGATGGATTAACGCTGGTTGGAGACATGCGAGCTTCTCCATAATTGTGTTTAGTTCTTCATAGTACACATCTGCAGTAATGCTCATTCAGTTTGGTAAGAAACTGTTATGAATCACACCGGCGCTGGACTACTAAATGGTTACCATCACTTTTCTAGACTGGTTCTTGCGATTATCAAACAGAATAAATTTATCGTCGCTGGTAATAACGTGGTTCAAAATTCCTTCGCTTTTGTGTCTGTTGAGAAGTGCAAGGCTGGTCTTCGCGCTGGCGATCATTGAGTTTGCGGGGCCCGCATATTTGTCAAGCTTTTTTACCTCGCTAATTTGACGACAATAGACTAATATTATTTTGATGCTATCGTCGAAAGCTGCTACTAAATCAGCCGTATTGATCCACAATCGCCTTTAATTCGTCATCCAAACCATCCGACCAAAGTCTGTCAAAAAAAAAAAAAAACAGGTGGTGTGTTCGTTTGTAGTATTCGCTCTATAAACGGCATTGATGTTGTGTGCCGATTCTGCCGCGTTGAGGTCACGACTGTACTCGTATTCCATAATTACTCAAATTTTTAACGTATCTATGATGATGAAAAAGATTTAAATGCCACAAAACATAACGCTAATCAATAAAATATGACTAATTTTGAAAAAAGAATTCCATGTTTTTAAAATAAGATTAATTTGAAATTAGAATTCTTAGCCAAACAAAATTTATTTTGATTTGAATTTCAAAGGTAAAGACCAATTATATGACTTTTATATTGAACTGAGGGGGTTATTCATATGCCACAAAGATATGAATTGATCAATTTTTGAATAAATTGTTTATTTCTATGTTTGTCTATATGTGTGTTCGGGCTTCACGAATAGATAGAAAGCCATTCCAGTGACCTAGGATATATTTTATTAAAAAAACTCGGACATTTTATTTTAGAAAACGATTGGTCTTTGATTATCTTATTATAGGGGCGAGTTGCTTGTTATTAATAATTGTAGTATATACTCGTACAATACAACCGGATTTATATATAAATACTAATAATGATTGAACAGCTAGATCACTGTGTTATGAGTACTAAAAACAAAGAAATTCAGGTTATTCGTCGAACGGCCTTGCACTTGCATATTTTTTGAACTTTGTTTTACAAGCGAATGCATACCGTATGAAGGCATTACTGACTCTTTGTAGTCAAGTATTTGGTATTACTACCTTGTGCCTGTTTTTGGTATTAACAAAATATACATCACTATTTTTTATAATACCGTTTTTGTAGGCCGATATTAATATATTCTTTTATTTTGTTGCTATTTTACAAGTCTTTTCCTGCCAAGTGTGAAAAAGTGGAGCGAGATCGTTTTGTCAACATAAGTCGAAGTGTTTTAGAATTTTTTTTTTAATTTGGTAATATCACAAACCGGGTTTTCTATTAAAACTACAAGAAATGCACAAGTTATGAAAAGAGGATAACTTTATATAAAAACGTCCGAAAAGGATTGTAGTGCGAAAAGGATTGTGTGTGGGCACGAACTAATTTAACACACAGTGGCGAAATCCGGCTTAACACGCTACACAGTGTTGTGTATGGTGTTGTGGTTCAATCACGTTCCTTCCTTATTATTGTCTACTGACCAGTAAAAGCATCGATTTTGGTCTCTCAACGTCTAATAGGATTAAAGCTAACAATTGACATGAACACAGCCGGAGTTAATAATCAGAACGGTGTGATATTTTACGTTGATAACATTATCTTAAGTGGGTTTGACTAAATGGCAAATATTGAGGTTAAAAAAATAAATAAAAGCACTTAAATCAATCAACAAATAAAGATGGCTCTTTCACGCTATATCCTTAGGAAAGTGCTTAATAATTATTATTATTCTTCATTTCAGAAATTTATTCCCACAGAGTGGGTTGGTAATTACAAAAAGAACTTATAAGCTAGGGTTAATAAATAAGTAAAATATAAAAGGTTACATACTATATTACTATAATCTATCTACTTTATATTTACCAGAGCAGGTCTCGGGCCGATATGGACGCTGTTCCAGTGCCTCAAGATAGGACAGCAAGCGTTCGCTTAATGTATTCAGTGTATGACCTTAAATTTTTTCAGATTTCTGGTTTTGTTTTTTAATCATTTCATACATCTTTATGAAATATTGTTTTCACTTAAATACAGTACTCAGTACTGTTTTTGGTATAATTTTTAACAGTCTTATGTTCACAGCTATAAATTTTTGAGAGTTATATTATAATTAATATTCTAAACTAAATACTCAGAATAAAGATTTTTGTTAAATTTATTTTTCGTGGAGACCACAGAGCTCATGACAACGTCTGCTTCAAATGGCAACTAACATAGTTATATGCTGCATGTGTTTAATGTGTATCCATTACATGTTGAATCTTGTCTTAGAACTAAACAAAATGGAAGAAAAATATAAAAAAAATTGGAGTTTATTGATAGTCTTAGAAAGAAGTCTTTTAGTCATGGTGCCACCTTCTTTGCAAAATTTGATTTTTGCTATCGAATTCCGTTTTCTACATTTTACTTCGCATATTTTTCACGGGACGTTTTAATTGAAGCATAATTTCGTTTAAGCTTAAGTCTATAATCATGTTGAGGTTTAAACTAGGGTATGTAATGTTGCGAAGGTCTGCGAGGTTGGCGTCTTTCTGATATAACTAAAAAAGATGAATCACTAATAAAAATCAGTGTGTGAGAAAAAGAGGGTTATTCTATTTATCCACCCTAAGAAGTCCACCCTAGGGTGCATACTTGGAAACTCCTGTTCGTTTATCCACCCTAAAAAGTATGCGAGAGAGAGAGAGAGAGAGAGAGAGCGAGAGAGACAGGGAGTGAGATATTTAAGGAGAAGGGGGATAGAGAGGCCAGGAGATTTAAAATATTATTGACGGCAAGAAAAAAGGCTTTTGTTAGATAGCGGCATAACCATCTCGTATCGGGCAGATGAAAATATATGTAAGAGCCGACTACGTGGAGTATCGCCAAACATGCGAGACATCTATGTGGTCGTATCACGCAGCAGCACGATTGCGTTGGCTTAACCGGTATCGGATTACGTTGGCATAGTGTTTCAATCATATTGTAAGGAGGCATTAGAAAGAAAGAAACAAAGAACATATAATATTCCTTGCTCTAACTACCATTTACTTAAAAAAAAAAACTTAAAAAAAATATATCCCTGTAGCATAGTTAACGAGGGGCTGATATTTTTTCGGAGCCACATATTCGTAATGCTCAGTTCACACTGAGACGCGACGCGATGACGCTTGAAGGGGCCAGTGATGTCGCACCGCGCAGCGCGCCGTCGCGAGACGCATCGCGACGTTGCAATTTACATCGTGAAGTCGCCGGCAACGCGACGCCGCCGGTTTGGAGGACTTTATTACTGTTAATAATATTAGTACCTATTTTATATCTCATTACGATATCTTGTTCTGTTTGAATCTTAATCCAGGACAGATGTAGGGCTTGTAGCATGTGTTCGTTTTTCTTAGAAAATCGCTATCGCTAATCCACTTTCTATTGCATGGCATTGACGGAAAATTCTTCTTACATCGTTGATAGATTCGATTGTTAAAAAAGAGAATTGGCTCGCCGCTCACGTAGTGGTGGCCATCGCAGATTTAATTCGTCCTGATGACGCCTTGTTTAGAGGCGAAACACGTATCGTATTATCAACAGTGTTATTATTTTTACTATTATACTCAGAATTTTGTAAATTAATTGGAAAGATTTTTTTACAGACAGTTTTGTCATAACATTTTGATTAAATTAATGGGAAATAAAGTTCAAAATGCTAGTAGTGTTACTGTTACCTACTCGTTATGTAGAAATAAAAATAATGTGTTTCTTTAAAAAAAAAGTAAAAGCAGATAAAAGTTTAGATTATGGAGCGTGATGTCCTCTAGCTGATCTCACAGCTTGCATTCGTCTGGCCATGAGAGCGAGCGTTTTAGTGTATAAAAATTGAGTTTTCGCCGAAAGTGGCCAATGCAGGTAGCGCAAGAGGAATTAGAATTTACGTTATGTATCAGTGTCCAGTCAGTGTGCCGTTTTTGATGAAGACTCACTCCATACGATTCAACGAATTTATTTCTGCCCAAAACCATAACAGAGCCTCCACCACAAGGTGTGATTTATTCAAGTTATGCCTCTGCAATGCGTTCTCGTCGTCTTCGTAGCACTCGCCGACGTCTGTCTACACCTTACAGAGAAGAACAAAGAAAAGCTATGTCTGCTAACTCGGTCCTCACGAAGTAATTTAGCTTGCTTGGCTGGCCGCAGACTAGGCGATGACTGCGTTACTTTTTGCTAATAAAAACAGATATGATTAATAAAAAATCACTCTTGCCTTGAAGACACATTGAAATCAGGTGGGAAGACAGATGATGGTAAACTATTTCACTCCTGTGCGCATTACATACATACGATTAAGCAAAATTTTTTGAATCGAATGTGTGTTATTTCAACAATAAAAGGGTGGAAACTGGCCCGTTGTAGGGATAGGATGAGGATAGGATAGTCGATGTAGGAAGGGAGAGGCAGGTATAAAACTGTACAGATTCTGCGCACACTCCTAGAAATGTATCCTGTAAATAACCGAAAAGCTACTTTGTATCTGTGTACGAGGCTGTAAGATTGGCTTTAGCCGAATTAAGATCATTAATAAGTCTCTAAGCACGCCTTCGACCGAGTCCAAAGCTGACAGCATTGTGTAGCATCAGCCCATATATGGTAGTAGTACTCCGGTCTTGCGATTTATATAGAGTAAGCAGTTGTCCCAGCATGAAGTACCGCAATACCTTTGCCAGGATACCTAACTTCCTTGAGTGTGAACCACCTAAAGTTCAGCAGCAGAAAGAAGGAATTAATGTCATTTGGCTCCTTTAGTAAAGTCGCACAACACATTTAGTGACTGACGGCAGTGAGGGATTCACACGCTCAATTATAGATTCGCTTTCAGAATTGACCCCGACTGGTCGGAGCATTCGGCTGGTATCTTTTTACAACTGTACCGTCATCTGCGTGCACATAGTCTTGACAAAGAGCAATTACATATACCGAAATAATGTTACAGTAAAAATAATTGTATTACATTGAGAAATAAAAAAAAATCACTTACATTCTAGTATCTAGTACTAAAGTACATAATCTTAATGTGATAAAATAATATTTCTATTACGTAATTTTCAACAAAACGTGAAGTCCTAACATTTTATAATCAATTCAAAATGAATGTTAAAAAAATGTAGATGTACGAGGGCGGCACTGAAAATTTCGGGAATCAAGGAAGTGACACTACATTACTATTTAAAAATGTATTTATTGCTTTTCGAAGTATTCTCCGCGAAATTTGACACATTTTTCCATACGATGGAACCAATCATTGAAGCAACCATTCCATTCGGAAGTTGGGGTCTCCAAAATGGCCGTTTTGTAGGCGTCCACAGCTTCTTCAGGTGATTAAAATCTTTGTCCGCGCAATTTATTCTTTATTTTAGGGAAAGTATATAAATTATTAGGGCTTAGGTCGAGGCTGTACGGCGGATGGTCTACTAATTCTATGTTTTCTTGCTCTAAAAACTCTTTTGTTCTGTGTGCGGTGTGAGAACTCGCATTGTCCTGATGGAGGATGATGCGACGGTTGCAGTTTTCTTTACGGAGTTCAGAAACGACCTGTGGCAAACATATGCTAGCATACCATTCTGCATTAACCGATCTTTGTCTCCCAAGAGGAATAGTCGTAACATGGCCGGTTTTGGAGACAAACGTGGCCACCATTTTTTTTGCAACACTCCGTGAACGAACAATTTTTGTTGACTTTAACTCATTTTAGAACACCCAAACACGTGACTGGTTTTTTGTTTCGGGTTCGTACGCGTATATCCAGGATTCGTCACCTGATACGATGTTGTATACAGCATTTGAGGATCCTGCGTGGAATCTTTCGAGAGTTCTAACGCACCAAGTAACGCGAGCCGCTTTTTGCTCTTCACAGAGCGAATGCGGTATCCATAGGGAAAACAACTTTTTTACACCTAATTGTTCATGAAAGATTATTTGTATTTAACTCATGCCAATGTATAAAGTTGCCTGAATTTCGCGGTATGTCACATGTCGATCTTCCTCAATCAGCTTACGCACAGCATCAACGTTTTCCTGGGACCTGCAGTTTTTGGACGACCTTGACGGGGATCATCACTGAACTTGACACGTCCATGTTGAAATTCAGCAAGCCAGCAATAAATTGTAGTTTTGGATGGGGATTCATCACCAAATGCAGAAATCATCCGGTCAACACACTGTTTATGTGTTAAACCACTTCGAAAGTCATAATAAATCATCGCTCTTGAATTTTCTCGAGTCAATTCCATTTTCTCAACGACTAAACAAGTTTGACAAAACCTTGTGACAAGATTGAGAATCTTTTTTAAATAAATAAATGGTATTCGATTTTTAACACCAAGGAGTTTTCAATTAAAAAGATTTTAATATGACAGGAACAGTGGAAATATTCCATTCCCGATACTTTTAGTGTAGCCTAGTAGGTAATTTTATTTACTTACATCCATTTATGTCATATTTTTATATTAAAAAAGCATTTAACACATTTTATTTATGGTAGAGAAGTGAAATATCCGAATTTTAAACCAAAAAGACCTGAAGATCATGTAATAAATATAATCTTCTTTCTGTTAGTATTAGCACGACCTCCAGACCTAGTGTTAGTTTCATTATAATGTTCATATAATCTCACGGACTGCTTCAGAATGACCTATTTACTATTGTGTAAAATAATCCACAAAACGGAGGACTTTTCTTGAATTTAGTTTTCACAGTTGTAAGGTTTGAAAGTTAAATTAATTTTAAAATTCATTCTTTATCTATTATTTGAAAAAATATTAATTCAATAAAAACTATAGGCATTAACTATTTAGCTGTTCAGTTGTAAGCCACGCATTTCCTTCACCGTAGCTGGCGACGATTTTTTTAATGCTTTATGATACTAAAAAATGAATCTTGCATCCATTTTGCAACGCTGTTCGTAAGAAGGAGGGAAGAACCTAACAACTTCCTTGGTAGTGTAGGTAGGCCTTCTTTCTGCCCCTTTCTTTTACTTATTCCTGCAGCCAAGTAGCAATGCGTGCACTGTTGTTTGTCGGTGTGAAAGGTACATGATGCTAAACGAAAAGTCGGTCAAAAAGTTATGATAAATACAAAAAAAAAGGTTAAACCTCTTCCTTTTTTGAAATCGGCAAAAATTTGTTACACTTGTAAACAGTTAATGTATGGATGCAGTTATCCTGTAACAACATTTCGGTATAGAGATACCAAAGCATTATTAACTTTCATTTTTCATTACATTTCATATCTGTCAAAGTTAAGGTTTTATTTACCAGATTTTTTTAATTTAATTAATTTATATAAAAAATGTATTTTCAGATAAATTTACCCACTGTCAAAGTCGTCTACTTTATTACTGAACACTTACTTGAATTACGAAAGTGTTATGTTTCAAGCGAATTTGATTGCACACAATTTGCGAAGCCTTTATTAAAGTTGATGGCATTTTATTAGACGTTACCTGAGACTCACTTAGAATTTTCATTTAAATATCTCTTAGTATACCAGCTTAACCTTTTAAAGTTTTGCTCTGTTTATAACAAATGCTTATACGTTGTATGAAATCAACAGGCGTAACCAATATTACAAGGCCACATATTATATTTGGAAGAATACTGAGTCTTATTTTTAAGGATAGTAGACACTGCCTTAGGTCCAAGGCGGGTATGTAGAGAGTCTCGAATTCAAGTTCAAACTACACAATATTAGAATTTGTGACGTCACGAGTACTCCGCCAATCTATAAAAAAATAAAAATAATATCAATTATAATCAAATCAGTAAAACACTTAGATCGCAAGTTTCTCGTTGAAATGTTTTATTATAATATTATATTTATGTCAACATATCCTGATGATAGGTTTTTAGTGGCAGGCGACTTCAACTTAAGTGCTATATCATGGCTTCCCAATGGTGATCATTTTGTACCAACAGGAAATAAAACATTTGACGAAAATTTACTAGTTGACGAACTAAATCTTTTGGGTCTAAATCAATATAACGGCGTTGTGAACGCACATGGTAAAATTTTAGACTTAGTCCTGTCAAACTTTACTCAGGTAGTCACCAACTGTTATGACCCTCTTGTTCCCATTGATCTACACCACGGGGCACTCCTAATCGAATCTCATCTTCTTGATTTCATACCACTAAGGCCAGCCCCCCGCGATAGGTTTCTGTACAACAAAGGAGACTATATATCAATCAATGCCGAGCTGCTCAAAATCGATTGGGCTAGCGAATTTCATTCAAGAACGCTGGATGAATGCGTCGATTATTTCTACTCAACCTTCCATATTTTGAGAGATAAATTTATTCCATCCAAAACTATTGTTAAACATCAATACCCACCTTGGTACTCTCTAGCGTTAATTAAGGTGATCAAGGAACAATATAAATACCATAAAAAATTTAAAATTTACAATAATCGCAGTGATTACGAATCTATGAAATTACTTCGAGTTAGGGCAAAAGCCTTAGAGAGTAAATGTTACACTGACTACCTAACATCTGTTGAAAACTCTATTACTAAAAACCCTAAAAACTTCTGGAGTTTTACAAAATCGCGCTCGAATTCAAACGTTATGCCTAGTACTCTTTTTTATAACCATAAAGTAGTCAAAACTGGCAACAGTATTTGCGAAGCGTTCTCAGAATACTTTAGTTCTAACTTCTTGGATGATACTAGTACACAGCCTACCTCTGATCCTGCCCATACTGACTATCCACCTTCTATTGCAGATATCTCCAAAATCTACATCAGTGAACAAACTGTCCTCAATCTCTTGCTCAAACTTGACCAATGTAAATCTGCTGGTCCAGATCACCTGCCGGCCATATTTTTAACAAATTGTGCAAGGTCATTGGTAACGCCTGTAACTCTCCTATTTAATAAGTCTCTAGCAGAATGTACTGTCCCTGCTATCTGGAAATCGGCCTTCATCACTCCAATACACAAAAAGGGCTCTAGAGATCAGGTTAATAACTACAGGCCTATTTCCAAGTTATGCATACTAAGTAAAGTCCTTGAAAAAATAGTGCACTCTCAATTATATTTAGCTATTAGACAATCACTTAACGACTTTCAGCATGGTTTCCTTCCCGGTAGATCTACTGTCACAAACCTTGCACTACTCAATGACTTTCTTACAGATTCCATGGATAAAGGCCACCAAATTGATGTCATCTATACTGATTACAGTAAGGCCTTCGACCGGATTAACCATAGTCGCCTCCTATACAAGCTTAATTGTGTTGGCATAAGCGGAGATTTACTTCGCTGGTTTTCCTCGTATATAGAGAACAGAACACAAGCTGTAGTGGTAAATAATTACATTTCTAGCTGGGTTAAGATCCCTAGTGGTGTTCCCCAGGGCTCGCTACTGGCACCTTTACTCTTTGCTATTTTTGTCAATGATATCAACAACTGTTTGTGTAACTCTCGCCTATTATGTTTCGCAGATGACATGAAAATTTTTTCAAATATTTCTTCACTAAAAGACGCAGAAGCATTGCAAAATGACTTGAGAAACTTACTTGATTATTGTACCTATAACCATCTCGATCTCAATCCTGCAAAATGCTCAGTTGTTACATTTAGCCGTAAACCCAATAAATTGCTGTACGATTACCAGATTCGAGGCCAATCGTTGTCCAGAGATTGCTCCGTGCGCGACTTGGGAGTTATACACGACTCGAAACTTCTATTCGATAAACATATCGAAAATATCATTGGCCGGTCTGCCAGAGCCTTAGGGTTTGTGATGCGCTGCTCTAAAAACTTTAAACAAATTAAAACATTGAAAATTTTGTATTGTTGTTACGTAAGAAGTATTTTGGAATATGCATCACAGATATGGAACCCCCAATATAAAACCTATATATCTCGAATTGAACGTATCCAGACGAAATTCATTAAACACCTTTGCTACCGAGTAAATGACCATTACAACTCTAACCTCTACCATGATAAGTGTAGAAAGTTCCACCTCTTACCACTTGAAATGCGAAGGCAAATAGCAGATATTACCTTTCTGCTTAAGATAGCTTCAAGCGAGATCGACTGTCCAGATCTACTTGAGAAGTTAAATATCAAAATTCCAAAAAAATGTTAGACGAAAGGTCCCACTATCACTACCCGCAGCAAAGACTAATTATAGGCAGAATAGTTATATGTACCGTGCGAGCAAGAATTTTAATATTGTATCTCAATTGTTTAACTTAGACCTATTCAACACAAGTATCATTTCGGCGAGACGAGTTCTGAGTAAGCCTTTTTTTCAATTCCAGCTGATGATCTTTCTCATTTCTTTTTATTTTATTTTATTTTTTATATTTTTTGCTTTTGTTAATCTGTAATGTTTAGTTATTTAATGCACGATGTTACTTAGCTAAGCTTACAGTTGGTGCGACAGTGTCCTATTAGCTGTCGGTAACTCATCGCATGCAATTATTTATATAGTGCCACTATTTGCGAAAACCCATAAATGGTCTCCTATTGTTTAATTGTTTTCTACCTACTCTGTTTTTTTGTTAACCGAGGGATTTCCGATTAAATAAATAAATAAATAAATAAATAAATAATGATTTCTTAAATTTACGCGAGCACTACACGTAGAATAAAACTAAATTTATGGATTTTATCGCGTTTAATTAACTATTATTACTTATTTTTATTCCCGACGTTTCGGATGCTGTAAAGCAAAGTACCCGTAAATTTAGTTTTATTCAACTTTTTATCATTCGGTTTGATTTGTGCCCGCTAATAATCAGACAGCAGCATGCTTTTCTTTTGTATTGTATCGCATCTGACCTACGTACACGTGATATGATATGTACAAATAATTAAACTCTATAAAAAGAAAAAAAAACAACTTCTAAAACTAAAACTAATTCCCTCATAATAGATTTTAAAGTCAGGGCTTTAATTCTTCGATAGACTAGGCTCTGGCATCAGAAGCTTTTATTTGAACTTTTATGCTAGAGCTTATTAACGTGGTAGAGCTAGGTTGCAGTTAAGTCAATGGGTCAGCTCGACCGGGGAAGGACCACGCTCTTACAGAATACCAGTGTCAAATAGTAGCTTAATGCTGCTGCGTTTCGTATGGTGAGTGTAGAGAACAGGAGACCCTTTTTACTAGAAACGAGGCATTCCATCTTAGTCCTCACGGGTGACAACGCATCTGCATTTTGATTCGTAATCGAGGATAGATGTAGATGTCTATGGGCCACAGCAACCACTTACCATAAGGTGGACTGTGTGCTCGTTTGTCACCCTATCCTATAAAAAAAAGTGTAATAAAAGCAATTCATATAATTCTAAAAGCAATGCAACACACGCAAACCATATCTCGCGCTGAGCTTGCTATTTGAGATTAAATTATATAAAATCCGTAAATCTTAGTTTTTGATAATGTTATAATTAAAAAACTGCACATAAGTTTAATATTTATTTTTATCATTATTGTGAATGTAAGCTATAAATATTTTTAACAAGTAATTTCTTTAATTTCACTTTATGAAATTCTAAAAGCTATACAACACGCGCAACGGCACATTGAGCTTACTAATAACCACACATAAAACCATCAGCAATATATTTTTATACGTGGTAGAGTCATGCTGCAGTTATATTAGTAGTATAGTTGTGGCACGAATGTGTCGGCTCGACCGGGGAAGGACCACACTCACACAGAATACTAGCGTAAAATAGTAGCTCAAATACTGCTGTGTTTCGTATGGTGAGTGTAGAGAACCGGAGACCCTTTTCACTGGAAACGAGGCATTCCATCTTAGTCCTCACGCATCAACATTTGACAACGCATCTGCATTTTGATTAGTAATCAAGGATAGATATAGATGTCTATGGGCCGCAGCAACCACTTACCATTAGGTGGACTGTGTGCTCGTTTGTCACCCAATTCTATAAAAAAAAGTGTTATAAAAGCAATTCAAATAATTCTAAAAGCTACGCAACACACGCAAACTATACCTCAGGCTGAGCTTGCTATTTGAGATTAAATTATATAAAATCCGAAAATCTTAGTTTTTAAGAATGTTGTAATTAAAAAAACTGCAAAGAAGTTTAATATTTATTTTTGGCTAAACTTTCCAATATGGACCATCGATTTCAAAGCCCATATGTTTTTTGTAGATAGTACTCACTAAAAGAAAGCGTTTTGCAAAGTTTTAGGTTGCGGAAACTTACGGTTCATGAGATATATTTTTTTAAACTTTTCGTACAAATTGGTAAATAACACGCAATTACAAAATAAATTTGACAAATGATTGATGTTAAACGTCAGTTTGTGTAGGTTCCGAATATTTTGAAAGTATCGATACCTACTCGATACCAAGTATCGTATCAAAAGTATCAATACTACTTGGTATCGAGTACATTTCGTTAATTTTGGAGACGAAAAATATGACAAACCAATTAGATGCATAGGAAGAGCTGATAAGTGCAATTATATATGTATATAAAGTAGAATAAAGTTTACTCTATTTAAGTTCCACCTTAGTACTTGTATTTTATTGTTTGCAACTTGTTTGTATTTCTTAATTAGTACAGCTTTTGTACTTTTATTTTATTGTTTGCAACTTTCTGTATTATCTAATTCTTACTACAATAAAGTGTTTACTTACTTATTGACTTACTTATTTAATATTCAAAAAGTACCCAAAACCGAATCAGAGCACCTCACTATCCACGTGGTCTTGTCTGCCCTACCCCTAGAATGTATATAAGAGCCCGGAGGCGCGGAGGGAGAGCAGTGCCCGCCCGCCGTAGGGAAGCGAAGGCACCGAGAGCCCAGGTGCCTGTGCTTCCCTACGCTAAGGCGGAGGCACTGCTCATCCCGCAGCGCCGGAGCTGCCACGGAGCGCCGGAGCACAACTTCCCGGCTTCTTACCCCCCCTAGTCTCCAAAATTAACGAAATGTACTCGATACCAAGTAGTATTGATACTTTTGATACGATACTTGGTATCGAGTACGTATCGATACTTTCAAAATATTCGGAACCCTACACTAATTGACGTTTGACATCAATTATTTGTCAAATTAATTTTGTAATTGGTGTAATTGCGTGTTATTTGCCAATTTGTATGAAAAGTTTAAAAAAATATATCTCATGAACCGTAAGTTTCCGCAACCTAAAACTTTGCAAAACGCTTTCTTTTTAGTGAGTACTATCTACAAAAAAAATATGGGCTTTGAAATCGATGGTCCATATTGGAAAGATTTACCTTATTTTTAATCATTATTGTAAATGTAAGTAATAAATATTTTAACATTAATAAAAAAAGTAGTTTCTTTAATTTCACTTTATGGAATTCTAAAAGCTAATGCAACACGCGCAAACCTGACGGCAGACTGAGCTTGCTGGTTTCGTTTAAAATCTTTTTAGCGTGAACGCCGGATTTCTGAGCTGCTATAGTTTTAATATGTGATAAAACAGCCATGTTTTGCGGAATAACAATAAACATATACAAATACTGTAGATACGAAATAAAATTTGGTGGCAAAGTGCTGTTTTAATAAGCTTATTGGGTTATTTAAAAAATAAATAACAAGATAAATATTAATTGATGAAAAACTAAATAGCAAATATCAAATTTCAAATATTACGAGTAGAGTAAGGAAGCTGATCTATAATTTTAAGAACTTAAGATAAATTGCAGATTAATATGTGTATACGGCTCTTTGCCAATACGTCATAACGTATTGTATTACAGTGTGGGGCAACGAAAACTCTAATGTTGGGACTGGAAATGACTCAAAGAATCATTCTATAAGTTATATGTTTTGTCTCTTTTAAATATCCCTCACAAGCTTCGTATCAACACTGCAGGGTACTATCCGTGAGACAATTATAATATAAATCTTCTCGGACATCACGAGGGAGTTGTACCATCTTTGCCAACGTCTCAGCGAAGGAGAAAGACATGTCTAATGGTACGGACTCGTACAGAGTTTTCATGCGCCAATATTACTCTTTGATCTACGTGTTTAAAATTATTAATAATAACTGCGCTGACGTAACAGTTAAGTGACAAAACTACCACGTCAACGCAGTCAGTCAGCGCCTTGCGAGAGGTGTGAGCGCCGTGTCTCGGCAGAATTTAAGGTGCAAAGGCCCGTTTGTGCTTATGTCCGCACACGATACGGTGCCGGGCGTGGCGTCTCCCGTTAATGGACGCCCAAATCATGGATGATGGACAGAAAGATAGTGCGCAAAGGGCCGCTGCCTGGAGGTCGCCAGGGCGCGTCTGGAGCTGGCGCTGGACGCGACAGCATGCGGGCCGCCAGCCGAGCGCGGGGTGTTGCAAGACCACCTAGCAGGCCCCCGCATCCATCATCCCCACCAGAAGGCTTGGAGTCGGCTGGGTCTTCTCGGACTCAGCAAGCGGCACCCGCCGCTGGTGGAGCACGTCGCATGCGTTGGTCAAAATTAATGAATGCAAACGCACTGCGGGCGTATTTTAGGGCAAAAGGGGAAGAAACTGGATGTTTGGCGTATCGGGCTCGGATGCATCGCTTTTTTGCAGAGCAAGAGCCATCTCTATCCGTCACTGAGCAAAACCTGGCAGACCGAGTTCGGTACATCCTGCGCTCCAACATATTTGGTGACGCCGAACTCGAACGACTACGACGTGAGGCTATTCCTTCATCGAATGGAAATGCTACGGCTGGGAATGCGGCGCCTCTAGATGCGCAACAAACTGTATATGAGGATGCTGCCGTCAACATTCCATTTGTGGCTGCGGTCCACGAACTAGAGAAAATGAGGAGCATATTGGAAGAGTCGATGCTGGAAACGCGCAGCATGCCTCTCGAAAATCGACCGCGACTTCCCCGCATACCCCTTAGCAGGCGAAATCGGGCTGTCGTGCGGGCTCTTAACCCAATGCTGGTGACCTATTTGAAAGCCAGCCGGGACCTTTCCGAGACGGACTTAATTCTTTTTGGCGCCGCACTGGCAGTATGCCGTATTATTGGCGCCAAACTTCCCGTGGCTGGACGTGCTACTCAAAAAAGTAGCGCCATCCCAGCCTGGAGAAAAAGAATTGAGGACCGTATTGCAAAGGCAAGGGCCCTTATCGGCAGACTGACAAGCTTCAAGTCGGGTAATAATAGACCGAGAGTTGTGCGCACCGTTAGAATGGCGTTAGCTGGGACAAATTTTAGTTTGCCCCAGCCGGATATCACGCAAAAATTAACGGAGCGCATAGATAACCTGAAGCAAAAAATCGCTGCTTGGGGAAAGCGGATTCGACGATTTAGCGAGAGGTCAATGCGGTTCAACCAGAATCGTCTCTTCCAGAGTGATCAGAAGAGGCTCTATAAATCATTGGAGCGACCAGAGGTATGTGGAGCGGGCCCAGGACCATTTTCACACTGTCGCATTTTGGCGTGGCCTGTGGTCAGAGCCCGTAAACCACAGCGAGGGCCCTTGGATGGAAGTTGTGGCGAGCCAGAGTGCAAGTGTTACGCCTATGGACCCCGTCACCATAACGCCTGAAGACGTTGCTGAGGCAGTCCGTAGGGCCACGAACTGGAAAAGTCCGGGGCTCGACGGGCTGCATCATTACTGGCTGAAGGGGTTCGTAGTGTGTCACGCTGTGCTCGCCCGACAGTTTCAAGAGGCTCTCGATCAGAAGTCGCTCCCGAGCTTCTTCACTACTGGGATCAGTCATTTGGTTCCTAAAGATCAGGATACCACAGACCCGAGCAAATACCGCCCCATGACGTGTCTACCCACCATATATAAGACACTGACATCCATTTTGAGCGCGAGAATCACTCGTCACCTGGAGCTAAATCAGGTGATGTCACGCGCTCAAAATAGATGTCGGGGCGGTGGACGTGGAACCAAGGAACCACTCCTCATTGACGCGGTCATTGGCAAAGTGGTGAAACGCAACCGTCGGAATTTCTCTGCCGCCTGGATAGACTACAGAAAGGCATTCGACTCGGTGCCCCATACATGGCTAAAGAGAGTCCTCCAGCTGTAAAAAATTGACTGTACAGTTAGAAACTTCCTCGAGCAGTGTATGGGGCAGTGGAGTACGATCCTCTGTTATCTGAGCGAGCGGATGATGGCTGCGGAGAACCACATAAGAATAAGAAGAGGTATCTTCCAGGGCTATTGTCTGAGTCCAATCTGGTTCTGCTTCTCTCTAAACCCTCTCAGTACCTTACTGGAGGGCTCCGGGAGAGGATTTCAGCTACGGAAGGGAGGAACAAAAGTGACCCACCTTTTCTATATGGATGACCTCAAGTTATTCGCCTCCAGTCGCTTTCCGAGGCTGAAACATACCGATATCTGGGTATGTCACAGAACATCGGTATCGATGAGGCTGGTATGAAACAGTCAATTTGCGACGTGTTTTTGCACGCTTGACCAAAGTGCTTAAAAGCTTTTTATCCGGTGTGAATAAGACACACGCATATAACGGTAGGGTCATGCCTGTCCTCATGTATACCTTTGGCATACTCAGGTGGACCCAGACTGAACTTAACGCTCTGGATAGAAAAGTCCGTACTACCATGACGTCCCATAGGATGCATCATCCGAGATCGTCGGTAATGAGGCTGTACTTGCCACGAAAGCATGGTGGGCGTGGTTTTCTGAGTGCGCTCACCATGCATAATCGCGAAGTGTGCAGCCTCCGTCATTACTTCCTGGCGAGATCGGATGATCCATTCTATAATGACGTCATTTCTAGTGATAAAGGGCTTACCCCTCTATCCTTAGCCAACGAGCAATGGCAGGACCCAGCAGTGCTTAGCATTTCCGCCCGGGAGACCGTATGGAAGGAGAAGGAGCTCCACGGGAGGTACTACACGGCTCTACATGAGCCCTTCGTAGATACAGTCGCCTCCCTCAACTGGCTACGTTTCGGTGACCTCTTCGGGGAAACCGAGGGTTTTGTCTGTGCAATACAGGATCAGGTTATTAAGACCAACAACTATCGGAGATACATCCTAAAGGATGGCACTGTCGATATCTGTCGAGCTTGTCCCCATCCCGGGGAGTCACTTAGGCATGTCATCTCCGCTTGTTCGGCGCTTTCTAACTCTGAGTACTTGCACAGGTACAACCTAGTAGCCAGAATTTTACACCAGGAGCTCGCTCTGAAATACGGTTTCGTGGAACGAAAATTGCCGTATTACAAGTACTTGCCGGAAGCCGTGCTCGAAAATGACCGCGCCAGGCTCTACTGGGACCGGACCATCATCACAGACAGGACTATTCTTGCGAATAAGCCTTATATTGTGCTGATGGACCGGGCACAGTCAAGGATATTTTTGGTCGACATTACCATTCCGTATGACGAGAACCTCGTGAAAGCCGAAACAGACAAGCAATCAAAATATCTGGACCTGGCTCACGAGGTGACCGACATGTGGGGTGGTCTGCCGACCGAAATTATTCCTGTAGTTGTGTCTGCAAACGGGTTAATCCCAGCCAGCCTCTCGGGCCATCTGAGGCGACTGGGACTCCGTGACGGACCGCTCCGGGCTCAAATGCAGAAGGCGGTGCTCCTCGATACCCGCCCGTCATCCGCAGCATCCGCCGGTTTCTTTCCCTTTCCCCTTAACCCTCGGCCGTTTGGTCTCCCCTGCCGAGGGCTTCCATCTGGTTGGGCTTTTATTTATTTATGTATTATTAATTTATTTATGTTAGTATATTAAATATATATTTAAGTATATTTATTTTTCCCTTTATATATTTATCCAGCCCAACCAGATGTGATTACTCTATTAATAACCCAAAAATTTAAATTATATAATATGAAAATAAATAACTTAAATATGAAGAGTAAGTACTAGGACGGTTAAATAGATTTCGATTCTAGTGTAAAGCCGTTTCAAACTCAACATTGTTATCGAATGTCTTCCAGCAGTCCAAACTTAAATAGAGCATAACTCAGAATTTAGCAAAATGCATAATTGATTTTGTAATGAAATTTTGTTGGAGAAATTTATTTAATAAAAACAGCAGCTAGCACATAAGAGTCATGTGTTTTTTGTGATTTCTTCACCACTTGTGCTTTTGAACAGGTATTAAAACTTTTGTGTCAAAACTATCAAAACTACATATAGGAAAATATAATATTACAAAAGTATATTCAACAAGCATCGAAAAAAATCGTATGTGATAATTTGTAAGTGTGTTTTTCTCTTTATTATACTTGTAATATGCCTAGTGTCATAAAACCCGTTACGTAGAGATGTAAAATTAGCAGACTTTTTTTGATAATATTTTTTCTAGGATAGTAACTTACTATCCTAGTGATAGTGGTTTGGTAATTATGTGGATAATAAAAATTCTGAGTAAGATAAGAAATAAGAAATAATAACTCCCAGTTAAGAATATCTTACCGACCCTAAAAAGCTTGTTGTTACTCCAGAATAATTACTTTTTTGTCAGTTGTTGTTACTTTATTTAAAATTATTTAAGAAAAAACCTACAAAGATATGTGTGATATAAAAATATATCATAGACGATTCTTCAATAATCAATTATTGTAATACCAAGGAACACAAGTTGGGCAAGAGGTGTTATTTATTTTAGGTCTGTCCTTTATTAACTAATAATCTCAACAAGGTGTAAAAATAGCATATAGACTTTGCCTAATGAAACTATGTATACTCGTATAGTAATTTGATTTCATTGTTACGAGCTTATTTATAGCATTCTTACGAGCTTAGGGTTCGTGACAATAAAAACTGCCGATTGAATTGACAAAATTGACATTTTAATTGCCGATTAACACCAATTAAAACTTAAAACACAGTAATAGTTAATCACACTGATCTAAGTTTCACTTTATTTCGTTCCGAAGCTTTGCTTGTATCACCAAATCAATACTGCCCTGGTCGCAGCCCTGAACGGCTTTATATAGGCCTTTTCCAATGAAACATCTAGAAGTTCCAGCAAATACCGGCCCCGACCGACTAAGTGGAGAAAGTTCTCTCCTAGTTCTGCCACTTGATACTAGATGGCGCTGGAGGTGGAAAATTCTAGCATGGCATTTTCTAGAAAGCTCTAATCGCTTTGCGGGTAGAGCATCGGATGACGGGTAGTCATTAGATGGCGCTAGGAGTAATTATAACGGCTAGCAACAGTATGCTTGTGGTCTAGCGACTTAGACCGCGAGTCCTAAGTCCGATGAGGCTGTAATGACCTTTTGGCTAACATGACTACGAGCTAACTGCTAACGAGTACTGACTTGTCTTTTATCATATTGCATGTTTATAATGTATCTAACGCACGATGATGATGCGTTTAAATATAAGAGTACAGAAACGCTAAAAATAAATCCAAGACGACAAAGTTTACATTATTTTTGAATTTTAAAAAAATATTAACAACACGCAAGTAATTCTGGTTTATATCTCTCTGGTGTTAGTACCACTAAAATTATTTTAGTACATTAACGAAAAACTTGCATAGTTAAAGTACTAACAATATTTATCTTACCACTAAGTTGTCTATTTTTGAAATGCAATGAAATATTCGATTACAAATGTAATCCGTAAACAAATATTCCTTATTATCCCATAATAACCTAGAGTTTCAATTTTGATACTAATATTTTAAACCGAATATTCACATTACTATTAGTTTTTTTTTATATGTTGGCTGTATGTATTTTACTGTTGTATAGTATTCTATCCAACGAAATTAAAAAAAAAACAAATGTCATTATTGTTTTATTTTATCTGTAACATATTACTTGCGCGGCAAAGTGAACAAGTAAACACATTTTACTAAAAGTTTTGTTGAATATAAATTTGATATATTTTCTTTTTCTGAAGAATATAAATACTTTTGAGGTAAGTGAATACATTATTTTCGCTATGATATAATTATTTTTAGCAAATGCATGTTTTACTTGAAGAAATTAGTGCTTTTTTTTTTTGGTATCAATATTGATACTTCAGGCATTCCGCCCTACATAAAACCTACCTACTAACTCTTTAGCTATAAAACTTTTTGAACTTTCGTTTCATATTTTTTCTGCATAGCTTGGTGTGGGGATTACTTTTGTTTTTATTTATTATAGAAATTTATCCAAAATGCGGCCAGAAGAGATTGAGAACATATTGAAGCGGTTAGAAAATGGTGAAATTTCGGAAGACGATTCCACCGACAATGAAGATGACATAGACTATTATTCGAGCCAAAGAGATCGTCTGATGGAGCTAGATGATGAAGAGGATGTAGGTAATTTTCCCACTGACCCAAACTTGGATGCAGATCCGCCTGCAGCAAACGTAGATACCGACATGCAACATAATTTAGAGACTGTTGAACGAAACCCAACTCCTACAACCAGCAGCCAGAACAACCTGCAAACTGCACCTTTCAACTCTAGAAACTTAGTGTGGAGAGTAAAAAATATGGATTTAGTCCAAAATGCTTTCCAGTTTGCTGGAAATACTGAGTATTCACAAGAAATTATGAACTTAGACACTCCATTTCAGTTTTTTTCTTATTTTTTCGGTGAAGACATTTTGAGATTTCTAGTGGACGAGTCAAATAAATATGCCTTCCAAAAGAATCCCAACTTTACAGAACCTGTAACTGTCTTAGAATTACGTAAATTTATTGGAATTCTTATTTTTACTAGTGTATATCATTATCCTAGTGTCCGGTCATACTGGTCAAACATTACAAAGTTTGAACCCATAGTACAAACAATGAATCGCAACAGATTTGATAAAATTAGAGAAATTTTTCACATGAATGACGACTCTAAACATTTGCCCATTGATCACCCCCAGCACGACCGACTGCATAAAGTAAGACCAGTGATAGACTATTTGAACAAGAAATTTATTACTTTACCGTTTGAGCATCGTCTATCACTAGACGAGCAGATGTGTTCCACAAAAATGAAACATTTTATGAAACAATATTTACCCAACAAGCCCCATAAGTGGGGATTCAAATTATACGTGTTATGCTCTCTGTCTGGTTATGCCTACAGTTTTGAGATTTACTCGGGAGCTAAGGACATGGACCGTTTACCTGGCGAACCAGACCTCGGAGCTGTGTCGAATACAGTTACGACCAGTACCAAGGCATGTCAATCATATAATTTATTTTGACAATTTTTATACGAATATTCCTCTGGTACATTACTTGACCAACGAAGGTATTTATTGTCTTGGAACAGTACAGAGAAACAGGCTTGGAAAGTCGTGCAAGTTGCCGGAGAAACGGGAGATTATGAAATCCAACGTACCCAGAGGAACATATCACGAAAATGTGGCCTCTCACGAAGGCCTAGAATTGTGTGTGTGAAATGGAGTCTAGGAATAAATGTAAATTTAGTAATTGTAGGAAACTTACCTCCTGGTTCTGTAAAAAATGCAAAGTATCGTTATGCGATAATAAAAACAATCGATGTTTCGCATTATTTCATGCATAGGTCATTTAAGATTTCTTTATGGCCATAATGCCTGAAGTATCAAAATTGATACCTGTTTTTTTTTTTAAGTAAATATGTAAAATAAATATTGTGATTTATTTAGCTATTTTTCCCTTCATCTAGACCCTCAAGCAAATACAGTAATATTTAAAAAGTAAGACTCGCGTAAATCAGGCTATCTAAGGGTTAAATTTCTTGTAATTAATAAAGTTTCGAAAATATTATAAAAATGTTTGAGAAGGAAAATATGATAGGAATGAATAATAATACAATGCGAAAGCCCCAAGGCGCTCGTCTAATGAGCATTTTACCGCTTGTAAGTAAGACGCAAATTTTCCTTCCTGTTATGTTTGTGTTATTGTATTCTGTCTGGCTGCCAACTAGTAAACTTTACCACTAAGTTTATTTTTATTCCGTTGTCCATAGAAATGATATCTATATATTAACATTTTTAATATTACTGAAACCTTATACGTAGATGAATCGATACTAAATCCATGTAGGTAATATTTTATGCGATCGTTGCCTCTTTGTGACATTATATTATTTATGTGGGCGGGGAAATATATATATTACTTTTGAAATATTAAAATTACCGGTTTCGCCATTTAATAGCATTTCAAAGGTTTTCAAAGGATCTAATCTAAAATAGAATTCTAATCAATACCGTCCTTTAGCCCAGCGAGGATGATGGTTTACAGTATAGAGTGAATCCCCAGTATGAGTTTTGTGACGTTGTTTAAAAGTGGTTATAATTTCAGAAGTGTGACAAATTGATTGTCAGTACCTACACTTTACCTTCAATAGTAGTTTAATATAATAAAGTTTACATTTGAGGCTTGAAAATAATAGTAATAATATACTCCAGAACGAATTTCGGTTACGCTGGAGACTAACCATCTGCGCAGGACTACATTATAGAGCACGAGTTTGTGTGCAATAACAAGACATTCCATAACTCTCATAGTTTGATGGAACGGTAAACCGATACAACTGGAGAATGATTAAGTGCAAGACCAAAGGCTTTACTTGCTTTATAGAACTTCCTGACGTAGGGCTACCCAAAATGATTTTGGCCGAACCTTGATTTGAATCTGCGACCTTTAGATTAGTAGTCACGCTTACGACTACCAGACCAACGAGATAGTCGAGTTTGGATAATTGTAAATTATTGACGACCGCTGAAGTGATTAACTAGTTAGCAATTCATATGATAGTAAATAATACAGATGCATTAACATGTTTGAGGACAAAGATTGATGCTTCTTTTCCTATATTTTTCTACACCTTATAAACCGAAAAAGTCATTCCCACACATCAAGAAGAAGTAAGGAACTAAGCGCACTTTTTCTTGCTCAATTACCTTTTTAGAGATAAACAATCTACTTTAAAATTATTATAATTAAGAAATTGATTACTAACCTAATAAAGATTCACAAAACACCAAAAAGCTTGTTCCCACATTCTTGTTTGACGGCAGAAATAAGTAACTCTACAAACTGAATTTTAAGTAGAAAAGCGGATATTGAATTTTATAGCATAATTATTGCATCAGTAACACTTGTGGTGTTATAATATTTCTTACGATAGTATTATAGCCTAAAAGCTTCCAAAACATTACTCGGAGAACGGCGCCTTTGAATAAATTAGGACTTCATCATCAGAAATTTATTTATAAAGACTGTGCTAATAAGATTACAGTTAATCAGTAAAACAATGATATAAATATTGAAAATGGTAATAAATAATAAGAGTATCCAATTATGGTGCAAATGTAACTAAAAAGTAATATGCTTTGCCGTCTCAGCTCCTCTCCGTAGAGACTATTATGTTCTGTGCTCAGCTCTTTCACTGTAATATGCACCTGTCTCCGAAAATGAAGTATAGCGAGATTTATACTTCACATTTAACGTGTTTTTATAGAAAGCAGTAAATTTTATGAGAAAATTTAATTAATTTTTGTCTTTTCTATTGAAGATGTAAACTAATTTGTTATTATTTCTTTATAAACAGTAAAAAAAAGGCCTCCCCCAAGGTATGCTTTGTGGCAGGCTTCAGCCGTGGTCGCTCAGACGGATAACGCTCGCTGTAAATATAATACAACGCAAGTAACCCGGGTTCGAACCCCGCCGGCACCAATGAAATTGTTAATTGCAATTTTAAGTGCTGATTTACCACGCGCTCGGCGGTGAAGGAAAACATCGTGAGGAAACCTGCATGTCTGAGGAATAAGAGAAAAATTGCGTACTTACGTATATAGGCTGTAACTTTACTTTGTTTTTACTTTTGGGGGAGGCATATGTTCAGCAGTGGACTCGTGAAGGGCTGTGATGATGACGATGAAACAGTCAAAAATGACGTGTATTTATTGTAATTTATATGAAAAATAACTTTTTAGGGTTCCGTAGTCAACTAGGAACCCTTATAGTTTTGCCATGTCTGTCTGTCCGTCTGTCCGTCCTCGCTTAATCTCTGTGACCGTTAGCACTAGAAAGCTGAAATTTGGTACCAATATGTGTATCAATCACGCCGACAAAGTGGTAAAATAAAAATTGGAAAAAAATGTTTTATTAGGGTAGCCCCCCTATATGTAAAGTGGGAAGTGATTTTTTTTTTAATTTCAACCCTAACGTGTGATATATTGTTGGAAAGGTACTTAAAATGAATAGGGGTTTACTAAAATCATTTTTTGATAATGTCAATAATTTCGGAAATATCGCTCCAAAAGTAAAAAACAATGTGTCCCCCCCCTCTAACTTTTGAACCATAAGTTTAGAAAATATGAAAAAAATCCGAAAAGTAGAACATTATAAGGACTTTCTAGGAAAATCATTTTGAACTTGATTGGAAACAACAGTACCCACTACCGGGAGCAGTTGCAGGAGCGCGGAGCGCTGCTGGAGCGCGAACATAATGGATACCCACCTTTAAACTCATAAGTGGGAACACTTATTGTGACGGCCGGAAAACTACGGAACCCTACACTGAGCGTGGCCCGACACGCTCTTGGCCGGTTTTATTTCGAATTGCTAATCATGCATGTACGTGTAAGTGGTGTAATAACAGGGTTATTTAACAAACGAAACTAAGGTGACCAAGGTGGTGTAATATCTATCTATTACAGCATATAAAAGTTCACTGCTGAACATAGGGCCTACCCATATGTGATTGTCTCATAGATTTTGCCATAGGTTGGCAACGGCATTTTCTTATTCATCTGTTATCATTAAGATGCTTCTGCAGATCGCCTGTTTTAGTTTCCCTATGTCGCCTCTTACGACACCCGTGGAACGATATGGGGTAGTGTCTCTACACGGTTATCTATTAGAAAATTAACACAAACAAAATGATGCTGCGCTCATCAACTGTAGTAAGGTGGGCTGAGTCGAATTGATTTAAAAATAAGTATATGTAATAAGTTCAAAGAGAAAAAATATTTTAATTTAATTCATAATCAGTCCACTGCTGGGAATAGGCCTCCCCTAAGGTGCGCCACTTAGTCCGGTTTTACGCTTCACACATTCAGTTGCTGCAAGCAGGACGTACTGGTACTGGACGACAAGACTTGCTTCTTCAGACTTGTGGTGTGGGTGACGAAAAGACCTGACGTAGCTTTTTGAATGCAGCTTAATTGTATCCGTCTATCGGGTTCTTTCTTGAAGTTCATCATTTTCACTATTACACCCCTTCCCAAGTCCACTGCTGAACATAGAACTCTCCCGAGGAACGCCATAAAGCACAGTCGGGAGCCACCTGCATTCATCGACTTCCTGCATTTCTACCAGGTCGTCCCTCCGTCCAGTGGAAAGTCGCCCTAGACTTCGCCAACCGTTTACTTACGGGGCTGTCACTCGAGAACCCTATCTCCCATCAGTTGTCGATTCTTCGAGCTATATGGCCGGTCCATTGCTATTTCAGTTTAATAATCCTCTAATGAAATTAAAATGAGTCGGAACATAATTTATTATTTATTTATTTATTTACGCTATAATTGCATACCAATTACAAAAAGGCGGACTTAATGCAACAAGGCATTCTGTACCAATCTACCTCCACGCTAAGTAGAGAAGATATTATGGGTGCAAAGTGTAACTGCGTTAAAATATCTATGACTACTATTACATACTACAATGCATATTATACATATAATTACACAAATACAATATATATATATATATATATATATATATATATATATATATATATATATATATATATATATATATATATATATATCATATTGATGCAAATACCTACGAGATATGTAAAATAAAAACAGAAAAAGGGAACAGTTGGAATTTCAAGAAAATGGAAATCCACAA
The DNA here is from genome assembly GCA_907164705.1 of Parnassius apollo. Classification (NCBI taxonomy): domain Eukaryota; kingdom Metazoa; phylum Arthropoda; class Insecta; order Lepidoptera; family Papilionidae; genus Parnassius; species Parnassius apollo. The sequence continues at coordinate 5,800,562 of CAJQZP010001441.1, read as the reverse complement.
ACTACTCCTGCAACGCCAGAAAATGATTCCAGAGCAAGCGTTTGAAGTTTGAACGATTCCCTGCTCGTTGCTGCACGTACACTGCTCGGTAACTCGTTTTACAATCTAACCTCATGGGAAGTAAAAGATTTGTACAAAAAGCTAGAGCGACAGAGGGAACATGGAGATTTTCCCGCAGAACGGAGACAACGATTATGGGAATTATCCTGATACTGAAATTTGCATTTCAGATATTCATGGACAAACTAATCGTGTAGAACTGAAAATAATTTGCAGAGTTAATTTGCAGATATTCTGAAACATCTTTCTTTCTTTTAATTTAATAGTTATGCTATTGTTACCGCAGCGATGAAAAGTTTTTGGGATATAGTGTCACCCTGTCTTACACGACTACTAGAATAGCCATTGTAGCCCCACTGTACAAACACTTCAGCACTTCCATATACTGACAAACAATTACTGTACAATATTTTTAATATGCGTTTATGAGTAAATATGTTGGACTACTAATTAAATGAAATTTAATAGTAAGCACAAGCGGAAATTACAGCAGTACATGATATTGAAACAATAATCACTACGTAGTCACGGAACTATTTTAACAGTTTCGTGGTTTTGTAATTAATACAACGATAACATGAATAGACATTTTGTTTACGAATTAATCTTCACTTCAATTTTTTTAATTAATCTAAATGCAACAGGCACACCTTTGTTTATCGCACGAATGCTATTCGAACACACGTTCAGACTTTTTATTTTTTAAGTGATGGTTTTCTGAACGTCTACGATTGAATCTTTATCTACGCCCTTGGTTTACTGAGAGAAAGTATCTTGAGATCTCCTCTTACAACCTTTTAATTACGTTTTAATATAAAAAATAAAAAATCTAATAAATAAATAAAGAGCGGTTTGTCATTTTTATTTCTTAAACGTACTCGTAGGTAGTGGGTTTAAGGAGTTACCTCCGTCAAGTATTTGGTATATCAGCACCATTTGTAATTCGTCACGTCAGTAGTATACCGATGACGGGAATTGATATTCTTTATTCATTAAATCAGATGATTCTTTTGACTTAACTCTTTGAAAAATATGGAAGGTTTGGGTTACAAATAAACATTGAACGTATTTAAGCAAAAATAATTCAATCCGGTAATAGTAACTTCAGATGTTGACGACGACCATGCTGAAGGAAAACAACGCAAAGAAAACTGAATTTCTAAGAAATTATAAAAAAATTCGAAGATGCGTGATATTAATAAGATGCAAAGAAAACTCATTTGCATTTGGGCAGCTCAGCAGACTCCTTTCTTTACCGTAACCAACGTTGTTGCCTGTGTTCAACTGTGGGACGTATGCACACTATGTGGAAAGTACACGCAGTGTAAATAAAAATGTAATAAAGTAATTAGTCACTGTAATGTGATACAATAATAAGTAATGGGCAAGGTGCCAAGTGTCACTTCATTTGAAGTTCTTTAGGCTTTGTTGATTAATTTAATTCCAGCTCAATGATCTGGAATCTGTAAATTATGCAGCGAATTTCGTGAAGACTTTGCACCTTAGTATTAATGATTTATGTTGTAAAAGATGCAGATTTATTTTTAACCCTTAACTTGGCAAACTTTATGATGTCATTATTTTTATATTTCTGTCATATATTTGGGTTGATAGGTGCTAAATGGACAACAAAAAAATAAATAAAAAAATCTGCCAAATTTAGTTTTGTTTTTATACCATGTATCTAATAATGCACACTACCAAGTAGCCAGAAATTGATCTTTGAAAATCCATGTGCACTATAGGATACATTGCTGGGTAGGTAGTAAATAAAAATATATATATTTTTATAGAATAATTTATGTATTTACTGTTCTAAACATATAATATCTTTATCAACAAATTTAAAATCACAGTCTTCAACTTATAGTAGGAACAGAACTTCAACTACTTTGTTATAATTATTTTTTGACCACCACAGTCACACAGTTATCACATACCTAGAGATAATTAAAAAATAAAAATAATAAAGCGATATAATATGACAACAATATTACTTAATTCAAATTACAAAAAGACACATGAAAATAAAAAATGTAAGTGACTACAACTATTTGCTTAGTCTAAAACTTTATTTACTTTTCTTTCATTTGAAGTAATTTGCGAAAAAGCTCTGCGGCCTCGTTTTTCCAAAATTTTATCAGGAGGAAGCTTTTTGTCTCCTCCATGCAAACGATTTGCTCTCACCGTTCCCAAGGAGAATATCCCGTACTCATTTCTCAGGTGATAAACTAATTCTATAGAGATAAAAAATCATCAAAATAAATCGCTTAACAAGCAGGCTCTTTGATTGTTTTGCTCAAAGCTATGACAACTTGAGCTTCCAATCCCATACTGTTTTCTTCTTCATTGAATTGATGAAATCGAAAAGTGTCTTCTCGCCAATAAAGCAAAAAATCATACACCATTGCAGATATTCTTGCTTTAGCGAATATTTTAAATCCCCATTTTCGAGGCTTATTTTTGAGTACTGTTTGCGGGTACCCGCTCTCGTACCTTTATACGGCACCATCTTTTCGTCCACACTGAACCGGTCTTCCTCTGCATATTTATGAAATTTTGGCGAATTTCTTCTAACACAAGTCTTATTTTGTAATAACGATCCCCATCGTCACCTAAAGCCTCCACAAAATGCAAATATCGTCGGATCAGTTGAAATCTTCTCAGTGTCATGATGTCTGCTATTTTTCTGTATCTGAGAGCTTTAGACCAATAATCCGTACAAGCTAGCAAACGTACACGACACCCACGACCATATTAATAGCAATAAAATCATTTACTTCATTCAAAGTCAAATTCATGGGCGTGCCCTTTATTTGCATAAGATATAAATTACTTTCTCGAACTATCAATTCAAATATATCCTCTGAAAAAATAGTTTGTCATATTCTAACGATGATTTTGTTTCAGAAGGTTCGGTGAATATTTTATCACTGATTTCAGCAGTGTACTTAAATCTTGCAATTATTCACTTAACTTCAAGATTTTTTTAACTACAGTGTTTTTGACCAGGTAATCTCTTTTTCTGGATCGAGTAGCATTTGATGGTAATGGAAAGAATAATATATATGTATAGCTATTAGCTATTGAAGAGATCGGTGAAGGTGTCGCTGGGAATATTACATTGTTTGGAGAAGCAACAACACTGGACGTAAACAAATTACTCAACAAACTCGTCTCAACAAACCGTCGCATTTTCGGCCGATACTAATATCTCCCAGTAGTCGTCTTTACTTTGTAAGTTTCGTACAGGCCTAAAAAAGTAAATAAACCGTTATGTACATTAGACACCATAAATTCGATTTCAATAACGTTTCGTAATTGGTAATTAATCTGAAAATGCTCACAGTAAAATGTACTCTCTAGTGCTGTAAGTTTGGCAATGTGTCCTATAGTGCACATTTCAAAAGTCAGGTCATAGTGCAGGATCTTGGCGATGTGCATTTGTAGATACATGAACATTGACAGTAATATTTTAGATAGAAAATATTACTTTTCGATCAAAATCTTTTGCATTACCAACACAATATACATTCACATAATTATCACATATATCTGTCGTAACAACAATATTTTGATAGGATTTTAATCGATTCTTACCATATAATTCGAAGACGCACGCGCATGCTTCACCATTTTGCGATCTACTTAATTCAAATGTAGCCAGACGTAATAAATAATATTTTTACTGCCGAATAGAAGGATTTCATAAACTAAATAAAATATAATTTTAGCCTAACTCTGCTAAAATATTTCAAAATTTTTTTTAGCATGTGTGCATTATTAGATACGTTACCAAGTTAAGGGTTAAAGTAAATTATCATTTCAATGAAATTGGAAGTGAAAACTTCTTGAGAATGGTTGTGATTTTAAATTCGGTGAAATAAAAAAGTGACACTAATGATGGACAAACATATAAATCTATAGGATTGGCCCTGCGAGAAAATAAGACAAAATGTTATAATAAATTAGTCGTGTTTGGGCCATCAAGAGTATATTTTACCACACTGAGAGTCAAACAATTTTTGTTTTATAAAATGAGCTATAGAATGAAGTAGATAACAAAGCAATTTTACTCGAAAGAAAATATTCATTTGGTTTTTTAAACTCTACATTTTATAGAATTAGCGTGACAAATGAGCACAGAGTCCACCTGATGGTAAGTGGACGCTGTGGCCCATAGACATTGACATTTATCCTCTATTAAGAATTAAAATGCAGATGCGTTGTCACCCCTGAGGGCTTAGATGAAATGCCTTGTTTCCAATAAAAAGGATCTCCGGATCTTTACACTTACATACGAAACACAGCAGCATTCATTATTCTGCTAATTTCTGCTGGTATTGTGTGAGAGCGTGGTCCTACGCTGGTTGAGCCGACCATATTACAGCTGCAGCGTGGCTCTACTCGTACCACGTAAAAATAAGTATTGTAACATCTCTTTGCTATAAAATTAAACTTTTATCTTATATTTTATGCCACACTAGGTTGAAAACAATCGTAATAAATAAATTATTTGTAGTGAAATATTTTTATTCTATATTACATTTCATTTGACGGTTTCACTTCCATCGCGTGCGACGAACTGTAAACAAGTTGTTTTTGTTAAACAGCCTTTGTTAAACAAGAGATAGTAACACAAGTGAGAATGACAAACCAGCACGTAAACTTTAGACACCTTTTCCGGAACGTCGCGTCTTCCAGATACCTTTTTATATATTTAATCTTTCAACATTATCGTTGTAGGAGATTCCCTTACGCCGTCAATACTAGTCTCGTCAGCTTCGATTCTGATGCTGCTATTTTACGCAGTTATTCTGTGAAAGCGTAGTTATACCCCAGTCGAACCGACCCATTCGTGTTAAAACTATACTATAGCTGTAGCATGACTGTACTCGCTTAATATTTATTGTTTCGTTAAATAAGTTCTATAACACTGTTTGTTTATTCTATTTTTATGAACTATCTGGAATTTTTCTGGATTATCGATTTGAATTTCCTAAACTGTTATTGAAATGAATATACGAGTACGATTCTTCTTTCTTAAGATACCTCATGAACTCTGTCAGTTAGCGTTTTTTTAACTTTCTCATTTCTTTACAACATGTAGAAGTAGTATGTATTGTAAATATTTGACGATGACTAAAGAATATATTTTATTCCCAACCCCAGTAAAAATTACAAAAATTCTAAGTACAAACAATGACAAAAGTTAGACCCAAAATTTCCGAACCATTTCCGTTATTTTTATTCATAAGTCCTAAGAGATTATATTGGCTACTTATTTGTTAATAAAGCACTACTTGCATTTAATTTTACGAAAATTTCACAAGGAGCTAAGTTCGTTTCACACATTAATTATCTCTGCCTGACGCCTAATAAACAGACGCAGAGTAAAGCTAACTTCGTAAGCTGCCAAGTTACCTCCGCATTGGAACAAAAAGATAACTACCGGTTATTTTTCAAAGTAAGTTTACTTAACCACGTACAGTTTTGGCAAAAAATGCAAGGGCGATGCAACAAGTTCGATGTTATTGAACTTCTTTTCTCTACTGCTACATAGAAAAAGATATCTTAGTAAGAGTATTTATAATAAAAAGACATATAAATAAAGTGTCTATATAAAATGTGTATGTCTGTAATATGGAAATAACTGCCATTATTGAGTTGAGGGGTTATTTGCATGCCATTAAGATACGAATATCCATTATTAACATTTTTGTCTGTTTGTCTGCCTGTCTATCTGTGTGTCTGTCTATCTGTGTGTCTATCTGTGTGTCTGTCTATCTGTGTGTCTGTCTAATTATGTGTCTGTCTATCTGTGTGTCTGTTATGTTCTCTGTGTTTACTTCTGTGTCTGTCTTCTGTGTGTCTGTCTATCTGTGCGTCTGTCTATCTGTGCGTCTGTCTATCTGTGTGTCTGTCTATCTGTGTGTCTGTCTATCTGTGCGTCTGTCTATCTGTGTGTCTGTCTATCTGTGTGTCTGTCTATCTGTGCGTCTGTCTATCTGTGTGTCTGTCTATCTGTGTGTCTGTCTATCTGTGCGTCTGTCTATCTGTGTGTCTGTCTCTCTGTGCGTCTGTCTATCTGTGTGTCTGTCTATCTGTGTGTCTGTCTATCTGTGTGTCTGTCTATCTGTGTGTCTGTCTATCTGTGTGTCTGTCTATCTGTGTGTCTGTCTATCTGTGTGTCTATCTATCTGTGTGTCTGTCTATCTGTGTGTCTGTCTATCTGTGTGTCTGTCTATCTGTGTGTCTGTCTATCTGTGTGTCTGTCTATCTGTGTGTCTGTCTATCTGTGTGTCTGTCTATCTGTGTGTCTGTCTATCTGTGTGTCTGTCTATCTGTGTGTCTGTCTATCTGTGTGTCTGTCTATCTGTGTGTCTGTCTATCTGTGTGTCTGTCTATCTGTGTGTCTGTCTATCTGTGTGTCTGTCAATCTGTGTGTCTGTCTATCTGTGTGTCTATCTATCTGTATCTATTTGTGCGTCTGTCTATTTGTTCGTCTGTCTATTTGTTCGTTTGTCTATCTGTGTGTCTGTCTATCTGTATGTCTGTCTCTCTGTGTGTCTGCCTATATGTGTGTGTCTCTCTGTCCAAGATAATCTTCAGAATAGCTAAATTGATTGTAATGAAACTTCTCGAAGAGGTAGAAAACAATAAAAGTGGAGTAAGAGGCTATATTTTATCCGACATACTTGGAGAATTTTTTGTGAAATCGATATATTTATTAAATAAATGATGGCCTTTCTTTATTATCTTAAACTTTAATAACACCACATTAATAGCCGTAGTATTTGATAAAAGTGGATAATATTTATTTTTGAGAAAATGTAATAATTTAAAACTTATTGTAAAATGCTAAATGTTTTACTTTAATTTTTAATTTAGAACTTTAATTCTAGTTATAAATTGAAATTCAAATTTAATGTTATTGATTGGAATCTAAAAAGTGATTCAAGTAATTTATTACTACTTAAAATGCTTTATGTGCCATTTATAACTCCGTACGGAACCGTGAATGTCGTATGAGGTGATAGAGGGAAACAAACCAGTATATTATTCTGAGTAACGTCTTCTTAATAACAACTAAAAATGATCCGTTAATAATTTCAATTGATAAGTGAGTTTATTGTATTGTCATAAAGTTGTTTATATTACTTACTTTTTCTTGTCTTCTCATATATAAAAATAATCAATTGCTGTCAGTTAGTCTCGCAAAAACTCGAAAATAAGTGAACTTATTTTGATGAATTTTTTTTGTGTATGTTTAAGCGGGTCTCTGGATAAACTAAACAATTTGGACCCGGTAGGTGGCGCTGTTGTCGAGATCCAAAAATAAAACATGTGAAGTTGGGCGGATCGCTAATTATTAATTGATTTGATATTCTTAGAGGATTAATTTGAAATGCGACTGCCTTGTTGGTCTAGTGGCTGTAAACACGGTTGCTGATCGTAAGGTCCCGGATTCGAATCCCGTGTCGGGTCAGAATCAGTAATTGGGTTTTTCTGTCAAGAAATTTTCAGTAGCAGTCTGGAGTTAGCAAATTGGGGTGTTGATCAAGGTCCCGCCTGATACCTCTCCGGTGGCGTCGGACTACAGCCCCACCAGACTATGAGAGTGAAGGAATAAAGAGTGCACATGTGCTTGCCCATACACTTGGGCGCAATAATCCTGTACTACGAAGATAACTTTTTTTTTCGAAGGGATCGTAGGGAGGCGATCACGTCTACGTACCCTCTAAAAACCGCCTTTGGGACAGGACTGTTTCTTAGGTTGGGGGGGGAAGAAATACTCTACTACTCGCCTTTATTCTACATGCGGAAATGCCTACGCATACCCGCCTCGCGGGAGCCAGGACGGGTTATGTCGGATTCGCACCGACTAAAACTCCACAGTGTTCTACCTCCGTTGCATTAATATGTGAGATTTGCTTCCTCGGATGAGAACTACTCCTCCCCTTTCTACTTCTCAAGTAAGGTGCACCAGAACACATGGCGCGCCTTCCTCCACGGTCTCCAACTACACCTGCGCAGCGGACATCCCGGTGTCCGATGAGCGAAGGCTATGGGACCAGGAAAAACAAGCACTCAGAAGGACTAGCCTTCCTGAATCCAACGGCGGATCTGGTCTATGGCTCTGCCGTCAACCAAGATTCGGTTGCTGAGGGTAGGGAGAGCAGTGCCTCGCCATACCGACAATCATTTCTTCCTGCAGCCTCACCACCACCGTATCGACGGTGCGGCCAAGTTTGAGTCACCAAGGATAGCGTGAGTGGCTCATCGCCATATCAACGCTCCTCTTCCTCCGCAATTTCACCTCGGATACAGCGGTAGGGGGAGAGGACACTCCTCTCGCCGCAACCCACCAGCATACATCTGAAGTGGGTTCACCAAGCCCACTCGGAGTGGCCACCTCGGGATGGCCTTTCACCTCGGACCAGCCATGTGAGTTCTTCTTTGTTCACCGCGGATGACCAAGCCACGGCTACTAACCCCCCCTCCCCCGTCACGACAAGACGGGAACCCGTTTAGGAGGGGGGAGAGCCAAAAAATACAAATACTTTTTACTTTGATAGCTAATAAAGTAAAAAATAAATAAATAATATTATTATAAGCGAATACTACCTTTGTTTTAATGTTTTGTTGTTTTCAAGTTTTAGAGTCAAGTATCATGCTCACTTTAAGTTCGCAGTTTGCGTAAAATTTTAGTAACATGTCGTCCACTTCACTTTAAATTAGCCGATGGGGAGAAGTCTGTCACATGCATCACTCTTTGCCACACATATTTTAATAAAATAAAATAAAAAATCCTTGTGTTACTAAAAATACAAAATAAACCTCGAAGATAGTAACTCTTTCATACCTTAATTTGGATCGTTTTCTTAATGTTGAATGTCGTTACGTAGAGTCGTGAGCATTTTTTTTTAATCTCTCTAATTCGTATAGTATTTCGTCTGGATAAATTATCACGCTTTACCTATATCTACCGCCAAACAATTACATCCTTTTACAGTTTACGTATTATTTGTTATACCACAAAACTTGAAAACGAGATTGTACAACCACCGCACTGCTGCCGTATGAGGAAGCTCAAGGTCGCTCAGCGATCTGTGAAGAAGGCTATGCTCGGGGTTTCGGTGCATGATCAACTTAGAAATGAGGAGATCCACAAAAGAGCCAGAGTGACCAACATAGCCCAACGGATTAGTGAGCTGAAGTGGCTATTTGTGGGCCATATAGCTCGAAGATCCGACATCCGATTGGGAAAAAAGGTTTTCGAGTGGTAGCCTCGTACCAGGAGGCAAAGTGTATAAGTACTAGATGTAGTGACGACCTGGTAAGACATGCAGGAAGTCGATGGATGCAAGTGGCTCAGGACCGTGCTTTGTGGCATTCCTTGGGAGAGGCATATATTCAGAAGAGGACTTGTAAAAGGCCGCAATGATGATGATTATTTATTTATAATTATTAACTACTTTTTCTAATCAGCTATGGGACATGGGTCTATATCGTTTTAAGGAAATTTAAAAAAGATTAAACAAAATCAAACGTATATATATATATATATATATATATATATATATATATATATATCGAACTAGATATTTTATCATCTGACGCTAAAAGATTTATGATAGATTGTTTTATACCGACATAATAAGAAAATTAAAATTATACATATAGGCGAAAAATCTTTTCAAGTCTTACAATAATATTTGAATTTCGTTTTTGTTTTTTTAGCATTTATTGTACAAAATCCCTACTTAAAATCAATGTGGTATTTATAAATAGTTTTTACGGTGCGGTAATACTTTGTACGGTAACCAAACTAAACAAAACATTAAATAATATTCTGCTATATTTAATTAACTGACAATGAAATCACTTGAATTTTATATTCAATAAATTAATGATTTACAACGGGCATATTAAGTATCGTTTAGATTATAAGAAGAATTATAAAAAAAATTAAAATATCTATTCATATATTCGTTTAGAGCCTATTTGCCGAGATATAAACCTTATTTCAAAAACCGTTTAAAATAAATAGTATATTATGATCGCTTTGAAATTACTTAAAATTATGTATTATAATTATGTTATTGGTAAATCAACACATAATTTATCATCACAAAAGTTGACCATTATACTGCAATATTCACTGTGATTTTAAAAAATATTGTATAATTTACTATGAACACCGAATTTAATAGAAACTCTATGGTAGTAATCAATTTATTCCCAGAGTTTATTATAAATCAAGTGTTCTTTAGTATAATAACCCTATTTAAACAACCTTTAAAAAAAGATGATATGATGGTTAGGCCCAGCATATTTTCTGGGAATTTTTTGTACAAGTGTATACATTACCAGAAACAGAAATAAGGGTGCGTACAAACTAATTTAGATTTCATTTTAGCTTGTTATTTTTTTGGTTAAGTTTCCAAAATATGGCGTTTCAAGTTCAAGTTTTAAATAAAGATAATGTTTATGATTCTTTTAAAATTTTAGGTAAAGCGTTATACAGTTTTGTACCGTCAAACATTTATAGTTTGTCGGTGCAATATAATTACAGTTTTGTGATTTTTTTTTAACAATTACACAAATACTTCGGCTAGATTCGTGCAGTTAGATAGAGACAAACTTCAGGAAAAAGCCGATAGGCGGATTCTAGTCGCTCAGCCCACTAGAATCCGCATATCGGCTTCTTTCTTGAAGTTTATATAGATAAAGGAACTACTGACATTTTGAAATGAGGTAACGGGTATTACAATATCCCATCATCATCATCAATAACCACCTAAATGTATCCTTTTTCAAAGCAAATAAATCTTAATTTCATTTCATTACTAGCTTGAAATTATTTCTAGTATTTACAGAATGTACATCACTATTTGTGATAAAACTATGTTTGTTTTATGCGTACATAACTTGAATTTTCGTAAATATACGGAGGGATCACAGTTAATGTAATATATATTTCTCTAAAATTTTCCCTAAGTAGTTTGCTTCGGATTAAGGTTAGAGATTATTTTTATGGCTCTCTTGTACAGTGGCCTGCGATAAGGACAGTGATTCTGCTGTAAAAACTAAGAGTTAAAATTAATGTGTAAAAAAAGATTTTAAAGATTTTAAAATCTTTAAATTCTCTTCTTACCGTTATACCTTTACAGCCTATTATACTCCACTGCTGAACATAGGCCTCCACCATAGATTGCCTTATAGCGGGTTGGAAACCACAGTTTATTTTTTATTTTTAGTCGTTCTCTTATCGCCTATTACGACACCCATATCATGATATGAAGTAGTCGATATTGTTACACCGCCTCTACACGGTAACTCTTTTTATAAAGTCATATAATTAGTAATTATTCATTGACTACATAGAAAAAGGATTTAATGTAAAATACCGTTACTTTATATTTTATAACGGTATTTTACCGTTATAAAATATAAAGTAAAGTATATAACACACATAACATGAAGTTGAAATATTTTATTCCCCAGACATTCAGGTTTCTTCACGATATTTTCCTTCATCGCTAAACACGTAGTAAATCAGTACTAACATAATTTCCATTATCAATTTCAAAAGATTTAAGTTGGGATCAAATTGTTTTTTTTAAACCTATAAGCGAGTGCTTAATTATTTTTGCTCTTTATGGTAAGTGGTAATAAGCACTAAGTTTAGCAAAAAATCTAAGTCTGTTTACTCTTATAGCTTAAAATAAAAAAAGTTTATAAGAGAAAACTACACTGAGACTTTATTGTAATTGTATCAAACAGGTTTTATAGTGCTATAAAGTATTGTGTTTATTTAGCGAAATTATAGGAATGGAATATATATTAGAAAAGACATACATAGCCTCTAAAAGCTGTACTTTTAAAGACATTTAAAACGATTATATATAATATTTCTGGTCATATTATGGTAGCAGTGTGCCAACGTAAGGATTCCAAATTACCAATTCCAATAAATATTAGTATGTAAGTTTCTGAAACCCCTGAAGTACAGTAGAACTGATTTTATTCGTAGTGTAATTCAAAGCTGTAAAATTGTAAGCAGCCTTTGAAAATTAATTGTAAATAAAATTAAGAATGCAGCAAATAACTTTGTGATATATTGTGTAATTATGCATCTGAACCATATGCAATATATTTCTTATTTGAGATTGAACTTTAAATAAGAAGGTTTTTCAAGAAGGTACTTTATTGTATTGGTTATAATCTGAAGGCGAAGTGATCTCTGACAGCTTTTGCGTGACAAAAACACTAAGCACGACCATTCATGAAATAATCCTCTCTCAGAGGGTATTAAGGAGACTTTTCCAATGCTTTGTCATGCTTACACTTCACTATTTTTATGTCTCAATTGTTATTTTTAGTGCGAAGGTAAATGCGAAGAATTTTTTAACAAAAGCTGTACTCTTTTATTATGTGTATAAAACTTTTATTAAAATTTATGTTCTTTAAAATAATTCAAAATTTAAATAATTCAAAGGAATAATTTAAATTTTAAATCTAGCACAAGTTAATTATAAAATGGAATAATGATTCCAATTTATAATTAACTTGCGCTAGATATGCCGCGTGTAATTTAAAATTAAAAGAGGCGAAATAACAGTAAAACTATTAATAAAAAAAATTAAATGGGTGCAATTATAATGTTATTTAAATAATGATAACAATAATATAAAATAAATATATAGATATGGAAGAGCGGAGTCACCTGCTATAGGCATTATTTGCTTAAAAAGAGACTTTGGCCACTAATGATTGTAACCAAATCTGTGTATTGAAATAAATTTATTATTATTATTTAGGGTATTTATATAGTTTCTCATCCGGCTGGGTTGTATAAATATAATATAACTAAAAATGATAAATATACGTAAAAACTCATTAGCATTGTTAAATGTATAAGTAAGTATAAACCCAACCAGATGGAAGCCCTCAGTAGGGAAGACCAAATGGCCGAGGGTTAAGAAGAAAGGTAAAAAAATCGAAGGATGATTGGGTGGTATCGAGTCGTTATGGAGTCCCAGTTACTTCGGGTGATCCGAGATTAACTCGTTCGCAGGAATAATTTCGGTTGGCAGACTACCCTACAAGTAGCTCACCTAGTATGCCAGGTCCAGATATCTTACCTGTTTCAGCTTTGACGAGGTTCTAGTCATACGAAATGGTGATGTCAACCAAAAATATCTTTGCCTGTGCACAGTTCATCAGCACAATATAAGACTTATTCGCAAGAATAGTCCTGTCTGTGATGATGGCCCGGTCCCAAAAAGTCTGACATAGTCATTTTCGGGCACGGTTTCCAGTAATTATTTATAATAAAGCAGTTTTCGGCCAACGAGACCGTATTTCAGAGCTAGTTTCGGGAGTAGAATCCTGGCTACTAGATTGTGTCTGTCCAAGTACTAAGAGTTAGAAAGAATACAACAACCGTATATAACATGCCTAAGTGACTCACCGCGATGGCGACAAGTTGACAAACAGATGTCGACGGCGCTAGCCTTTAGGATGTATCTCCGATAGTTGTTTGTCTAGATAACCTGATACTGTATCGCACAGAAAAACCCCTCCGTTTTACTCAAGAGGTCACCAAACCGGTCATACGGTCGCCTCCCTTAACTGGCTAAGCCATTTAAGGGAGGAGACCGTATCTACGGAAGGCTCATGTAGAGTCTTGTAGAACCTCATATAGAGCTCCGACTTCTTCCATATGGTCTCACAGTACGAAATGCTCTGTTCTGCCGGGTCTTGTCATGGCTAAGGATAGATGAGGTAAGTTCATTATCACAATAAATAACGTCCTTGTAGAATAGATCAGCCGATCTCGTCAGGAAGTAGTTACGTAGGCTGCATACTTCGCGATTATGAATGGTGAGCGTGCTTAAAAAGCCACGCCCACCCTTCTTCTGCGGCAAGTACAGCCTAATCACCAACTATCTAGGATGATGCATCTTATGATAATATGATGATGCATCTTATGAAGATATGCTTCTTATGTATGATGCGTCATTGAAATAATACTAATTTTTACGGAATTTATCGCGTATATTTAACTTTTTTACCCGACGTTTCGAGAGCTTTACAGCACCCATGGTCACGGGAAGGACTGAGATGTTCAACGTCCAGCTGTCATAGTTAACCGCGGTTACCATAGATTAAAATTTAACTTTTGTTCCGATCTACACAGTATGAACTTATGGTATCATGGAGTCTTGCAGTTGTATGCTTGGGTTGGGATTTAATTTTATTTATTATAGGATCCCAAGCAGATGGTAGCACCCAGCCATCTTCTCTATTGAAATTAGGATGTTTTTTGATTTCAATAGCCTCGCGAATCATCCTTGGAAGGAATCGGTGTTCTTTAGCGAGGATTTGTGGTCTATCAAATCTGATGTAGTGACGGGGGCGATCCTGTACATGTTCACAGACTGCAGACTTGTGAACATGTACAGGATCGCCCCCGTCACTACATCAGATTTGATAGACCACAAATCCTCGCTAAAGAACACCGATTCCTTCCAAGGATGATTCGCGAGGCTATTGAAATCAAAAAACATCCTAATTTCAATAGAGAAGATGGCTGGGTGCTACCATCTGCTTGGGATCCTATAATAAATAAAATTAAATCCCAACCCAAGCATACAACTGCAAGACTCCATGATACCATAAGTTCATACTGTGTAGATCGGAACAAAAGTTAAATTTTAATCTATGGTAACCGCGGTTAACTATGACAGCTGGACGTTGAACATCTCAGTCCTTCCCGTGACCATGGGTGCTGTAAAGCTCTCGAAACGTCGGGTAAAAAAGTTAAATATACGCGATAAATTCCGTAAAAATTAGTATTATTTCAATGTGTAGTGTTCGCGTAAATATAAGAAATTATTATATGATGCGTCATGGTATTGCGGACTTTTCTATCCAGGGCGTTAAGTTCAGTTTGAGTCCACGTGAGTATTCCACAGGTACGAGTATATATATTGTTTCATATCCGCCTCATTAATACCTATATTTTGTGACATACTTAGGTATCGGTATGTTTCAGCCTCTAAAAGGGTCCTTATATTGATGGGAATAGATAGGTTTATGCCTTTAAAATAGCAACCCTACCTCTTTCGACATAGAGGACCGCACATTTATCCGTCCCCAGCTGCATTCTGAAAGTATTGCTGAATTCAAGAGTGATGTTCAGCAATTCCACAGGATAGAAGCTATTGGAGGCGAATAACTTGAGATTATCCATATAGAAAAGCTGGGTCATTTTTGTCCCTCCTGTCCTTTCACTGACAGTGGTTCTCCGCAGCCGTCATCCGCTCGCTTTGGAAAGGATCGTACTCAACGCCCCATTCACTGCCCGAGGAGGTCTCTAACTGTACAGCCAACCTTGTACGGCTGAGGAGCCTCTTCAGCCATGTATGAGGCACTAATTCGAAGACATTTTGTAGTCTATCCAGGCGGTGGAGGAATTCCGATGGTTGCGTTTAACCACCTTGCCAATGACCGTGTCTATGAGGCGTGGTTTCTTGGTCCCATGACATCTATTTTGAGCGCGCGACATCACCTGATTTGAATTCAGATGACGAGTGATTTTTGCGGTCAAATGTGTGTTAGTGTCTTGTATATAGTGTGTGACGTGCGGCGGTATTTGCTTGGATCCGTGGTATCCTGGTCTTTAGGAACCAAATGAGTGATACCAGTAGTGAAAAGACTTGGGAGCGACTTCTGGTAGAAAAACCTCCTGAAACTGGGGCAAGCACAGCGTGATGGATGTTTAGCAATACAGTCCGTCGAGTTTCGTATTTTTTTTAAATTATTATTTCGGAGTATTAATAGAGTATTCTCATCTGGTAGGGCTGAATAAATATATAAAAGGAAATGATAAATATACACAAATATATATGATTATTATTAATGATATAATTTTCGTGAGATTTATTTTCGTTTTCTTTCGATCGCTAAAATGAAGTTCATTCAGTGCTCTTTATTATTCAGATATGTAGGTGAAATGCACGCTGGAATGCTTTAGTAGTAGTGTAGTATTCGAATTTAAATTCACTTTGTTTTATCAATTAACACAAAAACTAAATTATAAATGAACATAACCACCCATTTTTTGTTGTTTTTATAAAATATTACAATTGAGTGTAATTTGATAGCTGTTATAAAATAAATCTTTCAACACATTTCGTACCAATAGAACATCTCACTGTTGTTGTAAGTTAACTTCAAATGAGCTTTTATTAAATTATTAGCTATTATTGCGGCTTGTGATGATAGCGTAAGGTCATCATCACCGAAAATCGTCCCGTGGGAGTTGTTAGAATTGACAGGAAATGCTCGAAAAATCCAATTTCAGTATATTTACCTATAATGTCGTAAACTTATTTCTGTTTTTGTTGGTGGGGGTTTTGTTTTTTTGTTTTTTTTTTGGTGTGTTGTTTTGTTTGGTTTTTTTTTTTTGTGTTTTTTTTTAGTTTTTTTTTTTTTGTTTTTTTTTATAGTGGATTTTAGAATAACCAAATCTGAATATATTGTTAGTTTCAGAGTATGCGATATTACACTGGTTTTCAATAGTAGATCTATCTACAACAGGGATGTTATTTAATGGTGGTTAATTTTTATACAACTTATTAGTACAGTTTACATTGTGTTTTGCTGGAAGAAAATTATATTACAGTTTATTTTACGAGTGTAAATAAATTTTACTAACGTAATAATATTAAATACATATAATTTGCAAGAAAGTTAAATTGGAGGCAAGACTCCTCTTTGTTTAGTAGTCCGTTTGTATGGGTACCATCCATCTCTATCCTATATCTGTCCTCTCTCTATCCTATATATCTTAAAGCTACAATCTACTATCATATTATCCTACATATCTTAAAAAGATATACCTATCCATTTCCATACCAGTGCTTGCACTGCTCCGTGTCTGAATTATATGGAGATGCAGTATTAATTTAGCCTGTTAGGTATTCTATCTTAGTCATTTGAAACCTTCTTTGCCTGAAGTTGATAGATGGTGTCCATGGGCTGCAGTAACCACTGACCATCAGGCAGACTGTAAGTTGGTTTGTCGCATGTTTAATAAAAGCTCATTTGAAATTAACTTACGAAAACAGTGGGATATTTTACTGGTACAAAATGTCTTAAAAGATTTATTTTATAGTAACGATGACGCCCAAAATCAGAATCCGCCTAGAAGCGGCGACTTGTCAATTTCATTGGTGTCGTTATGGTAGCGGTGTCGACGAGTTAGAGCTCCACGGACTTTCATGTGAGAAATGTGCTAGTAGGATATCCCGTCACGGTTTTCTAAAAAATGTTATATGAAGGAAAATGTTTTCTCGGTATTAGAGTGATGTGAAATATTTACGATGGTATGACTTTAGTTCCTTGAAGGAGAAACAAAACCTTTGAGATGCGTAGATACTTTGGAAATCCCCTGACTTCCAAAGTATCTATCTCTTTTAAAGCCGTGGCTGCGTTAAAGACGGCTAAACTGTGTAAATAATGCATATGGATATCTAAGAGATGACTATATATTTGTGCTATTTGCTGTACTATAACTATTTATGCGTAGTTATATCTCTAAATTAACTATATCCTCAACTTGTTGCCGCCACACGAGACAAGAGAACTGGTTCTCTTCACGCCTAATTGCTAAGTTTATCTATTAAGCTAGAAAATGTAGCCAGCACTGTCAGAACGACGCCGCGGGAAGTGGACTATTTTCTATTTACATATCATAAACCGGTGCTTGACTGTAATATAAGTGTGACAGTTTGATAACTTGAGTTTGACCTTTAGTTTTAGTAACTGTAATGAATACTTTATAAATACCATATCTTATACGTTTCTTTGTTTTAAATTAATAACTATTTAAATAATACCATATGTAATATGGTTTAAAAGTACATAATTAATTAACTAAAAGTGACTCAAATTTTAGCTCGACTCTACAGCGTCCTGACGCTAATGGTTTTCGTGTGTATGTATTCGTTAAATTATGTATCCTATGTATATTTATTTATTTTAGGTTTATAATATATTTGCCTGTTATTTAGACTAAATATTGGTCGGCCAAATATGCAATAAAATACGATATTCAGATCATTATCATCATTATCCTTACCTTCAGAAGTTCACTGCTAAACATACATAGGCCTCCCCCAAGGAATGCCACAAAGCACGTTTATGAGCTACCTGCATCCATCGACTTCT
Source organism: Parnassius apollo (assembly GCA_907164705.1). NCBI lineage: Eukaryota > Metazoa > Arthropoda > Insecta > Lepidoptera > Papilionidae > Parnassius > Parnassius apollo. Next base: position 5,782,256 of record CAJQZP010001441.1, on the reverse strand, counting down.
TACCAGAGCTTCAATCCATCTAGTCTCCACTAGATGGAGTGAAACTCTGGTAAGATGTGCAGGAAGCTATGATAAGATGTTGAAAAAAGATATAGAAGGATAAGATGCAAAGAAACGCCGCATCTCATCCCAATCTGCTGACTTGTATCGCCACACTCGCCGTACATCGTGGAAATCGTAGTAAGGTGGGAAATATAACGACACAGATTTCACCAGGCAGTGGTCAGAAGTTCGCAAGGGTGAGGTAACCTGAACATTGTACGGCTATACGTACCAGCTAATTGCCACTTTAGCTTACTAATCCTAGCGGGTATCCTCGTTCTTAGTCTATCGCTCAGAGAAATCCCGAGGAGAGCCCTCTCCGTACCTTGCTAAGCAGCGTTGAGCTTCCTCATACGCCAGCAGTGAAGAACTACGTCTCAGGTACATAGGTCATCTGGCAATACGCACTGGTTGTACAGTCTTATTTTAAAGTTTTGAGATATGCATGTTAAAAAGATGCCGAGTCGAGCACTCGTCAGCAACTTCAAGCGTAGTACTCCCAAAAATATTATTATTATCCAGGTATATTTATAAGCATTCGCAACAAGAATTTAGAAATGTAATAAATAAACCCTTTTTGTTTGATTTGCTGTTTTTTTAATTTTATTTTTTAGATTTCTCTTACCTAGATATTTTGTAGATTACAGGCTTTACACCTTGAAAACCTAATAAATATACAAGCCGACGCGACCACTATACGTACATTTACATGATGTTTTAAGATCCATAGAGAGACGTCACTCCACTTTTTTATAGAATGTGGGTAAAAAACGAGCACACAATCAAACTAGTGGTAAGTGGATGCTTTGGCCCATAAACATCTACATTTATCGTTGATTAGGAATCAAAATGCAAATATGGTGTGACCCCTGTAGACTAACATGGGATTCCTCTTTTCCAGTAAAATGGGTCTCTGGATCTCTACATTCACCATACGAAACGCCGCGGCATTAAGTTATTTTACGCTAGTATTCTGTAAGAGAATGGCATATCCCGGACGAATTTCAGCGTGGCTCTACCACGTTTAAAAAAATTCTAGGCAACAATGGAAAATGATGGGGGATGCCTATGTTCCGGAGTGGACTTTAAGAGTGGGCTTTAATATTTTTCTAATTCAAGACCAGCTTTACGTAAGATTTTTTAATTGAACTTTTGGTGATAATCAGAAGACTAATATTTCAACTGTCAAAATTTGTTGTGATTTACAATTTTCGTTGGATATTCGGCGGCCACGTGCTCCGGCCCACAGCCATGCCGGATATTTATTTTCCGGTATCTAAAGTAATTATTTTTCGTTTCTTCTATAGTAGTTATAACAATAGAATCGTCATAATATATGGTATTTTCTTAAAACATGACTAGTGTAATATAGTATTATCATTTTTTATTATTTAGTGTAGTAGACTGGGGTAAGTGGCTTGCTCTAGGAGAGGCCTATGTGAAGCAGTGGATTGCCGTAGACTGATGACGATGATGATGGTAATGATGATGAAATAATAATAGATTACCGTAGATTTATAATTATTATTATTTAATGTCACATTATAGAATTGGTTAAAGTGTTGTAGAACGTGATAAAAACCCTTATAAAGTAATGAAAGAGTTGAGTAGTTTTCTGAAAACGATAAATAAATAGTGTCTAGTATTACTTTTAGGAATTCGCACACGTATGTATTTAATTGAATGGACATTCTGAATATCACAATATTCTGAAAAACGACATGTAAGAAAATTTCTAATGGCAATATAGCTTAGTAGAAAAGGATAGCAAATCTCATGATTCTGTAAGCGATTTTTAATGACAGTGGTTATTTTTAGTAAATAATTGTTTTCCAAAATAGTTCCTTGTTCTGTGAGTGACCGTTTTGTCAACAATGGAAATAATCCTGATTTCACATGTAAATTCTGAAGACGCCATCAATGTTATGACGCGTCTATTTCTGGTTAAAATTTATGTTATATACTATTTATAATATAGAATATTATTAATTATTTTGTTAATTTTAATACTTTGCTAAAAAAAACGTCACATTGTTGATAATTAGCACGATTTTGGTAAATACATTTTAAACAAAACATTTTGCATGTACGCTAGAAATTGACTCAACTGTATCAATATTAATGTCGACATTTATCTTGAATGTTTATAACAAATCGTTACACTTGTCCACACAACAAGATAAATAAAAGTAAATGCTCGGTTTGCTTTCAAAAATATAATGGTTAAGGTTAATTGGGTGGGTTGGTTGGAATCCAAACAAGAACTCAACAATTTGCAGCAAATATTTTCTTGAGAAGAATAAAAGAAAAAGTCGAATAAAAACAATGTTATTAAAAGGATCCATTCCTAAATTATTTGAATCAGTAAGTATAATATTGTTATGGTAAGGATTCAATAACTAAACTTCAAAAAGTTTAATGATTTATTGCATTTACGCGAACAATACACAATACATGAAACTAATTTTTATGATTTGAAATTTTTGTGATTAAACTAATACACAACAAAATCGTCATCATATGCTTATATAGAACACCCAATTCTAACAATGAATTATTTTTGCATAAGTGTAACCCGTTTGTGCATCACATAACCGCACAGAATAAAAAAAATATTATAGCAGGAGTCCTTAATACGAAGAATATTTTTTAAAGATATTTATTGAATTATAAATTAATAATGAGTTATTGTCAACCAACAAGACGTAATGCATGTATAGATCATATAATTGTTAACATTTGCAATGATATTTGAATTAGCATTGTAGGACCACAATAAACCGCAAATGCTACAAGTACAAGAAAAATCTATAGCCCTTTGAAACATACTTAATTTTCAAAAGGGGTAATCCCTTTTTATGAAGATAATATTATAAAATGTCGTGAATATCTGTGTAGTATAAATTGGTCACATATTTATAATGAAAATTATATAAATATCATATTTGATGAATTTCATGAACTCTTCATGCTAATTTATGAGTTGTGCTTTTCTCGAACGCGCATTAAGATTTTGAACAAACTATCTAAACCTAGATGGTTCTCTGAAAGCTTAAAAGTTAGTTGTAAAAGGAAAAGAAATACAGTAAAAAATATGGTTACAATATTACAAAGATAAAACTAATGAAAATAAAATTAAGTACATATAATACAGCTCCCTTAAAAATGTTCGCGTCTTCCTGAAACGTAAATAATAACTTTAAGTTTGTAAAGAATTCAAAAAATAAGTGTAAAGCTGCGTCGAAAGATGTTAAACAGGGATGCGATAAAAATAATATCAGCTATAAATGAAATAGTGATTACCAATAAATTAATTGTAGATCCTACTAAAATTGCTTTAATTTAATGAATACTTCATTAGCCGTACTAACGAATTTCTCACTAAAAATGTATTTACACAAAAAAAACTATATCTAGCAGTATTTTTTGAAGCCATATGGTTACAACAATGTAATGAATATGATAGTGTTATTGAATGACACGCACGAAGTGGAATGTCATTCAGTTTCCACTAAAATAATAAAAGGTTTTAACCTACCTATTTAATATTTCTTTTACTAATGGCAATTTCCCAGATCGTTTAAAGAAATTTTTAGGAAAGCCGCTCCATAAAAAATATAATAAATGCCATATATGTAATTATCGCCGGATAAATACTTATTATATGACATTTATTATACAATGCATGGTTTCATCTTGTAAAAAATGTTGTTCATAATTTAGATGACAGAAATCACACTTTAGTAATATTTGTAGATATGTGTAAAGCATTTGACTTCGCTTTACACAGACATCTACTAAATAAACTCGACAACTTAGGCATTGGCGAATCGGTATTAAATTGGATAGAATTATATTTGAAAGATCGAAAACGTAGACATTGTAGGCGTAAATGATAATAAAGAACTTAAGCAGTCACTAACTTACAGTATATCACCGTACAAAATTAATGGATATGGCGTGTCACAGGTCAGTGTACTCGATCCATTTTTATTTTTATTGTGAACTAATGACATCTCTTATGAAACGAATAATTTATTGACTTTATTTGCAATAATATTGCTATTCTATTAACATGTTACACAAAATGTGACATTGGTAAATTTGTAAATCACATTATTAATTCCCTAAAATTAATAATTAAAGGGTTAGAAAACGATGATTTACATATAAATATAAGCAAAACCAAGTAAATATTCATACAATTACAATTTTGTAATAAAAATAGTGGAATATAGCTAAATATTGTATACAATAGCGAATAAATATAATAAGTGCAAGATATATCCTTTTTCGGTATACATAATATGTATAGATTTTGTAGCTGGAAACTCACATAGGAAACGTATGTAATAAACATAAACACTTTATTTACGTATTACGGAACCTTACAAAGACGGCATCGCAAAGATTAGCTCCTATGGCGTATTACGGATACGTTAATTGTATACTTAGCTACGGTGTAAGTGTAATGGAGTGTAATGGAGAAATTCTGCAGACATTAATAAAGCTTATATTGGGCAAAAAAATAACGTGCAATATGTAATATGGCCCCGCATGAAACGTGCAAACCAATATTTAAATGGCTAAAAGTTCTGACATTTCCTTGCGTGTATATCTTCGAAACAGCAATATTTGTAAAAAAAGAACGCTGAGCTTTTTGTAACTTCTGGATAGATAACCATATCAAAACTTTTAAGAAATCCAGACAAATTAGTCATTAATAAAATACCGAGAACTTTTATAAAAAAAATATTTAATGCAATACCCAGTAATATAAAATTACAACTAAGGAAGTATTTCGGAAACGAGTAATAAAGTAGTAGTAGGGGAGCCCAAGCGGGGATTTCGGGATTTACTCAAGCGCGGCAGAAGAACATGAGGGGGGAAACCTTGCACCCTATTAAGTGTGAGCTCATGATATAGGCACGTGCGCTTAGGGCAGCCGATCAGAATAGTAAAAAAAATCGAAAGGTCAACAAACTCGTGCGCGTCACATTAAGGCAAGGTGAGTTAATTACGTGCATAAAAGTGTGTATTTCAATAATCTGACGATTTTCAATTGACCTAAGGAAATAGGAGAGTCACAAAACTGTAAAAAAAACGTCACCCGGATATACTCGAGCGCGGTTAATTTTTTTTTTATTTTGAAGGAAATCATTCAAGGATCACGAAAATAATATGATCTACCGATTTCCACGAGCCGTCTTAGTTAAAATTCTCAATATATGTGTGGTTCGTGCAGCTGCTGAGAACTATGTATTTCTCACTCCGCGCCTCTCTTCCTTTCTCACTCTTTCTCTATCTCTCGACGATGATTCAAGTGGCGATGAAGATTAAAAATTTGTTTTCAACGTTTTTTTTCTTCATTATATATATTAGACCGATTCAAAAAAATCGACTATTTTCGTTTGAAATCCCGCATTGAAATATCTCCAGAGTACCGAAAAAAGACGCCTGTGAAAACCTGAGCTATTAATTTTAATACCTGATTTTTATTTCCTGTTTAAATAACACGGGAATTTTTTTAGAATATTTTACCTCACAAACTGATCTTACCGGATTTTTATGTGCAATTAATATTTTTGTAGGAAATTCAACGCTCTACAAAAAATTACTTTTGTCATTTTTGATAAATCCATCTGTTCAATCCCTTCGTACGGCTACCCCCACTATTAAATCCGCCAGATTAATATTCCTCCGTTCTTAAAAATACGTGGGGCGTATTTTTTTTTTCTTCATTATATATATTAGACCGATTCAAAAAAATCGACTATTTTCGTTTGAAATCCCGCATTGAAATATCTTCAGAGTACCGAAAAAAGACGCCTGTGAAAACCTGAGCTATTAATTTTAATACCTATTTAGAGGTCGCGCATGGCAGATTTTTATTTCCCGTTTAAATAACACGAGAATTTTTTTAGAATATTTTACCTCACAATCTGATCTTACCGGATTTTTATGCATATTTTTGTAGGAAATTCAACGCTCTACAAAAAATTACTTTTGTCATTTTTGATAAATCCATCTGTTAAACCCCTTCGTACGGCTACCCCCACCATTAAATCCGTCAGATTAATATTCCTCCGTTCTCAAAAATACGTGGGGCGTATACACGGTTAATATCTGACGCGCTCGAGTATTTTTGGGACTGTTTATTTTACATTTTTCAAAATCTATATCTACTCCCCACCACTGAAAAGGCAGACATCATATAACCTTTTTTGTTTTTAGCATCTAAGCTTCACTATCCAAAACGTCTCCACGACGCTCCCCAAGTTACTCCCAATTTAGCCTCTCGGGCTCCACTGTTATATCATCATCATCATCATCGTTATAGCCCTTCACAAATCCACTGCTGAACGTAGGTCTACCCTAAGGTATGCCACAAAGCACGGTCCTGAGCCACCTGCATTCATCGACCTCCTGCATGTCTTACCAGGTCGTCATTCCATCTAGTAGGGGTTCGCCCTATAGTACGCCTACCGGTACGAAGCTGCCACTCGAGAACTTTTTTCCCCATCGGCTATCGGTTCTTCGAACTATATGGCCGGCCCATTGCCACTTCTGCTTACTAATCCGTTGGGTCGATCATCTGTCGATTCTCTGTCTGTCTATGTCGGTCACTCTGGTTCTACTGCGGATGTCCTCATTTCTGAGTTTATTAAGCAGAGAAACCCCGAGCATAGCCCTCTCCATAGCTCGCTGAGCGACCTTGAGCGTCCTCATACGGTCAGCAGTGAAGGACCACGTCTGTTCCATAGGTCATTACTGGCAACACCCTCTAGTTGTACAATGTAGTTTTCAGAGTCTGACCAGATGTGTTGTAATTTACCGAACGCTGCCCAGCCGTTTGAATCCGTCGATTGACCGCTCTCCCCTACTACAGCTAGTTAATAATTCTCTTTATTTTGTAAGTTGTCGGAAAACAATGTCTTCAAACCTGTCACAATTTATTTTAAAATAATAATGATTTGACAATTATACCTATTAGTACCCGGATGACCGAGCTTTGCTCGGTTTTTTTAAGTTACATCTATATACAAATTACATGAATAATAGTTTTTGATCTTATTGACATAATAGAAAAAACTGAACTGGTTATTTGAATAAAAAGTCATGAGTGCAATTAGTTTAATTAATATATATATAAACACTCACGCCTGTCACCCAGAGGGGTAGGCAGAGACTACGGACTTCCATTTGGCACGATCCTGACATACCTCTTTCGCCTCCTTTACATCCATATATCTACGCATACATGCTCGTCGGTTAAGGGTACTTCTAACGTGGCCCATTTTCAAAATATCGCCAATTTGGTCGATAAACTTTTTCCTAGGGCGTCCCTTCCCGACTTGGCCATTCACATCTGCCATATAAATTTGCTTTGTCACTCTTTCCTCATTCATTCTTTCTACGTGACCAAACCACCGAAGCATTCCTTTCTTAATCCTGGTCACAACATCATCTTGCATACCACATTTATCTCTTATCACGCAATTTCTCACCCTGTCATTCAGATTACACCCTAGCATATTCCTTAAAGACCGCATTTCTACAGCATTTATTCTACTTTCGTGCTTCTTCTGCCACACCCAGCTTTCACTACCATACATTAAAGTAGGGACTAACACAGCATTATGAATTACCATACGTGCCTGTTTTGACAAATTCTGGTTCTTCATAATAGAGTGTAGTGCCCCATTCACTCTATTCCCTGCATTTACTCGTCGTTCTATATCCCTATCATAACTACCATCCCTGCTAAATACAAATCCCAAATACACAAACTCATCCACTTGCTCAATCAACTCTCCTTCTATTCTTATTTCACATACCGTTTTGCTTTCTTCTCTTTAAAAAACCATCACTTTCGTCTTACTTGCGTTCACTTTCATTCCCCTTTCTTTTAATTCCCAGTTCATTAATGTAACCATCATTTGCAACTCTGCCGCCGATGACGCAAGTATGACTTGATCATCGGCATACAAAAGGCATTTGACGGTTAACTCGCCCATTCTTAACCCACATTCTTCATCTTTCAAAGTTTGCAAACACCGGTCCATAAATAGGTTGAACAGCCAAGGGGAAGCCACACAGCCCTGTCTGACACCTTTTTGGATGCCAAACCAGTCCGAGTAGATCCCCCATTGATCCTGACACAGGCACTAGAGTCCCTATAAAGAGACCTTAATGCCTGTATCAAACCAGCGCTCAACCCATATGAGTTCAGTGTTTGCTATAACACATTCCTGTCCACTCTGTCATAAGCCTTTTCCAAGTCCAAGAACGCACAAAAAACTTTCTGGTTTTTGGCCAAAAACTTCTCCGCAATCATGCGCATGGAAAAGACTTGATCTGTACACCCCATTCCTTTCTAAAACCCGCTTGCACATCCCAAATTTTTCCATCAGTTTCTTTCATAACTCTTTCAATTAACACCTTAGCATACAGTTTACCCACAATACTAAGCAAGCTGATACAGCGGTAGTTTTTGCAGTCCTGCTGTGACCCTTTTCCTTTATATATTGGTACTATAACTGCTTTACACCAGTCATCCGGTACCTGTTTTAATTCCCAACATAAATTAAATAAGGTGTACAGCAGGCCTGCCACCACTCCCTCTCCAGCCCTTAGCATCTCGAGTGATACTCTATCATATCCAGCTGCCTTACCTGCTTTCATGCTTTTCATTGCTTTCATTATTTCATCTACACTTATCTCCATACCCCTTTCCACTTCTTTTCGGAATTTCTAGTTCATTTAATTCATACGACTCTTCACTCATAAACACGCTTTCAAAGTATTCCTTCCATCTGTTTAAATTCGAAACTTCATCATTCAGAATACATCCATTCTCGTCTCTTATAGCATTTATTATAGGCTGTTTTGTATTTCCCCTGGCAGTTCTTACGAGTTTCCAGAACATTTTTATGTTAGCCTGGAAATTATCAGATATCCTTCTATCATTCTTATCCGTTCTTTCTTTCTTTTTCCTTTCAACAACTTCTTTACTCTCTTATTTAGACGTCTAAATTCTGCCTTTTTTCTTTCAATCTCATCATTCATACCAGAAGAATTATCAGCTTTGGTTGCTAGTAAATCTAACCATGCTTTCTTCTTTGATTCAACTTCCACCCGTACCTCATCATCCCACCATAACGTATTACTTTTCCTTTCATTTGTTCTCTTACTTACACCGCATACTTCGGTGGCAGTATCCACCAAACCTTTCTTAATATTATCCCACACAGTATTCAAGTCTAAATCATTCATACACAACTCATTCAAACATCTAATATTTTCTCTCAGTCTACATTTATACTTCTCTATCACATCTTCATCTTGTAACTTCTCTATTCTTATACGCTGTAACGCAGTGGTAGATACAGATGTCCGATGCCGCCAACGCTTGAAAAGACCATTAATTCGACATAAGACCAAGTAATGATCCGTCCCTACGTTGGACCCCCGGTAAACCCTTGTATCTACGACTGCGCTCCTCATTCTTTCATCCACAATTACGAAATCTATCATGCTTCTATCATCACCTCTTTCCCATGTATACATGTGAATCTTCTTATGACGAAAAAAAGTATTCGTCACAAAAAGATTCTTTTCCGCACATACGGTGAGGAGGTCTTCACCATTCTCATTTATACTTTCATCACCAAACGTTCCCAATATCCTTTCATAACCAGACCTCTTCACCCCAACCCTTCCATTAAAGTCTCCTAACATAATAATATTTTCATTTTCCTTACATTTTGTCAACACCATCCTTACCATGTCCCAAAACTGCTCTCGGATGTAAGTGGGCTTAGACATGTCTGGGGCGTACACCCCTAGCAGGAACAGCTTCTTTAAGCCCACTTTCATTCGTATCCATAGCAGTCTCGGGCTTACACATTCATACTCTTTCACACATTGACCCATTCTTTCTGAAAGGATGAAACCGACTCCCTGGCATGCCCGTTCGGTCTCGCCTACACCAGACCAATACGCGGTATACGTGCCATGTGCAGTGGCATCCTTTCCCTTTCGTTTCGTCTCATTCACACATAACACATCTATTCCTCTGTCATTCATCATTTCGCATACTTCATCCATCTTATCATTCATTCCTCCACATACATTCAGCGTAGCCAGACGGGTTTCCGCAATCCACTTTTTCGCCCCTCCGGGAGTATACAGAACGTGACGGGTGGCGAACCTCGTCGCCGGTTTTTCTCCCGGAGATTAATAATTAATATTTTCGCATTTTTAAAAAATATTTTTAAAAAATACTAAAAAAAAAGGCTCGAAATAATAGATTTTCTCACAAAAAGAAAGGAACTTGAAAAAAAAAAAAGGAAAAAAGTCGGACCCAAGACGGGACGCGAACCACGGAACTCCGATATCACGCCCGAACAACATCCCATCTGAGCTAGAACGATAGTTGGTAACCGGTCAAAATTTACCTTCTTATATTTTAGCAGTTTTTTTTATTGCCTGAAAACACGGACAAAAGGACATTTTCTAAAAATAATTCCTAGCTAGCCCCCGAAACTCCCTGGACACTAAATTTTATGAAAATCGTTGGAGCCGTTTCCGAGATTCCGATTCTATATATATATATATATATATATATATATATATATATATATATATATATATTATCATCATCATCATCACAGCCCTTCACAAGTCCACTGCTGAACATAGGCCTCCCTCAAGTAATGCCACAAAGCACGGTCCTGAGCCACCTGCATCCATCGACTTCCTGCATATCTTACCAGGTCGTCACTCCATCTACTGGGGGGTCGCCCTACACTACATATATATATATATATATATATTTATGGTAAATTATCATGCAATATCTGTATTTTTTGTAATTTTACTTTATAATGTATGAAGGTTTCGAATATTTTTTTAAATAATAATATTTTGACAATTATATACCTATTATAATGTGACATAAAGTAATAAATACTAATGCTGTAAAACGGCAAATAGTATTAAATGTTTTGCCTCTCAGGTCTCACTTTCTTGTTTTTTTTTTGTTAATTATTGTGCAATATCTGTAATTTTCTTGTAATTTTACTTTACAATGCACTTAGTAATAATAAAATTTTTAAAATTCGATAATTTTGTACACCCGAAATGGTTAATGTGTTGTACTATATTTTTATTACAACTGTAAAATACACATATTATACAAAATATATAGATAAATAAATAAATAAAACACTGTAAAGATTGCAATGACTGAAAAGAATAGGCAAGTCCTAATCTACCTGCCGGAGGTAGCGTTAAAGTTATGTATATGATGTTAAATGATTATTAATGTAAATTCGAAATTAATGCTTGAGTAGACCATTATAAATAACGAGATCACGAAGCTATCAGTTTGCCCAAAATACAAACATTGGCTCTGTATCTAACATATATTAGACTTGTATAATATTTGGAAAGAATTTTAAGCTGTCTGGTGATAGTTTCAGAGAGTTCACCAGAACAATTTCAACCGGTTAGTGTCATAAGCAGCGACCAAGTGATTATATGCTCTTTGGCAGAGTCTATGGGAAATGTCAGAAAGATTTCATGTCTTCAGATAGTTGGCGGTACAACCATCATGCTGAAAAATACCCAGACCGGCGATGGGCAGCAGCGTCAAAGGTATGGGATATCTTGTAATGCGATCGCAAATCCGCTGACCAAGCTTGACGGTTAGGGCAATCACACTACACAATACTATAGTATCAAAAAAGCTACAATAATTTAAAAAGTTATAAAGAGTGAATATTTTGCTAATAATACTGAACAGTGGTGGTTAATAAGTACGCTTGGTATATACCCGATCATGATGACATAATAAATGGAGGGTGGCGTCACAATTAATTGCGTCTAAGGAATACGCCCAGCTGCAACGGTGTAGTGATAACATACCCAGAAGATAAATAGTCTTTTGCGGTATATTTTGTAATAGATTCTATATTATTAAAATAAACAGATTTTGTTTAGGTTATTTTCAAACTTATGCAGTGAAGTACATAATATAAAATATATTATATTATGCCGTAGAGGCACACTGCAGCCATTAATGGCTGCAATCCTCCAGAAAGAGACGGCTGGACTGGTGAAGGACTGCGTCCGCAAAGGTTACCGCGTGAATGAACATCTTTCTGCTGTTGTTTTGTATGTCTAGTGACGAAAACCCGAGATACTTTGCACTGGTTATGTGGCAATCCATCTTACATGGACCGAATGGATAACAACGCAACCGAATTTGATGATTTAATCGATTATAGATATTTGTTTATGAGCCATTAATTCATAAGTAACGTAACCTGAACTATACACGAATTTCGGTATCAGTTTTGTCAACAAAAAGGTCATTACCGTGAACCTTAAGTTAAAATGTTTTCTTTATAAATCCTATATTTAAAACAGTGTAAAATTATTTTGATTTTGTATGATTTCAATAATTAATTCAAATTATATTATTCACCTATTTTAGCAACCAAGGTAAAACTAAATATAAAGCTAATCCCGAAACACGTTGCTTTAGTTAGAGCTATTTAAGGTAACGAGTCCATAACTCCAGTCTTGTCTAGATGTTAACTAATCCTGGCTCGTAAAACTCCACAGATTCAGATACGAAATGGAAACACGATTAGACGAGTTTATTTAGTTTGATTGGAGCCCTTCTAATCCTGTATTACGGGGAGATGGCACGATTTCTTCGAGTCCATGGTTGATAATTCCAATTCCGTGCAACAGTGGGATCGGTTAAGCTGCAAGCCTCAAGACTCCCACGATACGTATCTAAGTCAGATGTTGTCTATCTTGCTTAGGGCGGTCGGGAGTGGGTTAATGACTCGGAAATCATTCGGGTTAAATTCCTCCGGGCTCGGATTGAAAGATAAGGCATTACAGATTTGTTAGTGTCAGCCTGTGGACGTAAATATTTTGTCGGAACACACTCGGCTTCTCCGTCGATATGGCTTCAAACATTCGTGTATGCAAATTTACAAATAAACATTCAACACTATACAACTATACATATTTGATTTTGTTGACATTTTATTTTTATTTGTATGAAACTGTTTTTCATGTATACCTTATACGGATTATGACGAGGTAGTTTAAGCCAACTTCCAAAAACGAGGAGGTTCTATATTCGATTATATGTATATCGATTTCTCTTAAATGGTTGAATCGATTTTAATGATATTCTTTTATTAAATGGTTTATTTTTATTTTTTATATGAGATAAAGCAACGGCATGCGGCTCACACGATGGTAAGTGAGTTCGGCGGTCCATGAACAAATGCGACACCAGCGGAATTGCAGATGCGTTGCCGTCCTTTTAAAAAAGTAGTATATTAGTAGGCAGTTTAAAATTTTTATGGGTCCCATATATATTTTAAAAGGTTAGAAAAATAGATCTTGAAGTTTTTAATCTATTTACACGACATTCTAGTTGGCACTTTGAACTTGTGGTATAACCTAGTTACCTCAAAAGAGTAAAACAATGAAGTCTAAAATAAGTAAAACCGACTTCACAAAAAAAAAAAAGAAAATCCACATAATAATTTCTGTTTTTGGGGCTTTGATTTTAAAATATACTATGTCTTAGCTTTAACTTCAAAAGTTAAAAGTAGAAGTAGAGTAAAAGAAGAGAGGAGGAGTAATCATGTTATTTTTTTATTTTTGAAGTCCTTTTTAATTATTTTTACAACAAATTTTCATTTTCTAAATTTACACTTGCAGTGTACTTCTTTTATTTATTTACTATTGGATGTTGTATTTACAAGCTACATACTGTACAGAATAAATCATAGAACTTAAGCTGTCATACTGGTAGCTAAATATGACCCCGATTTCCGGTTCATTTATCTACTCCCTCATCATTGTTCCGTTGCAGCCGCATGCAGGCGGTCAACGTTTAATTGATTATCCGATATTTAGCCTGGTAAAGCGACTGTCACCTTTTTCGAACCACATTCATCTTTTATGTCAGTATTGTTAACTTATAAACTTTATTTACGAAACAATCATTTCGTCATTATTTGAAAACATTAACATTTTATTTTCCGTGAGGCTTAAAATTATTCGAAATTCTTTAATAACGCAATTCTAAGATATAACAATATTTGAAAGATTTTAACTTATTCTAAATGCCTATATATTCGTGGGAGTAAAGAAATTTTATGTCGAACTCTCACCGACTAAAACCCCACGGTATTTCAATTTCGCCGCATATTGGCAGGGTTACGGAATATGCTCGGTCTCACAAGCACCGGCGCGGCGGCTCCATGGCGGCCAAGAGACAAATTCTTGCCTTTTTCCCTCTCAGGTTAGGCGATACCCCATACCCTGTGCCAACTATCGCTATTGTTTGTTTTTGGGTACGTTATTTAGATCTAATATTATATTAAGATCTTATATTAGTTAATTGAGTTGATAGATTAAACAACTTTCATTAATTGGATATTGTTATAATGTCTAAGGTACGTCCGTTCATACAATTGTCTATGTGTCTGCCAAGTACCACGTCTAAGGGCTTCTTGTTCCGTCCCTATGGTTGGTCCTCGAAGGTTGACAAATGAGCATACAGTAAACTGATGGTAAGTGGTTGCTGTAGCCCATAGACATCTACATCTATCCTCGATTACGAATCAAATTGCAGATGCGTTGTCACTGGTGAGGATTAAGACGGAATGCGTTGTTTCCAGTAAAAAAAGGTCTTCGATTCTTTACACTCACCATACGAAACACAGCAGCATTAAGCTACTATTTTACGCCGGTATTCTGTGAGAGCGTGGTCCTCCCCCGGTTGAGCCGACCTATTGGTGCTACAACTATACTACTAATATAACTGCAGCATGGCTCTACCACGTATAAAAATGTTCAGTTTATGTTCAGAAGTAAATATTTACGGGCTGCAAATGATGACAAATTTAGTAATTTTATAAAAAACCGTTACGCAGTTACGTTTGTAAGTTACGCACGATTTTCTCAAAAGGTAAAATTATAATAAGTTACTATTAAACATCTTGACTTTCTTAACCGCAAGGCGTGCCTTTGATAATTGACTCACGGGAAATTACATGTCAAGTGGCAGACAGTTGTTGAAGGCGTTACGGTACTTGATTACTAACGATTTATTTCATAAGCGATGTAAAATGATTCGGCCAAGGTCTTACATATAAATATATTTGTATTAATGTTTACGTAAGCTGCATGAAGAATTCGTAATAATATCCTGAAGATTTTCAGTCACGGCGGTCAGTCTCAACGGAGCCATGCGAGCATTGCTGTAAAAGGCTACTTTTAAAATAAATCAGTAACTTATCGACTTAATTTTTTAATTTACAAAGTCTACGAAATTATTGTTAAGACCTTATTATACTAAGGCTATTCCTAATTAATGCTGTTATGTATATTTATATACATTGTAAGCAGACGGGACAGTGTGGCACCGCCCGGTTAAGTGGCTAGGGTAATTAATGTGCCGTCAAACGAGTGCACCCGGAAAATCAATCTAACCTCGCTACACTTAAAACTTTTGTCCGCTATGAATCACTTCAGCAATACATTATGTAGAAATTATTTTTTTTATAGAAGAGGGGGCAAACGACCATGCGGCTAACCTGATGTTAAGTGACTACCGCCGCCCATGATCAACCGCAACACCAGGGGGAATTGCAGGTGCGTTGCCGGCCCTTTAGAAAGGAGTGAGCTCTTTTCTTGAAGGTCCCCAGGTCGTATCGGTCCGGAAAAATCACCGATAGTAAACTATTCCACAGAGAGGTTGTACGCGGAAGAAAACTCCTTTTGAAACGTACTGTGGTGGACCGCCAAGCATCCAGATGGTGTGGATGGTATCGGGACGTTTGCCGCGTAGTGCGTTCACGAAATTTGGCGGCTGGGATTAATCCGAACAATTCCTCAGAGCACTCTCCATGGTATATGCGAAATAAAATGCAAAGAGATGCAACATCTATTCGCAGTGCCAGTGAATCGAGCCGATCGGAAAGCACTCGGTCGTCGACGATTCGAGCCGCTCTGCGCTGGATGCGGTCAAGTGGAAGGAGCTGGTACTGGGGAGCCCCAGCCCAGAGATGGGAACAGTATTCCATGTGTGGCCGAACCCACGCCTTGTAAAGTTGCAGGCGGTGTGCCAGCATGAAATACTGTCCCGCTCTGCTGAGCACGCCAAGCTTTTTAGAGGCCAATTTGGCCTTCTCTTCCAAGTGACCACGAAACTGCACGTCACTCGATATGTCAACGCCGAGGATTCCGATACTGGCTGAGGCAACAAGGGGAGTGCCTTGAAACTGAGCAAATACGACAAAGGGGTTCTTTTCAGCGGTTAACGCGCAAACTTGTGTCTTCTGGGTGTTAAACTGGACTAGATTTAGTCGCCCCCAATCCGAAACTCTGTTCAGAAAAGACTCGACTTCAGACACAAGTTTGTCCCGGTACTCGAAGACGTTTTTCCGAGAAATATTGGCTTTTTTTTGCGCCCGAAGCAATTAAAGGGCTACCCTATACGTAGGGAGGCGGAAAATGCATTACGCATACCACGATAGCCGGTCTATCGTGGTTATGAGGGGGCTCACTGTCCTACCGGGGACCCTAAGTGATACCCTCTAAAAACCGCCTTTGGGGACAGGCAACCGGCTGATTAAGCTCTATTGTGCCTTATCATGAGCGACCCTCTTTTGGGAAAAGAGGGCGCAGGCGGCTAAGTGCCGCTGAGGGATTGCCTACGAAGGCAAATTAATGTTAGATATTACAATAATTTTATTTAATTAGAGTTGGCCTGAGCCGCCAGGAGACAGTTCAGGTCGTTTGAAAGTTTATTAGGCGGGTCCGAGAGAGTTTCTCGGCCTGCGGACACGATAGCGAGAGGGGGGTGGGGCTGCATAAGAAGCTGCCTCACGAATTAAATGGTTTGGGTTCGACTCTGAGGCTTTGAAGAAGTTCTCAGAGAGTTTTTTAAAAAATTGTTGAATTGTTGGGAGCTCTAAGTCCCGATGAAGGTCGGCATTACGGACGTACCACGGTGCGTTCGCAGCTCGACGACAGAAGAGGTTCTGAACTATTTGGAGTTCATTTAAAATGTTAGGGTTTGCATGGGCAAAGACGGGGCCCGCGTAGGACATGACTGGTCGTATACAGACCTTGTAAAGGGTACGCTTGTTTCGAAGGGACATTTTACTGTGTCGGCCCAACATACTGTTGAGCCTACTCAGATAAAACCGTGCGTGACGGGTTACTCTTTTGACGTGGGGCTTGAAAGTGAGCCCTGTGTCTAGAGTGACACCTAAATATTTGGCGGACGTATGCCAGGGGACAGGGGTCCCTAGCATACGTATTGGTGGAGTGTTTTTGAGACGGCGTCGTTTATAATCGAAGTGAACGGCGGAGCTCTTCTCCGGGTTCTACATCGATGCGCCATTTTTTGAACCAAGCACCTAGGTCATCAACTGACTTTTGGATCTTGTTCCGTATGAAGGGTAGTGAGACACCTTTGCAGTAGATGGCAGTGTTGTCTGCGAAGAGGGAGAGTTGAACACCTTTCGACGGGATGGGAATGTCGTTGGTGAACAGGATGTACAGCAGAGGAGCAAGTACTGAGCCCTGAGGGACACCAGCCTTGATAGTTCGCTGTGAAGAAAGCGTGCCTTCGTGTCTAAAACGAAAGGTACGATGTTTTAAATAGGAGGCCACGAGACGAACTAGACGATCGGGGAGACCTATTTTATAGAGCTTGTAGATGAGGCCTGTGTGCCAGACTCTATCGAAAGCTTTGGCTATATCGAAAAAGACCGCGATGGTCTTATGACGACGAGGATAGAAACCGCTGAGGATATATTCCACAATGCGGTGAACCTGTTGGGGACATGAGTGTTTGGCTCGGAAACCGAATTGATGGGGAATGAAAAGAGGGTCGCCGTCTGTGGGAAACAGATAGCGCCTCATACGCGTTTGGATGACTCTTTCGAAGAGCTTGCCCATTGCCTTGAGGAGGCTAATGGGGCGATGGCTGGAGGGGAAGGTTGAGAGGCTTGCCTAGCTTGGGAATTCCAATCACAGTAGCCTCTTTCCACGTAGTGGGGAAATAACTGAGGTTGAAGCAGGCGTTGAAGTAATAGATAAAAAGGTTAACACCTGCTCAGGAAAGTGTTTTAGGGCTTGGTTGGAGATGCCATCCGCACCCGGAGCCTTTTTGGGCTTAAGTCCTTTGATGAGGGATGAAATCTCATCATTGGACACAGAGATAGGTTCGGAGGCCGTAGGGGGTGAGTTCCGGCGGCGGACCTCATCCTCCACTGCCTGGACGTGAGAGGGGTCGACGGGTTGAGAACTAGGAGAGCATTGAGCGGCAATGCTATCTGCAAAGCACTCAGCCTTTTCTTCGTCCTCGAAGGCAACCGTGCCGTCGGGACGGGAGAGAGGGGGGAGTGTGGGTGATAGCGTCGGAGGATAGATGCGGAGGGCTCTAGCCATCTGATAGTACGCTGTGTGAGAAGGAGAGATATTCTCCATGAGCTTACTCTTTTCGATGTCTCGAAATTCAGAGAGGCAGAAGCGGAGTTCTCGTTGAAGACGATTGGCCGCGCGCCTATATTCGGGGGTGGGATATTTTGCTGCTCTCCGGAAAGCAGCTTTTTTGGCTTTTTAATAGGTTGCTAATATGTAGGGGAAGCCCACTATTGTTAGCAACCGGGACGACCCTTTCGTTCTCCTTAAGGGAGGATTTAATAAGGGTGGAGAGTGAATCGACCGCGGTGTCGATTTTTTCGGGACTATCTAAGTCCGACGGTAGGGAGATGGTAGAGTCCTGTGAGTCCAAAGCTGAAAGGGATTCAAGGAGTCCCTAGCTAATAGGGACTCCTTGAATCCCTTTCAGTTAGTGAAGGTTTTCGTGTGTGTTGGGGGAGGTGGCTGATGGCCAAGAATGAGGGAGACCGGTCGGTGATCTGATCTTAGATCGTCTAGTGTCTCGATTGCTCTGAGGTTGAGAGAAACTCCTTGGAGTAACGCAAAATCTAACACATCGGGGGCGTGATCGGTGTTATCGGGAAAGTGAGTAACACCGAGAGGACTATGGACGGTAATATCAAGAGACTGCGTGATATCGAGCAGTATCTTGCCACTAGGGGACGTAGTGCGGCATGTCCATTAAGTATGCTTGGAGTTAAAATCTCCAAACATAAAGACTGAATTGCCTAAAGATAAAATGGCCTCAAAATCCTTTTTGAGGGGATAGGTTCCTGAAGGGATGTAACAGGAGGCTATGAGGATGGACTGATGTCCAGTCGCAGCTAGCCTGCATACCGTGGCTTCCATGTTGGTAAGCTGCGGAGTAGAAATTGGCGAGCAATGAAGTGTCTTCTTGTAATAAATGGCCGTTCCGCCGCCTCGGCGGTCGGGTCTGTCGTTACGAAGAAGAGAGAAGTTTTTAATAGAAAGGCCTCTAGTGTCCTTAGCTTTGAGATTAGTTTCCTGTAGGAGGAGGAAATCGACTTCACGATTCCGAAGAAAGAGCTTGAGCTCTGGGAGGTTATTTCGCAAGCCGCGAATATTAAATGATACAAGCGATAAACCCTTAGGTTTGATACGACCGTGAGATCTTGGTAGGTTAATTCGCTCAGTCATTGAAGTTAAGTTAATTAAGTTAACCTAACGTACAACGCTAACAAAAGGTTATTGTGCTCCGCAAGAACGAGGAGACGTTCTTGGGGGGACTTGGCCGCGCGCAGTTTGCGTGATACTACTGTTATTTCCTAACATCTATATTCCTAATAGCGGAATATAGCGTGTTGTAGTCGTCGATTGTGGGCTCTGCTTCATGAGCGTACGAGGTTGTCCGCGGTGGGTCTGCCTTTTTTGGGCCCCCAGGGAAAGACTGGAGGCTGCATTGGCTTGGAGAAGCCCGGAGGGGGGCCAAATTATGCCCTGAGGGGGCCTAGGGGGACCCTGAGAGGGCCGTGAGAAGCCCTGGGTGGGCTGAGAGAGCTTGACGGGGCCGTTGTTGGAGGGCCGGGAATGAGCGGTCATTCATCGGCGGTGGAGCTTGCCTACTGGGGCGAGGTTGAGGTGCGCGTGGGCAACCCTTGTAATTAGCCGGGTGTCCTGTCTGGTTGCACAGGACACAAGCGGGCGGGGATTCGGCGTCTTTGGGCCGGGGACACTCTTTCGTGTTATATGGTTCTAGGCACTTAACGCACCTGGGTGGGGCGGAGCAGTTGGCCGCCGCGTGACCATAAAGTTGGCAGCGGTGGCACTGCGCCAGGAAACCGGGCCTATGTGGGGGGCTCTACCTTCACCCTTGACAGGCCACACACTGTGCGTACCTGCCGGAAGATGGCTTTAGCCTCCGGCACGTTTGTTAGGATTACTAGGGGCAAGGTTGCATCTCTTGCCCGTTCTGTTGTGCATTTTGTGCACGGCTTCGACGGGAAAGCCTTGGGACTTAAGGTCCTCAAGTATTTCCTCGTTCGAGAACTCGAAGGGGACGCCTCGGATGACGGCCCTGACTTTACGCTCTTCCGGGAGAGCGTAGGTGTGGTAGGAGACTTGTTCGGCTGTGAAAAGCCTGGTGAGTTTTCGGAAATCCTCGATCGAGCTGGGGATGATTTTGATAGCCTCCCCGAGGTTGACAGCATTGTCCTACTTAATTCCTGCGTCGTAGCAGGTTTTCGACAGTTTGGTGAATTTGGCCTTGTCTCTGGAGCACATCGAGAGGAAGGTTTAGATGGAGTTGGGATGTCAAGGGACATGAGCGGGATGGCGGCAGCGGCGGGGGCTGCGGAAGTTGGAAGAGCGGCAGGGGCCGCTGAGATAGGCGGGGTGCGTTTTATCGCGGCGCGCTTTCCGTTGCGCTTGGAGTTGACGGCAGTGAATGTGGACTCCCCGGTTCCGTCGGAGTCAGAGGACTCCGATGAACCGGAGCCTGTAGTAGTGGCGCGCCTCTTCCGGGAGGACGGCGCCGAGGACTCGGAGCATGCGTACTCCATTTCTAGGGGGGCAGATTCGAGCGGGGCAAAAGAGTTCCTCGTTTCGAGGTAAGATGCGATTACAGGCGGCGGATGGTGTGCCTGAGGGGCAGGGAGGGAAGCCTGGGCGGCGATGGTGGCGATGGCGGCGAGGACTGTCTCATTGCCATTTAAACCGAATTGGTTAATGAGGGCGGCGAGGGACTCAGTGAAGCTGGGTGTGGCCATTTTGGGTCAGTAAGCAAGCTGAGCTATGTAAAAAATAAAGATGAGGACGGGTCCCTGTTCTCGGTAGAACAGGGACTAGATCGCGAGACGTACTACGACAAATATTGGCTCGGCCGATGTAAAGAGCATCACCAGTGCTGTCATCTGCATAGCAATGAATGTTACGGGTTTGCAACATATCATTGATATTGTAACGCTTCCCCCCCTCTCATAATAATAAATATATTAGATTAAATATAATTAATTCTCCTTTATAATAAAAATTATATATATGCGACTAGGATAAATAAAATATGTTTTGATCTTTCTAAATGATCTTTCTAAAGGTTTAATAATAGGCCGTTTGTAATATTTTTGGCGTGATCGTCTTAGTTAGGACCCTTATTTACGTTGTGTTTGTTTAGTAACTTAGTTCTTTTAGGTGTCTTTTGGAAGAATAAATATTCACTAGAGCAATTGAAAGCTGTTGGTAGTGACTTATAAGCTAAGTGAACCCCGTTCACGAAGACAGGGCTCGAGAAAGGTTAAGAACATAAAACGTCCCTATTCCACTTGTATCAGGTTTACATTATTAATTTATTATTATTTATCCCTTCCCGCTCGGAAAAAGGGCTGATGACCCGATACAAGGGCTTCGCTCTCCTACATTTATTTAAAAAATGTAGGGGAGGCACACGGCCCCACACACGCCGTGCACGGTGAGCGCCAACCATTTTGATGCACTCCCCCCGAAGGGAAAGCTAATTCGGGAACTGGACCGTAGTCCACAGCAAAATAACTGGCAAACCAGTAAAAGAGGCTTGACCCCTTGTTAGTGCGTAAGCACAAACATCGACCGAAGTCGCGCATGTCAATGCGTGTAAACGCCATACAGAATACGAACGAATCCAGCCACAGTGAATGTACGTCACACGGTCTAGGCAAATAGGCACACTGGCCGTAAACCCTCCGTGAGCGCCACCACCTGCCAGACCGCCGCTCCTGCAGACGTGATGTAAGTGTATGGCATCACCACCAATTGCATGATCAGCACGGCTACTAGCCGCAGAGCGTGTCATGAGTCTACCGCTCACCTCAAGGGAATGGGGTCCCACGTTGTGCGGCTTTCGGCCGCAGCCTTGAGAGTCTCCTCAGATCCTCCCGCCAGCTACCACCCGCATGAGGTCGACACATATGCTCCACCAACCAATACAACGGCAGATATAGCCAAAAGGCAGTTATAAGATAAGAGTAATAATTCGCTATCAGAAAGGGTTTGTGTCACTGACGTTGAGTAAACGCATTTTCGATCATGTTTGTCTCACCCACCAACAAGTTGCCTTCAATCATTCAAAGGTGGGAAAGTTACAGAGATATAATATTATGTTGTTATATAAAACATCATGGAGGGCAGACAGTCTGCAGCCCCGTAATGAAGGGAACCGACTTGGGCAAAGCTACTCAGGCGTGAGTCAAACCAAGACGCAGAGAGCGCCATTGAGAATAGCGTCCCACCAAACAACCATCGCAAAGACGCAACGCTGCAGAACGCAACAAGCATCAATACGACTATCGTCGGGCTTACACCATCCCAAGGTCCCCCATACATCCCAGCAGACATCACCACCTGCATACCTCCATCGACCAGAACCACAAGAGTGCGTCGAATCAGGCGCAGCACACCCGCAGATCCATCACAAGACGCAATATCGCAAGTAGCAGTAAGCATCAATGCAACTATCATACGGTTGGCGCCCCCTCACAATACATCCACATGATCCCTATCGACTTTGGTAACAAAGTTTGTATTGTTGTTAACTAAAAAATATCACCAACGTATACTAAGACGCCAATGAACAAAACTCCACGTATCATAGCGCTTATGCACTAAGACATGAAGTTGAGTATGCCTGTTACACTTAAAAGTGCTACCAAACACACTCATCATCCCAATCCGTAATATAGACGAAGCATCGCTATGCGCTACTACGCCGCCCACAAACGGTATGGGTGTGCGATGTCCACGGGAAAGCCGTATTGCTACAACAAACCCGCTTACGACCGGCACTAAGAGGTTATTTGTTTACCTCCATCGACCAGAACCACAAGAATGCGTCGAATCTTATGGTTATTAATGTAATTTTATTGTTTAATATATATCTTTTAAGACTATTTTTGACGCCCCTTTATATTGAATTTAATTATTAATAATAATATTGGGCCGTCACAATATGTTGAAGAAACAGCGTTGGCGATAGCACGCAGCCTTGTGGAACACCAGCATTAATAGGCTTGCGACCAAACCATGGCTGAGATTCACCTCCAATGGGCACCACAGAGGAAGGAATAAAAAGTTCCATACCCTGAAGTACCACATCAGCGACAGAATCCGCAACAAGGTTGGGATCGTCCGGCGAGAAGCAAACCCGCCCCCAAGGGTAGGATGCAAAGAAAGACCGCATTCCATCCCAATCGGCTGATCTATAGTGCCAAACACGGCGGCAGCCTGCAGAATGCAACTGCGATTTCAGTGTGAGTGGCACCACACTCCGGACAAGACAATGGTCCGAGGAGCCTAATGGGGCTTCGACGGAAATCTGATATCCGTCCGGGTGAGAGGTCAGCAGAAGGTCCAACAGATGGAGGAGAACAGATGATCCTCCACATCTGGAATCCGCGTAGGCGAAGTAACTTTTTTGAAGTTGAAGTAATTTATAACGAACATTAAAATCACTTTCATTTAGTGCATATTTTAAATATATTGTAGTTTTTTTAATATACATCGCCAGTAGTAGATGAATTATTAAATACATGAATATCGTCTGCCGAACTGTTTAATAATTTGTTGGTAGATTTTTGCCACATACTACATAAACGTAGTTATTGTGCAATTTAACTTATTTGCGCGTGTAAGCTTTTTAAAAATTATAAAATAAATAAAATACTAATTACTAAAACAGAAACCTTTATTCTATTGTATTTATAATAAAAAATACTAAAAGTAACTTAGTGAAATTAAAACACTTAGTTCTAAATTATTTCAAAACTCCACCTAAAAGAAATTTATTTATCTAAAAATTTTAACATGTAGGTACATATTTTCGACTTTTAATATTAAAAGTTAGATCTGTATTGTAGGGAATATGTTTACCTCCGATAATTTTCTTTTACCTATATCACAAACCTACATACTGTCAATACTTTTTATTTATAATTATGTATTTCATCATATTATTCATAATTTTTTTATGTCTTTTACCAATTTATGTCATATAGTCTAGATCAAAATACAACTCGTAATTCCAGCTGCGTAAGCTTTTTGTGACAGATTTGTTTTAAATTCCGAAGTAGGTACGGTAAATTTATGAAAAAGTTTGCGGTTACATCGAATCATAATCACACGGTGTGTTTCACACCTAATTCTAAGATAACTAGTACAATATAGTATAATGTAAATGCAACTAAAATGTACCTTAAAGGGATAGTTTCAAACATTTCTTTAATTTACACAGAAGTTTAGAAATAGTTACATTGTTAATAGTTATATTACTTTTACATAGATCGAAAAAGGTTGCTAGAAGTATGACATCAATAATGGCGACTTTTTAAAACCCTTTTCGAAATTGTATAAATAAAATTTACTACAGAAAAAAAAAAGAACAAGAACATGTACCATCAGTTTTACTTTATCTAGTGAATATAACGATAAACCATAGTAAACTTAAGTACGTAAAATGTAATCTTTCATACTATTATTTCATATTTTTTTAGGACACAGTAATAAAATAATACTAAACAATAACTGAATAGAAGCGATTATAAAATTGACTTGTGCCTTAATACAAATGCAATTTATGTGCTTAAAATGTAACTTAATTTTTTATAATGTTTGCATTTTTTTAGGAATTTAGGATTGCATTTTCTTAGAAATAGTAATAAAAATATTGAAAAATCAATTGTATCGTGAATAATTTGATAAATAATTTCAACATAATCGTATGTTAAATACAAAACATTTAATTCATAACTTTTTTAGAACTAAATAGCTAAATGAACATTAAAAAAATCACAAATTATTAAATTTTAAATTAGTTTAATTAATTTTTTTTCAAATTTAATAAAATAGTTATTTTTTACAATTTACTCCCAATGAATTAACATGATATACAACTTGAAAAGTACAACTGCAGAACGACCTCTTGGAATTGCTGATGTCATATTGAACGATTAAGAACGATCTATTTAATGTTTGAGCTCGAAATAATTATTTGGGATGTTTAAAGGGTTATAATTTTTGAACGCATAGTTCGATTTTGACTTGCTTGATGGCATTTTATGCAGTTTTTAAAGCAAAAACTTTTCTCTGAAAAGTTATCTCAAAAAACCGATTATTTAGAAATTTATTTTTGAAAGCGTCGTTCGATTTTGACTTGCTTGGTGGCATTCGACGCAGTTTTTTAAGTACAAAAAAGTGTTTCTAATATCTGGAGTGGTCTGGAGTTGATTAATCAAATATTTTGAAAGTTATTTACAAAAAAATTTTGGCTTTTATTATTTGAAAATCTTTAAAGGGATCGATTGTCTTGAAAATCTAATCAGCTCGAAGTATCAATGTACACTTTGGAACGCCGTGTCTCCTATCTCGATTAGTTGATTCATTCTAAAAATATCGTGCGACAAACATTTATTTACACGCACGCATGCACACGTACATGTGCACGCACACGTGCACGCGTACGCACGCACGCACGCTTGCACGCAAGCACGCACGTTCGCACGCACGCATGCGCGCACACGTGATGCATGGGTAACGTTTGGACGTCACGTGACGGCTGGAAATAGTCGAAATGGCTTCCTAGGACCTCAAAATGTGGAGATCTGATGAAAACTCTCATTCTTAAAATCGGACCGGAAGCTATAACTTCCTACTTTTGAAAGTTATTAATTTTCAAAGCGGAAAGTTAATAACCACCATTACCCGTTACTCTAAAAAATGGAGGAGTTTCTCAATTCGACTTTATGCCCCTTTTATTATGCGAATGTTACGCGAGACTTCGGCAATTGTGAACCGATTTAAATGATTATTTTTATGAAATAGGATATACATAGTGATGGTCCCACAAACATTTACAGAAACATTTTTATTACAACGAGATTCTAGTACAATGAGCTGTTACTTCATCCACACTAAAGGGCCATTAATAAAAAATTGAAACCGATTTCAAATAACTAACACATTTAAATTGATTTCACATTTTGAAGTCGGGGTTTTAAATTTTTTATATGCTATGACTCAGCACCAACTTCAGATTATATAATTATATAATTGTTTTTAGTTCTTTGAAGATGGCTTTTACTTTTTAAAATAATATTTTAAATATTATGATCTTGATTTTTTTATGACCCATGATAAGACCGATAATAAATATCCGGGGACATATTAAAGTATCTATCATCCAAAAATATTAAACACAGATAAAAACATTGGCACTCGATTTTTGGCGCAGTAGTAACAAAAGTAGTGACTTCTTGACAGCAGTATTGCTGTATAGTTGGAACTTCATTTCAGTTGGTAAATTTGCTGAGCGTTGGTCCGAAATTGCGAGCTTATTGCACCTACTGCTTGCTTTTCAGGTCGATGTCAAAGCTTTGTATGTGGAAAGGTATTCCGGAATCAAAAAACTTATTTGAAATTATTACAATGTGAAAATTGATGCGTGAAACAAAATTGTGTTTATTAAATTAAAAAATACGTCATTCCCGAACTTACACAGATTTTATCTTGTAGTGTGGAGGCAGTTTCCTAACATAAATTGTATCTATAAAATGAATGATAAAGTTTAATTTTAGTTTTTCAATAAAATATAAAATAAGTCACTCAAACGTGATAAAATTCGTAAAGAGTAGGTAAAAGTAATTATTACGTAAATTTATGAAATCATTTCAGAAGAAACTACTAAGACTGCAGAATGTAGGTGAATTATTCTTGCCTTCACACTAGATCTTTTTATAAAAACTAATTTGGTAATTCGTTAGGTATTATTAAATTACTTTGCTAAACTGCTTGGCCAATTTCTTGTATTCTATGTACTCACGTAAAGGCCAAACTTACCCAGGTCATCATGGGAAACCTGCCTAGTGATAGGACGTAGCATGCTTTCCCATTTCTAAGGACAGGCTTATATTTTGACTCGTAGTGCTTTATATATGACAAAACAAAGATCATGTTCAATGTCCATGTCACACCTATGCCGGTAGTTGTTGGGAGCACTATGCTCGAAGTTGTTGACGAGTACGTTTACCTGGGACAAATAGTCCGACTAGGTAAGTCCAACTTCGACCGAGAGGTCAATCGACGGATTCAACTCGGCTGGGCAGCGTTCGGGAAATTACGACACATCGTCTCGTGATGACTTACGGATCTGAGACGTGGTCCTTCACTGCTGGCCGTATGAGGACGCTCAAGGTCGCTCAGCGAGCTATGGAGAGGGCTATGCTCGGAGTTTCTCTGCGTGATAGACTCAGAAATGAGGATATCCGCAGTAAAACCAGAATGACCGACATAGCCCAACGGATTAGTAAGCTGAAGTGGCAATGGGCCGGCCATATAGCTCGAAGAACCGATAACCGATGGGGAAGAAAGGTTCTCGAGTGGCAGCCTCGTACCGGTAGGCGTAGTGTAGGGCGACCCCCCACTAGATGGAGTGACGACCTGGTAAGATATGCAGGAAGTCGATGGATGCAGGTGGCTCAGGACCGTGCTTTGTGGCATTACTTGGGGGAGGCCTATGTTCAGCAGTGGACTTGTGAAGGGCTGTAATGATGATGATGATGATGAAGTGCTTTATGACAAAGTTATATGTTTCCTGTGCCCCAAATTAAGTCCCTATTTACAATTCGGACTTTGCGCAGCAGGAATAAAAACCAAACTTGTATCAAAATAGGCTATTATAACTATATTTTTTGGCTATAACTTGTAAAACAATGGTGGTCGACCTCGTGATTAGTCTCAAATGAAAGGTCTCTACAAGTTCTACACGTTTCTCACGTTATTTTGTTTTTTGTTTATAACTAGTACACTAATGGCGATAAACTCCTAGTGTTTATTCTCAAATGAGAGTTTTCGACAAGTTCTACAAGTTTCTCATGTCACTTTATAAATCAGTTTGGAAGTGATTATAAAGATTTTATAGACTTTAATAATTTCGTCCGCACCATGTTATATCGCCAATAGTGTAAACCATAGACACGCTGTTTAGTTTAAAAATGTTAAATAATACTGACGTTTATTTTTAATAATTTTTAGGATTCCTTGGAACATATAGAACTTATAGTAGACAACGAAACCCAACATGAGGAGTATTCAGATTGTCTGTTTCTGTGTCTGCTTTCCATAATATTCCAAGTATGTCAGACAAGTTTTACATAAAATATCATAATAAAGTATGTTTTATGTTACTGCGGATATCCTCCTTTCTTAGTTTATCGTGCAGAGAAACCCCATGCATAACCCTCTCGCGCGTATGAGGAATCTCAAACTTGCGGAGCAACCTTGAGCTCCCTTATACGGCCAGCAGTGAAAGACGTCTCAGATTCATAAGTCATTACTGATAACACGCAGTGGTTACAGTGGTACGAGTACAATCTTGTTTCCAGGTTTCCAGGTATACTTTACGAGAAGATGTGTCGTAATCTCCCGAACTCTGCCAGCCGAGCTGGATCCATCGCTTGACCTCTTGTTTGAAGTTGGATTTATCTAGTCGGACCATTTATCGCCGGTAAATATACTTCGCGACAACTTTGAGCGTAGTGCTCCAAACATCAAACGGCATAGGTGTGACATGGACGTTACACATGGCCTTTGTTTTGTCCATGTTCATTTTATGAGGGAAGGTTAAAATTCACGGAATGATAGGGAAAGGGAGTGAAATTATTTATATCCTTTTTGATATATTCTCTATTGACCCGGTTACACTTCTAAGACCGTTAGCTATAGCTTATTTATTACCTTCGAACATAATGTTTTGTCAAGGCCCAGAAATAGCCGATTTCACTTCTTTGTTATCTGTAAATTTCTTTTTCCTAAGCTCCTTTTTCACGTTTGGCAACAAATAATAATACACAGTAGCTTAATCCAGCCCAAAGGTACGGTGGTTTAAAGTTTTGAAGCCGCACTTGCATAAGGAAGCCATTGCAAATTGAAACCACTTTCCCTTTGTTTTTTCTTAAATCACATATTTAATTTTTTCTAGTAGCGTAGCGTAATATCATCCGGTGATATTGATACCTTTAATAAAATCCCCTCTTAATCGCAAAAAACTGAAGACATAGTTTTTTCAGCCAATTGTGACGCCTTGAACTTCCTAGATCGTGCAGCGCCGTTTTTTGCTACTGCATGCTTCTGCTTTGACTCAGGTTTATAGTAATGAACCCAAGTTTTATTCACTGTCCCAGTCCGGTTCACAATTTCGCCCCTTTTCTCTACACAGGTTCAAAAAGCGTTTCTGAAGTGGTGTGAGCATTCTTGTATTGACCTTATACACGCCAGGGTGATTATGAAGAATGCTTAAAATGGTCTTAGATGTTACTCCATTCAATTTTGTGGTCTGCTTTTTCTTCATCTTTCGACAATGTCTGAGGGAGATGCCTCAATCGGTTGGTCTCTTACCCGTTGGTAGCCACTATTGAGGTTACTGAGCATATTGCTTAGGTTCTTCAGCGATTCTGCCATAAAGACTTTATCGTCGGACAATTGCAGGTTAGTGATGTACTTGCCATTAATGTTAATAACGTATGATTTCCGGTCCTGTAGCTTGAAAACATCTTTCAATGCAGCGAATAAGAGTTTCGAGATATAACGTCACTCTGTCTTACACTTCTCTGGAGTATATAGGTTTTGTACTCTGGTTCAGTACTCGGATAGCCATCGTGGCTCTACTGTACAAACACTTCAACACTTCGTTATTTCGACAGTCAACTTGACAACGCTGTTGGAACTGAAGCACCGCCCGAATTTCGAAGGATTTCAAAGGATTTCTCATAGTCCACATACGAGAGTTATGTACAATTTGTCAAAGGATGTGTATGTAATTTAAGGTATTATTTTTTACTATGTTTGAGCAGCTATGCAGGTCTAAAGAAAGAGACTAGTATCACTGCGACCTGCTATGGCTATAGTTCACTGCTAAACCCTATGTCTTCAATGAATAGAAGGGGTTGCTTAGCTGTGAGCAATTTTACTTCTTCTGGGTGGAATACATAGTTTCCCAGATGAGTGTTACTTTTACGCATTAAGAGTCCGCAATCAGTTCGGATGTGTAAAGGCATTTCTTCCGTTAGGAAACAGAACCAATACATCCTTGAGTTGCTTAGTTCCGGGACGCACATGTGCTATTTAGGACAACAGTGTCCAGTTAGGACACTTGTCCTAAATAGCACACTGTTTAGGTTAGGTTGGTAAGAACCAGAATGCGCAATTTATTTTTGCGTAATCCCAGGGCTTCTGAAGCGAATTTACGATCAAAAACTCGGATTAAAGTTTAACAATGTTTTAAGTCTGGTTTGTCAGACCAGATCTTAAGTGATAAAGACTGTCAAGGCTCAATCGAGCTAGGCTTTTTTAGATTTCACGAAATGGCTCGGTTCCAAACTGTGTGCTCTTTATGCCTTCCCGTACGAGCTCAACGGCAAGTTCATTGCCTACAATACCCGCGTGACACGGATTCCATCTTAAGACGACCCTATTGTTAAATCCCAGGGCGTTTAGACGGTTCATGCAGTCTCCAACTAGCTTCGCGTTCGCTAAGTTTGACCTCAGCGCTGACAGCGCTGCTTGACTATCAGAGTTTATATAAAATATATAGTTGACGTAGTAGTTTTTCAGATTGATTTCCGTACACTGAAGTATGGCGAAAATTTCTGCCTAGAAGATAGAAGTGAATCTACCGAAATTCATTCTAAGTTTGAATTTGGGGCATTTCTCACGGATCTCAATTTGTAGGAAAGCAAGCTCAAACTGCCTTGGGTGTTAATCCTACATAAACTAGCCCCGCCGATTTGCACGTAAAAGATTTGAATACGAGAGCAGAATGGGTTTGAGTATAAATAACAAAGCATTATCATCGACTGTTGAGGGCAATAATTGTCGAACAATATTTTAATGCATTTTGCATTAAGAATACTTCAAACAATTATTAAAGAAAACGGTAGTAGAATAATCGATAAGTGATACTTTACCTATAACAGAAAACTTAATATGTAAATAACAACAATAAAAAAATGATATATGTCCAAATAATAATTAAAATAGAAAAATAATAGCAATAGCAATAATGTTAAAAGTAAGTGTAACATTCTATTAAGAATTGTTATTAAAAGTAGGAAAAGAACAAGAAGTGTAGATTAATTGTATAAGGAAACAATGTAATTTCCATAAATCTTCTTAAAAAGTATGGCCTGAGCTAAATTGTAAGAAGTACAGAAAATAAAAAAATAAAATACTAAAATTACAGTAGAAAAATAAACATTGCTTATACCAACAAAAGATAACTTTTAACAGAAAGAAGGGCACTGCAGAATTAGTATTCTGTAGTAGGTAGAATAACTAATATAAAAAACTTATATATTTAACGTAACGTTACTTGTTTGAACGTCATTTACTTGTTTATGTCTTGCCTTAAGATAGGAAATCATTAAAAGGAATTTTACTGTGTTTCGTTAGAGTTAATATTGCGTTTGTGAATTAGAAATTAGAAAGAAAAAATATGTTTCAGAGCTACTTATAAATTAATTTCAGAGCTAATTAATATATTAATAGCATTTTCTACAGTTCTCTTTTTACGTGATGAAGTTCTCGTGTTCGATACAATAATAAATTGATATGGTTGACAAGTCTCGAAGTCAAAAAACCCCAACTCTCCGCCATCGCACGGCACTTCGCACAAGTTAAATTTAGTGTAAACAGAGGTAGTTATCGCAACACAACGCGCCACTAAATCTTCCACTACCGCCGGAGTACGCGAGGCCGTTTGTCATGTCACCTAACATCATGCTCACTATACTGTTTATGTCGTTACTGACGAGGATGACGATTTATAGAGAAAGGTTTCTAGCCAACTTCAAAAAAAGAGGAGGTTTACAATTCGACTGTATTTTTTTAATTTCTTTCTTTGTATGTATATTGCGCAATATATTCGTCAATTGTGAACTGATTTTGATGTTTCTTTTCTTTATTAAGTAAGTTCATGGTTATACATCAGGGCTGGGCTCATATAAATTTAGAGAAAAAGATCCACTCCTGAAGGTGGTAAAATAGGGGATGAAGATATTAATGTAACTATTTAGACAATATTAAAATTAACGCACATTTCTTAGTCCAATTTAGTTCAGGCTTTACAAATTAACTTTACTTTACTTACTTTACGTAGCGGCCTAGTGATTAAAACGCGTAAATAAATATTTTATCTATTTAAATATCTTCTTATTCTCTTGGATTGGCACGTATAAGTTCACCGCTGGACATGGGTCTCTCCCGTTGCAAGGAGGTTTGCGCTAATCTCACGCATGGCAGGCGGAAATGGCAATCACAGTACCAGAGGTTTCTTTATAGTATAAGGGTGACGTACGAGCACACAGTCCACCTGATGGTAAGTGTATGATGTGGTCCATAAACACGGTATTTATCCTTTTAAGTTTACGGTTAGACTCAAAATGCAGATGCGTTATCACTCCTGAGGACTAAGATGGAGGCATTTCCAGTAAAATGGGTCTCCGGTTCTCTACATTTGTGCTTAAATCATAATACAGCTGCAGCTTGGCTCTACCACTTAAAAACTGTCTCCATCGGGTTTGAGTATTAAATTCTAACTTTAAGTACCTAAGTGTATATTGCTTTGACATCCCTGAGGACTATGATCGAAGGCTTCGTTTTTAGTAAAAAGAGTCTCCGGTTGTTTGTACTCACAATTTGAAACATCATCTTAATATTACATGCTTTCTATTAGTTTGACCTGTATGTATATATCTTTACATGTAGTAAATCTGTAGAAAAGTCGTGTCTATAATTCTAATATATTCTTGAAAAAACAAGTCCAGGGACTAACAAAAGGGTACTGGAGCCAAATTAGTGGTTTTTAGAATTTTTATCTGTCTGCCTTTTTTATCTATCTGTCCGTGTATTCACGATTCACGCAAAAACTACTGGATTGACTTTCATGAAAGTTAGTAACTCGGGACAACTTATAGGCTAATTTTTATCCAATTAAGGAACTTAAAAATGGTTAAGTATTTTCCCATGCAGAATGACTGGTAGTTTTTAAATAAATACCATATTTATCATTGAGTTATACAACACTAGAGGAGCAAACCACATTACCGCGCGTCGAAAAAAGGGTAACCACTATCCAAACGCGACGACGTAGCTTTGAAACTAATAACAATTTTAGATAAACATAATATATCTATCTCACTTACACAAGTTGCGAAAAAAATATCGTCGCTAAGATTAGATAAAGATACACAAACATGCAATGAAGAGGAGGTAAACGATGGTTTGGTCGCTCCTGTGAAATAGCATCATGCTATAAGCAGGAGTGCTACGAAGCCTGGGCTGACGCATCAGCGTCCCGGGATGTAAACACCAGCGCTCTAAAAAAGAAGTATAATTCCGCCTCCAGGTCCTTCAAAAGAGTCATTGCCAAGGCAAAGTCAGAGCACATAGGCAGAATTGGCGAGAAACTAGTTCGCCTACCTTCTAGAAACCTTCTAGAACCCGTACATTCTGGTCTCTCGCCAAGGCTGTCCAGGGGAATTTCTGTCAGCCATCTCTTCCATTTCTGCACAGGGAGGACGACTCACTGGCCCATACCGTAAAGGAGAAAGCCGATCTTCTAGGCTCTTTCTTTGCGTCCAACTCGACTCTCGATGACGGGGGGAGTACGCCGCCGACCATACCGCGGTGTGAGTGCTCCATGCCGGAAGTGCAGTTCACACGGTTCGCAAAGCACTCCTCTCCCTGGACATGCACAAGTCGAGTGGGCCTGATGGAATCGCCCCAATTGTGCTGAGGACGTGTGCTCCAGAGTTGGCACCGGTTTTAACGCATCTTTTCCGGTACTCCTACCACCTAGACGTAGTCCCAAAATCATGGAAGACGGCTTTCGTCCACCCGATCCCTAAAAAAGGCGACCGCTCAGACCCGTCCAACTAGCGGCCTATCGCCATCACTTCCTTGGTCTCCAAAACAATGGAGTCCATTGTAAACTGCCAACTCATGAGGTACCTTGAGGATCACCAGATGATTAGTGACCGCCAATACGGTTTTCGCCGTGGTCGGTCAGCTGGTGATCTTCTGGTCTACCTAACTCACAGATGGGCGGAGGCAAGGGGGAGGCATTAGCCGTAAGTTTGGACATTGCGAAGGCCTTCGATCGGGTTTAGCACAAAGCACTTCTTTTGAAGCTCCCTTCCTATGGGCTTTCCGAGAAATTGTGCGATTGGATCACCAGCTTTCTTGCAGATCGGAGCATCAAGGCCGTTGTAGACGGTGCAAGATCCGATTGCAAGCCTATTAATGCTGGTGTTCCACAAGGCTGCGTGCTATCGCCAACGCTGTTTCTTTTGCATATCAATGATATGTTGCAAACCCGTAACATTCATTGCTATGCAGATGACAGCACTGGTGATGATCTTTACACCGGCAAAGCCAATGTTTCTAGGGAAAACGTCTCCGAGTGCCAAAACAAATTTGTGTCTGAAGTCGAGTCTTTGCTGAACAGAGTCTCGGATTGGGGGCGACTAAATCTAGTCCAGTTTAACCCCCAGAAGACACAAGTTTGCGCGTTAACCGCTAAAAAGAACCCCTTTGTCGTATCTCCTCAGTTTCAAGACACTCCCCTTGTTGCCTCAGCCAGTATCGGAGTGACGTGCAGATTCGTGGTCACTTGGAAGAGAAGGCCAAATTGGCCTCTAAAAATCTTGGCGTGCTCAGCAGAGCGGGACAGTATTTCATGCCGGCACACCGCCTGCAAATTTACAAGGCGCAGGTTCGGCCGCACATGGAATACTATTCCCATCTCTGGGCTGGCACTGCGCTAAAATAATCAATGGCATCAATCAAGGGCAGCCAATGTTGGAAAATTGGAAGTAGAAATAGATTTTAAGAACCTATTGCTGACAAAAATTGTTATATCCAATTTAATAATTTAAGGGCCGAGACCTCTTTTTACTTGTGTTGTAAAAAATAGCTTGCGCTTGATCGATTTTTAACTTCACATATGGAATATTTTATAGATACAGTTCTAACAATAGTTTATAATAAATCTATGGAATGTTTACTAAAGTGAATATTTTAACGTCCGAATTTCTTATCCTTATTTTATAGGGTAATCATAATCATCATATTCATTATTACAGACTATTAAACGTCTATTACTGTTGAACATAGGTCTCGATATAGATTGCCTACTAGGAAGGATATTTGCTTTAGATACCACACTTCGCGGGCGGAATGGCAAACGTATTTTTTTAATTTTCTAGATCTTTGTTTCACTTTGTCGCCTCTTACAAGACACACGAAAAGGTATGAGGTAGTGGATATTCTCACAACGCCACAACACGGTATATTGTATAGTGAAATATTTGCAGGTCATAAAAATTTCTAATCTTTTTACAGCATATGCTGCAGAATTCAGTCTTCTTGCCAGTTTTGATATATGCGGGCCCCATTGAAGTTTCGCGTCTAGTGTGATTCTCCATCTCAGCCCCCTATTTAATTACATTTGGTTACATTTAATTACATTGGTATTTAGATGTTTAACATTTGGAGTTATGAATTTCATTTATTTAGTTTTAGTGCCATTGCATGTGCAATTAATGTATGTAAAACAACTATTTCATGCAGAAGAAAGTCCTATTTTGGGAATTACGTATGTTATTTAATAAAAGAATGAAAAAATATACTGCATTTATAAAACTGCTGTAACAGGCCAAAGCACTTGAACACTTATAATGCGGCGCAAATCGCATTTAAATCAAATGTATAAACATTTAGCAGTATTTAAAGTTCCAATTTTAATAACTGTTGAATATTATACGGTAATCTATAATATTTCTATTATAACTGAAGCAACAAGCAACATATCCGCTCAAATTTGCAGTTGTCGGAAAAGCTCGGAGATTGGTACATAATATTGCAATCTCCGTCGGCAAACAGACGGTATGCGTTAGAAGGCAATACATATTTGCTTCGGGCGTCCGTGGTTAAACTTCCCAACAAACACAAATTCGCTCTTTGGTATTTAACCATTTGCGGTTACGTTATCTTATGCGCTCAGTTCTTATTACATAAGTGTATTCTACTTGCAATAAAATTAATTTAGATTTAAAATAAGTTATATATTTTTAGGGTTTATTCCAACCGTGTAGTGGTGTTGTAAAAATATCCATTATATCATCCCGTGGGTGTCGTTGGTGGCGTCTGAACCAGGAGATGAGCAGCAGCATCTTCCTGATAGTAAAAATAACAACCTGCGGTTGCCTACTAACTTGTCAAGCGTGGTAACTATGGCAAACATCCCCTGACGAGGAAGTCTATGGGAAAGCCCTTTGTCTAGCGGTAGATTTTTGAAAGACTGCAATGATAATGGTGATGATGATGAAAGTTAAGGTCGTCAATCCATCTGCAAACGATGACGACTACGAAAGGCAACTCTTCAATACAATTTGAGAGGTCCATGTCCAACATTGAACTCTTACGGGGTGATGAATAAGAAATGTATAATAATGTTTTATTTCTCAGGGAAAGTAAATATTTTAAGCACTAATAAAACTTTAAACTTATTATATAAAGGGCTTTAATAGCAATTTAGGAACAGTGATAGCAGAAGTTATAAGAAATGGGTAATTAGACTTACGTAGTGTAAAAGATATAGAGATAAAAAAGTAGGTAAATACGTAAAATTTGGATTTATGAAACACATATCACGTTTTTATTACGACATTAAGTGACAAACGAGCACACAGTCCATCTGATAGTAAGTGGATGCTGTGGCCCATAGACATCCACATTTATCCTCAATTAGGAATAAAAATGCAAATACGTTGCCACCACTGAGGACTAAGATGGAATGCCTCGATTCCAGTAAAAAGGGACTCCGGTTCTCTACACTCACCATACAAAACACAGCAGCATTACGCCGGTATTTTACGTTGGTATTCTGTGAAAGCGTGGTCCTGCCCCGGTTGAACCGAACTATTCATGCTACAACTATATTATAGCTGCAGCGTGGACTCTACCTCGTAAAAGATTATAATGCATTTGAAACCACAACCATGAGAAAGCGAGGAATCCGGAAATTAAAGCGAAGTTTCGGCGGAGAGGAACTCTTTTATGACGTTATCTAGCAGCAGCGTGTGTAGAATAAGTATACATTGTGATTCCGCTTCTGAAAGCTGCTTTCGTAACACAATGAAAATTAAATGAGTAATGCTGTATTACCATAGCAAAAGACACATTTTCATAAATTTTGTTAATCACAAACGTATAATTAATTTGGCACAAGTCGTGGTATTGTCGCACTTTGTTTGTTTGCGAGTGTCACCGATATATCTCAAAACTTTTGCATTGCAACGTCATATTTCTCGCACTTGCCTCATATCATAGTTCATTTTTTTATATTCGCAATTTCGTTCTATAGGGTTACTTAATGATTTGTCATAATGTGTCGTTACGATGAATGGATGGCTATGTCTATTCATTCATTAGAGTCTATCAAAAGTCTATTCCTGAACACCGGCCTCTCCCATATAATGCCTCGTTGCCACGTTTGGTAGGCGGGTTAGTGAATGCAGTTTTGTTTTCGTTAAGTTGTTATAAGTGAGGTAAAAGCTAGTGCCTATTCTCTTTTTCACTCTTCCTCTGTTGCTTCTTACTTTAACTACGATAACTGGTGGTAGTAAATTCTCTTACGTTGCAAAAACTCAACAATCTATTTAAAATAATTTATTTATTATACTGTGAACTATATTTCACTATACAATAAACCGTGTTGTGGCGTTGTGAGAATATCCACTACCTCATACCGTTTCGTGTGTCTTGTAAGAGGCGACAAAGTGAAACAAAGATCTAGAAAATTAAAAAAATACGTTTGCCGTTCCGCTCGCGAAGTGTGGTATCTAAAGCAAATATCCTTCCTAGTAGGCAATCTATGTCGAGACCTATGTTCAACAGTAATAGACGTTTAATAGTCTGTAACAATGAATATGATGATTATGATTACCCTATAAAATAAGGATAAGAAATTCGGACGTTAAAATATTCACTTTAGTAAATATTCCATAGATTTAGTATAAACTATTATTACAACTGTATCTATAAAATATTCCATATGTGAAGTTAAAAATCGATCAAGCGTAAGCTATTTTTTACAACACAAGTAATAAGAGGTCTCGGCCCTTAAATTATTAAATTGGATATAACAATTTTTGTCAGCAATGGGTTCTTAAATCTTTTTCTACTTCCAATTTTCCAACATTGGCTGCCCTTGATTGATGCCATTGATTATTTTAGCGCAGTGCCAGCCCAGAGATGGGAACAGTATTCCATGTGCGGCCGAACCTGCGCCTTGTAAAGTTGCAGGCGGTGTGCCGGCATGAAATACTGTCCCGCTCTGCTGAGCACGCCAAGATTTTTAGAGGCCAATTTGGCCTTCTCTTCCAAGTGACCACGAAACTGCACGTCACTCGATATGTCGACGCCGAGGATTCCGATACTGGCTGAGGCAACAAGGGGAGTGCCTTGAAACTGAGGAGATACGACAAAGGGGTTCCTTTTAGCGGTTAACGCGCAAACTTGTGTCTTCTGGGGGTTAAACTGGACTAGATTTAGTCGCCCCCAATCCGAGACTCTGTTCAGCAAAGACTCGACTTCAGACACAAATTTGTTTCGGCACTCGGAGATGTTTTCCCGAGAAATATTGGCTTTGCCGGTGTAAAGAGCATCACCAGTGCTGCTATCTGCATAGCAATGAATGTTACAGGTTTGCAACATATCATTGATATGCAAAAGAAACAGCGTTGGCGATAGCACGCAGCCTTATGGAACACCAGCATTAATAGGCTTGCAATCGGAGCTTGCACCGTCTACAACGACCTTGATGCTCCGATCTGCAAGAAAGCTGGTGATCCAATCGCACAATTTCTCGGAAAGCCCATAGGAAGGGAGGGAAGGCATTACGCCATTAGTTTTCCTGGATTCTTTGCATACTAGAGAACTTTCATAACTATAACTAACATATTAAGATGTTATTGATAACTTATTAAGGCAAAAAATAAATACATTATATATTTCACAAGGTCAATTTTACAAGCTATGTCACTTGATATGATTATATGCCACCCATGTGGTTTATATGTATATGATATAGCTGTAGTGTTATAAGAAATTTTAGCTATGGGGATTATAACAAAACGTTATGATCCAAAGTAAAAACTAAAATATGTTCAATATGTTATGTCTTACTTAAGAATATATAGTTTTTTGACCAAAAAACAATATTATATTCATTATTAACTGAAAGGATTTTCATTTTATAAACACCCCCTGTAATTGGATTACTTGAAATCTGAATATGATTTTTCAGTTTTAATTTGGATTAAAAATTATTCTCTTTTGATACATTTTATTTGTTTTGTATACCCATAAAAATAGCTGGACAAACAGATATTAATTTGTCTATTAAATTAGCAAATTTCTTATATGATTGCAGTGGATTGTAATTGAATTATCATTCATGTAAAATATTTGTGTTTCACTTCAGGTATGAAAATGCTATAATTTTATATATTAAGACCAAGTTATTTAAATGTACTTTTAAGGTATTGATTTTTTTTATTAACTTTATAATCCAATTAACAGCAATTCTAGAACTTTCCACTTTTTATTTTCTGTATCTCTTTATATATGTATTTATCATATCGTGGCATTTACCAATAAGTAAAAACAAAATTATCTCTAGTGTTGTTTTAATTAATTTTGTAGCTGTATTAAATACAATATTTTCTGACATAATAAACTCAATATATGTGGGAGGACATGCTTCACTCACACTAATGTATTGTTGTCGGCCTACTGTGAGAAAGTTTTTTTTAATAATATTTTAGACCATTTGTAATAAAATAGGTTCAAGTGAATTTGCTTGCTTCTTTAGTTGTGTTTACCTCTATTCTTTTTTCCTTGATGGTTGGGCTTGACGCCTGCCACATATTACTTGATAGTATCATCTCTGCTGGTATAAAGCAACTGCTGGAGGCTATTGCATGTCTAGTGAGTTGTTACTGATGGAGACAAGTCCCAATATTTTAAAGGTTTCTGAACGTTTGTTTTAGATTTATGAAGATCCTTTGATCTTTTTAAAACCAAATTCTGTGCCAAATAAGAAGTCACTTGAGTTTCCTTAAGAGCTTTCTTTATAATCATTGGTTAGCTCTGATAGCATTAATGCTGTTCTTAAAGGAACCTTTAAATGTATAAGTCACATAACAGTCTATTGCAGTTATTTACAGCATCATTATTTTATTCACCAGTCTTCTTGATAAGACCTGTACATACAATGTTGAAATTTGAAATTATATGGCTCATTTTTCACATAACCTACCTCTGATTTGTACTTGTTAAAAAATAATGGAAGTAAACTAAAGTGAAAAAATTACTTTTATTCCACCTAATGGTAATCGGTTAACGTTTTTTTTATAAAAAGAATATTAACAATGCTATAATCATTACTAATATTCCCCTTAACCACTCGTGGTAAGCTTAAATTGCTTGTGTTACGAGTGGTTCGCGCCAGTAGTCGAATGGCGGATTCGAACCCACGACCTTTTTGAGTTCCCGGTCGGCGCCCTGCAATTAGGCTACTGTCGCTTTTAGATTGTTGACAAATAAACTTAAATTAAATTAATGTAGATCATGAACACCTGTAGCAAATTTCATACAAAGAAGGCTATTGATGCGTTGTCACT
Organism: Parnassius apollo; assembly: GCA_907164705.1. Lineage (NCBI taxonomy): Eukaryota > Metazoa > Arthropoda > Insecta > Lepidoptera > Papilionidae > Parnassius > Parnassius apollo. The sequence continues at coordinate 5,740,992 of CAJQZP010001441.1, read as the reverse complement.
CCTGAGGATCAAGATGGAATGCCTCTCAGCCTGTTATTATATTGCCTGTCTTCAGAACGAAACACAGCAAGCACTGCTTTTTGGCCGTAGATATAGTAAGACGATAACACCAACCAAGATGAACTCTTAGGTTGAAAGAAGTCCTACCAAGAATCTACCACCTGGTACTATAATATTTAACATTTTCTTTGCAGGATTATCTTAGTAGCTGAAGCCCTAGCGCCTACAGTACGCAAATGGAAAGAATTCTAATTCTCAATAAATCTCAGATATGCCACATCAAAATATGTGATAGTTGACTCGAGCCCTCTAAACTTTTTTTCAAGAATGCAATACAATGGCTCCGTAAGAATAAGGAGCAGCGGTCTTAACGTAGCTGCAGCTGTTTCACATCGAGCATATTTTTTGGAAATTTGTTGTAAAAGTGTATACCTACATTGCTCCATGAAAGAATTACTAAATATTTGGATTCGAGTAACTGGTACAAATATCTTGTGCGTGTTCCTAGTATTATTAGTATTATTTGCTTTTTTACTGGAAAAGAGGCATTTCATCTCAGTCCTAACGGGCGACAACGCATCTGCATTTTGATTCATGATCGACGACTATGTGCTCATTTGTCACCCTTATTCTATAAAAAAGACTAAACATCACTATTACTTAATATAACTTTTTTGTTTTTGTGGAATCCTGTAGAATGTAGATATCTCTCGTTGGAATTAGCCTTCAACAATGTTAAATCCTCTTAGCAGCGCTTTTTAGGTCCATTAAAGTAAATATAATCGAATTTGCTTAACACAATTTCTAATCCCAACATCATTATTTACTATTGACACATTGGCAAGACCGGCAGCCTTCTCAAATATGTGTCCTGTGCGTGACTTGTGTTATCTGATTATGCCAGCGCTCGGGTGTAAATCAACCTGGTATACACAGTATTCGACGTTTCACGAAGACGTATTAAAGAATAAGACCGAACACTATAGAACTTAGCACAATTTTGTCATTGAAACAAAAAGAATACTTTCCTAGGCTAAAATAAATCTTTCAGTGAGATTTCCTAATAAAATTGTTTTGAAATAAGGAGGGACTTTAAAACACACAGTACGCTACCCACCTCAACTGACAGATTACAGCATTATTTTCGGTACCAAAATTTCGTCATCATCAATCAAGCATATTTTAATTTTCATTATCATAATTCTTTAAATAATCAGTTGATGGAACACTGCGCTTTTCCAATTTATCAATAATAAGCTGAATGTCCTTTTTTACCAACTTTCGAGAAAAATATTACACGGATTCGATAAATTAAAAAATAAATAATAATAATTTTTTTTCTATATGCTGCAAGCCTAAAATATATAGCCTAACAACAAAAGGCTTATAAAATTCATTCCTCGTACCAAATTCCTTTTAATACGTATCTAGTGCTCGGCCATTGAGATTGCAATATATGTTTCAATTTCCTGAAAGCGAGTGAACATGCGCCTTCTATTATATGATTTCAAATTTATTTACTTATTTAGGTTGTAAAGAATGTTATTAACTGGATTCATTTAAATTATTCAATATTATTTATTTGTTTGTAAGGTGTATTTGTAATTGAAATACAGCATTTATAAAGTAAAATATTTTCATGTTATATGGAAAAATGAAATTAAGCTTGATCTGTCTATCTATCGCTTTGGGTCGCAGTGTCATGACTTGTGGTGTTTGTGATCGAACTTGATAAAATGTTGGTGTACATTCTTTATGTGGTTATATACATTATTGATGCAATTTGTTCACGCAAACAAAAGCGACATACTCAACATATTTGTGTACTCGTATATTATTTTTTAGTGAACAGAACATGCAATATTTTCTTCTTTTTAGTACCTAAACTTTACAACACATGTTAATTTGTCAGCAATCTACAAACACTAATGCATAAAGCCAGTTTTTATTTTGAGAGTGCCGCACATCGAACTCAATGAGTATTATATTCGTTGACGCCTCCTCTGTGTTTGTATACTATGTAGTCATGAATTGACGGACCGAATCACACGAGTTTTAACCTTCCGGTGGAAAAATAATATTTTTACTGGTATCCCAACCTATATGAACTCCCACTGGCAACACTATGCACCTCATGTCATTGTGAATTTTTCGTGCAGAATCAGCGAGTCACATCTACAATTTAAAAAGTTTAAAATTGGTTTTTAAGTGAAAGTTTTTAATTTAATTTGTAGCAACATGTGAAAACTTACCTATTTAATACTCATAAACGTTATGGACGATTGCAATGTATGTAATTTTTGCATATAAATAACTTGTAGGGTAGATTAACTAAAACGTGAAATGTGAAAACTATATTTGAAATATAACGAGCATTTGTAAGTACATAATTTTTCCATAAACTTAATATGTATATTGTATTTATGTATTAAATACGTATAGTGTATAAATATTTAAAAAACCTGTAGGGTAGATTAATAAAGTAGCAATATAAAATCATTGTATAAAACAGAGCAAAAGTCTGTACATTACATATTATCTGTCTTGCGGTGCCACGATACATTGAATTGATACGAGACATTGGATTCTACTTTATATGAATATTCATACATTCATATTTACTACCAAAATATGTATAACATAACTGCTTACATTGTAATAAAAGTTCAATATAGTCTATAGTCTGTACATCACATATCTGCCTTGCGGTGCCACGAGGGGGTACACGAGGCATTGAACCTCATTTTATATGAATATTCATACGTTCATATTTCCCACCAAAGTATATATAATATAATTGCTTATAGCGTAACAAAAATGCAATATAAATCTTTGTATGAGACAGAACGAGAGTCTGTACATCACATATCTGCATTGCGGTCCCTAAGGGGATACACGAGGCATTTAATTTCATTTTGTATGAATATTCATACGTTCATATTTCCCACCAAAGTATGTATAATATAATTGCTTATAGCGTAACAAAAACACAATTTAAATCTTTGTATTAGACAGAACGAGAGTCTGTACATCACATATCTGCATTGCGGTCCCTCAAGGGGATACACGAGGCATTTAATTTCATTTTATATGAATATTCATACGTTCATATTTCCTACCAAAGTATATATAATATAATTGCTTATAACGTAACAAAAACGCAATATAAATCTTTGTATGAGACAGAACGAGAGTCTGTACATCACATATCTGCATTGCGGTCCCTAAAGGGATACACGAGGCATTTAATTTCATTTTATATGAATATTAATACGTTCATATTTACTACCATAATGTATATAATATTATTGCTCACAGTGTAATAAAAACGCAATATGAAATCGATGTTCGAGACAGAACGAGTCTATATATTACATTACTGCCTTGCGGTGCCACGAGGGGTTACATGAGGCATTGGATTCTATTTCACATGAATATTCGTATGTTTTTTTTTCTCTACACAAAATGTATGCAAGAGTTATTATACCCGCGGTACCACTGGCGTGTACACGAGGCTATTTTCACAACTGATCTTAATCACTTTCGGGACAAAAGAGGAGAAAATTATTTGCTCAAGTGATGAAAGAGAAGATGTTTCATACAGCATTCTCAACCCAAAAACTTACCAGTCAATCTTGTACTCGTATTTAGGAAAAAAAGGCTTTTAAATTCTGCAAATTCCATTATTTTTTAACAAGTACAAATCAGAGATAGAAGGTTATGTGAAAAATGAGCCATTTAATTTCAAATTTCAACATTGTATGTACAGGTCTTATCAAGAAGATTGGTGAATAAAATAATGATGCTGTAAATAACTGCATTAGACTGTTATGTGACTTATACAATTTAAAGGTTCCTTTAAGAACAGCATTACTGCTATCAGAACTAACCAATGATTATAAAGAAAGCTCTTAAGGAAACTCAAGTGACTTCTTATTTGGTATAGAATTTTGTCTTAAAATATCAAAGGATCTTAATAAATCTAAAACAAACGTTCAGAAACCTTTAAAATATTGGGACTTGTCTCCATCAGTAACAACTCACTAGACATGCAATAGCCTCCAGCAGTTGCTTTGTACCAGCAGAGATGATACTATCAAGTAATATGTGGCAGGCGTCAAGCCCAACCATCAAGGAAAAAAGAATAGAGGTAAACACAGCTAAAGAGGTAAGCAAATTCACTTGACCCTATTTTATTACAAATGGTCTAAAATATTATTTAAAAAAAAACTTTCTCACAGTAGGCCCACAACAATACATTAGTGTGAGTCAAGCATGTCCTCCCACATATATTGAGTTTATTATGTCAGAAAATATTGTATTTAATACAGCTGCAAAATTAATTAAAACAAGACTAGACATAATTTTTATTTTACTTATTGGTAAATGCCATGGTATGATAAATATATAAAGATATACAGAAAATAAAAAGTGGAAAGTTCTAGAATTGCTGTTAATTGGATTATAAAGTTAATAAAAAAAATCAATACCTTAAAAGTACATTTAAATAACTTGGTCTTAACATATAAAATTATAGCATTTTCATACATGAAGTGAAGCAAATATTTCACATGAATGATAAGTCAATTATTCAATTATAATCCACTGCAATCATATAAGAAATTTGCTAATTTAATAGACAAATTAATATCTGTTTGTACAGCTATCTTTTATGGGTATACAAAACATGTATAAAAGAGAATAATTTTTAATCTAAATTAATACTGAAAAATAATATTCAGGTTTCAAGTAATCCAATTACAGGGGATGTTTCGGGGAAAATCCTTTCGGATAATAATGAATGTAATATTGTTTTTTGGTCGAAAACCTACATATTCTTAAGTAAGACATAACATATTGAACATATTTTAGTTTTTACTTTGGATCATAACATTTTGTTATAATCCCCATAGCTAAAATTTCTTATAACACTACAGCTATATCATATATAAACCACATGGGTGGCATATAATCTTATCAAGTGACATAGCTTGTAAAATTGACCTTGTGAAATATATAATGTATTTATTTTTTGCCTTAATATGTTAGTTATAGTTATCAATAACATCTTAATATGTTAGTTATAGTTATGAAAGTTCTCTAGTATGCAAAGAATCCAGGAAAACTAATGGCTAAAAAAATATGGGAATCAAATTCCTAAAACTTCTAAAAAAAGGATTGTCTCTAAGATTTTAACCAAAATTAATAGATAAACTTAAGTTCATGCTTTCATTCATTTCATCATTTGCTATTACAAAAAAATATGAATACATAAAATTCATAAGTCAACCTTAAGTTTTATGCACTTTTCTCTACAATCTTCAAACGGAATACAGAAGAAGGAATAACCTTCTAGTCTTCATAAGCCTGTTACCAAATCATTATTAAAGAAAAACCACTCATTGAAATTCTTACCCTGGTCAACAACTATTATGTAAGATCTCCTTTGATCTAAACTTACCTTGCTGTGGCAGTTCTGTCAAAGAGGTACTTATGTATGTAAAACATAAAAATAAGCCCTTGTATGTATATACAATATGTCTATTGTCTAAAGTCGTGGTAGGTAAAGTAAGAAATTTACTTATTGTTCTTCCTATTATGATTTGGGCTCATACTGTGAAGTTAAACAGTTCTTTTCTGGTGTTTATAGGAAGAAAAATAAAACTAGAATACAACCAAAGCTGAAGTCTAACATAATTTGGTTCACAAAGCTGAATTTCATCATAAAGAAAAAGTAAAGAAATATACAGTAGTTGGAGAAAATATGAGTATTTTAACCGACTTCAAGAAGAATGAGGTGTTAAGTTCGACTGAATGTTTTTTATGTGTGTTGCCTCATAGCTTTTCTCTGAGTGATTTTGATGAGTCTTTTTTTATTTGAAAGCTGGTGTTTCAAATGTGACCCATGTAGATTTAATCTATATCTGACCAGTGGTTTTTGAGTTGTCCTTAATAATGCGTATTTGATTAACTTTGAATACATTGATGATCTTCTCATATTATTTATATTGAAGTCGGTTGTGCAAAGATTTTAATTTTGCCACTTGTATCAGTTACCTCACAATATCACTTGTATTTCACTAAAGCTGTATGAAATTTAGTAAATTAGTTGTTAATTTTGAAAACTGCTTAATATCACTGCAATTAATCAAACAGCTAGTTAGGTAAAGAGTTTTAACAAGAAAAAACATTACATTTTACTGTACATAGTACCAGGCATTCATTCCCTTCTCGTCCTAGAAGAATTGGTGTTGATGATATTGAAAGTGTTATAAATTTACATCCAAAACTTTTTCCGTTTATTATAAGAGGCCATTATTAATAAAGAGCATTTGAAAGGTATAAAATAAATAAAAACTAATTCATAATGCGAAATCATATTATCTAAATTTATTTATTATGCTTATTGCTTATTTTGTTGTAAATTGTTAATTATGATAATTTATGACAGTAAGTAATTAAAATGAAACATCAAATCTTTAAAAATCTACATGGTATACAAACACCGAGAAGGCGTCAACGAATATAACTATTTGATCAAAGTAACTTACCTTTAAGTGTCCTTTGATCAAAATTATATGAAGTTGACACCTCCTCTGTGTACAACCCTACCCTGCTGTATATTATTACCCACCCTAAGGGCTTGCTTGCATTTTAATTATTTTTTCCTATTTATAGTGGATATAAATTCACAATGACATGAGGTGTATAGTGTTGCCATTGGGAGTTCATATAAGTTGGGATAGCAGTAAAAATATTATTTTTCCACCGGAAGGTTAAAACTCCTGTGATTCAGTCCGTCAATTCAAGACTACAAAATATATAAACACAGAGGAGGCGTCAACTTCATTTAATTTTGATCGAAGGACACTTATAGGTAAGTTACTTTGATCAAATAAATATACGTATATTTACACTACGGTTATATAATGGTTGTAGCACGATTGGATTGGTTTGATCGGGGAAGGCCTACGCGCTTACAAAATACTACCATCAAACAACAGCTTAATGCTACTGTGATTCGAATAATCAGTGTTGAACTGGAGACCCTTTTATACTGAAAACGAGACATTCCATCTTAGTCCTCAAGTGTGACTAACGGAACATTTTGATTCTTAATGGAGGATATATGTAGACGTATATGAGCCACGATAACAAAAAAATAATCGGGTGGACTGTTGTAAGCTTGTTTGTCATCCTTATTCTAAAAAAAGATTAATAATGAAAGTCAATCATAATAATAAGTAAATAATAATAAGTTTACCGTGGTATTGTAAGAGGCGGCAGAAAGAAACAAATCAGGAGATGAGCAGCAACGTCTTCGTAATAACGACTGCGGCTAGCAGCTGCGGCTAGCACTTGTGACTTGCCAGGCGTGGCAACTTTGGCAAATATCCTCGTAAGAGCCAATTTGTGGGGGAGGTCTATGTTCATGATTGGACTTTAATAAGCTGTAACAGTATCGGTAGCGGATAATAATTAGTTTATTTGTGTATATAAACGCATACGTCTTTCACGTAGAATTGACGTGATATACCACTTCCTTGTTAGAATCGACTACTACCGGCGATTATTCCGATATGACTTAGGGACCTTCACAAAAATGCATGCTCTTTTTTAGGCCGGCAACGAATCTGCAATTCTCCTGGCGTTGCAGCTGTTCATGGGCGGCGGTGGTCACTTACCATCAGGTGAGCTGCATGCTCATTTGCCCCCTCTCATATAAAAATATACATATTCACATCCATCCAGCGTGTATGCACCACGTATGCAGGACGATAAGCCTTCGTCTAGGGCGTCCCATGGATTTCTGTAGTATAAGTTTGCTTTGTCACCCTTGACTGATTCTTTCTGCTTCGTGAAAAAAATACCGACTTTTATCTCACCACACAATTTTTCACGCCAATATATTTGTTAACCATACAAATATTTATTTGGCCTCGCAGCGCTGCAGCTAAATGCTTATTCACTTCGCTTCCGAGCGTTATATTATAAATTTTATATTATTTTTTAAATTTATATGTGTATATCTATAAATACTGACAATTGCATTATATCTTGCACACTATGCTGTTTCTGAACTTTTTTTTTTGCGCCCGAAGCAAATATGGGCAACCGTCCGGAAAGCGGGGGAGGGATGTTGAGAATGCTCATAGTATACCACGCAGCCGGCTGCGTGGTTATGTGGTGACTTTTACCCACTAAACTCAACCTTTTAGGAATTGGCTTAACGATCTGACTAGAGATCTCTAAGCCGTATACGAACGCGACCCTCCTTGGCAGAAAGGAGGGCGCAGCAGAAAACAGGGCGCAGCAGAAAGGAGGGCGCAATTCTGAACTATGTGAATGATTAAGTACCGGACTTAAGACCGATGATTATGGACCACATATACTTGAATTGAATGATGGCTGTTCTTTAAATTAAGAAGTAATAAATTAGTTTATGATTTGCAACAATTCCTTATATTTATTAAAAATTCAATACAACTTTTATAAATATTTACTTAAAACGGGTTTGTGTAAAAAGAAACTTAAGAATGGAAGTAGCAGAAGGCACGTTAATGGTTCTAAGGCAATACATGTCACATGACATTCGCTACGTAGTGCTTGCTATGGGATTTGTCGTCGAAAAATAGAAAAAACACAGATGTTATTGAGTATTTATTTTCTTAATACTTTCGGTAGTTATTAAGTAAAAAAATATAAATTAAAACATATCAAATATATAAACTTATGTTAATTATTATGTAATTAACATAACGGTAATTATTATAAAATAATTAACGTATAGGACATTTTTTATAAATATCATACATGTAATATTATAATACAGATCGTGAAAATAATGTTTCTAAAATATTACTTTGAGATCATGACCATTATCAGCGTAGATCTATCACTACATATTATCGTTCTGTAGATTTTATGAGAGACTAGAAGAGTATGTGACGACTATGTGACGACCCCATAGATGACGATTTACCATCTCATTTATGACACTTACTAAGCAAGCTTCCTGCAATGAAAGTGAACAACAAAATATGATAATAATGATTTGAGCCTTCTAGACGATTTCCGCCACTACAACAGTAACTGAATGGAGTCGGAAGCTATCATTTATGTTTTTAAATAAATGTAAGTTCCGACATTTTTTATAGTAAACTATGCCAATTTGAATAGAATTACATTAAAATAGTTATTTAGTTTTAAACTTCATTTAAATGTTGCATTCAAAATTCGCAAATGATTTCGACTATCCGGCAACTGTCTCTATGCTATTGAATCCATTATTAAACAATTTTAAAATTACTCAATCATTTCTGATAAGTTTTTAGCCATGAAATCCGTATTTTTTACAGACTTAAATCATGGATTTAAAAGCAAATCAGAATTCTCATCGGATAGCGTTACTCTGAATGAACAAGCAAAGAGGCATTCGTCCAACTTTTTAGTTTGATTTTCACGGTCTGCGCTCGTTCACGGTTCAATGAAATTTGAAGTCTACTCTGATGCTCAATATAATCATTTTGACGTCTGACTTTTTGTGATCGTTAATTAGATATTTTCTTGTTTGCTTATTATTATGATCGTACTGTTAGGCATAATGCTCCCTTTAAACCTTAAATTAATATATATATATATATATATATATATATATATATATATATATATATATAGTAACGTAAATAACGCACACCCTCAGACACCCCACTTAGTATATTATGTTATAATCATAATACATACACTGAATGTTTAGTTAAACATTTTTATGCACTGATTATTTATTAAATTAGTTATACTAATTCCGGAAGAATGTTGTGGTCAAAGTACAAATCCACGAACGCAAAGACTTTAACGTCCTTGAAATAAAGTTCATTTTTCTTTATTTTTATTTAATGACTGAATTAGTAATAATATAAATAAAACTTCACTCTTAAAAGTCTAATTGCCTTAAGTTACGGTCCATTTCAGTTTGTTTTGTCTGTACAGATTTAGTGTGACTGTAATTTACGTAGTTTTAATTATTTTTGGGATAAAAAATTACCTATATTAAAAATTATATGAATCGATTCAGTTAACGATTCTGAACAAACTACTTTCTCAAAGTGCGTTAATTATGTTACATGTTGTATTATATATATATATATATATATATATATATATATATATATATATATATATATATATATATATCTCGTTTTCTTCATTTATTTCTCTGTTTATACAGAGATAGTCTGTCGTAAAGCGACAATTAAAAAACTAAAGAACCTAACCTAACAACAACGAAACAACAAAAATAGAACAAAAACGAATAATTTATTCAAAATTTTAAAAAAAATTTACAGTTTTATATTAAAAAATATGAAGATGATGATGGGTGACGTGAATTACAATATTTTTTTTAAATAATAAAGATAAGTGAGTAATGAAACGGAGCCCGAAGACCAAAGTGGCACACCGCGCTTAGCAGTGGTGCTCACCGCTCACGGAGTATGCACAGGCTATGCCAGTGGTAGGTGCGCAGCGCCTGATCTAGGCACACGCAGCGTCTGGAGAAGGCACACGCAGCGCTTGGAGTAGGCACACGCAGCGTGCGGAGTAGGCACACGCAGCGCCTGGAGTAGGTACACGCAGCGTCTGGAGAAAGGCACACGCAGCGCTTGGAGTAGGCACACGTAGCGTCCGGAGTAGGCACCACAGCGCCTTGGTAGATGCTCTCAGCGCCTGAAGTAGGCGCTCGCAGCGCCTGGAGCAAGCACGCACAGCGGCTAAAGATAGCGCGGGCACTAGTAGGTGGAGGCGTAGGCGTGGCTAGGCGACGACTTCAAGTGAAGGCAAAGGCTTGCAGGATCCCGGGGCAGTGCGGCCCCGGGATAAGGCCTTTAGGAGATGCTTCTAGTTTGAAAGCTGAAGCGAGACTGACTTCAAGTAAAAGTAAAGTAAATATCTTTTAAAATTGTTCGGCTTTTATACTTTTTTTAGAGAGCTCCGCGCTCGAAGACGGATCTGAGATAAGAACGGGAAATTATTTAAATTAAAAACAAATTTTTGTAAATGGCCAAGAAGAAAAGAGTATTTTTGTGGAAGTTTTGAAGTAAAAACATCAGACCGGTAACGAATTTGAATAAAAATTGCTATGACAAATAGATAAACAACGTTGTCAAAACATGTCAGATTTTGGTTTCAGGCTCGTAATTGAGAAACGGCAAGATTTAAGTGAAAAATTAGATATTATTGATATAGAAAAAAAGTAGCGCAACAGCGCGCACGAAGCCCGAAATTACAGAGTTACGGAGAACTAAATAAAAGATCGAAAAAGGTAAACTTCATCGACACCGATTTAAAAAGTGATGATAGCGTAAAAATACGAAGTGAAAATGATTTGTTATTGTGTTCTTATGGTTTAAAAACGTTACAGAATCCTATGGAAATAAAGGTGATGCAAAATATCCAGTTTTGAGGTGAATGCAGAAAATCAAAAACGGACTGGAAAAATAAATTTAAAATAGTGTAAAATGATATGTAAATAGCATAACACTACATTTTCCCCCCGACCCTGGAAAATTTTTGACTCAGCAAAAATTTTGACGTGTACATTCTAAAATAAACCGTAAAAACACAGCTTTACAGTAACAGACATCACCAGGCAAAATCAGATATACTATCTCTTACATTCATCATCTGCATTCAGGTAAGGGTGGAGTTCACATTCAATAACTACCACTCTAAAAGTGTGTTTTCGAAAGGAAATTCAGGCTTATTTAAGGAGTTGTCATCCGCTCCTGCGTGGAAAAAAATATTTTATTAAGGGAGTAGTCAGCCGCTCCCAAGTGAAGATAAAGATAAAGAACTTAATCTTAAGCAAGCTTTAGTCGCTATGACTTAAGTAAAGATTAAGAACGGCCAGAGCGGTAGGGCTCAAAGCCAGAGATCAGCAACATCACTAACGAGATGTGTCTGAAATAAAAATAAAAAGTGAAGATTAACCAACGAAAATTCGAGGTCCTAAAGCAAGATTTGTTGAAGAACACTGGATCACCAAACAAACAAGCAAATTAAAAGAAATAAAAATAATAAGGTGAAAATGATGGTGATATTTATACATATATACAAATTAACAGTTAATAAAAGTTAAGAGGAGAAGTCAGAGTATCTTCAGGGTGAAAATTCTCAACTAAACGCAAAACGTGTTTTTTTAAAAGCAAAACAGTATTAGCTGGTTCTTGACATCTAATCTTCACTTCGTATTCGAGTTCGGCCTTGTTAAGGAATTCGTACTTAATAACCCTTTTCATTGTTATAATTAAGTGTAAAGTTAAGTTTAAGAAATAAAAATTTAATTAAAAATTGTACCTCTTTAAGTTATCTAGAATAAAAATATTAAAGTGATGAATGTAAGTGAAGTGTTATATGTAGGTCTAAATATAATCCAGATAAGTTGAAAAACTAGATGAAGTTTTGTTTTAGAATTTGGAAGATATGAAAAGGATGAGTGAATAAAGAGTTAAGAACGAAAGAGAAAGCAATTAAATCAAAAGGAAATGGATAAGGCGCAGTAAAGGTGAAAAAAAAATTAAGAGGGAAAGAGAATTTTTACGTTGGGCGCCAAAAATGTCGTAAAGCGACAATTAAAAAACTAAAGAACCTAACCTAACAACAACGAAACAACAAAAATAGAACAAAAACGAATAATTTATTTAAAATTTTAAAAGATATTTACAGTTTTATTTTTAAATATGAAGATGATGATGGGTGACGTGAATTACAATTATTTTTTTTAAAAAAATAATAAAGATAAGTGAGTACTGAAACTATCCAATTTAGTACAGTCAGTAGCCCGAAGACCAAAGTGGCACACCGCGCTTGGCAGTGGTGCTCACCGCTCACGGAGTATGCACAGGCTATGCCGGTGGTAGGTGCGCAGCGCCTGATCTAGGCACACGCAACGTCAGGAGAAGGCACACGCAGCGCTTGGAGTAGGCACACGCAGCGTGCGGAGTAGGCACACGCAGCGCCTGGAGTAGGTACACGCAGCGTCTGGAGAAAGGCACACGCAGCGCTTGGAGTAAGCACACGCAGCGTCCGGAGTAGGCACCACAGCGCCTTGGTAGATGCTCTCAGCGCCTGAAGTAGGCACTCGCAGCGCCTGAAGCAAGCACGCACAGCGGCTAAAGATAGCGCGGGCTCTAGTAGGTGGAGGCGTAGGCGTGGCTAGGCGACGACTTCAAGTGAAGGCAAAGGCTTGCAGGATCCCGGGGCAGTGCGGCCCCGGGATAAGGCCTTTAGGAGATGCTTCTAGTTTGAAAGCTGAAGCGAGACTGACTTTAAGTAAAAGTAAAATAGATATCTTTTAAAATTGTTCGGCTTTTATACTTTTTTTAGAGAGCTCCGCGCTCGACGACGGATCTGAGATAAGAACGGGAAATTATTTAAATTAAAAACAAATTGGCCAAGAAGAAAAGAATATTTTTGTGGAAGTTTTGAAGTAAAAACATCAGACCGGTAACGAATTTGAATAAAAATTGCCATGACAACCGGATAAACAACGATGTCAAAACATGTTAAATTTTGGTTTCAGGCTCGTAATAGAGAAACGGCAAGATTTAAGTGAAAAATGAGATATTATTGATATAGAAAAAAAGTAGCGCAACAGCGCGCACGAAGCCCGAAATTGCAGAGTTACGGAGAACTAAATAAAAGATCGAAAAAGGTAAACTCCATCGACACCGATTTAAAAAGTGCTGATAGCGTGAAAATACGAAGTGAAAATGATTTGTTATTGTGTTCTTATGGTTTAAAAACGTTACAGAATCCTATGGAAATAAAGGTGATGCAAAATATCCAGTTTTGAGGTGAATGCAGAAAATCAAAAACAGAATGGGAAAATAAATTTAAAATAGTGTAAAATGATATATAAATAGCATAACACTACAAGTCTTCACTTAATCAATGAACATATCAATTTGTTTTACTTTTTTACATGGCCGTTCAATGACTTTAAGATTACCTGATTATTTTTCTAAGTTACCTTAGTTACTTCTAAGCTACGTTAGTTAGTTATAATAGTCGAAATTGAAGTCTTGCGGTGATGTGTGTGCAATATAAATTATGAGTTAAAATAAATTTCCTTCCTTTTCAGATACGTGGTATCATCAATCAAATAATAATTGTGACAATTAAATCTGAAAACTTTAATGCAGTTAGGTTGCTGTCTGTATATATATATATATATATATATATATATATATATATATATTTTATATAGTAATAAAGACTAATAACTTAAAAAAGATTATGAAACCGGTATGGACTAGAAACTTGTTCACAGTGCATTAAAAGGTTTAATTAATATTTTAAAATTGTCAGATATTCATGCTAAACCACCAGTTTTCTAATTATCATTGTCTAGAGCAGTTAATATTAATACGTTATTCATATTACGTAATTTTATCTTGTGGGGAACACAGTTTACAAGCAACCCGAGTTTGATCCCTGCCGGCGGTAATAAAATTGCTAATTGCAGCTGGTGGAGGAAAATATTGAGAGGATGTTCGATGGTTTGATGAAGTCTGCCGGCACGCACTGGAGCAGCAATTATCGTAATTGCTGTTATACATTTCGAAAACAAGTATACATAATTAAAGTGCATTCATTGATACTATACATGTGATTTTAAACAAGACACATATTTTATTGACAGTTTGAGTCCACCTGCGATTCTTATAAAATCTGCTTTTGCATAGTTATAATTTGAGATAGAATAAAATGCAATATTATATTATTACAAAAATATTGCATTGTCTTACAACTTATTTTGTTTTCGATATAATATGTTCGTTACATTATTTCAGCTCTACTGTACATGGTTGCTAAACATAATACTGCCTGAAAGTTTATCATCTTATTCGTAAATTGTTGGAACTTTTGAAGTTAGTTGGGTTGAATAAACTCAGTAAATGTTTGTTTAATCCTTGTTTCTAAATAAAGTTAATCTTGGTTTCTTTTTCAAAATAACTATAAAAATTAAAGATAATAATAAAAAGTAAAAACAATACAAGCATTTAAAATATATCTTCAGTGAATTATATAAAGAAAACAAGATTTTTAAGAAATTAATATAAAATTTATTTAAGTCCAATGATATTAATATCCTATATTTCTATAAAACACAATGAAAAAATGTTCTTATTCTCTTGTAACCATCAGCTTCATATTTACCTGACCATGTTTTAATTCACACCTCTTCATAGCTCGTTTGGTGATTTGGAGGTTATTCTCACACGACGGCAGTTAACAGTGTCGGATATCATGGTTCTGTAAGCTTTCATTGACAAGACGCATTTTTTAAATGTTCCGTGGTATCCCGCAGGAGTTCATGTCGTTATATTCTTATAAAAAGTAAAAGTAAATAAGCAATAGGTATTTCCTCGTCAAATATAAAGATTTTATAAATAATATTAATAGTGAGATATTCTATTGGTATGGAGAGTGCAGAAAGGTTTTTATAATCTTTGTAATATCTAAGATATGTACCGCTTTCTATCTGTTTCGATTAAGAATTACTGGATTTACGTTTTACCAATAAGTAATCCAAGCCAATAAGGATTTACTTGACGTAGAAAACCTGCGTATAGCCGTATTAATCCAACCAGAAGCTGTGATTTGTCAACCTCAACGGTGTTCTTTTGGTAGCGGCATCAACGTGCTCGGGCATCATGAACTTTCATGTGATGAAAGTGCGGGCAGGTTGTCCAAAGAGATGTTACACAAAGGTCTCTTTCCCTATAAATGTTACCTCGATTTTGAGCCCTGTGGAACATTTAGACACGATGGCAGGAGATCCGACAGCATGACTGACCTGTAGGATGAGAGGCAATGCTTTGTTAGCCTCTCATCTCTGGGTTACCTTATATAGAGCCGTGGCGACATCGGGGGCTGCTGAATTGAATAAAAGAAGCATAGTTCTCAGCAATGACTATATGTTTTTGTCATTTGTCAAAAATACTGTGGGTCGTTGGGGTCTACGCGTGGTGAAGCTTCTTAAGACACTGTATCCCGAGGTGTCGACTCCACTTAAGATACAAGGGCTAGTCTGTGTAGTGTTCTTTTCTCGCACGAAGGCTAAGCATAGCCATTTAACAAACAGCGTCAACCATTTGCTAACGTTTCTGGCAATATACCATGGCAATATAGGATATGACAGTTTAAGTTGTTTTGTTTTTTATTGTTATTGTTATTGTTTATTATTATGATTTAGATTTGTATGAGCCATAACACATGATGTAATAAAATAGTAATTGTCTACTTTGTCTTCTCTCTCTTTCTTTATAAAGTTTTCACCTGAAATAGTGAACTGAATAACATTCGCTATGGCTTAGTCTAAAAACCATTCAAATCATAACCAAAATCGCAAAGCTCATCGAAATGGTATCAAAAAACCTACGAAGTTCAGGCATGAATCTACCCTTGGGATGGACCCCAAATTCTTGAGAAATCAGGTTTTGCAAAAAAGGGGAACCTGAAACCTGCTAAACAGCATGGACGTGCTGCCGAGAAAAAAGCAGCTCGAGAAGCCAAGGCTAACAAATGAACCATTTGATTGTAAGGAATAAAAAGCTAAAAAAAAGCTAAAGCTAAAGTAATTAAAAAAATAGTCCCTTAGAGCCGCTTTTATTTTAAATATTACAGTAAATAACCCTAAATATGGTATTTAAGTTAGAACTGTCGCAGTTTTATTACCACGTTAATAATAAAATAATATGAATTATGGTCAAAATGATGAAATTATATTATTTTCTTTTTTAAACGTAGGTACCGGATGTCCTTTCAACAAGCTAACCTCACAATTTTTGTTAGCAAGTAATTTAGTCCCGACCCATTCGTGGCAATTCAGTGGTTAGAATAAAACATTTCAACACTGATATAGTATGGATGGAAACCTTCTAACGAAAATTGTATCTAGGATTTTAATAATATAAACAACCATATTGTGGGTCAAATTGTCTTATCAATATTTTTTCAAACGCACGTTTATCAAAAAAGTAGCTATTATAATATTCTGTTTTTGAAAATTATCTTCCATAATTCTTCGTTAAGTTTATAAGCGTATAGGATTATTTTTCGTGTAAGCTTAATAAAGTTGTTAACGAGAAACTAAACTTACATTAGAGTATTAGTTAACCTTTAGGTACTTAATTCATACTTCGTATTTTCTTTGTGCAAACCAACAGCAGCTTATTAAAGTCACTGTTTAGAGCTATTTAAGTTGACTTTTGTAAAAAATTAAATAAACAATCGGTTACTTAGCTCATACGGCGGGAAGATATGGTACGATATGAATTATATTACAATTTCATTCTGAATTTCGTTCACATACGAATTTCTTTTCAACGTTCTCAGCTTAAACACGAGGGTTACGTTAGTAATGAAGTCGTATCCAGGCAAAAACGTGCAATGATTTCGAGCAAGCGTCTCTCGGTCACGTTCTGAAGTGCGGAGCGATGTACTGCGCAACCACCACTCAACAGTAAAATACCTAAAGCTATTTTAGATTTAAAAAGAAGATATTAAATTTGTAAGTATATAAATCAATTGTGTATTGAGCTTTTTGTTCTCAAATTATGAAAGTATTTGTAAGTATAAACAGTAACTTTTTAGTCAATATAGATTATAAATATACTTACTGAAAGCCACCCTTATGTTTAATTTACAACTGGTTCAGAAATGCGTCTGTCCTGGGATTAACCAAAAAGAAACTTAGCTGGACTCTATATTACAAAAACAACAACTGAAAATCATATATATTACACAATTAACAACACAAAACAAATTAGAAATAGCTTGGTAGTGATCACCTTATTCCCAAGAGATTATCATCATTTCACCATCGTTACAGCCCTTCAGAATTCCACTGTTGAACGTAGGCCTCCCCCAAGGAATGACACACAGCACGGTCCTAAGACACCTGCATCCATCGACTACCTGCATGTCTTACCAGGTCATCACTGCATCTAGTGGGGGGACAGCCTAAACTTCATCTGCCGGTACGATGCTGCCACTCGAGAACTTTTTTCCCCATCGGTTATCGGTTCTTCGAGCTATATGGCCGTTCAGCTTACTAATCCTTTTTTGGCTATGTCGGTCACTCTGGTTCTACTGCGGATATCCTCATTCCTAAGTTTATCTCGCAGAGAAAATCCGAGCATAGCCCTCCCCATAGCTCGCTGAGCCACTTTGAGCTTCCTCATATGGACGGTAGTGAAGGACCATGTCTCAGATCCATAGGTCATCATTGGCAACACGCACTGGTTGTACAATGTAGTTTTGAGGCTTTGAGGTATGCCTGACGAGAAGGTGTGTGTAATCTCCCGAACGCTACCCAGCCGAGTTGAATCCATCGATTGAACTATCGGTCGAAGTTGGACTTATCTAGTCGGACTTGTCGGTCTCAGGTAAACATACTCGTCAACAACTTCGAGCTTAGTGCTCCCAACAACCACTGGCATAGGTGTTATACATGGATATTACACGTGACTTTCGTTTTGTCCATATTCATCTTAAGACCTATTAGTTGGGGGACACTATTGAGGTCATTGAGCATAATGCTTAGGTCCTCCAGCGATTCTGCCATGAGGACTATATCGTCGGCAAATTAGATTGGAGTGATGTACTCGCCATTGACGTTAATAGCGTATCCTTTCTAGTCCAGCAGCTTGAAAACGTCTTCCAGTGCAGTGGTGAAGTTTTTCGGGGATATTACGTCACCCTGTCTTGGTTATTATCTTTTTTATATTTATATCTCTCAAATATCATCATCATCCTAGAGCAGAGCGCAGATCTACTTTCATTCCTGAGAGCGTTTTAAGGCAAGGTAGAGTCTGCCACTGTAAGGTAGTACTTTATGGTGGGCTTCACATGTCTTCGAATATGGTTTGCCTTTACCTTGTAGTGGCGGTGTAAGAAATTTCATTAAGACATATCATCCCGTTTTTATCGTAAGAGGCAACATACGGAAAAAAATAAGGAGTTAGGCAGCAGCGCTTCCAATTAACAACTAAAGATGAAACATATAAACTCCGGTTATCAGCCCGCTTGCTAAGCAACTATCGCAAATATCCCCCCTATATGTAAATCTATGGGGGTGGCCTATGTTCAGTAGTGGACTTTAACGGGCTCTAACGGTATGCCTTTATGAAAGTTTACGTCGTCGGCGATCACGTGGTAAACCAGTAGGTATTTAAAATTATAATAATTATTATTAATATGGTTGGTGCTGGTGAGGTCAAACTCGGCTTGTATACTTTGAAATTTGAAACAAATGTTTTATTCCCTGAGCTATCAAGGATCACATTCTAATTATTTTAATTATTTGTAGGTTTTTTAATATACATATATTACTTTTTCCATTTGATATACAATAGTCTAGGATGAATCACTTAGTTGTAATCACGCTTTTGCGTGTTAAATCGAGCATGACTATTGAATAAGTAAATAGTTTTAAACGTCTTGAAAATTAACGAACTGACTTTATTAAATTTTACTCGATGTTGGCGCGGAAAAATCGTCATCTTCTTAGTACTTTCATTTTAATCAACTTCATACTTCATTAGTTTGTTTAGACTTAGAATAATTTTGTTCATTGCCGTTTTATGATTCTATTATTACTTCACAGCATAAAAGCGTATATTATTTTAGCAATAGACCTGAAAGTGTAATATTATAGTATCAATGTGGAAACACGAACTTCCCGTATGAGGTTAACGGGAATGTTATCAATTTAAATGAAGAATAGAAATTCGCGTAAGATGTAACTAGTCCAAAACATAAAATGAACAATAAATTATTAAATAATAAATATTGTACTACCGTGTAGCGGCGGTTGAGAATATCCACTACCCCATATCTTGCCGTGGGTGTCGTAAGAGGCGACAGAGGGACACAGAAAGGAGATGGGCAGCAGCATCTTCCCAATAACAACAATAAATAATAAAAAACTGCGGTTGCCAACCCGCTCGCCAAGCGTGGCAACTATGGAAAATATCCCCCCATGAGCAACGACGCAAACAAACGGCCCCCAGTCCCCGACGGCCCCGCTATTACTGGCTACGGTGGCGACCATGGTAACGGCGGGGTAGGGGGTGCTAAGAATCTCCGGTGGAGGTTCAGTTGCCACCTACAACGACTCGAACTGGCAACATATAACACACGCACCCTGAGAACTGACAAGAAGATACTGGAGCTGGAAGAAGAGGTAGACAAGTTGCGCTGGCATATTATTGGATTATCTGAGGTCCGAAGAGAGGGGGAGGACACGGTAATCCTCGAGTCCGGCAACTTGTTCTATCACTGGGAGGGCGACCATCTGTCCCAAGGAGGTGTCGGACTTATCGTCCACAAGTCTCTCGTCAACAACGTTGTATAGATTGGGAGTGTGTCGACGAGGGTCGCGTAATTGATATTCAGAATCACCAAACGGTATTCGCTGAAGGTCATACAGGTCTACGCACCAACCTCGGCACATCCCGATGAGGAGGTGGAGCAAATGTATGAGGATATTTCTAGAGCCTTGGATTCCTCCAAAATCCACTACACGGTGTTGATGGAAGACTTCAACGCAAAACTAGGCACAAGAAAAGCCGGTGAGCTGAAGTTAGGGAAACGAGGAGTAGGGCAACGGAACCGTAGGGGCCAGCAGCTGGCTGACTTTATGGAGAAAGAGGGACTCTATATGATGAACTCTTTCTTCCAGAAGCGGCCCCACAGGAAGTGGACCTGGTCGAGCCCCGACGGTTCGACAAAAAATGAGATTGACTTCATTATGACGACCAGACGCCAACTGTTCAGTGATGTCTCAGTGACCGCAAGGGTGAAAACCGGCAGCGATCACCGAATGGTTAGAGGCACACTGAACCTAAACGTTAAGTTGGAGAGGTCTCGTCTAATGAAGTCTATGCTCCGTCCCCCTCGTGCTCTAAACCAGAATCCCGAGACTTTTCAGCTCGAGTTACGTAACCGCTTCCAGCGCCTAGAAGATTGCAATGCAGTGGACGATATGAATGACAAGCTCGTGGAAACTGTCCATGCGGTCGGAGTTAAGTTCTGCAAGACCCGCCGCAGAAGAACACAAAAACTCTCCGATCACACTCTTAATCTCATGGCTGTTAGACGGGAGATGAGGCTGCAATCGTCAACAGATTTGACAGCATACAGGCAACTGAACAAACAGATCTCCAAATGCATGCGGCGAGACTTACGCAACTTTAATACTGCTCGTATTAAAGAAGCGATCGAGCGGAACCAGGGCTCC
Source organism: Parnassius apollo (assembly GCA_907164705.1). Taxonomy (NCBI): domain Eukaryota; kingdom Metazoa; phylum Arthropoda; class Insecta; order Lepidoptera; family Papilionidae; genus Parnassius; species Parnassius apollo. Next base: position 5,719,685 of record CAJQZP010001441.1, on the reverse strand, counting down.
AAAGCCTTTGCCAGAGATCTGTCTGCCAGAAAAAGCCAACTGTCAAAGCTGAAGACTGAGTGTGGCAGCATCGTTTCCGGGACACCCGAGATTTTGAGTGAGATTGAGAGGTTCTATGGGGAGCTATACACATCATCGTTGGAGCCACACGCAAGTGTGAGTAATGATCCAAGAGCAAGTCTTACCCGACACTATTCCGATGTGGGTAGAATGGCTATCCAGCACCTTAAAAACGGCAGGGCCCCAGGCGAGGATGGAATTACAGCGGAGCTTCTGAAAGCGGGTGGAACATCGGTACTTGAAGTCCTTCAGAAGCTCTTCAAAAAACGTCCTCCATGGTGGCACTACTCCGGAGGCGTGGAGCAGAAGTGCGGTGGTCTTGTTCTTTAAGAAAGGCGACAACGCTCTCTTGAAGAACTACAGACCGATTTCCCTACTGAGCCGCGTCTACGTGCTGTTTTCGAGAGTCATTACGAATCGTCTCGCACGCAGACTCGACAACTTTCAGCCTCCCGAACAAGCCGGTTTCCGAAAAGGCTTCGGTACCATAGACCACATACATACCCTGCGGCAGATTGTACAGAAGACCGAAGAGTACAATCTGCCACTTTGCCTGGCGTATGTGGACTATGAGAAAGCCTTTGATTCCGTCAAAATTTGGGCGGTACTACAGTCCCTTCAGCGGTGCCAAGTTGACTGTCGGTATATCGAAGTGCTGAAGTGTTTGTACAGTAGGACTGCGATGGCTATTCGAGTACACAACCAGAGTTCGAAACCTATCCAACTGCAGAGAGGTGTCAGACAGGGTGAAGTTATATCCCCGAAACTCTTCACCGCTGCGTTGGAAGACGTTTTCAAGCTACTGGACTGGAAAGGATACGGTATTAACATCAATGGCGAGTACATCACTCACCTTTGATTTGCCGACGATATAGTCCTTATGGCAGAATCGCTGGAGGACCTTAGCACTATGCTCAGTGACCTCAATGGTGTCTCTCAACGCATAGATCTTAAGATGAACATGGACAAAACAAAGATCATGTTTAATGCCCATGTTACACCTATGCCGGTAGTTGTTGGGAGCACTATGCTCGAAGTTGTTGACGAGTACGTTTACCTGGGACAAATAGTCCGACTAGGTAAGTCCAACTTCGACCGAGAGGTCAATCGACGGATTCAACTCTGCTGGGCAGCGTTCGGGAAATTACGACACGTCTTCTCGTTAGGTATACCTCAATCTCTGAAAACTAAAGTGTACAAGCGTGTTGCCAGTGATGACTTACGGATCTGAGACGTGGTCCTTCACTGCTGGCCGTATGAGGACGCTCAAGGTCGCTCAGCGAGCTGGGGGCTATGCTCGGAGTTTCTCTGCGTGATAGACTCAGAAATGAGGATATCCGCAGTAATACAGAAGTAAAACCAGAGTGACCGACATAGCCCAACGGATTAGTAAGCTGAAGTGGCAATGGGCCGGCCATATAGCTCGAAGAACCAATAACCGATGGGGAAGAAAGGTTCTCGAGTGGCAGCCTCGTACCGGTAGGCGTAGTGTAGGGCGACCCCCCACTAGATGGAGTGACGACCTGGTAAGACATGCAGGAAGTCGGTGGATGCAGGTGGCCCAGGACCGTGCTTTGTGGCATTACTTGGGGGAGGTCTATGTTCAGCAGTGGACTTGTGAAGGGCTGTAATGATAATCGTGATGATGATGATGTACTACCGTGTAGTAGAATATAATATAATCACGTGGATATCTTAAATTGAAAAAAAAAGTAGTTACAGCCTATATGCGTCCCACTGCAGGGCACAGGCCTCCTATTTTTCTGGGAAGGTTATGGGACAAGAAAATGTCCACCGCGCTGCGCCATCCGTGTTGGCGAACTTCACATGTCTTCTTTACTAAATTATATACTTGAAGTTACTCCACTACTATATTTTTTATTATTTTAATAGCTACAGGAGTAATAGCAGACGTTTTCTATTATTAGACTAAAATGGAAATTTAATAACACGTCTACCATATCAGATAATAAAACCAAGCCAAAGATATGAAAGGGCATCATAAATAAAAGGTTGAGTATGAAAGTGTACTTTATGAAGTGTCGCCGCAGTCGGCCGGGGGCATTGCCGCCGCCTGGCCGGCTGTCGTTGATACCTATTTGAAAGTTCTGTAATATTGAATGGCGTTGTTCCGTGTCCACATACACCAACATTATCGATATTTTACTCTCTCAGATATTAGAAACAGAAGTGAATCCAATGATTTCGACATTTTTATAATTTGTGTTTTTATTTTGTCTGTGGTTCATTTGAGTTATAACCAAGAGTTTTTAAAGTAAAAACTTCTTTAGAGTCGTTGTGATTAAAACACAATGAAACGAAAAGCGACAGTAAAAAGAGACAAACATATGTATCAAAAGGATTTAGTCTGCGAGAGAATGAGATAGATATATAACAACAACATTAAAAAAATACAGAATACAGTAATTATTATAAATTGAATTAAATTTTAATTACATAAACCCTAGAATTATCTCACTCCTGATACTCTGCACTAGTCTCATTCTTTCGAAGTTTAGTGTTCTGAATGTTTCACTTTTACCGTATGTGCACACATATTTTTTATTTGTTGGAATGCATGATACGTACTTTTGTTAAAGTTAAGGCGCTACTCCTAGCAACGACCTTAAGCGTTCGGTTCTATACATTCACAATACAGTAAGTCGCGTTAGAAATACGCCCAAATTTTAAAATATTTTCTTTATAAAATTGAATTTTAGTCTTCTGAAAAAATTAAATAGATCAAAATATTTATTAATAAATTGCCTAATTACTTTATACTACTAAAATAATGCTTACTTTATGTGAAGACCCATGTTATCAATCATTATTTTGCATTTCTATGGTATAGTTGTAGGAAGGTTCATCAAGTATTTACTCTTTTTTAAAAAGTGAAATTGGCTATTATGGAATCATTTATTTTAGTTTAGATTTTTTATTAGTTGATATATATATATATATATATATATATATATATATATATATATATATATATATATATATCTAAGTGAATAAATTTTTGTAATTGTTTTACGTAAACGAAATACTAAGCTTAAAGTCTAAGTCTAGCTAGGCTTATATAAATATTGTGAAATTGTTTTCGTGACTTGATTAGGGATATTAATACTCATAATTGTTTTGAATTGTTTATTTGTAATAACATTAAATCAATATTTGAAACAAGGTAAATATTATGTCATCCAATGTTAGTGCAATGCTCATTCTTGAATTTAAAAATATGTTAAACGTCTTATACTTTAAAACTTATCGATAAGATTTACTTTATAACCAATGGACATCACTGTAAGACACTGGTCCCAACCAAAAGCAGAGGGGTCGAAGTTGGCGAGGATGGTTCTAATAAAATATGTAGATTTGATGACTTGTCACATTTTTTGTTACAAATATGAGATTCAATGTTTTAGCAACTTCTACAAATAATATATTATTATATATATATATCACTATTTTGATTAAAGTTATATTTGTAAAAAAAGTTATATTTGTAGTGAACAGGTATATTTTATGTTTTTTATGTTAAATATTTGCGATAAATTCATAATAATAATATCCTCGAGATCGAATTGCTGTCACGGCGACCATAACGGGTATTAGCCATTTACCCAGGACAGAATTGCAAACACTGGTACACTCTCTTTTCCCTCACTCTAATAGTCTGATGGAACGGCAATCCGACCGGAGATGAATAAAGTGCAGGGGCAATAGCTTTACGTGCTACGGCAAGTGGTACAGCAAGGAGGTGATACACCACCAACTTCCTGACTCCGAGCTGCTTCTGAGAATATTTTAACAGAAAAATCCAATAAATATAATAACTACTAACCTGACCCGGGATTCAAACTTGGGATATCGTGATAAGCAGTCGCGTTCATGACAACTTTTTTGCATGGAGAAATGCCTAAGCATACCCGCCTCGCCAGGGCAAGGACGGGTTATGCAGGCCTCGCACTAAATCCTTACAGTGTTCCAATATATGGCGCAGGCTTCTCCTCGGGAGGGGACATCTCCTCCCTCTTCTGCTTCTCAGGCAAGACACACCAGAACACAAGGCGTGCTCTTTCCTCTGCGGTCTCCTACACAACTACGCCTCCCCCTCCCTCATCCACACACTCCGATGAGATTTCGAAAACAACGAACTTCTTCTTGACCCCAGCGGTGGATCTGGTCAATGGCTTTGGCCGCAAACCAAGTTTCGGTGGCGCAGGGTATGAAGATAGGAGTGCGACGAACCGTAATACCTAAATTCTTCTCTGCGGCACCGCCACATCAGCGGTGCGATCCTGCTAGAATCGCAGAGGTTAGGACGAGTTGGGTATCGCTATGTCAACAGCTATTTTCCCCACGACCAATGAAACAGTACAGATAATAAAAAAAAAGTGTAAAATGCGAGGGTATTTGGCTTTAAATAGTGAACTTAAAACGGCTGTCGGGGAGTCTTGTAAATTTAAACTGTATTAAATTTATTCATTTTTAATGGTAAAATAAGAAGTGTCAGATTGGCATAATATGATTTCATTTTCGTTGATAATATGTACTGTTGCCTTCGTCCATGTTAATGAGAATAATAACAGGAACATTAAATAAATGAAATACTTAAGTCATTATATCATTCTGCCTTTTTTTGTGCTCATGCTGTGCATGTTAGTAATCTATTCCGCGGAAGTTTTTGCAGAAACTTGTCTTGGTAAGCCAAAGTAATTCGAATCCGGGGATTCGAATGAAGGATGCACCTATACCAATCAGGTATACAAATCAATAAGCCAAATCTCACTTTTGGATATGATATGATATTATATCTAATTATAATTAACAAGCTAGGATTTAAACATAAATTTCTTTGCAACAATATAAAAAAAGAAATCCTACCGTCACAAAATCTAGTATAATTAATATAAAATTGGGTGGGATATGTTGTTATACAGTATTTAGTATTTTTCTTTGTTTACTATATATATGTTTATTCTATGATACTTAAATCAGTTTTTTTAAGTGGTGTAAGGATCAGTCTGTAGCAAAGTGGGTACTATTTATATATACAGGGTGTCCGGTTTCCGATGTCCGATACTTTAAGGGGTTAAAATACAATTAATTTTATCGACAAATCAGGGATCAATGATTTTTTTTCGCCATCAATAAAAAATGGCAGCACTTTAAAAAAATTGTTGGCGAAGCATAGATGCTTGTATTAATTTAACAATATCTACCCAAGTAGAAGACTTTCAAAAACAAAATTGGTCTCAAATGTTAGTTAATAGTGTAGACAATAAATCTAGATTCAAAATATTATTTTTTAATTTTTCAGTATTAGTAAAAAACATTTTTGAAAAAATAAATTAGACAACAAATTGATGTTGTTTTTCAGATTCTTAGCTTTAAAGAAAACCATCGTGTTAACCAATTTTTTTTACTTGTTTTTATTATAATACAGGATATTTGCTATAAATGCACATTTAAATCTTAACTCTGAGTTAGATAGTTTAGGAACTATGATAATTTGAATGTAACTGTTCAAAGTGCCTCTACCCCGATATTAGATAACTAAACACCCATTCCAGTGAGTAAGATAAAATTCTTCAATAATTCAAGGAATCGTAAGCAAGCACAATAGCATCCTTTGTGTGAGCAGGTAAAAAACGCTGTGCACAACAGTGCGAGCGAGACAGAATAACGGCTGTCTCCAGGTAAAAAAGGGTGCAGTGTGCGCTTGTGCCGTCGAGCAGTCGTCCTTCGCTCTGCGTTGTGATAACATTCCTGGTTTTAAGTAAATCTACTTACTGTACATAATTATTGTTTGTTGTTAGACTTTGTTACGTTTTTGTTTTGTTGTTGAACTGTTACTTTTTGTTTATTACAATGAACGAGTACTCAAGCCAGCATATCGCTGACATCCATTTCGTGTATGGATTGTGTAACGGGAGTGCAAATAGAGCTGTTGTAGAGTATGCACGCAGATTTCCTAACAGACGTACGCCGAATGCTCGCACTTTCGTGAGAATTCATTTGAGACTTGCGGAAAATGGAATAAGAAGGCTCGGTAACGAACGTACTCGTGTTTTGTCGCTCCAAGATGAACATCAAATATTGCAAATGATTATTCAAGCCCCTAGCCTGAGCATTAGACGCATAGCTAATCGTCTCAGTCTATCAAAATGGTCGGTATGGAAAATTTTACATTTTCGACAACAGCTCTATTTGCACTCCCGTTACACAATCCATACATGAAATGGATGTCAGCGATATGCTGGCTTGAGTACTCGTTCATTGTAATAAACAAAAAGTAACAGTTCAACAACAAAACAAAAACGTAACAAAGTCTAACAACAAACAATAATTATGTACAGTAAGTAGATTTACTTAAAACCAGGAATGTTATCACAACGCAGGGCGAGGGACGACTGCTCGACGGCACAAGCGCACACTGCACCCTTTTTACCTGGAGACAGCCGTTATTCTGTCTCGCTCGCACTGTTGTGCACAGCGTTTTTTACCTGCTCACACAAAGAATGCTATTGTGCATGCTTACGATTCCTTGAATTATTGAAGAATTTTATCTTACTCACTGGAATGGGTGTTTAGTTATCTAATATCGGGGTAGAGGCACTTTGAACAGTTACATTCAAATTATCATAGCTCCTGAACTATCTAACTCAGAGTTAAGATTTAAATGTGCATTTATATCAAATATCCTGTATTATAATAAAAACAAGTAAAAAAAAATTGGTTAACACGATGGTTTTTTTTAAAGCTAAGAATCTGAAAAACAACATCAATTTGTTGTCTAATTTATTTTTTCAAAAATGTTTTTTACTAATACTGAAAAATTAAAAAATAATATTTTGAATCTAGATTTGTTGTCTACACTATTAACTAACATTTGAGACCAATTTTGTTGTTGAAAGTCTTCTACTTGGGTAGATATTGTTAAATTAATACAAGCATCTATGCTTCGCCAACAATTTTTTTAAAGTGCTGCCATTTTTTTATTGATGGCGAAAAAAAATCATTGATCCCTGATTTGTCGATAAAATTAATTGTATTTTAACCCCTTAAAGTATCGGACATCGGAAACCGGACACATTGTATATATATATATATATATATATATATATATATATATATATATATATATATATAATCAAGAAAGAAAAGTATTAGGGAAGTGATAGGGAAAGTAATTACTCTCTCACGGAACGGTTTGAAGATTATTACTGTTTTATTCCCAAGGGATCCTTCACCTTTAAAATAAGTACAGTTCATTGGTGTCGCTAGCGCGGCACATAATGAAGAATTAAGGCGTTGGGTCCGGGACGACCTCGGAAGACCCGTAATGCCCGCCTGAACCTATTTGAAGAAAAAGAAGAGGTCGACGCCCTTGTGTGCTACTCCGTTGCGGGGTTCACATACGTTGTTCCCGAACTCAACGTAGGTGTCATAGGAGGGTAGGGAGTCCTCTGCTGAACGAGCCGTGACGAAGACCCTTGTTGTCCTTTTTCAATTGGTATATATATATATTTTTATTATATATATATATATATATATATAATTCCTTAGTTTCTTAATTTCGACCTAATGTTCATGTTGTATAACTTAATATTTATTCTGTAAGGCCATTTGTTATAGAATCGATAGTTCGGTCGCCGGCAAGTCCATGCCACTCTATCAACGATTAGTTTGGTCTAGTGAACATTGCTCTTTCTTGCCCATTATATTAGTACTGTGTTTGCGGCTCATATAGCTATAAGATTTACTTTTCACTGAATGGGCATTCATAAAAATAGTAAAGGACTGGTAATAGTTTTGTAAGAGATTAACTTAATTTGTTAAAGTAAAACAATCAATGTACCTAGTTTATATTGTAAATGGTAGTTTGTTTTTAAGTAATCCATTATTACATATTTACATTTCTTACAATTGTCTTGTTTGTATCTGTTAAAATGTATGTACATGTTATTCATTTAGAACATATTTTCTTATGTTGCCCAAATATGAAAGAAAAGAAAGATAAAAAGAAACAGCATTTGCCGAATTATATCAATAATTTATATATATATATATATATATATATATATATATATATATACTTTTATTTAATTACTTATTTTGAGACGCTTTTAACAAGATTGAACTCTAGTTTTGGGTATTACATGCGAAAAAAGATATTAAGTAAATTACGAACGTTAACCTCAAATATATAAGTATAGTTTTTAATGTCGACTATGATAAAGGTGAAAAAGCAAAACATATTGAGAGAACCTGCGTAGTGGATTAATTGCTCTATAAACCTCTCAGAAATAACAGGAGAAATGTGCTCATCAGAGGGATGTATAAAGGCTGTACAGAGAACTAAATCGGTCACATGTGCGGAGAAAGCATGTGAAGTGATTATGTGTTCTGTGGCTGTCACTATTCTTTTTACTCATAAACTTACCTTAGCTTTTAACACGAACAACCAGCGGATCGGAGACACATGAGTAAACAAACCGTACTCTCACTACGAAATTCATCACATAGATACATTATAACAGTATCGCTGGGTAGCAGCGACTACTCGGGTACAGATTCGGATTTGTCATTCGACCGATCTGCATATTATATGAGGGCAAGCGGTATTTGTTGATAAACAAATCGAAAACAACCCGGTAATTTTTAAGTTAAAAAGAAGCAAAGGTCTTTCTTTTTATAAATTTATTTGGCAGATCTTTTTTGCAGCATAACAATACGTCGATTTAGCTGCGCAACTAGATTTAGTTTAAAGAACAGTGTGTCTGTAACTAGTTTTATTGTACCCGTAGGACCGCGTGGACTTATACTTTGACAGAGGTGAACGTCTGAGTATGTCAACTTCCCTGCGATCATACAGTAGCCCGTGTTGCTTTATGCCTTTTACTGTTTCAAACTTTATTGGATTATTATAGCAATAACATAAATAATGTTAAGTATCGTATTCAGGGAACAAATAAGCTTCAATCCATTCTCATCTCACCAGCAAAGAATCGGCTGAGGTCCATTATGGTAATGAAAGTGACTCCCGTTTGTCTTAAAGTCGTAGCTCAATTTGCAAGGCGAGAGATAAACGCTGTTAAACTGTCGAAGTTCGTGACAAAGCCTGAATAATGCAGATTACACCGAGAAAAATACGCCCGCAGTCAAATCTGAATATTTTATTGGCCCTTACTCCTTATCCCTTGACACTGTCCGCTTCGTTTCGAGCGATTTCTTCATTTAATAAAAGTTTCAGTAATGATTAATAAACCAATTTAATTTTTATTTTCCATGAAAAAAGATTATACAGCAACCCTTATTATTCCTGTTAATAATCCGGGTTATTAGCTAGCAGTAACTCTAACGACTTTTCACAAAACTTTTTAGTTTCGTAGTCATTCGTGTTTATATAATACAAGCTTATTTAAAAGTGATAGCTGCTTTATTCCATTTTTTTTTTGCCTGTACATGTCCACCGTTAACAACGCTGTCCGTCGCCGGACTGGGTATTTAACGTCTGACGAAAACGAAATGGATCTAACGGAAGCCATAACATTTTCCGACATTTTACATAGTTGCCTCATATCACACTCATACATATACATATGATCATCGGGTCAATGAAAATTTTAATCGTTTTTTTTATAGGATAGGGTGACAAACGAGCACACAGTCCACCTGATGGTAAGTGGTTGCTGTGGCCCATAGACATCTACATTTATCATCGATTACGAATCAAAATGCAGATGCGTTGTCACCCGTGAGGACTAAGATGGAATGCCTCATTTCCAGTAAAAAGGGTCTCCGGTTCTCTACACTCACCATACAAAACACAGCAGCATCAAGCTACCATTTCACGCTGGTATTCTGTGAGAGCGTGGTCCTTCCCCGGTCGAGCCGACCCATTCGTGCTACAACTATACTACTAATATAACTGCAGCATGGCTCTACCACGTAAGACTACGTATTTTTTAACAAAATATAGTGTAAAAGGTAAATTTAAGGCAAATTTTGGGGCAATTTATGGGAGGCTTATGTTTAGCAGTGAACTTTGAAAGGCTGTATTGAATGAATTAATCAGTATATTTTTGTCAAATGAATCAACCCGCTGCTGTAAATAAATTTAAAAATCGTCATTTCCATTTCTTTGAGACGAATACCATTGAAAAAAGGTAGTTTAAAGGGCTTATGGCTTTAGATAAAACTCTCCACGAAAATGCCAGCAGATACGAATTTCTTGGAAGGTCTACCCATTATTACCGTTAAAGAGGTGGGGCGGTGAGTGCAGAGCCAATACCTATGCACGCAGATGCAGATAGGTCTTACTTGTCACCGTTCTCTGGAATTTGATTACGGTATGTTCATGGTAGATTTTTCGTAATTAGCCCGTTAGACAGGATGGTACCCCATGTACAGGTGGGTCTAGTCATTTGCATTTGATTTTAGTTATAGGATAGAGGTTAAACAAAAAAAAAAACAGCAGCTCTAGAATAACAGTCTTTGGGCAAGTAATTCAATTATCGAAAAAGCAGTTAAAACTAACTCGGCCACGGCGTTTTGGTCACGCCTCACTGTCTGTAATTTTACTGACTCTCTATAACCTTCAGACCTGAACACAGCAATTCAAGAACTTCTATTTTGCGGGAGAAATAGGTAAGTGTATTTGAAAATCGTCACCTACTAATATACTTGACGTCAGTAAGAGTATATTATAAATAGAATAAGCACGTAAAGGCTTCATTATTTTCCTTAATAAGACTTAAGGGAGATTTAATTCCCAAGTCAAAGTACAAATTACTGGGAGCTGAGGTGAAATGGTATTCGAGAAGTAACTACGTTCCTTTGTGTATAGATTACGTTGAAATCTCTGCTCTGCTCTAAATATGTGACGTGCTACAGCGTTTACGTCTAAGGCATTCAGCCGCTTAGGCATGAATTTACGTTTACGAGTTCCAACCTCGTTTCTAAATTGTATCGGTAAACGTTTGTTGAAGTATTTCTTTGCACAACAAATATATTTCCAGTGCTAAGTCCTGAAATAAATTGTTATTATAGTCGTTAAATCTTGCTTTATTGTACATATATGCTTATTATATATATATATATATATATATATATATATATATATATATATATATATATATATTGCGGTGTTGTGTGTGTGGAATTATAGTTGAGCTTCTGAAAGCGGGTGGAACACCGGTACTTTATGTCCTTCAGAAGCTCTTCAATTCCGTCCTCCATAGTGGCACTACTCCGGAGGCGTGGATCAGAAATGCGGTGGTCTTGTTCTTCAAGAAAGGTGACAAAGCTCTCTTGAAGAAGTACTGACCGATTTCCTTTTTGAACCGCGTCTACGTGCTGTTTTCGAGAGTCAAAACGAATACGTCTCTCACGCAGACTCGACGAGTTCCAGCCTCCCGAACTAGCCAGTTTCCGAAAAGGTTTCAGTAACATAGACCACATACATAACCTGCGGCGAATTGTACTGAAGACGGAAGAGTACAATCTGTCACTTTGCCTGGCGTATGAGAAAGCCTTTGAAAGGAAAGCCGTCGAAAAATTTGGGCGGTACTGCAGTCCCTTTAGCGGTGCCAAGTTGACTGTCGGTATATCGAAGTGCTGAAATGCTCGTAAAGTGGGAATACAATGGCTATCCGAGGTCAGAACCGGAGTTCAAAACCTATCCAACTGCAGAGAGGTGTAAGACAGGGTGACAAGGTGGTTTTCAAGCTACTGGACTGGAAAGGATACGGTATTAACATCAATGGCGAGTAAATCATTCACCTTCGATTTGCCGGCGATATGGTCCTTATAGCAGAATCGCTGGAGGACCAAAGTACTAAACTAAGACTAAACAAAGATCATGTTTAATGTCCATGTCACACCTATGCCGGTAGACGTTGGGAGCACTATGCTCTAGGTTGTTGACTAGTACGTTTACCTGAGACAAATAGTCTGACTGGATAAGTCCAATTTTAATCGAGAGGTCAATCGACGGATTAACTCAGCTGGGCAGCGTACAGGAGTTTACGATACATTTCGTCAGGTATAAAACCTGAAAACTAGAAGTGTAAAGTACAACCAGTGTGTATTTCCAGTGCTGTTGGCCGTATGAGGACGAACAAGGTCGTTCAGCAAACTATGGAGAGGGCTATGCTCGGAGTTTCTCCGTGTGATAAACTTAGAAATGGAGATATCCGCAGTAGAACCAGAGTGACCAACATAGCCCAACGGATTAGTAAGCGGAAGTGGCAATGGGCTGGCCATATAGCTTGAAGAGCTGACAACCGTTAGGGAAAAAAAGGTTCTCGTGTGGCAGTCTCATACCGATAGGTGTAGTGTAAGGCGACCTCCCACTAGATGTAGTGACGACCTGGTAAGACATGCAAGAGATCGATGGATGCAGGCGGCTCAGGACCGTGCTCTGTGGCATTACTTGGGGGAGGCCTATGTTCAGCAGTGGACTTGTGAAGGGCTGTAATGATGATGATGATGAAAGAAATAAGTTATGTACGTGAGTGCGTGTCGAGTAGTTGACCGTAGTTACAGCATCATTTGAAATGTCAGCAACCCTCCGTCTATCTTTCTTTGTTAGTCTAAGAAAATATTGTCATTACTATAGCCAACAAATGTCCTCTGCTTAGAATATCCCTCCCCCATAATTATTTCGTATAGGGATATCTTCATCGTTGCCATACTTGGCAGCTTTTTATTATTTGGCAACCTCACTTTTCTAATTATTTTCACTTTTATAAGGGAGATACTGCCGCCCATTTCCCGATGCAGTTTCGCTCTGTAGCCTCTTACGTCACACACTGGGTGATAAATATGGGTAGTGGATATTTTTAATAAGATTCTTTAAATAAAATTTATATGTAATATTGGGACTTATTACTAATACATAATCAATAAATAAAAACGTCTTATTTAATTAGAAACCGTTAATGAAGACTATTGTGATGATTATGTGTGTGCGTCTATAGCGGACAAATATTGTGAAACTACGTTTCTACAATACCACACAGAAGTTTTATAACGTAACAATTTTAAAACAAAGAGAATTGAAGAGAATTGAAATAAAGGAACTCACTCTAGGTTTATTCCAGATCGATACAACTATATGTTTATTTACTTACATTCAATTTTGTACCCTTGTGCCTTTGGGAGATCGTTATAATATTTGATTTCTATCCCAAACAGAGTCACGTTTTCACATAATCAGGTAAGAGAGAAGTATGGAGTTAAATAAACTAATAAGAGATCATGTGGTTGACATAATATTAATCGCTAAAAACCATTTTTTTTTTCATTTTTCTCTACACAGGTTCTTGTGATAACCATTACATGCATTATGCTCGTTATTTAGCGGCACTAGGGAAACCATCACCTTATTTTCTCTATCCTTGATCGTGTAGTTCTTATACTACCGATGGGGTAGTGGTTTTAAAGAATTGTCAATAAATGCCACACCTTCACGCCTTTATTGTAACCTACATCAATTAATCATGCTGGCCTAAAACACTGGGTGCAAGCACCTTTCATTCTGGTAAGGTTTAGGACAAGTTTGAATCCGCGGTGCTCTTATAAGTTATGTTTTATTATCCATATATGCCCTCGAAATATATTATTATTTTGTATTTCGACATGCACGAATTCTCATGATGTTTTCCTTTACGCCCTGTCCACGTGGTAAATCTACACTTAAATTGCAATTTACTGTCTCAGTTATGATCTTGTCTCTTTGAGTATTATGAAATGTTCATATGATATTGCTTCACATTATATCCTAAAATTCTCGTCAAAAATCTAATACAAGAAATGAACTATGAAGGGTTGTGAATACTGTGTGCTTGCTGTAACAACATGGATGAAATAAAAAAAATTGGTTGACCCTGCAGGCTATCCCTGGAACTTCCCGCTAATTTCAAATACGCTCTAAATTTCACCAAATTATGTTACGAAATCTCAAAGTTATGTTAAAAAAATAACGTTTTTTTTCGAATTCTTTCTCCTTCAATATCACACGAACGAATGAACTGATTTTTATTTTCCAAACGGTATTCTATGTCATTTTTTGAGGTTAAGAGCTGATTAGTTTTTGAAATTTATTTTTTATTGTTTTCGGTAATACATTTGGTAGTTTTTTTTTGTATTTGACATAGATACCTTTTAAAATATTCAGATAAAAATGTCATTAAAATGTAATTGTGATATAATATTATGTAATACGCAAATATAATATACAAAATAAATGACAAAATTTAAATATTGTTCTCCATATATTTTACCTATTTAACAATACAATCTACTTATTACCTACGGATCATTCTACTTATGTTTATTCTATGATAAAAAAACAAACCGCGCGAAGACAGAGTAGCGCATATTTTTTGTTTGAGATAGCTGTTCTAGTACGTAAGTACATATAACTTTAATGCAAAAAAAGCAGTTTTTCAAATTTTTTTATTTTATCAGGCACATACCGTGAAGTGGACTTTGAGGTTGTTTGTCTCTTCATTTAAAAAAAGTATATAGGTATAAGATTTAGCATGAAATATCGAGCACGTCTAAAATTTCAGCAGCGTATGAAATCCTAGCTTTAGTTACTAAGCTATCTTTACTTTACTGGCATACAGTATTGTATGATCTATGAATATAATAAATACGAAAAACGTTAGTTATTTATTCACGGTAGAAATTTTCTTTTCAGTCCCTTGAGTTATATTTCTAAACTCATCCTCCCTTTTTCAACATTCTTGTCAATGGATTGCTAGGTGGTATTTTGATATTTACGTAAATATTCGAAGATATTTAGAAGATATCGGTATGCAAATGTACAATATTGGATGGATTTTTCGAGAAACCCTCAGCTTAGAGATGCCGGAATATTTTGTGATTCACGATCGCTGCTACAGAATTTGACTAACATCGATTTATTCTCAGGTACTGTATAAGATTTCTTTATTAAATTACGGCGTTTTTATAAAGATAAAAATAGAAACTGAATCATTCTGAATATTATCTCGAAAAAGCCATTTACTTTCAATGAAAAAGTAATTTTTAAATTTTTATTGAAATAAAATAAGTGGAAAGTTTTATAGAATTACTGAAAACTACTTTTTGCTTAGAAATTGTAAATAACAGATTCAATCAAATTTATAAACAGGTGTGGATGTGCGATTTGGTCTGCTTTCATTCACAATTTTCCAATTTTGTTTTTCTTCTTCTTTAAGGTACGTCACGATCATACCGACTCCATTCGGTCCTACCCTTCTAATGTCTGCCTACCCGTCACGAGTCACGACAAGCGAGATATTACTATATTTATCTTTGTTTACGTTCGTCTTGTTTTGATTCCACTGTTGGACATGAATCTCTCTCATTGTTCTTAATTACCGCGTTTGAAAGACGGATTATTGACCGCAGTACCATAATATTTGGTCTTTATTGATGAAATCGTCCTTTTTATGAAACAAGTTAGCGTATTTTTTTTTCCATATTTTTAATTTCTATTAATGAAGGTAATCACCTATGAAATCGATGCATGTAGCCGGCTGTAAATGTTGGCCGAGTGAAGGCGAGCACCAATGTATAGATAGCCCATTTGTCCAGTCAGCCATTGCCCGTCGACGCTCGCTTGGCTCGCCGAATGCAGGCGAGCACCAACGTGTATATAGTTAGTTTGGCGTGTCTTGATGCCACTCCGGATCGTTCGCTTCGACTCGTCGGTTTTTCTGCACAAATCAAAGGCACTCGCCTGCACTCGGCAAGTCGCGTCCACATGTTAGTCGACCACGTATATAATATACTATATTATCTTTGTGGCTAACTAATATATGGACAGATAAAGAACACTCGATCACGACAGTTACAGCTTGACGTCCGTCCCGGTGAGATATTGTTTTAATTAAGTGGCAGCTTTAAAATAATTTCGACAATGTTACTATACTAACGAAGAGTTTGTATAGTGACATTGTCAAGTTTGCGCGTTAACCGCTAAAAAGAACCCCGTTGTCGTATCTCCTCAGTTTCAAGGCACTCCCCTTGTTGCCTCAGCCGGTGTCGGAATCCTCGGCGTTGACATATCGAGTGACGTGCAGTTTCGTGGTCACTTGGAAGAGAAGACCAAATTGGCCTCTAAAAAGCTTGGCGTGCTCAGCAGAGTGGGACAGTATTTCATGCCGGCACACCGCCTGCAACTTTACAAGGCGCAGGTTCGGCCGCACATGGAATACTGTTCCCATCTCTGGGCTGGGGCTCCCCAGTACCAGCTCCTTCCACTTGACCGCATCCAGCGCGGAGCGGCTCGAATCGTCGACTACCGAGTGCTTTTCGATCGGCTCGATTCACTGGCACTGCGAAGAGATGTTGCATCTCTTTGCATTTTATTTCGCATATACCATGGAGAGTGCTCTGAGAAATTGTTCGGATTAATCCCAGCCGCCAAATTTCGTGAACGCACCACGCGGCAAACGTCCCAATACCATCCACACCATCTGGATGTTTGGTGGTCCACTACAGTACGTTTCAAAAGGAGTTTTCTTCCGCGTACAACCTCTCTGTGGAAAAGTTTACCACCGGCGATTTTTCCGGACCGATAAGGCCTGGGGACCTTCAAGAAAAGAGCTTACTCCTTTCTAAAGGGCCGGCAACGCACCTGCAATTCCCCTGGTGTTGCGGTTGATCATGGGCGGCGGTAGTCACTTAACATCAGGTGAGCCGCATGCTCGTTTGTGCATGCATGTCTTCTATATAAAAAAAGAAGACATTTTTAAGTTTTTGGAGATGTATAAAAATTCAGACATTCGTATAAAGTTCTGAAATTCATTCGATTCAGGTTCTTGCAGAAGTTCAGCAAGTTCTCCGTGCTTTCCATGTAAAAAGAAATTATATTTTTTTAAATATTTATGCGTTATCATAATAACATTCACGTTAAGTCACGTTAAATAATTGTCGAAGGAATACGATAATTTAGAAAATCAAGTCTACCTTTACGTAAATTTTCTTACCTAGTCTATTTTTGTGAATACTCACCGCCTTGTTTTCTGTCTCTTCTTTTTAATAACTTTAATGCTAAGTGCACTTATATAACAGTAATATGCACTCCTTAAATAAATAGTAGAAACTGCAATAATTTCTACATCGTCCATATCATTCAAATTCTCAATGATAACTAATTAAGGCCAGCATGTAGATAGTTCCACTAAAACACGTGAACGTTGGCCTCGGCATTGGTCTCTATCGAACTTGACAAACGTATATACTGTAGCACTCACCTTGTATCAATTTGCCTACACTCGCGCTGGCTGAGCCTTGGTCAACATGTATTGCCGGGGTTAGCCAACGCAGTGGCAGTTTATTGATGCCTTTCTTGAAGAAATCAGCTGTACAGGAGGTAACAAACTCTTCAAAAGCGTTTTGTACTGCCTTTCTCGTATTGGATATTATTCTGGAAAAAAAGTTAACCAAACTTCGGAAAAAGTAGAAGTACTAGGTCTGGCGAGTATGGTGGATGACGGAGAGCTTCCAAATCCAGCTATTGTAACTTGGACACCGTCTGTTGTGCAGTATGAGGTCGCGACTTGACAAAAACTGGTTGGAGACAATCGAGCTTGTACATCATTGTGTTCAGTTCTTCACAGTACAAATCTGCAGTAATGCTTATCACATTGGTAAGAGGCTGTCTGCTATCTGATGAATCACACCGGCGCTAGACCACCAAATAATGACCATCACTTTTCTAAGGGTAAGTTTCCGATTAGTGCATTGTTTTATAACCGAACCCAACCAACTTGCTGAGTGCTTGCAATTGTCAAACAGAATCCAATTTTATTCGCAGGTAACAATGCGGTTAAAAACTCCTTCGTTTGGGTGCCTGTTGAGCAGTGCAAGGGACGTTTCGATGCGTACTTCGCGCTGGCGTTCGTTGAGTCCGTGGGACACCCATTTGTCAAGCTTTTTTAACCTGCTAATTTGAAGGAAACGGACCAATATGTTTTGCTTCTAATTAAGCCGTAGATTGAGTATCATCAGTTTCCATAATCGCCTTTAATTCGTCATTGTCGACCAAAGTTTTCAGACGACCACTGAGTTCATTTTTCAGGTCGAAATTTTCCAGAACCGAAGCGGGCAATCCAATAACAGGTGGTGCGTTCGTTTGTAGTATTTCCTCTGTAAGTGTCGTTAATGTTGCGTGCCGCTTGTGCCGCGTTGCGTTGCACGACGGTACTCATAGTCTATAACTACTCGAATTTTTAATGAATCAATGACGACGAATAAGATTCAAATGCGATAACGCTAATCAATAAACAAATGACTAATTTAAAAAAAAGGAATTCTATATTTTTAAAATAAAATTAATATAAGAAAATGTTGAATTAAAATGGCCAGTACTGCAGAACGGCAATTTCATAGGTAAAGACGTATACTTAATATATTTTGGTATCTCTTATATTTGACACTGCTACCCTATTTGATATAATTGTATTAACTGTTTATTTAGATAGATACATCATCGACAATATCAATATACAATGTTACAAATAAAACACAAAATTTTTTGGAGAGATGATGTCACTTTACAGGTGTACACTTACATTATAAGAAAAAAGTTTTGTTTATTATAAGTAAAATTTGTTTACAATTTGGTGACTAATTCGAAATTGCTTCTTTATTTTAAAACTACCGATGAAAATTAACAGGTTTAAATGTAAAATAAAATAATATCGGCATACATTATATAATTAATCGGTTTAATACTCAAAGATAATTACGCATCGAATAAAAATGATTAAAGTTGATATCATCGGTTATTTCTCGAGATCACGCAAGACAAAGTGTACGTATACACTCAGTTTAGTCAGTTAATTTACTTTTGTGAATTTGGAGATGGGTAACTTAATATTACGATAGCACGGTGATTTTGTTATTGCTTTTCGCACTTCTATTATTTAATTGTTAGTAACTCTGATTACAGATATACGACCAACAAAAGAGATTACGAAATACATTTAATTAATCTTAGACCATGTAGTATATAAACATAGACCATACATAGACCTAGAACACTCAAAATTTATGGCATTTAGAAAGTAAAAATTAATGTTAGTCTTACACACATTATACATGAAAACATTTTTTTTAATTGTAGACTCCTCCGTCGACTGAGGCCTTGCGTTCGTGCCCTATTGGCATTGTATTAGGGAAAAGAAACGCTTATAACGATTGCTTATAATTGTTACTAAAATCAGCCGCACAAACAAAGAACAAAGTTTCTACATTTTTTTAAATATACAATAAGGGTGAGAAATGAGTGTTGATAAGTGGATACTGTGGCCCATAGATACATCTATCCTCGAAAAGGAATCAAAATGGCGATACGTTGTTAGTAAAAAAGGGTCCTCGGTTCTCTACACTAAACATACGAAACACAGCAGCATTAATAGTTAAGCAAAATAATTTAAAAAAAAATCCGATTTTTTTTCCATTTTCATTTTAACATTCAAATTATATTTGGTTAAATCTTTAGTAAGTACAAAATGAATATTCTTAAGGAATTCTTTTGTGAGCATTATTTGCGGTATCGTTCTCTAACGCGCCGTTTCTGTTCACATTTTTCTTTATCTCCAAAATCTTCCTTCAAAGACCGAGGCCTAAATGCTCAAGAGAATTCATTCATCTGATTATTTTCCATTTGCAAAGAAGTCAACGATAAGCCTATCATTAAAATCATTGTGAAATATGAAATTAAAAATATATGATGCTTTGTATTTATAATTTAAAATATACTATAACATATGAAGGTTTGTCAAAAGAAATAGATACACGATGAGGTATATACTTCATGTATGCCTTTATGGTAGGTAGCTCAGATAGTTAGCGCTCGCTAAATTTCACAGTACGCGAGCAAACCGGGTTCGATCCTCGCCGGCACCAATGAAATTGTTAATTGCAATTTTAAGTGCTGATTCACCACATGTTCGGCGGTGAAGGAAAACATCGTGAGGAAACCTGCATGTCAGAGAAATAAGAAAGAAAATTATTTCGAAGACATGTGAAGTTCGTTAATACGCATTGGGGCAGCGCGGCGGGCAATTCCTTGCCCTAAACCCCTCTCAGAAATGAGCGGAGGCCTGTGCCCAGCAGTGGGACGTATATATGCTGTAACTTTATTTTATTTTACTTTTGTGTATGATTATTATTTTCTAATTGGCCGCTATGTTGCCTTGTATGTTAGCCTCAGTTTTGTATATTGTGAATTTATTATAAGTTGAGTAAGAAAATGATTACCTGAGAAAGGGGTTGGGGAGAGGAGGGGGGGGGGGCAATGGTATGTTGAAAACATTTTAGGCGATTCAGATTGTGATTGTTACAACTACTTCCCAGGTGAACCTTAACTTGTCAGGAAGGACGATAATAATTTTAAACACATTTTAACATAGCTAAATTTATAACAAAATATTCTTTCACAGCTCTCCGGTTGTTGTATTACTG
This sequence comes from Parnassius apollo, assembly GCA_907164705.1. Lineage (NCBI taxonomy): Eukaryota > Metazoa > Arthropoda > Insecta > Lepidoptera > Papilionidae > Parnassius > Parnassius apollo. Next base: position 5,699,126 of record CAJQZP010001441.1, on the reverse strand, counting down.
TCGTAGTTCGATATTGTATAATAAAAACTTCTCACATGTAGATATATTCTCTCTGTCATATGGAAGAAGGAAATTGAAGTTGTAATGGATAATAGTTAAATTAATAGCTAAATTATCATTTCACTTAAATATCACACATTACTTTGACTTAACTTCGCTTTATTTTTTGCACACCTAAGTTTGTCATGGTGTTCGCTTGTTGTCGATGCGTTACTTAACAGTGGAAACTTTATTGTTAAATGTAAGATTAATATGTGTTATGTAATAGACTAAAATTATGTATGTTTCCCTTGAAGATAAAATAAATAAATAAATAAATTGTCTGTTGTACGTTTACAGATTGCCGCGTGTAAAACATAAAATAATAGAAGATAAGAAAGAAAAATGCAAGGAAATACTTTAAATGTTCGGCTTATAAAATACGCGGCCATTCTTATCTGTATCGGTACTCTTTGCAAGAAACACTTATTTCAGCCGTCAAGCAGCAGAGCATCTACATCTGTATTTTGGTTTGAAGGGTACGGAGAGGATGTATGGAAACTGTCTGTGAGATACTATCTTTCTATTTCCTTTTCCATACAACATAATGTTCGGTCTTTTGTCATTATTGTACAAAAATAAATGTCTAAATTTTTTCCCAATATTTGGTCTAGAAGAAATTGTCACGCCACTGAAAATAAAAATGTCGTTTATGTGTAGAGATTTAGGATTTGCCTAATAAGTTTCAGCACACTTGCACTGGAAGAACCCACCAATAATAATGTGTTTACTGAAAACCGATAAATAAAACTATTGACGGCGGATAGTCGCGGTATGCTTCTTCACATCCGCATTGGAGATGCGGTACTTCACCATTCCGTTGGATTTGGATATGGAATTTTAATGGCTATACCGGGACTTCCATTTTTATTAAGCAAGGTGTAATATGCAGGTTAGTACAGTACTGTTATCACAGTACGGTTAGCCCTCTGCATAAAATAGATTATTGCAGTCTATTTTATATAAGTATATTTTATAATCATGATCAAGCCGACTCATTCGCGCTACAACGATAATAAAGCTGCAGCATGAGAAACGTATGTACCGCAAAAATTACAATAAAATTGCTCTAAAAATACAAACAATTAGAAACGTTTTTTAGTTCTATACTCTTATTTACTCTTTCTGAACGCGGATATAATTTAAAACTTCGAATAAAACGTTACAAACCCTATATGCAGGTGTGTTTGGTGATTGGAGAAAAAGACGTTCTGTTTCTCTGCAGTCCTGAATTATATTGTGAATCTATTACAGCTTTATTTATCTTTACATTTGTTAATAATAATAATGTACTTCAGACTAAATTTTAGTCACGGCGGCCAGTCTTAACGGAGACTTGCCATATGCGGAGGATAGGAAAATAGTGCCATAACTGCACACTGGTGCACTCTCTGTTCCCTTGCCCACATTGTCCGATGGAATGACAATACGACACGACCGGACAGAGATTAGGCGGATGACCAACAACTATACGTGCTTTCCGAAACTACGATGTGAAATACCGCCAATTTATATGTGAAATATAGCCTGATTCCGAGCTGCTACTGTAAATTTCGTGAGAGAAAAACTTAATAACTTTTTGTGCTATGTTTTGCCCGACCCAGGGATTCGAATCCTCACGACCTACAACAGCGAGCTCATGCCCAGCAGCCGCGTTTACCACTACTTCATAAAATAGGCAGTCCATTTTACAATTATCTAATTAATTGATAGAATCAGGCGTTACTTTGCGGAAATTCATTATAATAAGGATATTAAAATTTAATTCGCAACCACCCGCTTAATTACATACAATGATATGTCTTACCTGGATTGAAGAGCACCTCCGGCCCTCCCTCAATTGCGTGCACTAATTCCGTTACCACTAGTCCCAGCACCACTTTTCCCAACACCACTACTCCCGGCACCACTATTTCCAACGCCATTATTCCAGGAAAGACACACCATCGACGATAATACGACACGTGTTTCGCCTCTACACGAGGCATCCTCAGAAGATGTAGACTCTACGGCGGCTGACCGCTAAGTCTTAATTCAATAATTTAATTATCTATTTATTAAAAAAAGGCTAAAGGAAAGACAGTCGAAAACAAAACCAATACGCAAATGGGTTATATAGAATGACTGACTATAAATTTAATAGTATTAATTTAAGCCGTTTTCTTTGAAAAATAAAGATTTTTAAATTATTTATTAGAGAACAAAGAGCGATGCTCGTTTAGGTACAAAGACTCGGATTTAGTTGCCTTGCCATAAATAATTAGTCAACGTGTTTCATGGGATTACTGTTTAGCTTGTAACGCTCTGATGAAGGTTCAGCTGGATTAAGAACAAATTTCGTGCTGTTTAACTTTATTGAGATAACCTTAAAGATGTAATTATATAAATACCAGTATCCGACTAGGGAATATATATGACTTCCAATGAATCTGGTATAGGAGATTAATTTTGTTAAAATGTAAATTAATAATTCAATTGGTAGCGGTTTCGGTTTATTCTACGTAACCAGTTATATGTACTCGTATGACACTTAAATTTTTATGAGAGTGTGTTTACACTGGACGATTTTGTTATGTACATAACGCTTATTTTTATTATTTAATATTAGCTGGTGCATTGGTTATATTGTTTAATTAGGAATGATATAATGATATATGACTTACAAATTAATTTGTCGGTACGATACGCACGCCACCTATTGCAAATTAATTGCATTATGCCTATAATCTTCGCGCATGGACAAGGTTGACAAAGTTTTACCGCAATCTGATGAACGGTATGCCTACGCATAAAATACGAACAAAAAACATTAATTTTTAAATATTATTAGATATATGTATAAAAATTGGCACATTTTCAATTATAACCAATACAAATATATTCATTTCGGTTAAAATTAACTGGATTATACATACGTTCTTATTAATAAAAGTTTATGCAAAAACAAATGAATGCTCGTTTATGATCTATTTTCACGTATTGCGATGATAAAACTATTCATAGCGTTCATTTAGATGTGGTGCGGCCGTCAGATGCAACAGGAGTGCGATTGGAGGGCGGGAAGGCACATGCGCGTAGAGGATGCTATAGCGCGGTGCGGGGTGAGGGCGGAATACAGCCTCCACGCTCGCGTTTAATGAATCGCCGGGATCCGCGGCTCGCGCTGCGCTCACCAAATTCGAGCGCTCTTTTTTAAAAGTTATTAAGGAGCCGTCGTGCTGTCCCCCTCCCGCCCTCCCGCGTTGCAACAAATACAAAGGGTGGTGGCTACCGCGGCCGCTGTTGAATGATTGCGAGGTAAGGCAATGCAACTTATTACCAGCCCTCTACTCCGCGATCTTATCTATGTAATTTTGTGATTAAAAGTTACGAGGATAACTTTTTTACGTTGTTTTTAAATACTATTCGGTAAAAAGTTTCTATCTTAGTATTACATTTCTAATACATCTTAGTATAGATGTGTTCTTAGTTTATTTAAATATTTTATTTAAGTACCTACCTACATATTAAAATGAGTAAGAACTAATTAGGTTAATGTTTGTTTTATTTATTTTAACTGAAAGTAATACATTATAATATCTTTTACTGCTGCCTAGTGCAGTTAAAAGTTGTCCAAAAATCTGGTATTATTGCATATTTGTATGGTGCCGTCGTTATTGTTCGTGACTACAATGGATCTGTCAATGTTTCACTCGAGATGAATGAACTGTCGATGAACAACAAAAACTGCCGCTTCCTTATTCCGGGGACAATTTTTTAAATAAAAAAATATAAATCATTGTCTTACGCTATCTACTTTCAGCTTTCAGGTCGTACCTTTTAAGAATATTTAAAGGAAATTTACGATTCAGCTAGTTGCGGTTAAATTTTATTTTTGAATAGCTAGTTACAATAGTAAAGAATCGTTTTAGGGTGTGATTTCAAAATTAAAGTGTATATTGCTTGCTTTATATACGAAGTTTATGTTATTATATTTGAAGTTCCTAAAGGAACTGTATCCACGGCTGGTCGTCGCTGCTGGTGATAAGAGGGCTGGTTCTTTCCTCGCTCAAAGGCTAAGTATAGCTATTCAGCGAGGAAAGGCAGCCAGCGTTCTTGGCACTATACCACGGGGAGCAGGCCTTTTTTGACTATTTAAATTTAGTGTTAATTTTTTTTATATTAGTTTCTTATTTTTAATTGTGTGTAATTAGTATTAATTGTAAATATTATAATTTTAAAATTAAATAATATTTTATAGAAACATTTTATAATATGTAACTTTGTATGTAATTTTATAATATGTAACTAACATGTGTTTATACATTTTATTTTATACAAGAATATATATTGAATCAAATATTTTTTATTTAAATCTTATATTGAATACATATATACGTACAACACAAAATATCTTTAAACATGATACACATTTAAAAATTTACAGTGCAGTCATATTCTCATTTATGACATTGCATGATTTTTATGTGTTATATATTATTGATTGAAAGAAGCTGCATTTATTAAAATAATAACGTAATATTTTGTATTTTATAATACGTCAATTGCATGTAAAAGACAGATGATATATAATTATGTAAATGCAAATATAAAGTTACGACGGCAGAAGCTTATGAAGTGGTATAAGTTGGTGGTTGCAAAAACTAAAGTCAACCATAGTTCGTAACCAAATGATAAAATTACTAGCAATCAAATGGCACCATTTACTTACTTATCACAGGGTAATTGTATCTCAATAAATGTATCATTTATCATTATAATCGAGGAAAGTTTAGGCACGTATATTTTCAACAAATAGCAAGTTTGTACTGCACTGAAGTGTAAAGAGAAGCAAAGTTTAGGATACCAACTTTGTTGAGATAGTAGCTGAATGCATTATCATTAACACATTTATATAAAGGGAATACTGTGAATAAATTAAGCTTATGACAAATAAAATAAAAGTACTTGGCGTGTCATCATCATTACAGCCCTTCGTAAGTCCACTGCTGAACATAGGCCTACCCCAATGTATGCAAGGTCCTGAGTCACCTGTATCCATCGATTTCCTGCATGTCTTACCAGGTTGTCACTCTATCTAGTGAGGGGTTTCCCTACACTTCGCCTACTGGTACGAGATTGTCACTTCAGCTTACTAATCCGTTGGGCTATGTCGGTCACTCTGGTTCTACTGCAGTTATTCTCATTTCTAAGTTTATCAAACCCCGAGCATAGCCCTCTCCATATTTCACTGAGCGACCTTGTGCATCATACGGCCAGCAGTGAAGGACCACATCTCAGTTCCATAAGTCATCACTGACTATAAGCACTGTTTGTACAGTCTCGTTTTTAGATTTTGAGGTATAGCTGCCGAGAAGATGTGTCGTAATTTTCCAAGCGCTGCCCAGTCGAGTTGAAACCGTTGATTTATCTCTCGGCCGAAGTTGGACTTACCTAGTCGGACTATTTGTTCCAGGTAAACATACTCGTCAACAACTTCGAGCTTAATGCTCCCAACAACTACCGACACTTATGCCGGTCACACCTATGTCACATGGACGTTACACATGATCTTTGTTCTGTCCATGTTCATCTTAAGACCTATCCGTTGAGAGGCTCTATTGAGGTAATTAAGCATAGTGCTTAGGTCCTCCAGCGATTATGCTATAAGGACTATATCGTCAGCAAATCGAAGGTGAGTGATGTACTCACCATTGATGTTAATACCGTATCCTTTCCAGTCCAGGAGCTTGAAAACGTCTTCCAATGCAGCGGTGAAGAGTTTCGGGGATATAACATCATCCTGCTCACTTGGTGTGTAAATTTGCATTAATTATCCATATTCATCAAAAAGTCCACTACTGAATATTGGCCTCTAGTAGATTGCATCATGGGGGGAATTTTTCATAGTTGCCACGCGTGGCATGCGTGTAGCAACCACAGGTTTTTTATTATTTTGAGTTGTTATCAGGACATTACTGTTCATCTCCTGTTTTTACTTATATCTTCTCTGGAAATAGTCAAATAAAAGAAAATCGATAAAGTGGTACTCTATGAGACGTGCGGTGGCAGCGTATTTAAATTCATCATGACCCATTTCGTTCCGCACGGTACCTTAACAGAATAAAATAGAATGGAATAGAATAGAATAGAATATTAGATAGAATAGAACAGAAGAGAATCATTTTATTATTAATATAGATTACAAGAATACTTACAGAAAGTTAACCATGCTTTTACCATTACACATATTTTTTATAATGCAGAAGTCCATAAAGATAAGGACTTTTTTTTAATCATCAAATATAAGTTATTCATTAGATAAAATACAACATAAAAATACAGTTGTTCGAACGTATAAAGTAAAAATATTTTCATAGTTTTACTTTATATTCAGCTAGTTTATAGTTTATTTGACGTGTAACTTTTATCTGACGAATAAAAAATTGCTCTTTTCATTGTGGTCAATAAATGACACTTATTCTGTCGGTCACAGTTGCGGTACAAACTATTAAACTTAAAACGGTAAATACTGGCTGGTGAAGCAGAAATATCAAGATATCTTAATAATGATCATCGTTTAAAAAAATCTTTTGCTTGCGGTTTGTTGTAGCGGGTTGGCTGAAATGGAAAAAAATATTCTCGCGCTGTTATTGTGTATCTGGGATTGAAAAATTTTACAACGGTAAAAGTCAATCAAGATTAATGGAATATATAAAGGGTAAAATCTCCGCTGTATCTTACACTTGCAGGTTTGTGTGATGAATTTAAACGTGCTAAAATATTTATTAAAAGATGACCCCTGCTAATGACATATTAACATAGCAATTAAAAGTGTTAAAAAATGTTCTATCGTACTTTTTGTTATGATATGGTTTATTGCTGATGAAACAAAGATTTTGTGCATGATATATTTATAGACGCTTGGGGATGAAAATGTAATCGCGCGTTGGGTATCCAGAATACTTACCATTGCACAGAAAGAGACCAGACTGAATACACCGAGGCTTTTTTAAAACTATTGCAACAAGATCCTTGTAGTTTTCTTTTTGAATCAACTTATAACAATGGAAAAAACAAAGCATCACAACTTTTATCTCGAAACGAAATTACAGTCCATGTGTTATTTAGGAAAAGACCACCATCTCAAACTTAAGTCGAGTCCTTCCGACGGTAAGATCACGGACTGTCTTCTATGGAGGTTAAAGGATAGCAGATGTTGAATATCTTTATCATAGAGATAGATAGACGTCCCTCGTCAGTCCGCTGTTGTGATAACTGCATTTCCATATAATAGATGTTGTTTTTGAAATACTTGAGCAGCCTCCTTATTTACAAGACTATACAGCTAGTTTTTTATATCCATTACCCATCTATATTTAGATTGAAGTATCTAAGTTGGCAAAGATTTGAAGATAGTGAAGCAGTAGTCGCTGTAGTACATTAATTTTTTGGTGCACAGAATAAAGAGTCATTTGGGAAAAATGTATAAACTGAGAAAAAGTGTATTACACTTACAGGAGGCTGTAATATTAAATTAAGTAACATTCAACTGAAGTTGACTATAATATACCCCCTTGTATTTCGACTTTAATTCTCTTCTTATCTAAAGCAAACGTTGAAAGAGATGCAGTATCATGGTTCTTAGATATTTCTTACATTAGATATTTCTAATTTTTGCTGACATATTTGTTCCATGTTGAAAATGAGAGAAGTGAATATAACAACAGTATTAAATATACAATATTATTGTCGTTGGGCACCATACTTGCACTTTTGAAACAATAATTAAGAAAAGGTGTTTTTCTCTCCTTATTTTATAGGAGAGGGAGCAAATGAACATACGGTTCACCTGATGGTAAGTGATTACCGCCACTCATGAACAACTGCAACACCAGGGGAATTGCAGATACGTTGTTGGCCTTTTGAAAAGGAGAAGACTCTTTTCTTGAAAGTTCCTAAGTCGTATCGGTCCGGAAAAATCTCTGGTGGTAGTCGATTCCACAAGTAGGTGCGAGGAAAAAAACTTCTTTTAAATCCCACAGTAGTGGACCGTCAGTCATCCAGATGGTATTGATGGTATCGCGAGTTTTGTTGCGAAGTGCGATGGTAAAATTTGTCTGGCTGGAATTAGTCAGAACAATTTATCAGAGCACTCCCCGTGGTAAATGCGAAAAAATACGCAAAAAGATGCAACATATCTTCGCAGTGCCAGTGAGTTAAGGCAATAGGAAAGAGCTTGGTTGCCGACGATTCGAACAGCTCTGCGCTGGATGAAGGAGTTTGTACTGAGGAGAGTAGTAGTACTGGTACTTGGTACCACCCTAGTATTTGTTTGGCGGAAGGTTCCGAAGAAATTTATATTTTTATTTTTTAGATTAACAATTGGCTTTAAACTATCCCTCTGTAAAAATCAGTGTTTATCACACGTTATTCATATGGTGCGGTGATAAATAAAAGATAGTTTTAAAATAACGATTCTTTTAAAAACATCTAAAAGTTTTAAAATTCACTAACTCTTGAAGATAATCGAGACTATCTTTCAGCTCTACGTGACCAAATAGCTTTTTCAACGTGTGGAGTATTGATAAAAGTTTTTAATGCGAGATGCAAATTTCAGTTTAATCTGAATTCAGTTACGATGTGAGAGAACTTATGGTGGTTCATTTTATCATTATGCCTACAACCGCAAAGTGCGAAACGCCATGATTTTAAAAAATTTTATATAGAATATAGGTAAAAACAAACAATTGATGTTAAGAGGAAGCTAACGTCCATAGACATCTATATCTATCCACGATTAAGAACCAATATACAGAATACCCTGCCAGACTCCGTCGAATGAGATGAAATACCTTGTTTCTAGTGAAAAAGGGTCTTTGTAACTCCAATTCTCTCAGACAGGGACAAGAGTCTTTTACCAAGAACTTATCTGCAGTAACAGTAAATTCGGGCAGACGTACCGGGTGGAACACGCTGGCAATGCAGTAGCAGCCACCGTTTCACGCTGCGTAATGTCACAGGTCTTTACTTAAAGGTACACGCAGCCATCTTATTTCAATAAGTCGTTTATAATTAGTCTTAGCTGAAACTAGAATTTGCTACACGGAAGAAGTCCCGCGGAAAATAAATAAATGTAAAGTACAAAATTTGATACCTGATATCTATTTTAGCGAAGACTGTATCACCGTGGTTAAAAGACTTTGAGAGAAAGGCTTTTCGGAAACCATAGTTTGAGACTATCAATAGACTACGTTTTGTAATAAAATAGATTAAGTTCTGGTAGCTTATGGAGATACGCGATCGCCGTAAATTTCGTGGGTCATAAGCTAAACAACTTAGATCTCCGCCAGCACTAATAGAACCTTGGGCTTTTAAGAAGCTTACGCAACGTGGTAGAGCTATGCTGCAGCTATATTAGTAGTATGGTTGTAGCACAAATGAGTTGGTTCGACCGGGGAAGGAACTTGGTCTCACAGAATAGCAGATTAATGCTGCTGTGTTTCGTATGGTGAGTGTAGACAATCGGAGACCCTTTTTACTGGAAACGAGGCGTTCCATCTTAGTCCTAACGGGTGACAATGCAACTACGTTTTTATTAGTAATAGAAGATAGATGTAGATGTCTATGGTCCACAGCAAACACTTATCATCAGGTGGATTGTGTGCTCGTTTGTCACCCCTATCCTATAAAAAAAGTCAAGGTTACTCAGCGAGCTATAGCTATGCCCGGGGTTTCACTGTATGATAGACTTCGAAATGAGGATTTTCGCAATAGAACAAGAGCAACCGCCCAAAGGATCAGTAAGCTGTACTGGCAGTGGGTCGGTCATATATAGCAAGAAAGACTCACAATCGATGGAAAAGAATCGAGTGACAGCCTCGTACTGCCAAGGCAACCCCCTTACACTGCGTTTACCAGTACGATACAGTAAGTCGTTGAATGCATGTGACTCAGAACCGGGTTTTGTGGCGTTCCTTTGGGGAGGCTTATGTTTTCAATTCAATTCAAATTCAATAGCTGTCATAATGTTGATTATATAAGTAAATCATACAGAAACAGAAACAGAAACTTTTTTATTCAATATGGGTTATAAATAATACTTATTGAAAGTCACTTTTTTCATTTACAAAAAAAACCTTTATCCTGGGAAGAACCAAGACGAAACCAAGCGGGGCTATTTTTTTAGATAATAGCTTACAGTCATGTATATTACAATTAACAACACAAAAAAAATTAGAAATAGCTTAGTAGCGATCACCCTACAGTACAGTTCCCACCATTCAGATGGTGTGGATGGTATCAAAAGTTTTGTTCCGATGTGCCATGGTGGAATTTGGCAGTAGGAATTTATCCGAAAAATTCCTGTGAGCTCCCCACGTGGAAAATGCGATAGAAAATGCAATTGTTATGCATGAGTAGTGAAAACTGAAGCAAAGTTAATATTTGTAACATAGTTTCCAAATGTTTTAGGTTAGCTTTGCTGAATATTGGGAATTATGCATATTTCATATTTTGTCATGTTTCAGTAGTATATGTTTGCAACAATTTATTATTTCATTTTTTTACATAATTAATTCTTAGTTTTTATTCGGAATAAGATCACTATAAACTAAAACGTATTAGGTACTTATTTAAATAAATATAACATTGGTAATAAAATGATATTAAATCAATTCTAATGACTTCTCACGCCACCATATATTCCATCTAATGGTATTGGAAATCCTATAATAGCCGCGAACAGAGTTTAATCTGAGGCCAAAGGAATGGATTAAATATTATATATAGACCCTTCAGTCCAAGTTTGATTTTTCAAACAGTGAGTATGGTTTATTACAAAAATTAAGAATACGTATGTGAAAAAGTTAAAGTTACATTCTTTATATTATGTATATAATACTTTGAGAAATGAGAGGATGCCCGTATCCAGCTCCATTTAGGGTAAGGAAATATTCACCGTGTTGGCCCAATGCGTAATGTCTTCGAAATATTTTTTAATTTCTCAGATATGTAGGTTTTCTTACGATGGCTTCACCAATTAATTTGATTCATCATCATTAAAAAATTAATGTTACTATAAATTAATATTTACCATAAATAAAAGTATATTATAATTGATGCTATAGTAGAAACAAAAACAAGTACATGTTTTAGTTTTACTAGCACTAAATTTCTTTTGTAAATGGTAAATTGCTTTATATCAAACGTAGTGGCTTTATACTCTTTGTTCATATCCATACTACGTCAATATTTTACTGATAATATATTAGTACGTAGTATAGTGGTAACGTAATATATTAGGAGAAATAATCTGACTTAAATTGCAATATGATAAACACTTCTCATTTATTTCAACTGCGAAATTCCCGCAACTAAAGTCATCAGAAACGTTTTCTTTAAAATAAAGATATGCAGTAAAATATTATCAACATTTTTACCGCTTAAAAATAGGTGGTATAGGCCTCTTCTGTAGATTGCTTTATTGAGGGCATTCGGATTATTTATAAAAGGAACGCAGACCACTGGCATTCGATTGCAACATGCTGACTCGCAGATTCGCTAAGTCCACTAGACAGGTTAAGGTAATACTTTTCAAAGCGTACTGTCAAAGTTTAGACACGTGTCGCATGTGGGTTGGATACAGTGCACTACGCGTTCAATACAACAGTGTTTAGGATTTTGATGGAACTAGCTCGCCACTGTAGTGCATCTACTATGTTCGCGGAGGCACGTACGGATGACTTTTAATGCCATAATGCGAAAGAGATGCGTCTCGTTTCCTTTTCGTATTAGAGACACTTCTAATAGCATTTTAAGTGGTGTGATTCTGGTGGGTTTCTGGTGTGGTGGGACTCTCCGCTTTTAAGAAATTGGATTTTCCTTCACATGCATAAGAATTAAAACGTATAATTTAAGTAATAATAATAAAATGTATTTTTTAAATAAGTAAGTTTAGTAATTTTTATGATGTTGTTAAAATGTATGATTTTTTTAGATTTTAAGCAATTTAACTAACAATGAGTTTATAATAATGTTATGTTACTAACCAATTTATTTACTGTTGTCTGAAATAAAGTTTTATTGTCATTTACAATTTTGCTCCCCTTCTCCGATTTCTGTTTCCCTCTATTATCTTTTATACCACCCAAGGATCGATATGTGGTAGTGGATACACCGCCACTTACGATCACCTCAAATTTGTGATATTCCGTAGTTCACTCAAATGGGTAAAAATAATAGACGTGTAAGTTAAAGTTAGACCGACTTCAAAATCAAAAGTAATAAAATAGTTTCCACGTTATAGCTTCTGAAGGTGATTTTAGTTTTTCGATACACTATGTCTACGATACTCTACTAGTAATGATTTCAGGAGCTATTAGTTGAAAGTTATTTTATGTTTTTAGATTTTGAAGTCGGTTTTTACTTTTTGTAAGTTTTTATGCAAAGAAGTATAAATCACATATAAGTATTAGTACCTGGATGACCGAACTTTGCTCGGTTTTAATTAAAATTTTTTAAGCAATTAGTTTAATTAATATTTTCGTATTTTTAAAAAATACTAAAAAAGGACTCGAAATAATAGATTTTCTCACAATAGAAGGGAACTTGAAAAAAAAGGAAAAAAATTGGAGCGAAGACAGGACGCGACCGCTCAATATCCACTTGAGCTATTACGACCATTAACACTGTGTCAAAATTTACCTTCTTATATTGTAGCGGTTTTTTATTGCCTGAAAACACGGAAAAAAAGACATTTTCTAAAATAAATCCTAGCTAGATCGATTTATTGCCTGAACATGGGAGGCCTATGTTCAGCAGTGGACTTGTGAAGGGCTATAATGATGACGATATATATATATATATATATATATATATATATATATATATATATATATATATATATATATATATATATGTAAGCACCTCTGAGCACTAAGTTGAAATGCCCCGTTTCCAGTAAAACGGGTTAGCATTCTCTACACTTACCAAATGAAGCATTGAGCTGATATTTTACGCTGGTTTTCTCTGGGAACGTGGTTTTTCCCCAGTCGAGCGGAACCATTCGTTCTACAATCAAATTAAAGCTGCAGCGTGGCACTAAAAATAATGTAGTCAATAATTATGTAAAACTAATTTCAAAGGCCAATCTCTGAAATTATCTGCAATCTATTTAAAATTCTATAGAATCTACCTATACAAGCAATTTAAACAGAAATTTGAAAACCAATAGGCGTTGTTGGGATCGCAAATGGTTGCGGTTAAGTGCACAGATGCAAACACCGGTATCGCATAGCGTAGTCAAGTGGCGGAAACGTTTTGATAAAACCTATCACAATTTCCGTTTGCGGCCTCACTCTATCTACGTACATAGCGTAGATTGCTAAAAGAGAAGATATGATAATTTAAGTTTTTGAAAATTATATACTTAAATTTCGATAAAGATGTCCATAAAAATTACTGCTAAGTTTCTTTAACTAAACTCCAATAAAATTAGTGCTAATTTCCTCAAGCCTGACAAAAACGCAAATAATTTATTTATTTATTAAGACCTTAATAACAAGTATATCGAGAACGGTATTGACGTTGCGAAATTCCTTTCAAGTTAAATAATAACAATAAACATTTCCCAATAGATTCGAATATTACATAAGGGTCCCTTAATATGAAAATATAAGGTTATACCACTTTCTTATGCTCTCCTCCTTGTCGATGCCATCATTCTTTATAAAAAGCGTAATCTAATATGTCGCTTTTATGTTTAATTAAAATTACAGTCAGTATATGAAAATATAAGGCTCGATTTTTAATTCACAAACAAAATGTTTGTATATATATATATATATATATATATATATATATATATATATATATATATATATATATATATATATATATATATATATATATATATATATATATATATATATATATATATATATATATATATATATATATTACTAATGCTTATAGTAATACGTTTTAAAAGTATGAAGAGATTTAGCTTGACGGATGTACACTTGTGGAATTTTTCATTTCCCTTCACTTCAAGAATTTCATAAGCGCACAACAGTAAACGATTTCTTAGGATTTCTTAAGAGGAAGATTTCGGGAAGATCGACGGAACCAATTTTGGGTAAGGGAAAGGTAATGGAAATGGTATTTTAAGTAATGAGAAAGAGGGAAGGAGTTATACAACACACCGTACAAATCAAAGAAAATGTGAATATTCTTGCGAAGGTTAATCGGGTGCCACGTGATCTGTTTTCAAAATTTAGAGTACAAATATTAGCGGAGCCCAAATATAAATCTAATACATAAATCTTAAATGCACTCAAGCTTATATGTATATTACAATTACACTGAATAACTTCGTAATAAACGCATTGACTTACTATATCGTATCGTATTCGTATATATTACTAGCGTAAGGACCGGGCCAACCGAACAATTAAAACGGACCAGTGCGCTGGCCCTAAAACTAAAATTACAGTTTAGGACCAACGTGAATCGGTTGACATTAGTGCGCGCGCAGGACTGATTTGTCTGTCATAAATATGTCAAGCTGCGTGGTAAAAGAATGCAAAAATTACGATACGAAGATTATTAAAAAGGAACATGGGATATTGTATCATGGGTTAATAACCCTGTATTAATTTTGTTACAATTAAATTATTATATAAACGCGTTTTTAAAGTTTTATTTTACAGTTAGTTTAGTTACGTTACCAATATTAGGCCAGGGTTGGATTCAGACCCCAAAAAAATTGTACATGAAAAATAAAAAAATACCATTTAAAAAATATATATTACGTTTGACGTTTCATGTTTCTTTTTTCCCATGTTTTTTGCGTCACGCGCTTAGTTTATCTATACGTTTCGTTTTTGACGGTTTTATTTTTGTTTCTGTTTTATTTTTGTCTAAAAAACTTAGAATAAGTTTAATTTTGAATATTGGTACCTAATATATTTTATATTCAATAAGGGTAAAACGAAAAGAGTATAAAAGAAACCATATCTGCTTAATTGAATCTGAAAATCTGATTCATAAAATATTTTGAAATCCTGTTTTCAAACCGATTGCTTCTGGAACATAGAGTTTTTATCGTGGTAGTTGTAGTTATATCAAGGATGCAACATAAATGCATCGATCGAGCACCGATTGACCAGAAAGGGAGCTAATTCTAATTTTATTTAAAGAACGTGGTACTACGATATCGAGAAATTCTGTATTGTACATTACAGAAATTCTCGATATCGTAGAGTTAATATTAAAAAGTAAAAGGACCCAATAATAATACAAGTCGATCTTTAGGTAAAATGATGGTATTTGCGCTTATTATTATTACGATACTATATAATACAAACTATGAAATAATGGTACAGTTAGGATAATTATACAACGAAATCCGGTTAGTCGTTATATAAACGTTTGTATTATGACAGATGCGCTACTTTTTCTTGTATGATAAAGTTGTGAGTAAAATATTTAGATGGGCCTATCCTTCCTTTTGAAATCATTGAATAAACGCAAAATCTGGAGATACCACATTTAGTAGTATGTTTTGTTTAACCTCAACTGTCATCGAATGATTTCTATCGATTATTACGTCATCTGGTCGTCAAAAGGACTGATATATTTGCCTTAGGTAGTCAAGTGGTTTCAAAATTTAATTGTTTGCTATCTAATAAGGAACAATTTTAGAAGTTTTTTCCTTTTTCTGAATTCAAATTTGGAATGTATATGTAAGAAATTTTTAACAATCTGCTGTCACTTCACATATAATTAATCAGTCGTAATATCGTCCGATAAATCATATTATGGAGTGGGATGTGAAATAAAACAGAATAAACGTGATTACTTCGCAACTACTTTGTGGGCACCTTTTTAACCACTTTGTGAAAAGCGATTAGTTATTTTCAGTAGTTTTAAAAATAGGCCATCGGGCGTATTCTCGTGTATTGTACGATCAACAAGTTGACAAAAATTATAAAAAGTCAAGGCAGACTGCGATTTAGGACCAGACGGGCTATGTGTGCTTTTAATGTTAGAATACAACGAAACATTTTAAGAAAAAAAAATTCTCAAAAATATTTTCGCGTGAGATGAAAATTGCCCCCAGAACGTTAAAGTGTGACTATAGATAATGACAAAAAATTATGGTGTCAGGTTTAAAATAGCCAGACCGGCGTTGAGCGGCAAGGTGTTTGTTTACCTTGTGTATGTGAGACCTCTGGTATTGGGATCGACAATCCGCCTGGCTTGACTTGACGTTAACGCATTGAATTTATAATATGGGTAGATGGAGCAAAAGAATTGTAAAAGTGTTTTGCCTTTGCCATAAAGTAATTAAACATTTGCTAAGATTCAACTTATTCAATTTGTTAATAATAAGTACACAAAATTTTGCTCTTAAGAAATATAACATAAATTTCAAAACAAAAAACATCATTTACTTTGAAATTTAATATTATATTTAACTTCCTCGGAAACAAATCCTAAAATGTAGATGCGATAAAAGCTTTATTAACGTTGGTATAAGACTAAAATCTACTTCTCTTTGAAGAGGCAGCCGATAATAAATAAGAAAAATTTCCTTACTGTAGAGAAAGCGTAATCCACTAGCGAGACGTAAAATATGCTTAATTGAAAAACAAAAAAAATCAACACAGTGAGTTTTATTGAATAAATGTTCGGACTAGAAATTTTTAAAAACTTTATTAAAATATCGTGATCGTTTTTATCTCTGTCTGTATTTAATGTAAAGTTTGTTTATTTTACCTTCTTGCTACACAGTGTATATATCACTTTAAAATGTTGTGTGTATCCCAGAGGTATGATATTAAACTACATATTGATAAATATCCTGAACGCAGCTTAATCTAAAGCATTAGTATCTCGAATGTAACAATAGACTACACTATGGGATCACACTTTTATACGAAACAACGTACACGTTAAGTGAGCCTACTTAGCGGTCAACTGTTGCAGTCAATGTATGATGATGATGATGATGTCTTATCTAGAAGCGAAACACGTGTTGTATTTTAGAGAGGGGGGTACTCTACAATGTAGTAAGATATATCATTTTAACGTTTTTCGCGGACCCTAGCGAATTAATTTAAAGCAAATTAATTTAAAGTAAACGAGTAAATATCATCATCATCAATATGTAAAAAGTCAAATTTCGATTCACTCTCAAATCGTCAAGTTCCACTGCCCCGTTCTATGGTTTACTACTTAAGATGCTATTTACCTTGACTATTTCATGGCGGCAACTTCCGGTTGTTATAGTTACAGTACTGTAACTGGTTGATATACTGTGTTGGTTACTTTAAAGATAACTATTTCCATTTATAATACTAAATGGTTACCTTATCAGGATATCTTTTTGTGTTTAAAATCGCCAAGCTTGGAGCAGTATTATAAATGAAGTGCTCCATAAGTATATTATGGCGGCGATTTCCGGTGACTATACCGGTAAATTTTCTGTTTACTATTTTCAGCTGTGACAGTAAGCTGTTAACTAAGCAGGAAACTGATTTATATAAAACTTTTGTACATAAACATTTTTGTACATAGACATACAAATACAATTCACTAGTTGACAAGTGGATGTAGACACCTCATCATTCCTCAATCAAAAGTCAAATGAAGATATATTGTCACACTTGAGGACTAAGTTACCAGTAATAGTGTACACAGCAATAGTGTAATAGTACCCGTAGTAGTAGTCTTATAGTATTAGGCTTATGGACTTCGAAACTATTGTCATACGTCATAGGTTTCACTTTACTTTCCACACACTATCGTAAACAATTCCTACTCTAAATATGGGATGAATATTTTGAGTAATTTACTAAGTGCCTTAGTAGAGTTAATACCCTTAGTTTTTCTGTTATTACACAGCAGTACATCTGCAGTTGTGATGTGGATTGAAGGGCACAACATTATAATAAAAGGTTGACCTTTTTATTTTAGTACATAATGGTGACAACACATTTGTGGCTTAATTTGTGTGAATAAGGTTGCAGGTGGCTGTAAGATACGCTTGCCACTTACCATCATAATTGTTAGGTCGTTTTTCACTCTATTATTATAAAAATAGTATTTTCTTTGCACTCAACATTTTATGAACGCCTTGAGGTCGTACAAGTTAACAACTTAATTTATGTAATCAACGGAAATGGATACGAAGCATTTTGTCCAATACCAGTTGTAAGTAAGTACTACACGCTTATTTATGGAGTAAGCCAATTCAAAATTTACCTGCGTGTAATTCTATGCGTTAAATTTTATTTCCTTTAGCGATTAAAGTTTTATTCGGCGTAAGGCTCGTTTAAATTATGACATTTATATACAGTTTTATTATTTTCAAATATTAATTCATGGGGCTTCAACTTCATTTAGACTGTAAGTTGGTTGGTCACTTCAATTTAACTAAAACATCAGAAATCATCAATAGAAAAACAAATTTATTGTAACAAGAAGATTTAATAGAAATACTGTAGTTTGATGGGAACAAGTATATTCAGCTATATCATAGGGTAGGGTATAATCAACTTAATTAAAATAGATAGCTGGGTGTCACCATTTGCTGAAGATTCTATAATCAACAAAATTTAAATCAAAATCAATCCCAAGCATACTACTAGAAGAATTCAAGATCAGAACAAAAATTGATATCTAAAAGCTGAGCCAAAGAACAATTGAAGGTAAGGGTTAATTACATCAGGATGTTAAAAAGTCATAAAGTCCTAAAAAAGTCCTTTAAAAGTCATAAAGTCCAAAACATTAGTTTTATTCAATTTTAATCCATTTGAATATTTTTAATAGTCAAGAATGGTTAAAACAATCAAACAATTTAATTACTGAAAAAATCTGTCAAGAGTTATATTATAAATAATAATTAAGGTATTACCTGTCTGTTATTTTATTCTGAAAATAACAAGGCAGAAAATATATAATAAATATTGCAAAATCCAAAAGGGCAGTATAATATAAAAAAGTATAATTACATCACAAAATGAGGCAGAAGAGCAAAAAGGAGGAAGGAAGCAATGATGATAAAGAAGAATTGAATAAAATATAATATAAATATTCTTCTCCGCGTTAACAATATATGAAAAATATACAGCTGGACATTAGGCTTTCATTTCTAGGAATAAAATAATTATTTGCCATGCTTACCTTGTTCTTTTTATCTTTTTTGTATTTCTTGCATTTTAATGCTCGACGATCTCTAGTAAATGTTGCCGAAACGCTCACAGGTTCATTATTTGATATTGCCTGTCGCCGATTTAAGTGTTAAATCTTTTGGACCAAAATCTGGTATAAACAAAATGCTTAATATCATTCAGTCGCAGAGGTACAAATAGATTGCTTTAAGGTGAAGGGAGGAGAGAGGGAGAACGTAAGAAGATTGTTTTGTAATACAGCAAAATCGTAAAACTCTAACCTGTTGTAATTTAAATAAGTAGTTATCCTATACCTTTAAACGAGCAATTCTTGGATATATATATATATATATATGATGTGTGTATATATATATATATATATATAATCGGAATCTCGGAAACGGCTCCAACGATTTTCATAAAATTTTGTGTGCGGGGAGTTTCGGGGGGCAATAAATCGATCTAGCCAGGATTTATTTTTAGAATATGTCTTTTTGTCCGTGTTTTTAGGCAATGAAAAACTGCTACAATATCGTTAGAATAAGAAGGTAAATTTTGACAGCATATTAATGATTACAAATAGCTTAATTGGTATATTGGGCGGTCACAAAATCGTAATACCTTGGTTCGAGCCCAGACCGGCCGACCGACTTTTTTTAATTTTTTTTTCCAACTTCCTTTCTTTTTTGAGAAAATCTATTTTTTCGAGCCCTTTTTTTTAGTATTTTTTAAAAACACGAAAATTTAAATTAAACTAATTGCACTCATGATTTTTTATTCAAATAACCAGTTCAGTTTTTTCTATTATGTCACTAAGATCAAAAAATATTACTCGTATTTCATCAGTATGTACTTTGAATCTAAATATAATTTTCAAAACACACGAATTAAAAAACAGAGCGAAAAATACCGAGCAAAGCTCGGTCAACCGGGTACTATTATTGTAATGAGCCCAAAGAGCGGGAACAATTTAATATAAATATAAATTCGGTAAATAAAAATTGAACAGAAATGAATGAAACAATGAGTTCAATTAAAATCTAAAAAATTTTCTTCTCATTGTGATAGGTTACAACTGGCCGGGTCCATTGTTTACAATTCTCGAATTGTAAACAATGGATTGTGGGCGTCTAGACGAATCCTTATGTAAATATTTCACTCTGACAAAATGTTTTTGAATTTGGTTATTTAAAAAAATATGTAGGTAAGTTTCAGACCAGAGTAAATAACAAACACGATTTAATGTGAATGAGTTACCTTTACAGGTCAATAGTAAAGTCCAATTCCTTCTTCTTCTCCTCCTCCAGTAGTGCAATATTTTAATTCTACATAAAAAAGCTCTAAATTGAGAAAAACTCAACAAAACTCCACTATTGGCTACAGACCTCTTCTTATTTTTGTTAGGGTTTTAGGGAAGGGGAATGTCCGCCACGCTGTCCCTATGCATGTTGGCAGACTTCACAAGTATTCAAAATATATTTTTCAAACAATTTAATTGGCGTCGGTGGATAGTACGCGGATTGTAATCGAACCCAGGATACGTGCGTATTGCGAAATTTACAGCAAGATCTTAGGCCCTAAACTACCATGACTTTCCGAAAGTTATTTTTAAATAATATGAATTCCCAAGTTCCCAAAAATAATTTTCTGGAGTTTATTCTCTGAAAAAAAAAATATGTTGCATTTACCTATTTCTTTCTGTCTCTTTCATTGATATTGCCTTAGTTTTTGATTTCATGCTATATTTGCATCAAAGACAACATGATACTTCATAGTTCTATTTGTTTCATTACGAACTATGTGCTGAGTGCAAAAATAAAAGAGCACTATTGTAAACATAATAATTTCCAATATTCTCCATCTTAGCATGTTTTAACTTGATCAACAAACTGCTTTATTCGCTCATATAACAATGAACAAGATAAAGAAACTTTGATAGCCTACAGATAATGAACCTCCCTCCAAACTGTAAACTATTTAGTTTCTATATCAACCATGACGGCAAAATAATTAAAAAAAAACTATAATATTTTATAAATAATTGCTCGATTTTTTTATATTCAGATTCAGATTACTAAAATGTTTCGAAGACGTTATTTTAACTTAGAACTGAGAAAATTGAAAATTTTCAAAAATAGGAAAGTTATTGGTTTCACCCTGATTTTCGGAAATCGAGCTTTAATCAGATTTCGACGTTTTGAGATCCTAGGAAGCTATTCTAACTAATTTCACGTGGACGTCTGTACGGATGCATGTGTGTACGTGCGTGCGTGCGTGATTGCGTGCGTGCGTGCGTGCGTGAGTGCGTGCGTGCGTGCGTACGTGCGTGCGTGCGTGCGTGCGTGCGCACGTGCGTGTGTGTGTGTTGAAATGAAAGGTTTACATACTTACACACATGTAAGTATGTAAACCTTTCATAACTTTTGAAATTTAATAATTTAATAGACATTTTGAAAAACTGTTTTTTCTTTAAAATAACATTAAAATGGCTTTACGGCTCAAAAATGACTCCGAATGCCGTTTGGAAAATAAAAATCGGTATTCACTAATTCGTGAGCTATAGAAGGAGAAAGAAATTAAAAAAAAAGGTTTTTTTAAAATAACTTCTGATTTCTCTTTTGTTATTAGCGGGAAGTTCCAGGGATGGCCTGCGGGGTCAAACAATTTTTTTTTACAAAATTATGTCGAATGGGGTGTTATTGGAAATTTAAAAGTATTAAAAACCAACAAACAGTGTGTTTTGTAAAACAAGTCAATTTTTTATTACAAAACCATCCAATACTACATCGAAATATACCTTATATAACATATCTCAAAAAGAAAGTTGTAATTATTATCAGACACTTTAATATTTTGAAAAATACCGAACTGAAATTATTACATATATATATATATATATATATATATATATATATATTTTTTTTTTACCTGTACTAGGTTCATTATCTGATATTGGATGTCGCCCATTTAAGTAATTTTGTTGCAGTATTTCGCAGGTTGTGTAGTAACCCACGAAATTTCTGTTTTGTTGAACCGGCCATTTTGAACTGTAATAGTTATTTATAAATGTAAAGTATGTATCACTATATACACTATATATAATAACCATGGGCGCCAAAAAAGTCGTGTTATTTTTTAATGATTATGTTTCATTCCATCATTGGTTTCATCGATTTCGTTTTTATGACGACGTTCACACGTAGATATTATATGTATATATATTTTTAAAATGGATTAAATTAGATTAAAATAGATGGATTTTTGATATATAATAACATATAAGTTTATTTATGGATATATTTTCAATATATTTTATATAGTATATCCGATATTTTAAAAAGTATCAACAGTTTTAGTTTGAACTGATCAGTTGGAATGATCAGTTGAACTGACCGTGTGTGGCAACCATGAGAGTTGAAAGTGAAATACAGATTGTTTAATATACAAACCCAAAACTTTAGTGAACTACAGTCAAATTTCGACCCTTGGTCTTTATAAATATTATTATACGCAAAAACATAGTTACGTACCTGTTTTAAGTTCATTTCCATTGCTCTTAATTTTCATGTTTCTTTTTATTTCCTAAAACATTAAAAAGTTTTAAAAAAGAGGCGCTGGTTTATCAATTGAAAATTTAGGAGAATGTCGTCATTTAACGAGCAAAGTTTCGCCACAATGGATGTAATTAATCGAAAACTTTTTTTTAACCACGTCACTGCTCACAATATTTTAAGTAATTTAGAGGAATTCGCATCCTTCAAGCTAGAGTCCTCCCTACGAAATACTGAATTTTATTAAGCCAAGATTTATTGAAGATATTTAACGTGGAAGAGCTCCCTGCAGCTATAGGTTAGGTTGTAGCATGAACGGGGAGGACCACACTCTCACAGAATACTAGCGTAAGAGGGACAAGTCAAGTCCGATTACACGCACTGGGGCAGTGCGGCGGACATTTCGCTACTAAAAAGGAAATAGTATGATGATTCCCTAAACCGCTTTCCGATCAGATACTCCATTACAAAGTTATGAGATGTTTACATGTATGTACACACTCACAGAATACCAGCGTAAAATAGCAGCTTAATGCTGATGTGTTTCGTATGGTGAGTGTAGAGAACCGGACACCCATTTTGTTGGAATCGAGGCATTCCATCTTAGTCCTCAAGGGTGACAAGGCATCTGTATTTTGATTCTTAATGGAGGTTGAATGTAGATGTCTATGGGCCACAGCATCCACTTACCATCAGGTAGACTATATGCTCGTTTGTCACCCTTATCCTATAATAAAATAGAATCGCTTTTTAGGTGAATTCTAGGCGGAATTTAAGCTTAGTTTTTGATTCTTATTTCAAGATTAAGTGACTGACTGAAGACTATCATATAAGTTTGGACGTATCGTTTATTGGAATCAGAGTTATTTATATTTTGCCTTAGGTACGTCCTTCACTATGAACTATTTGGCATTATTAATTGGTTGATTTAATTGGTTGGTCCTGCAGGTTATCCCTGGAACTTCCAGCTAATTTAAACATTAAATCTCTCCAAATTAATAATTTTGGAAAACTAGGTTCAACTGATTTTGATTTGATTGATATACAACAATCAACGAAATTGTTTTAGCTTAACAAAAAAGCTTATTACAAAAAAATTGATTCCACAAAAACTTTTCAAGTTATTTTGAAAAACACTTTTTTCTAGATTTCTTTCGACGACAATATCTCTCGCACGAATCTACCGATTTTGATACGGTTCACGGCAATCGACGTCGTTTTTTTATGTCGAAGAGCTGATAAGATTATAGAATTAATTAAAACAAGTGTATCGAAGTAATTCCAAGAAAACAATTTTTTTAAACCTTGAATTTTTTCGGTTTTCTCAGATTCTATCATGACGATTCGGTCTAAATTCATAGAAAATCTAAATACAGCGAGGCTCTTTCAGATGTTCTAAACCGCTTTCCGATCGGACACTCCGTTACAAAGTTATGAGATGTTTACACGTATGTGTACACATACACACACATACATACAGATTTACGGAGATCATCGCAATAATAGTCAGAATAGCTTCCTAGGACCTCGAAACGTCGAGATCTGATGAGAACTTGATTTTCGTGGAAACAATAACTTCCTCATTTTTTGAAAATCATTGATCATAGCGGGAAGTTGAAAATATGGTGTAAATATAACTATAACAGCTTAGAGAATCATCATCATCATCATCATCATTACAGACCTTCACAAGTCCACTGCTGACAGATAGGCCTCCCCCAAGGAATGCCACAAAACACGGTCCTGAGACACCTGCATCCATCGACTTCGCCCTACACTTCTCCTACCGGTACGAGGCTGTCACTTGAGAACTTAGCGTATACCTTTCCTTATTTATATCACTACATTCATGCATACATTGCATTGTACAAACCCTTAATTTTGTTTTTAAGGTACTTGAAATTAAAAGTGACTTTAACAATTTAAAAAAAATTAAACCGTACATTGTTGTCAAAAAAAAAAAAAATAAGAAAAATAATTTATTTAAATAGCTTTTGGCCTCTGTAATCATATGTCAACCCAGACCTACTTTAAATTCCTACCAAAAATATGATCCTAATTTATGGAGTCAGAATTTTTTTTCATTTGGCACTAGTTCTTGGCATTATAAAATGCAGTATATCGTTGAGGTTCGGGTTTGAGAAACGCGCTTTATTTCTAATTTTTTTTTTAAAAACGTTACCCCTACACAAATATTTTCTCTTGTATCGTGGGGGCACTTTACAAACATAAATTGCACAAGGACAAACATCCAGACCCGAAACAACTATTTGTAGGCCATACAAATACGTGTTCCGTGCGGGATTCGAACCCGCGACCCCCAGCGCAGCCACTCATTGCTTAAGCCACTGCGCCACGGAGTCGTCAAATTAGTTGTTCTCCGCGACTTTGTCAGCGTGTAATTTGCTGCTTTTGGATTTCATGGGATTTTAATTTTTTACGCGGAACCCTTATTCTTACTCTAAAATAAAAGTAGTAACTAAGTTAATTCTTATAACACTGGCTATCTGCCAGTGAAAATCCCGTCAAAAGCGGTCCAACCATTTTGGAGATTAGTCGGAACAAAGACGGACAGACAAAAAATTAAAAAATTGTGTTTTTGTTACAAGTATTATATATACTTTTATTAGCTGTGCCCCGCGGCTTAACCCGCGTATATCACGCGTCTGAGCCGCGCAACATATGACACCTATTTCAAGCATTTTAGCAATGCATAGAAAATTTGGCAAAATTAATGGAGTATTTTATCTATCGGCATATGTACTTTATAAAGCGAAGTTTAATTCTATTCGGGTGAGCGTTCCCCCTCCCCTCTCACCACGCCTCGATAAGTGTCCCGAAGCGCGGTTTTTTCCAGTTTGAAAGAAATCCGTATACATGAAAAGTGTGTCGGTACGAAATGATCCTTGATAAATTTGCTACCAATATTTTGTACATACAAAAGCAATATTACTTAAAGTTTCCGTGAAATCTGCCACTTTACCGCCAAGATATATGTAACTAAAGTAAAAAATAGAATTACAGCCCTTCACAAGTCCACTGCTGAACATAGGCCTCCTCCAAGGAATTCCACAAAGTACGGTCCTGAGTCACCTGTTTCTATCTGCTTCCTCCATGTCTCACCAGGTCTCCATCTAGTGGGGGGGTCGCACTAAAATACGCCTACAAGTACGAGGCTGCCACTCGAGAACCTTTTTCCCCATCGGTTGTCGGTTATTTGAGCTATATGGCCGGCCCATTGCCACTTCAGCTTACTAATCCGTTGGGCTATGTCGGTCACTCTGGTTCTACTGTGGATATCCTTATTTCTAAGTTTATCATGCAG
This sequence comes from Parnassius apollo, assembly GCA_907164705.1. Classification (NCBI taxonomy): domain Eukaryota; kingdom Metazoa; phylum Arthropoda; class Insecta; order Lepidoptera; family Papilionidae; genus Parnassius; species Parnassius apollo. The sequence goes on along the minus strand of CAJQZP010001441.1, from coordinate 5,673,054 downwards.
AGAAACCCGAGCATAGCTCTCTCCATAGCTCGCTGAGCGATCTTGAACGTCCTAATACGGTCTCAGATCCGTATGTCATCACTGGCAACACGCACTGGTTGTCGTCTTTAATCTAGTTTTCGGCTATTTAGGTTTTTTCATCATGATGATGAAAGAATAGAATATGTTATTTGAAAAGAAGTATAATTTGTTTCTAAACTCTTTTATTCTTTTTTTGATTATTTACAATGATTATGCTATTTTTAATTGAACGAATTCTGCGAAATTTTGCATAAAAAATTGATAAATGTAAAAAAATGTTTATACTTCATGGCAAATTGCGCGGAAATTATAAGTAATGTCATTTTTGTATATATAAGAGGTAGATAGCAATTCCATCAAGGATTATTTCATTTCATTACGTACTGCTTTCTTTAAAACTGGAAAATACGTAATTCGGGTGTGTGGGGTTGACGCTCACTCGGGAGAGGGATAAGCGTTAACTTTTCTCTAAAAAGTACATATGCCGATATATAAAATTACTCTATTAACTTTTCCAATTCTTTAGCTGAAATGATTGAACTAACCTCGCTCATAGAAGCGTTCGCTGCTGGTTTCTCTCGGTTCTCATCGGGTGGCTAGAGTTAACGCGTCGTTCACGCGTCGAGCCGAGCGTTGATTTATTTTAATTTTTCATTATCTCTTAAATTATGCGTCTTAATAACATGCTATTAAGAGTTAATTTTATCTCTCTAAAATTGGTTAAATTAGCTTTGGTTCGTAAGGATTAATAATAATAATAACGGTTATTAAATCACTTTTTATTTATTAATAAATGTTTGTCACAAAACACCTTATTGTGGCTTATGTATAAGAAATAGGCATATGGTACCGCGGAATATTTTTTAATGTAGTAAAGAGCTATATTTCTGGAAAACATTGTATTTACCTATCACTAATTATTAGTCCAGTGCACGTGGGTAAACCATTTCGGGAACACTTTTTTTTCTGACTTGGTTAACAAAAACATCAATCTTTAAAGCTAATTCAGAGATGTAGCCTAAAGCTAAATAGCCTATACAATTTCTCATGAATCCGGCTATAATATACAATAAGAAATTTTCAAATCGGACTGGTATATCCAGAAATTAGTGTGTTTAAATAAACAAATTACAAAAAAACATATTATATATTAAAAGTAAATTTCAAAATTCTGATGCAAAACTTTAACTTTTTTAACGTTAAATTTGGGTAAGTAAAGTTGAACCTTATATTCAATGTAAATAAATTTACACTGTGAAGTATAGGGTACAACTTTACTATATCATATCGTCACGTGGGTGTCGTTATTAGGCTAAAGGGTAGGCCTCTATTTAGGAGTGGAAATAGTAGGCTGTAAGGCATTAAAAAAATGTTGGACATCTGTTTGTTTTAGCATTATGTAGTTCAAATATTTTTCTAGTCCTAAAAATGAAACCAAAAATAACTCAATTTGATTAGGTGATCACAAATATACTAACTTAAGGACTTCAAGGTCATTCCAGAGAGTTCGTTTATTAAACAGAGTTAAGATTAACGCAGAGAGCTTACCAGAGAAAGCGAATTCACCCCCATCCTCAGCCTTTCCTTTCGTAACTCCTCAGACAGAGGGCACCCTGCGCGTGACGCCGACAGATAAGCTAATTACTTATTGTGATTAAGCAACCGGTTCTCGGAAAAATTTTCAGAAAATTTTTAGATAGAAATTGTGAATAATGAGTTGACGTCGTCTACCACAATAGGAGTTATTAACCGGACAATTTAACGTTAAAATTGTGAATTTAACGTAGAAATTGCGGAGTGTGAAGGTAGAACAGATCGTGCGGTAAAATTAATGTAAAGAAAGAAAGGTTAGTACATAATTATTTTTAACCTTTCGGGAAAAAATAACTGACTTGATTGATGATCTTGATTGATTCTAAGCAAAATATTTTATAGTATTAAGGTGACGAGAGAGCTAGTAAATTTGTTATTATTGGTTTCCTGTAGACCTGTAACCAAACAAAATACGAAAACGAATACATTTAAGCTTACGAGAACATTCTAAGGAAGATTACAAGGCATAAAAAGAGTCTCACCATCTTGTTATACTATGGAGAACAGATTTTATCAAAAATATCAAAGTAATGTTTGCGGCAGCGCCATGTAACAAACCCACTTTGCTTTAATATGGTCGAGTAGGGCAATGGTTACCACATGCTAGTTAACGCGTCGTTCAATATGTGCATAGGTTTTATACGTGGTAGAGCCATGCTGTAGTTATATCTGTGAGAGCGTGGTCCTTCCCCGGTCGGCTTGACCGTAGAAGGACCACGCTCTCACAGAATACCAGCGTAAAATAGTAGCTTAATGCTGCTGTGTTTCGTATGGTGAATGTAGAGAACCGGAGACCCTTTTTACTGGAAACGAGGTATTCCATCTTAGTCCTCACTGGTGACAACGCATCTGTATTTCGATTTGTAATCGAATATTATCGATATGTAATCGATTTCTGTGGACCGCAGCGGCAGACTTATAGTAAGTTTGTTCATTCACTGATATTTATAAAACATTTACAAGAAAAAGAAACCAAAAATAAAAAAGAATAGTTATACTTAAGGTTAAACTACCTATGAGAAACAAACAAATAGATTGTATATCTGAAATGAAAACCAAACATTTGTTTTTTGAATTATAGGAAACAGTCTTAACAATAGACAAATAGTTATGAATACATCAAATAGTTATTATAACAACAATACTCGTATCTAGTTTTGTGTTAATCGGAATTCGGATGTGAGCATAGACAATGTAAATACGACAATAGGAGTCGGAGTTAGGTACTGGCTGTAAGTCGTATCGGTAGCGTGCCACCCGTGAGATAACTGAGTATACCGTCTTTACATAAGGTTCTTAAAATATGAACAATTGAAAGCTTAAGATAACGATTTAAATTGAGTTATATTACTTTTCCTTTCATTTTAAATGGTTTCAAATTAAAGTAATTACTTGGAAAGCAACTTTTTTGTATGAAAGAACAAGCAAACGAGCATACGGCTCACTTGATAGTAAATGAGAAGGTACGTTTCTTGAAGGCCCTATGTTGTATCCGTCCGGATAAACCACGTCGACAGTAAATTCCATAGTGTAGACGTACGTGGCAGAAAATTTTGCGTGAATAACACGTGGACCGCCCACCATCGAGATGATGAGGTTAAACTTTCGTGTGATCTGTCACAGTGTAAAAGTAAAAAAAAGGAAAGTTACAGCCTATATACGTCCCACTGCTGGGCTCAGGCCTCCCCTCATTTCTGAGAGGGTTTAGGGCAAGGAAGTGTCCACCGCGCTGCCCCAATGTGTGTTGGCGAACTTCACATGTCTTCGAAATATTTTTTTTAATTCCTCAGACATGCAGGTTTCCTCACGATGTTTTCCTTCACCGACGAGCACGTGGTAAATCAGCACTTAAAATTGCAATTAACAATTTCATTGGTGCCGGTGAGGATCGAACCCGGGTTACTCGCGTTCTGTTACATTTACAGCGAGAACCATTTGAGCTACCACGGCTCAAATGGTTCTCGCTGTAAATGTAACAGAACGATGGCACAGTGTACGGTGGTGAAATTTAGCAGCTTGCTAAAATATTATAGGCATTGTATACATTTGTAGTTTGTCAAGAAATTATCTCTAATGAAATAAATATGTATGTCTTATTTGTTTCCAATTAATTTACCATTTTTCCCTAGTAATTATTTCTGTAATAATGAAATAAGTCACTAATTTATTTTATTAGATATCAAGTGAAACCTCCTTGTTTTATATTTGTTGTACCTTTTTTGTTAATATTTTGTTTTATTTATGTCAAAAAGTAATAAAAAATCTTATTTTTAAAAGTTTACCACAGAATTAAAACCATTTGGTTTGATTATTAGTATAAATTCTTCGAAATCCCTTGGAGGCAATCCAGTAAATCTCAATTTGTCGCAACTAAAACAGGTCACGGCGGAAGGCTATTACGCTTCCTAAATGCTGCCGAACTCCCTATAGAGCACTCTAATCCACTCCGAACGGGCTGGTGTCAAACGCAGGGTAGGGTTGTTTGTATTGTTTATTGTCGCAACGGTCGTTTGAACGGCAAAGATGCCACCGGAGGCACAGTGAACGATCGAGGATCGGTTAAACAACACTTCGATTTAATAAGCAATTAAATTTTGGAAGCACGAGTAAATTGAACACACACTTGTACAATATTGTTTTAAAATTTAGTATTACCATAAGCCACAGAACATATATTTTTTTTGACAGGCCTGTTGGTCTAGTGGTTAGTGGAAACATTTAGTTAGTAGAAACATTTAGCAGTCAGGGTCAAGTGACCCTGACTGCTAAATGTTTGTGTGATGAGCACGATCATTTGTTCTGTGTCTGGGTGTAATTTATCTATAATATTTATGTATTTAGAAATATATAAGTATGTTTATCAGTTGTCTAGTACCCATAACACAAGCTCTGCTTAGCTTGGGACTAGATGGCGTTGTGTGATTGTTGTGGAATATTATTATTATTATTATTTGAATATTGATGGGTTACAAACTTTTTACAATTGTGAATAGTGCATCATAAAAATAGAAAAAATCCATCCAAATAGATAGTAACTATCTTCAAATCATAATTGAGTCATTTCTTCTTAATCTGATCTAAAGATTATACTTTTACCTCACTTTACCGTTTTTATCGCCACATTTTTTACTGTTCAGGTTTAACTTTTCTGTGGTTCCTTAGATGTAGTTATATGTTTGGCCATTTGTGTAGTACCACACCCTCGTAACAATTTCTGTTAAATGGGTACTTTAGCATAGATTTCTCAACATATCACGTTAAAATATCTGTACAAATGAGCCTTAATTGGAATCATCAGTTATTTGAGTACATACGCATAATAGATTTTGATCTTAAATTGCCTATTTATATCATGATTTCATTTGCTAATTCAACGCTAATTGTATTGAAATATATCGTATTACCATATAACTATATAGTATTACGACTTAGCTCTTACTTTGTAAAATGTATTGATTAGCGGGAAACTAAGTTATAATTGAAGTCAGGTATATATTATTTTACTTTAAGATATTAGATTTTTTTTATAGGATAGGGTGACAAACGAGCCCACAGTCTACCTGATGGTAAGTGGTTGCTGTGGCCCATAGACATCTACATCTATCTTCGATTACGAATCAAAATTCGAATACGTTGTGAACCGTGAGGAATAAGATGGAGTGCCTCGTTTCTAGTAAAAGGGGTCTCCAGTTCTCTACACTCACCATACGAAACACGGCAGCGTTAAGCTACTATTATACGCTGGTATTCTGTGAGATGGTGCTCCTTCCCCCGGTCGAGCCGACCCATTCGTGCTACAACTATACTACTAATATAACTGCAGCATGGCTCTACCACATATAATACTACCACAGAAATTTCAGAATAAACACACCTTTAAAATGTATAGCGTCAGAGCAGCAATCTTTCCTATTTTATCTCAGTTTGCTCACGCTACGCCACGAAAACTGTTGTAATAAAAATCTACGATACTTTGTATGTAGATACGTCAGGAGTACTATGTATATCTGAATGCATCTATATGCAACTTAATTTTAAAGAGACAGATATCGAGAACCGAATATTTACTTCTTAAAATATTTTATTTTCATACCTTATAAATGTGCAGACAGCACCCAATAGGGAAGTTAGATATAATCTTTAATATATTTTTAATAATAAAATTTTCGCAATCCTTTGTTACAGATAAAGTTTTGGAGTTAACAAGGTGGAATAAGAGGCCATATTCAAATACTGAATTTTTGTGACAGAATATGACATTTGCCTATAGCGATAGGCTTTTAAACAACGACGAGGGTGTTTATACATAATATGAACGAATAACAACTTCTACAGAATAAAACAAATGTTTACGAAGATAAAGATGACTGAATTATCTAGATGTACAAAAGCAGTTTCCATGGAGACTGGGGGATTACCGTTAGTGTCTACTTTTGCGCTACTGACTATAGTAGCAGGTAAGTAATAAAATAATAGTTTAGTATGTCTTTTATAATCTATGATTTGTTTTTGCTTTTCTGGATGATCGGAAATTTGTCAAATATTGTTCAAATTTGTCAATGGCGCAGAACTGTGTTTATCTGTATCATCTGAATGCTGTCTTTTAATGTATCCTTATTCGATATTCGCGATGAGATCAGAGGTAGCTTCGCCGTATACAGTATCTGAGACATAAGAATTCATTTATGCAGACCATGACTATTTCGTTCTACTTTGGCCAGATGTCCTTCTTTATTTTATTTTATATTAAATATCAAAAACTGGTAATAGAGAGTAACATTACTAGAGTGAAGGCTTCGGTTCTGCTTTCACTAATTATTTTATCTACCATGCAGAGCTCATAAGAAAAACTTATTAAAGAAATGCATGCCTGATATAAAATTCTCGAAGAAGCTTATGTTCAGTAGAGCATTTAAAAATGCAAACGAATATTTTCGCTTTATTTGAATTGCACCGTCATGCAAAAATATTATCTCCAAGTAGATTTTAATTTAAGGACACTGCCTCCATAATCCACTGGTCGAAAACGCTATTGCTGATCATAAGGTCATGGGTTCGAATTCTGCGTTGGACCAAAATCAATTACTGGGTTTTTCTTTCAATAAGTTCTCAGTAGCAGCCCGGAGTCAGGAAGTATACACACACACACACACACACACACACACACACACACACACACACACAACCCATACACACACACACACACACAAACACACATACACACACACACACACACACACACACACACACACACACACACACACACACACGTGCGAGCGCGCGCGCGCAAAAGTGCCTGCGCTTACGTATAAATTATAGTCAACCAAATCTAAGAAATACCTTTTGACATCTGTCAGACTTTTTACACAAAGCATGCCAACCAAGACAATGGGAACGTACAATATTCGATTCTTAAAAAAATCGATATCGATTATTTAGAGTTGGTAATCATTTACAGTTTGGTTTGAAGAATACCAGAATAAATAAGAAACGGATAATTTAAAACACAAGATTTATCAATTTCTTCGTTTTTGTTGTTACTGCTTATTTCTAGAGGCACAGTTATAAAAATTTTAAATTGAAACTAGATTAAAAATAAATTTATTGAATCATTTGATTTTCAATAATGCAGTCAATATTAATGTCTCTTTCGAAGTCATCCATAATCAAATTTTTTTATTTAATTTTTTCTTCTAATTATTTCTACCTATTTTGCCCAATCATCCTTTGTGACGACTTCAACGAATATAGAAGAAACAGTTCAAAAAGATAAAGCCGAGTCATAAAATAAGAAGACAAACACAGAATCACAAAATTACGCACAGTAAGCTAAAAATAGTTGTTTTCATCATCATGAATGATTCATATAATATAAGGAATCTTAAAAATATAAATTTAATTAAAAAAATAATACATTAAAAATTTTATGATTCGATTATTTGAATATTTTTACCGATTATTTGAATATTTTTGCCGATTATTCACATAACAATGAATTTTAATCATCCATACAATACGGTAAGGTTCATAACGACATATCATTGAAACGACGTCGAGTAAAATAATTGATAATGGTTATTTTTTTAATATTTTGCTTTGAGTGAAAGATTCGAATTAAAATTAGTGAAAGTAAACTATATACGTTGTAAAATATAGATAACTTTATAATTCTTCGGATTTACGTAAAAGGTTATTTTAAATCGTGTGAGTACGCTTGCGCAAAGTTATTGCGGAATGATTAATGTGAAACGTTAAAAGGTATTTCTTAGATTTGGTTGACTATAGGTTTTAGTTTTTTAAATAGTTTTTATTATTATTATTATTATTCTTTCTTAAAATTAAAGTTTATTATAATGATTCAAACCTTAAATAAATTACAATGGTCTATAGGAAATTCAAAATGTATTAAAACGGAAAGTAAGTGAAGCGCGGTCTTTAGGTACGTTCACTTGATTGAAGTAAGTGCGGTTTACGTGACTGAGTTTGACGTCAATCACTTGGTAAAAACGGTTGGATTTAAAATGGTTTACTTTGGTTAAAACTAAATTAACAGGTCTCTTATGTAAATTCGAGTTTTCATTTCGATGTACAAGAGTCCTTTATATGTATCAGAAATTCAATAAAATTGTTATTTTAAAGATCATTATTCATTATTCGTAATAATGCTTTAAATCTTGTGGAGCTTAAAAGCTTTTTAAGTCCAAATTATAATTAAACGTACATAATGAGTGGCTTTGGGAAAGTCTCGTTGATACACATTCACTAGTAATGGCAACACAGATGAAAAGCTTAATATCCTGTCTGCACTGTAGACCGGTCTTCATAGCGCTTTGAAAGCGTTAATTTTCTTATCCTGCCACTAAATTAATTACAAATACTGCTAAAATGTTTGTATTAGGCCAGTGTGATTATGTCACATTTTATTTATTTAACATTATTTCACACTCACTATAAATAAACACTCACACCTGTCACCCAGAGGGGTAGGCAGAGACTACAGTCTTCCATTTAGCACGATCCTGACACACCTCTCTCGCCTCCTTCACATCCATATACCTACGCATACATGCTCGTCGGTTAAGGGTACTCTTAATTTGGCCCATTTTTAATATATCACCAATTTGGTCAACAAACTTTCGTCTAGAACGTCACTTTCCGACTCTTCCATTCACTTCTGCAACATTTATTTGCTTTGTCAGTCTTTCCTCATTCATTCTTTTTACATGACCAAACCGAAATTACCATTATTGCACACTATACAAAAATTACAGAAATTATATATATAATAGAAGTATGCAAAAGGTGGTCTAATTGCTAACAGCTATTTATTCTAGACAACCAATGAATGGACAGGATTGCACAAAGAAGATAAGAGTAGGGCAAATTGGTGTGATAGAAAAAAATACAATTACTACAAACATTTATACATAGAAAAAATTTAATATTTATATACAAAAATGTGAAAAAAATGTGGCAGCCTCGTACCGGTAGGCGTAGTGTAGGGCGACCCCCCACTAGATGGAGTGACGACCTGGTAAGACATGCAGGAAGTCGATGGATGCAGGTGGCTCAGGACCGTGCTTTGTGGCATTACTTGGGGGAGGCCTATGTTCAGCAGTGGACTTGTGAAGGTCTTTAATGATGATGATGATACAAAAATAGAACATTGTTGATAAACAATTTTTTAATCATTCATGTTAAGGAGAAATTAAGATTATCACACCTTATATTAGATTACACGGTAGAGCCATGCTACAGCTATAGTATGATTGTAAAACGAATGGGTCAGCTCGAACATGGAAGGAGCACGTTCTCGCAGAATACCAGCATCAAATAGCGGCTCAATGACGTGTTTCGTATGGTGAGTGTAGAGAACCGGAGACCCTTTTTACAGGAAACGAGGCATTCCATCTTAGTCCTCAGGGATGACAACGCATCTGCATTTTGATTCTTAATCATATTATCATCATCAGGTAAACTGTGTGCTCGTTTGCCACCTTTATTCAATAAAAAATACACACTTGTGTCGCTTCTCATAAGCGAAGGAACGAGATATAAAGGAAAAGTATCGTGGATATGAAATATGCTGTGTTTTACTTATAGGCCTGGTTATATTTATTTTAACGATGAGTATATCATATCGTAGAATGTTTAGTCATTTGGCTTAGCCGGGCATCAAACCGAGTGAAATGTGAAAAAAAGTAATGCCTATGTTCTGTGGTGACAATTAATATGGCCAATGATATGAATCAGATATTGACGATAATGTTATGCTGTTAATAAAAGAAAAACTATCAAATACATCACCATATTATCAGAAAAAAGTTAAAGAAAGTAAAAAATGCAATTTTAATAATTATTTAGTTTATATATTTCCTTTACGACGGGTGACAGCAAATTTAAAACATTATCTTCGAAAATTGCGAAATGTTTCAAAAGGCTCTTATATGACGCCCACGATTGTCTTTTAGCTTCCATTCATAATTCCCGAAAATGCAGTTTTATATGCAGTTACTCGTATAACAATGCCAAATTTCAATCATCTGCGTAAAATGGTTGTGAAATACAAACATAGACCGAAGTGATTTTGTAGTGATCTATTTTATAAATTTTGGAATAGAATACTAATGATGCAAATCAAAGCAAGCAAAGTCAAGGTAATAGTTAGTTTATTGAAAATGTTACATTGTTACATAATTGTTGTGTTTATTTAAGTTATGAATAACGGTTGATAAATGTTCCCAATTTCTTGATATACTCAGAGCACTTTCAGTTAGAAATCCGCGCAGCTTTGGCTTAGCAAATTCCGGCTTTAATTGAAAACACTTTTTATAACCTTTTCTTTTAATTGTTTAATGCTTCCAACTTCTCTCAACAGCTTGTCCACTTTGAATTCCACAACCAAAACCACAATGCGACAGTATTCATTATTGTCGCTTAATTAAAATGGTTTTATGTTAGCATATAAAATTTACGTAGATAAATAATGCGGGTAGAATTTTAATTGAAAGAGACCATAAAATCGAGCTTGATTACTACTAATCATAGAATTAATTGTATGAAAATTAGTGGACGTGTGCTCGGTGGATTTAATGCGTTCTATCTGAATGTAATTATAGGCGTCGATGAGCGTGAAATACTAAATAATTGGAATACGTAATCGGACAGATACTTAACCAAAATACGAAATGAATGTGTATATAAGTTATATTTTATTTAAATCTGCTTATTATAATAATTTTATTTGTGATAACTCTATGACTGTGAATCGTAGTAGCTCAGAGAGCCGGGAGCTAAACGCTCGCTGTAAGTTTCACAGTACGCGAGCAACTCAGGTTCGATACCCGCCGACACCAATAAAATTGTTAAATTTTAAGTACTGATTTACCACGTGGTCGGTGGTGAAGGAAAAAATCGTGAGGAAACTTGCATTTTTGAGAAATAAGAAAAAAATATTTCGAAGATATGTGAAGTTCACCAACGTGCATTGAGGCAGCGCGGCGGACATTTTCTTGCCCTAAAATTCTAACAGAAAAGAGCACAGTGTTCAGCAGTAGGATATGTATATAGACGGTAACTTAATGCTTGTGATCAGAATCATATTATATTAATTTATTAATTCTTATTATATAAAAAATCTTTTAACATCAGTGCTGACGGTAAAGTAAAAAAAGATCAATATTTTGCCCACTATCATGAGTCATCATATTCATTACGACCTGTTAAAAGTTTACTTCTGAACATATCCGTGATTTGTAGTATTTCTAATGGGAAGCTTTTTTCTATAGAAGAGGGGGCAAAAGAGTATTCCGTTCACCTGATGTTAAGTTACTAGTGCCGCCCATGAACAACTGCAAAACCAGGGGAATTGCAGGTGTATTGCGGGCCTATTAGAAAGAAGTAAGCTCTTTTCTTGAAGTCTCTAAGTCGTGTCGGTCTGGAAAAATTACCAGTGGTAAATGATTCCACAGAAAGGTTTTACGAAGAAGATAACTCCTAATAAAATGCACAGTGGTGGACCGCCAAGCATAAGTACAGATGGTGTGGATGGTATCGTGAGTTTTGTCGCTTTGTGCGTTCGTGAAATTTGGCAGGTGAAATTAGTCCGTAGTATTCCTCAGTGCGCTACCCGTGGTAGATGTGATAGAAAATGCAAAGAGATGCAACATCCCTTCGCAGCGCCAGTGAATCGTTCCGATCAGAAAGAACTCGGTCGTCGACGAGTCGAGCTACTCTGCATTGGCTGTGGTTTAGTTGAAGGAGCTGGCACTGGGGTACTCCGGTCCGGAGATGAGAACGGTATTCCATGTGAGGCCGAACTTGAGTCTTGTAAGGTTGCAAGCGGTGTGCCTGCATAAAATACGGTCCCTCTGACTCTCCAGCACGCCAAGCTTTTTAGAGGCCATTTTAGCCTTCTCTTCCAAATGATCACGAAACTGCACATCATTTGATATGTTGACGCCGAGGATTCCGTTGCTAGCTGAAGCAGTAAAGGGAGTGCGCTGAAATTGAAGATATACGACAAAAGGGTTCCTTTAAGCGGAAAACGCGCAAACCTGTGTCTTCTGTGGGTTAAATGGACTAGATTTAATCCTACCCAATTCAAAGCTTTGTTTAACAACGACTCGACTTCAGACATAAGTTTGTTCTAGTACTCGATGACAAGATCCCGAGAAATATTGGCACGACTGCTGTAAAAAGCATCACCTGTGATATCTTCCGCATAACAATGAATGCTACTGGATTGCAACACATCATTGATACGCAGAAAGAACCGCTTAGGTGATAGCATGCAGCCTTGTGAAATACTATCATTGATAGGCTTGTAATCGGAGCATGCACCGTCTACGACGACTTTAATGCTTCGATTTACAAGAAAACTGGTGATCTAAATGACATTTACTCGGAAAGCCCGTAGGAAGGAAGGTTTGAAAGAAGCGCTTTTAGCCAAACCTACTCGAAAGACTTTGCTATATCCAAACTAACGGCCAAGTCCCCCTTGGACTCTACTGCCTCCGCCCATCTGTGAGTCAGGTAAACCAGAAGACCATCAGCTGATAGATCTATATGTAGGACCTGGAGGCGAAATTATACTTATTTTTAAGAGCACTGGTGTTTTCATCCCAGGATATTGATGCATCAGCCTAAGCCCAGTAGCACTCCTGCTTATATCGTTATGCCATTTTACAAGAGCAACCAAACCATGGCTGAGATCTGCCTACGAGCTACAAAATCCTGCGTCACTCAATATCAATTTAATATTTGAGGTTATTTCTACTCTTATCGCTTGAGAGGGATTTAAAATATATAATATAATTCAATTAATACGATGAAAATAAACGTATGACATATATTATACAATGTGTACTTAACGTAATACTGAAGTAAAAGATTTTAAGCAGGTATCAGCAAAATGCAACCAATTGGATAAGCATCGTCAGCTCTAGACACGTACTCTACTAAACTCTCATGCCGTGGCACCTTCCGTTTTTTTATTTTTATTAAATTTGTTGCTAGTCAGTTGAGGGCCAAAAGAATAGACAGGCCTTTGCACCTTTACCTTTGTTTTACATTGTATGATAGTTGTTTGAAATTTTGATGTTTGATGATGAAATTTTCAGAAATATTGGTATTTTGTTGTTGTATATAAAGTTATAATGTATATATATATATATATATATATATGTATTTGGTTTAATTAACAGTTGTAATATTTTTGTTATTGGTAATTGGAAAGATATGGATAAATTAAATCATTAATGCAGGGGAAATGTTAGAAATTTATCTAACGGTTAAACAATCCAGACCAGTCGCCCAAGTATCAGGATGTTATTAATTTTCATTCGATACAGTTGGATAATCGTGTGTAGTTTCTCGCAAACTAGACAAAGGCATTTCGTCTTTTCTGTTTATATATTTTGCTTTGGAAATAATGTTAACTTTAATGAAATGTTCTAGCTTTCAAATAAAGTTTTCACGGAATATATAAAGATAATTACCTAACGAGTGTTTTTAAGTATAACAGTTAATACCGTTAATGACTACGATGAGATTGAAGTAGTGAAATCAATTATTTTTAAATTGTAAAGTTTTCCTTAAGTTAAGTCTTCCAATAAAGAAGACTTATTTGACCATTTTTGATAACTTTGACGAATTTTTTGATATTGTGGTCTCTTTCAACTAAAATTGCGAGAGCGTTGAGAAATACTGCGTTTTATCACGTTTTACGTATGTAATTGTTAAGGGCTGTCTGTAACTGTGGGACTTTAGATGCGTACTACTTCTTGTTTAGATCTCACTAAATTTCTTAAACACTGCAGATTTTGACCGCCCCCCCTAGAATTTTTCGAAGATGTAACCCACTCTTTCTGATTGTCTTTGATTGTAACGGAACTTATTATCATGTATCTGGAAGAAATATAGGCCAATCTGTATAATGATTGTTGTTAGAAAACTTTTAAAAACTAGCATACAGCCTTGAGTAACCCACATGCTTATATTATAAGCATGTATTGCATCTCGAACTTTAATGCATGAATAAATATGGTGACCTAAAAGTATTATTTCTCAAAAAACTGTAGGGAGGAGGCTTAGCGAAATACACTTCATGCCAAACGCTAACGTAAAACACATTACGTAAAACTTACCTGAACAACTCGACAGAAACCATGCCAGTCACCAATCAGGTGTTGCTGCTCGTAGTATTTTATAAGTTGACAGGATTTTATTATGGCCTTCATCATTTTAAAAACCAACGAGGCAATGCTGATAGGTCCTTAGGCGGATAAACAAAATCTTTTAGGTTTTTATATTTGAAATTGCCTTTTTGTAAAGTAAAATATTATAAACGTTACAGCCTGTATACGTCTCACTGCTGAACACAGGCCTCCTTTCATTTCTGAGAAAGTTTTAGGGCAAGAAAGTGTCCGTCGCGCAGCCCCAATGCGTGGTTCATATTCTTCGAAATATTTTTTTTCTTCTTATTTCTCAGACATGCTAGTTTCCTCAATATGTTTCCTTCACCGCCGAGCACGTGGTAAATCAGCACTTAAAATTGTAACTAACAATTTCGCTGGTGCTGGCGGGGATCGAAACTTTAATTAAATCATAATTATGTACATATGTGTAGTATAGACAAATATGTATTTTTAATATAGGTTATTTTGCAATAACCGGCCAAAGGTGCAGAGAAGGTTCAAAATGAGTTATATAGGCCAATGACGAAGATTATTAATTTTAAAAAATCTCAAACATTCTGTCCTTTTCATATTTTAAATTCAAACTGCGTGATAATGCATTATTTTAACCGATTTTCACACGCACGCACACATTTGTAACGGTCGATTGGTAGGCAAAAATGTTGTTGCTCATAAATCACTTTCATTTTAGGATAATTTCAAATAAGTAGAAGCCGTTTTCACTCGTATTTTCAAAAACTACATTAACGGTATATCATTATTTATATATTTTACTTAAGTTTAAAATTTGGCTACTCTTTGAAAACTAACCCCGTTTATAATACAATTTTGCTATTTTATGGGCAGTTTGTTGATGCACATGCTAAAAAGTCTGCTGCACGAGAGTAGAGTACGAGCTGTTTCACTATTATTTGCAATTCCTGACAATGACGGTCACCAGTAACTGCGGCACCACAAAGAAGCTACAGTCTCGACCACAAAACTGCCACCATAAGCTTTGTTTTGGCTAATCCTTGGTTTCGAGTATTGCTGGCTTAGGCACCTAGATCTAACAACTTTGATGAAAGCTTACGATTGTCGCTTAGGACACATTGCGTGTAAAAATTTTCAAAACTCCCTTCTTTCTATACTGATTCAGCAATATGGTTTAACATTGGACGCAAGCTTTTCGCTATGATATATTCAGTTCGTAAGGTATCCGTTTGTCAAGCTTCTTTATTTTATCGACTTGACGCAAATTTCACTTGGTCTTGATACTTACATCAAGGGCCAATGCTAGCTTACGCGACACCAAAGTCTTACTGTCTTACGCAACATCAAAGTCTTATTTTGGTATCTTAGTTATGATAAAGAGAATCTACAATCCACCCCGATTATTGAAAGAGATTTGAGTGAAATCGTAAGAAGTAAACAATGGTGGGACAGAATGTTACTGGTGACATTATTTTATCCGGGTCGGGCTAAGACTAAAGCGTGATGATACCCCGGATTCCACATGGACTTCACGTTCTAGTACAAGTTCAATAAGATACAAGATCAGTTTCTACAGGCGGGGTGTGTTTTGTATGTCGTCAGGCTGAATATTTTATGCCTGGTGTAAACGAGATATACAGAGGTGTACCATCAACTATCGTAAGCCATGAAATTTTTCTTGCTTTTTTAAACAAAATAAGGTGATGGATTCCTAATGCTGTCATTGCACGGCACCACACGGCAGATATTTTGGTTAAGAAATATAAATCAGTATTTATTACCATTTTCATCCCGTTAAATTGAAGTTAAGAGAAAGTGAATTAAAATATCAAACCAAACCATACATTAGCTGAATTGTATAAAAATATTCGGCGCTCTAAAATCCCACACGAAGCCATTAATCGTTTTGATGTCACAGTATGGCACATTTAGTGTGACCCTTTTTAAATGCGAACCTTTTTCGATTCACATCGCTAATCGTAGAATACCGAATGCCGAAAACCGAATCACGATCGTTCATATAACGGTTGGTCGCATTTATATGGCAGATACTAATTGCCGTCTGTTCATTGTACGGAACAAAGAAAATGATGATTTGGGACATACACGAATGAATGTTAGTTTTTATATCTAATTAACTTTTCACGTCATTTATCTTATTCATGACTAGCGATCCGTGGATTTCTGGATCTCAATAATGGCGTCACCTATCGGGTCTAATTAATTTTAGAAACTATCCACAAACACACACAAAACTTCATCAAAATCTGTCGAGTCATTATGAGTTCCAGCCAGGCTAACGGACAACAATCGATTTTTATATATAAAGATATGTGAAGAATATGGAAAAATCCAAAATCGCGGTAATCTTAAATAGGAAACAAGTTATATCAAGTTAAATGCATATCATTATTGAAATAAACTGACATCGTATTTTATATTATATTCACGCATGTTTTTATGCATATTACTTCACAATCACGGATCATAATATGCCTAAATCTCGTTAGGGGAAAATGTTTTCAAAAAATCAAACACTTATTCGTAGATTGTAATTTGACAAGCAAAGTTTATTTGCTGTAATTTGTAGGCACAAATAAAATAGTGAAAAAAATTTGAAGAGCACCTCTCTACGTAGAGATTATAAATAACACAAAACAGTAGCAAACAACGCAGGAAGTAAACAATCTTATTTTGTTGTTTACAAGCAATAGGAGTTAAGATATTATTTATGCGTGCGGAAAGAGGTGTCCAAATTTGCTATAGTACTACAAAGAACAAAAGCAGGTACTATTAATTTTGGTTTTCTAAAGTACAACATTAAATCCGTTTTGAAGTTCTGCGGGGCCAGTCAAGTTGACATTTTGCAATCGTTAACGCTAGTAGAAGAATATAAAATGTAATGAAATCAACGAGCGAACAATCAATAAGTCACATGAATGTCACGTACTTTAAGTAGATAATATTAAATATATATATATATATATATATATATATATATATATATATATATATATATATATAAGGCCGCCAATTTGTACATATAATCCGCTTTTGATATGTTATTTGTATATTTGTTTGTGGTGTACAATAAAGTATATTCCTTTATTCATTTCTTGTAATGAATTCTTCGGATGGTCGTTTAGTAACGTATTTTTTCTTTAAAAAAGGATTTCTATTGTTTTTTACCCCCGTTAACAATAGCAAATTGTCCTATATTGTTGAAGCATTTATTTATTTATGCTTAATTTCATAATTATTTCAATAATATAAATATTAAATTAAGCATAATTCAGCAATGATAATCAGGATTAAACATATTATTATATAATTTATAAAAACTTAGAACTGAAATAATGATTTCTAAGGAATAACAGAAATTATTCCATCCGGGAACAAACCTATAAACCGCAGCTCGGCAGCCAAATGTGATATGGAGCTGCCCAAGTAAATATATAAAAATATAATTAATCCCAGCAGATGTTGAAAAATCTTTGTTTCATAGAGCACAAAATCCCGCTGAGCTCCAACACGTCAAGCAAGTATTGCACGACAATAAGCTTCTATTCCTAAGGCACAGTGACCGAGTGAAACCGGCCACAGTCGAGCGTCTGCCTACCTACCGTAATACTACGGTATATGTCAGAGAAATTACAGACAAGATTGGCTACATCTTAAATTCATTTTCTTCCTTAAGAACAAAGCAAATTTATACTACAGATGTGAACGGCAGAGTCGGAAAGGGACGCCCTAGACGAAGGTTTATCAACCAAATTGGCGATATTTTGAAAATGGGCCACATTAGGAGTACCTTTAACCGACGAGCGGGTATGCGTAGATACAACACGGAATAAGACATGTTTTTCTGTTTTCTATGCGTAGATAAATGGATGTAAAGGAGGCGATAGAGGTATGTCAGGATCGTGCCAAATAGGAGTCCGTAGTCTATGCCTACCCTCCTGGGTGACAGACGTGAGTGTTTATGTATTATGTATGTATGTAGAACGTGATGATTCGCTAGGCTACAGAATGCGCTATTTTGACTTGTCTCTCTATGGAGATCCATAAGCCCTTTCATAAATGAGAGGAGGCCTATGCCCAGCTGTAGGACGTATATCCACTCGAATGTCGGGGTTATTAATTTTAATTGAAAGTAATTTTTTTGAGTTTTAGAATAACCTTTCATTTAGTTTATTCATTATTCATTGATTAATGCCATTCAAAATTCCACTATTAAACATAAACCTTTTTTTAATTGGTCATTAAGGAAAATATTGGCCATAGTTCCCACGCTTGGCGGTCTGGTACGCAAGTTCGTAACCGCAGTTTTTTTTAATAACTATTGAGTTGTTATCACGAAGATTCCGGTGCCCTTCAATTTCCATCTTTCGTCTACTACGATATCCAAAGTGTAGTATATCCAAAGTAAGTATATGGGGTAGTGAATTATCATAAGCCGTCACAGTTCGATTAATATATTGTATTAGAATTTTCAGTTTAGAGATACGATAGGATTTTCATACTAGGGTATCTTAGAAGCAGTTTCCATGCATACATTGTACAATGACAAAAATCCATATCTAGAATAATTATTTGTAAGCCATACAGATACTTGGGGTAAGTTCCAAAATAGAACCCAGTGTACTGTCCAATTCAAATGACGTCATGAATCGACGCTATACTGGTGATTCGTTCCAAAACATAGGACAGTGTATGACGTCATACATTTGCTCCATATTGGAAAAGTGTTGGCGATCATTTTGTCATTTTGTGCTCCAATAATCATTATATCCTCCTAATAGAGATACCAACAATTATTCTATAATTTTTTGTATTTGAATAAATAGAAACAAATTCAGGCTTGCTTCATTCAGCGCACACACAATTAAAAATTGTTTTATTATGGCTGGATATCCGACACAATATGGCAGCGGCACGCCAGTATAATATAGTGTCAATTGATGACGTCATTTGTATTCGGCAGTATACTGAAAACGTTTCGTAACATACCCTTGTTCTGTGTGGGCCTAAGCTAAGCCACTGCGCCACGGCCGCAGCTCGGTAACGACAAAAAAATTAAATAAATTAAAAATATATATAGTGAAACAAAATAACATTTATTAGTCCTTTATTCAATGAAAATGGACTATCGTTAAATGTAAATAATCGTAAATAATTATAGAAATAAGAGAGTGATATGAAAAAATCACACTTTCATTTTAAAAATCAGACATTTTAGTTAAAAAAAATTATTGAATATATTGAAATAAATTATTGTAACAGATTGCAGTCGCGTCAGCGATTTCATCACTTTTGTTTGTGCAAGCCTGACCCAATTTCAACCAATTTTAAAGGCCAATTTGGTCTCTAGTTCTTTTATTTGTATTCCGGTGCGTTGAAAATAAAACTGATTCATTCAATTGTAAAGCTTTTCTGTGGACAAAGTTTCAAAGTATACCATTTCGTGCCATATTTTTAGGGTTCCGTAGTCAACTAGGAACCCTTATAGTTTCGCCATGTCTGTCTGTCCGTCTGTCCGTCCTCGCTTAATCTCTGTGACCATTAGCACTAGAAAGCTGAAATTTGGTACCAATATTTGTATCAATCACGCCGACAAAGTGGTAAAATAAAAATTGGAAAAAAGTGTTTTATTATGGTAGCTCCCCTATATATAAAGTGGGAAGTGATTTTTTTTTAAATACTATAATTAACCGCCCTCCTACAGCTGCTGACAACACATCTCCTGTGTGTCAAATGATTATAGAGCTAAAGTTTTCTTGCCATATTGTTAAAATTTGTTAGTATCAGAGAGTAATGCATAACATATGAATAAAAAGTTACGCTACATATTTACATTAATGACAACAAAGCTCTGATATGTAGTTTTGCTCTTTTTTATAGGAAAAGGGTGACAAGTGAGTACACAGTCCACCTGATGGTAAGTGTTTGCTGTGGCCCATAGACATCTACATCTATCCTCGTTTGCGAATCAAAATGCAGATGCGTTGTCAGCCTTGAGAACTAAGATGAAATGCCTCTTTTACAGTAAAAAGTCTCTCCGGTTCTCTACACTCACCATACGAAACACAGCCGCATTAAGCTACTATTTGACGCTGGTATTCTGTGAGAGCGTGATCCTTCCCCGGTTGAGCCGACCTATTCGTGCTACAGCTATACAATTAATGTAGCTGCAGCATGACTCTACCAAGTAAAAGTTTTTTTAAGAATATTGCAGTTTGCCACTACTGTACTACTATAATATACTGTAATACTACTATATTATAAATAAGCTCAAACGCCTTTACTGAATGTGGTTCATCTCAACAGTCGGATGGCGGATTCGAATGTACAACTTTTGATTTTCGCCCTGAAGCATCTCGTTACTGTAACTTTGAATACTTTAGAAGACAATGATCATTTGTAAAGATTGTCCATAATTGTGGACATCTTTACAAATGATCGAAATGTAAAACGTTCATGGAAAAAACAAAGGAAATATTTTTAAGTAAATTAATTGTAGTACTCGTATATTCTACTTCTCTTTAGTTTATTGCTGCTCAGAAAAATATTTAGGATAACAAACAGTTAATCTGCCTTTGACATTGAAGTTTACGTGGTAGAGCCATGCTGCTGCTTTATTATGATTGTTGCATGCATGAGTCAGCTTGGCAGCGAAAAAATCACGATCTCACGGAATAGCAGCATAATGCTGCTAGATTTCGAATAGTGAGTGTAACCTTTTTAACTGGAAACGAAGCATTCCATCTTAGTCAATTCAGTTTACTCTCAGTAATCGAGGATAGATTCAGATGTTTAAGGGCCACAGTATCCACTTACCATCAGGTGGATTGTGAACTTATTTGTTACCCTTATTCTATTAAAAAATAAACAATATAGCTAAAAATTTTCAGAAATAATAATTCCTCAACAAGGTTTTATAATACTTTTATGTTTCACAACAGCTTAGAGATCTCCTCACTGTTATGCAGGCTGTTCTGAAATGCGATATAATGATTGATGGCATTGCATGTTCATTTATGTAAGGCACATTACAGTTTAGGACCCACTTATCAAATTCACAGGCTGTGAGATATTCGAAGTTGCTTGCAGGTGTTGCCCTACTGCTCAAAGTAATTACTATCAGTAGATTGCATGGACCATGTTAGCATTTTTGGCTAGTCAATATGTTATAAAAATTGGTTGACCCTGGAGGTCATCACTGTAACTTCCCGTTAATTTAAAATGCAAAGTGCTCCAAATTTCATCAAATTATGACGTTGAATATGAAATATCGGAGTAATATAAAAAAACCAATTTATTCAAAATTTTTCGTTAACGATCGCATGAACGAATCAACCGATTTTGACCGGACCGAGTCAGTAGTTAAAAGCTAATTAGTTTTTGGAATTTATCGATAAAGCCGTTTAAAATTTATTCAAAAAAAAAACCAGTTTTTAAAAATTTTTTATTTTTAAGATTTCTTAAAATCTACCGGTCCGAATACACACACATACATAAAGACATACAGTCACCATCGAAAAATTGTCAGGGTGGCTTCCTGTGACATCAAAACATCAAGATTTGATGAAAACTCAATTTTAGAAAAACGGGGTAAAACAATAACTTCCCGATTTTTGAAAATTTTCAACATTATTAGCTGGAAGTTAAAAAAGTAAAATGTCTTTCTACAATTACCTTTAATACAGTAATATTATTTCAGGTCAGCTTCAAGGATCAGGATACAGCGAACAAGAACCTGAGTTTCTTTCACCCTTGGAGAATATAACTATTGCTCAAGGAAGAGATGTACATTTTACATGCACTGTTAATCATCTTGGCAGTTACAAGGTAAAATAATTAATGTTTATGAGAACTTTATGTCATATTATTTTACTAAATTTCTTTTATGACATCCCTGAATTTCTCTTTGGTAACTTTTTATTTCAAAAATCAAAAATAAATAAAAATTTATTATTATTTCAATTAAAATTGTTGTCATCTTATCAGCCACATTATAAATTTTTATGTTTATCACATTTTGTTCAATATATGTATAACCAAATCGTAGATGTTTGTATAAAAATTTAGTTATTTCACATAAGCGTTTCGCAGGTGGCCTGGATTAAATCTGACACGAAGACTATCCTAGCAATTCACACTCACATGGTGACACTGAATCCACGGTTATCCGTAACACACAATGGTCACAATACTTGGAAACTGTACATTAGCAACGTTGAGCAAAAGGATTCTGGAACCTACATGTGTCAAATCAACACTGATCCTATGATGAGCCAGGTTAGTGTTTTGAAAACGAAAGAAATATATCTTTTATCTATGTTTTAGTATTATATATCTATGTTTTAGGCCTTAAAATATTCAATTATGATATTAGCTTAAATCACAAGGTAGTTAAACCGTATGCAACATTATAAGTTAATTATTATACTACATAATATATTAACGTAAATTCTAATTAATGTCAATAACTATAATGTTAATGTCGGAAAGAGTTTTTTCGTTCTTAAATAATAACACTCCGGAGTATTTCCGTATAATTTGAACATCAATTGCTTATCAATAATGAACACAATTACAATCAGTTTCCGTTTGACTGGCTTACAGACCTCGTTCGTAGGGCAACTAATATTACAATTCATGCAATCAATTGCAAAAGCTGCACGGCTGCACTCCAACTAACCAATAAAATATTCCAATATTTGAATTTTAAAATAACAAAAATAAATTTGCAACAAATTATTATTTGAAGCATTCTGACTTGGTGTTTTTTAAATAAGTATAAGTTGTAGTTTTTCTTACACCTAAACTAATCTTATAGCTTTAGGCATTCCTGGCTTGCATTGACTGCCACTAGACTTTTAAAGCCTTTTTTTGGACGTAGGTAAATCCTCATGTTTGTCGCGGGGACGACGATGAGTTATGACAGGCTCCTACCGGTTAAAACCGTGTTTATCGCTTCGCATTTTGCCGGGGCTACAGGAAAGCGATGGCGGTGCTCTGCGAAACATGTGAAAACACATGGCCTTGCACCTTTCTAGCTCCCAAGACTTTTGAAACCTAATCTAACTTTGATTCCGGTTGGATAAGTCCGAAAGCTTTTATGTTTGAAAATAGTAAGGATCTAAATTGGCCACGTCTCATTTTAAGTAAAGTTTCGATTTACAAGCTATACATTATTACAAAAAGTCATTTGTTTTCATTACGGTTTATTTAAAACATTTTGTGCGTTGAGTGCTAAGAATGTATTTTTAAAATAAATATTATATACACATCAAAAAAGTTTGTGATCAGTTTTAAAAATTTAAATCTTTTGGTTACGGAAGGCTGTATCAGAATTTCTTCTTTTTTGATTCTTTACATAAAACATATAATTTGAAGATAAAAAAATATAAAAAGTTTAAATGTTTCTCCATATAAAAAGAAATTCAATCCAAGCTTATGCTCATTTAAAAATATGACTTAGTAAATTTTAACGGTTTACAAATTTTTTTTCGTGGAAAGTTGTGAATGAAAAAATGTCAAAAGGATTATCAGAATTTGTACGAGCAAGAATTGTAATTTTGAGGGAAAACGGATATTCCACGATAGAAAAGGCACGCAAAGTTGCTGTATCCCAATCTTGTGTCATGGCCACGTTCCAGAGGTACTAGGGCATGGATAATTTAGCTGACTGACCGCAGTGGTCGCCCAACTGTTCTGACTGATGTTCAGAAAAGCTATATAAGATTACCTACTGGCAGACCGTGACCCAACAACCAATGCCACTACAATAAAAGCAGACACAGAACATGGCGACTATTCGTAATTGCTTACACCAGACTGGACTGCACGGAGGTCCTGGCGAGCACCTCTGAATTTACCACAATATAAGCGATAGAGATTGCAGTGGGCTAGACTGCGGCAAAATGAAGAAGATAGGGAGGATAACATTTGTAACATTCTTTGCTGAAAATCGAATCCAGATAACCGACGTATCCGTATTTGGAGAAGATCCGAAACTCTGAAAGACAAAAAACTGCCACTGGAACCGATCAGCATGGCGGGACATCGGTGTCCTTTTTGAATGGAATTATGATTTGAGTTAGAACGCCTTTGATCCCGTATCAAGGCTCCATGACGACAGATAGGTAGAAAACAGTCACTATTTATGGAATTGTCAGACCATTCCGAGTAAACCATGGGCACCAATTTGTATTGGTCGATGATAATACGCCTGCACATCGAGCTCAACGAGACAATGCTGCTTTCCGGGAATACGACATCACAAGGTTAGATTGGCCTGCCGGATCGCTTGACTTAAACCCAATAGAGCACGTGTGAGATGCTCTTAAGCGAGCTGTTTGGAACCGTCAGTACAATTACAGATATCAGGGAAGCCGCTATTCAAGAATGGGACATGCTACCGCAAGAAATGCTGGATAACCTGTTACAATTACATAAGGATTGAATTAATCAATTTTTGTTAATAAAAAATTTGTAGCAGTCAGGCAAATAAACCCTAAACGACAATAAATAATATATAACCCTGCTGCTACCATAACACAAAAGGCGAAGGTCTGAAGAAAACATTTATTTCCTAATTATCCCCGGCTACTGAGATACTGCGGGCTGCATATCGATGCGAGATAATTTGACGTATATATTTAAAGTTCTAATATAGAAACAAGAAACAGCCGCAAATATCATCAGCGCCGCATCGTCTTCACACGCCGGCTATCTTCATGCATCCGTCGACCAATTTCGAGCCGTTTCTTCAACGCCACAGCTTCGCTTTTTCTTGCTGTTCCGGAGATGTGTCCCACGCCGCCGCCGCTCGCTGATTACGCGCGCACGCTTTTTTTTTTGCGCACGAAGCAAATATCGGCAACCCTCCGGAAAGCGGGGGAGGGAGGTGGAGAATGCTCATAGTATACCACGCAGCCGGTTGCGTGGTTATGTGGAGACTTTTACCCACTAAACCCCACCTTTTAGGGACTGGCTTAACGGTCTAACTAGAGATCTCTAAGCCGTATACAGACGCGACCCTCCTTGGCAGAAAGGAGGGCGCAAGCGGCGAAAAGCCGTTTAGAAGTGTGCCTAATTAAGGAAGATTAAGGGATGTGTTATGTAGGCTCGGCCTGAGCCGCCGTTCAGGTCAGCCGAAAGCTTGTTGGGGGGGGGGTCCGAGAGAGAGTTTCTCGGTCTGCGCACACTATAGCGAGTGTGGATAGGGGCTGCATAGGCAGCTGTCTCACGAATTAGATGATTTGGGTGGGAATCTGAGGCTTTGAATAATCTCTCAGAGAGTGATTTAAGGAACTGCTGGATTGTTGGGAGCTCTAAGTCTCGGTGTAGGTCGGCACGGACATAATAGGGCCAGTTAGTGGCCCTACGACAGAAAAGATTTTGAACTATTTGAAGTTCATTTATAACTTTGGGCTTAGCATGTGCGAAAATGGGGGCCGCGTAGGTCATGACAGGTCGTATGCAGACCTTATATAGGGTTCGCTTGTTGCGGAGGGACATTTTACTGTGTCTGCCCAGCATGCTGTTGAGCCTACCCATGTAAAATCGCGCGGTGTGAGTTACCTTATTGATATGCGGCTCGAAATTGAGCCTTACATCAAGGGTGACGCCTAAATATTTGGCTTTTGTTTGCCATGGGACAGGGGTTCCTAACATCCTGATTGGCGGAGTGGCGGTGAGACGGCGTCGTTTATATTCGAAGCAAACGGCGGAGCTCTTCTCCGGGTTTACGTCGATACGCCATTTTTGGAACCAAGCTCCTAAGTCGTTAACTGACTTTTGGATCTTGTTCCGAATCTGTGGCAGTGAGTTGCCTTTAGAGTAAAGGACTGTGTCATCTGCGAAGAGGGCTAGTTTAACACCATTCGACGGGATAGGGATGTCGTTGGTGAATAGTATAGGGGAGCAAGCACAGAGCCTTGAGAGACACCGGCTTTGATTTGACGAGTAGAGGATAGCGTGCCTTCGTGTCTAAAACGAAAGGTACGATCCTTCAGATAGGAGGCTACAAGGCGGACAAGACGGTCAGAGAGGCCTAAGTCGTACAATTTGTAGATAAGGCCCTCGTGCCAAACTCTGTCTAATGCCTTGGCAACGTCGAAAAAGACTGCGATGGTCTTTTGACGGCGAGGATAAAAACCGCTGAGGATATATTCCACTATGCGGCAAACTTGCTGAGGGCACGAGTGTTTGGCTCGAAACCCGAATTATTGAGAGACGACAAGAGGGTCGCCGTCTGTGGGAAACAAATGGCGCCTCATGCGCACGAGAATAACTCGTTCGACGAGTTTGCTCATGGCCTTGAGGAGGCTGATGGGACGGTGATTGGATGGGAGGTGGTGAAGTTTTCCTGGCTTGGGAATGCCAATTACAGTTGACTCTTTCCAAGAGGTGGGAAAATAGCTGAATTCGAAGCAGGTGTTGAAGATTATGGCCAATAAGGCGATCACCTGCTCTGGAAAGTGTTTGAGGGCTTGGTTGGAAATGCCAACCGCAGCCGGTGCTTTTTTGACTTAAGTCCTTTGATGGTAGATAAAATCACATCTTTGGACACAGTGATAGGGTTAGAGGAGGTGGGGGGGCTCGTCCTCCACTAGTTTGATATATAGGAGGTCAGTAGGTTGTGAGCTGGGAGAGCATTGAGCGGCGACGCTGTCGGCGAAGCACTCAGCCTTTTCTTCGTCCTCGAAGGCAATAGACCGTCGGGACGAGACAGAGGGGGAGTATGCGTGATAGCGTCTATCCGGAGGGCTCTCGCCATCTGGTAGTACGCTGTGTGAGAGGGGGGAGATTTTCTCCATGAGATTGCCCCTTTCGAGGTCTCTGAAGTCTTTGAGGCGGTAACGGAGTTTGCGTTGGAGGTGGTGGGCCGCGAGTCTATACTCGGGAGTGGGATAGGGTGCAGCTCTACGGAGGGCAGCTTTTGGCTTTGAGCAGGTTGCTAATATCTAGGGGAAGACTAGTTTTAGCAACCGGGACAACCTTTTCATTCTCCTTAAGAGAGGATGTTATAAGAGAGGTGAGATTTTCGATGGCGGTGTCTATTTTCCCCGTACTGTCGAGGACGTCGGAATAAAGTGTTATGGGAGAGTCCGGAGAGTCTATAGCCGAGGCTAGAGACTTCTTGAAGCCCTTCCAGTTGGTTCAG
The DNA here is from genome assembly GCA_907164705.1 of Parnassius apollo. Classification (NCBI taxonomy): domain Eukaryota; kingdom Metazoa; phylum Arthropoda; class Insecta; order Lepidoptera; family Papilionidae; genus Parnassius; species Parnassius apollo. The sequence continues at coordinate 5,645,595 of CAJQZP010001441.1, read as the reverse complement.
GTTTTGGAAGTTGGAGTTGGAGGTGGCTGATGGCCAAGAAGGAGGGATACAGGACGCTGGTCGGATCCTAGACCATCGAGAGACTCGATTGCTCTATGGTTAAGGGTCTTTCTCCTTTAATTAGAGCAAAGTCTAGCACGTCAGGAGCGTAGTTAACGTTGTCGGGATAGTAGGTGACAGCGAGGGGGGCTGTAGACAGTCAAGTCGAGAGACTGAGTGATATAGAGCAGCACCCTGCCACTACTAGTAGTAGTGTGGCAGGTCCATTCAGTATGCTTGGAGTTAAAATCTCCAAACATAATGACTGAGTCGCCTAATGCAAGGATGGCTTCGAAATCACTCTTAACGGGGGAGGCTTCCGCTAGGGATATAGCAAGAGGCTATAATGATAGACTGGTGTCCAGTCATGGCTAATCTAGTGATAGTGGCTTCCATACTAGTAAGCGTCGGAGTGGGGATGTGGGAGCAATGAAGGGACTTCTTGTAATGAATGGCAGTACTGCCGCTTTTGCGGTCAGGTCTGTCATTACGAAGAAGTGAATAATTTTTAATAGAGAGGCCTTTAGAGACCTTAGAGCTGAGGTGGGTCTCCTGAAGGAGGAGGAGGTCTCGCGCGCGCGCGTGTCTGCACCACTTTTATAGCCCCGTCCAGCAACGCAGCTACGAGAAGCTATCCAAGAGTCTCACGCCGGCAAATGGAGCGTACATAATAGTTGTACATAATATTTTGATTAATCTTTATTGGTCAGAATGTATTAATTGTAATTGGCTAGGTAAATAAAAATAGTTACTATTGGTAAACTAACGACGTAGCCGGACATATAAATATAGGCAGGGTTAACCAAAAAACTACTCCATACTACATTCGTCTGCACATCAAAAAATAGTTTCATTTTTCCGCCACTAAACCACTCGGAGTCTGTTAATAAATCTATTAATTACAAAGTAAAAAGTGTTTTTTTTTTAAATTTAAGACAGTGTATTTCTATTTAAAAAAAGATATAACGTAAACACTTTTTTACAAACTTTTTTATGTGTGATGTTACTGCGATATTTTCCATCTGGAAAAAAATAGGGTGTTACAGGTGAACGAAATAGAAGCCATTTTTTTTATCTAACATTAACATATGAAATGGGTCTATCAATAAATACTGCTAATTTGAAATAAACTTTGGTCCTAAATTATAACAACAAAATTTTTGAACTAAATAAATAAATCAATTAAAAATTATCGAAATTAAAATTATACGTACCCAATTAGTAGCATTTATTGACAGATAAATTTCATAATATGTTAACATAAAATAAAAAAAATTGTAAAATATTAGTGCCATAGGCTTCTATGCTGTTCACCTGTTACACCCTATTTTTACATCACCGGAATCTAGGGATACCTTAATCCTAAATTATTTACGACTTTATAGTTTAAAATCTTTTTAGTTTCCATAAAAAGTTTTTATACAGATTGAAACGTCTTTAATTCTATTTTCAAAATTTCAAAATATTAATTAAAAAAAAGAAACTACGGCGCCAAATTGTAAGTAAATTCGTGAAAAAGAATTACATTGTTTTTCTTCTTTTAATTTAACATGCCGTGTGAGCTTTAAGAGTCATGTCACGTCGTCATTTGAATCGAAATGAAATGCTACGAGCCGTGGGCATGTTAGAAAGTGGTGTTATTTAACGCGTCGTTGCTAAAGCCCTACACACCAGCCAAAACGTGATATAAAGATTGTGGTAACGTTATCGCAGTACTGGGGATGTGGCTGGACGGCACACGGGTAGATATCGTGTTATTACGCAGAACAGGATCAATTTCTCCAAATAACTGCCAGAAGACAACCCAACACAGCGATGTAACTACTACAAAGACTCCACGAGGACCACCAGCTGTTGGTAAGCAACTAAACCATGCGAAGGAGATTGCGTGAAGTTGTTCTTTATGCTCAAAGACCGGTACGTGTTCCAGAATTGCGACGTTGCAATCGTGGTCGGTGGTTTCCGTGGGCTCGGGAGCATTTACCATGGAGTGACGAACAATGCTATTTGGTGCTGTTCACTGATAAGTCCCGGTTTGGGTTTCATCTGGATTCACGAAGAACACGTGATTGGAGACCTCCAGTGAGAGTTACTCGTCTACGATACCCTCAGGAGGTCTACTCATACCCAGGCGGGACAATAATGGTGTGGGCAGGAATTCGTCTTGGTGGACGAACCCAGCTCGTTGGGATCCAAGGCAGTATAACTGCACAAAAATACCGCGAGGAGGTAGTAGAGCCTGTTATAGTCCCATACTCAATCCAAATGGGCCAGGAATTTTTACTCATGCATGATAATGCTCCTTCCCGTACGGCGCGGCTGGTATCGTCCGCTATCCGATACGATATCCGATACGACCACGATATCCAAGTTTTGGATTGGCCTACACTGGTGCCCGACTTAAATTCCATTGAGCATGCATGGGACATGTAACAATGAAAAGCTTTGTGAGATTTAACGCCAAACTTTACGACAGAACAACAACTTTACGAACAATTGCAAAGAACATGGGAGCAAGATATTGCAGTTTAATTTTAAGTAAGAACAATGGATGTCGATGTGTAATTAATGTAAGAGGCGGCAACAATGAATATCAGTAATTAGATTTTATAAGATTTTTTTAGTTTTAATCAAAATAAATAGTTTTATAAGAAGAAATGAAGTTTTTTTATCATACTAATTTTCTAAGGCGATTAAATAATAAACATTTATATTAAAAAAGAAAACAATTATGAAATACTTTTTATTAAATACACTAAAATAACCTATCATTTTTCTATTTATTATATTCGAAGTTTCTTCATAGATTTCTAGATATTTGATAAAATATAAAATATCCCTAGATTCTGTTGATGTGTTTATATTATAATTATAACCTAGGTATAACGCATATTTAGCGTTAGCCACTTTTTTTTTCAATAAAATGTCGTCGATTTTTCGCCCCATTATACATATTTACATGTCTCCTTTAACTACTTGACTCAATGTAACAAAACAAATTCAGTGCGGGTACTAGGGATTAATTCGGGTCCATAGGTTATGTTCAAATTTTACTCGAGCGTGCGTCCCCTGACCTATCACGGCTCTTTATTAAGCGCTTGAAATTTAAATGTTGTTCTTTTAGTAGACTTTGTTAGAATGGCAATTCAGCGAGTAGTAAAATTAATTTTTTTTACAACCGTATTCAATATAAATATAATGAAATACATCATCAATATAGTCGAAATCAATTAAATTCGCATTAATAAGGATAACTTTAAAATTACTAGTCAATTCTTGATGAATTTTATATGAGACCACATAAGAAACACCAACTTTTAAACAAATGAAAAAAGAAATATAAAAATCAGTTTAATTAGAAAAAAGTTTTGAAGTAACATTAAAAAAATACGGTCTAAATGAGTCATCTCATCATTCATCATTACAGCCTTTACAAGTCCACTGCCGAACATAGGTCTTCCCCAAGAAATGCCACAAACATGGTCATTAACCACCTGCATGCATCCGCTTAGTGAAGGGGTCGCCCTACACTACGCCTACCGATACGAGGCTGCCACTCGAGAACCTTTTTTCCAATCAGTTATCGGTTCTTCGAGCTTTACGGCCGGCTCATTGCCACTTCAGCTTACTTATCCGTTGGGCTATGTCGGTCACTCTGGTTCTACTGCATATATCCTCATTTCTAAGTTTATCACGCAGAGCAACCCCGAACATATCCCTCTCCATAGCGCGCTGAGCGACCTTGAGCGTCCTCATAAGGCAAGCAGTGAAGGACCACGTCTCAGATCCGTAGGTCATCAATGACAATACGCACTGGTTGTATAATCCTAATAGTTTTGTAGTTTTGAGGTATGCTTGACGAGAAGATGTATCGTACTATCCCGAACGCTGCCCAGACGAGATGAACCCGTCGATTGACCTATCGACCGAAGTTGAAATTACCTAGTTGGACTACCTGTCCCAGGTAAACATACTGATCAATTACTTCGAACTTAGTGCTACTAACAACCACCGGCATAGGTATGACATAGACATTACACATGATCTTTGTTTTGCCCATGTTCATCTCAAGACATATCAGTTGGGAGATACTACTATATTGAGGCCATTGAGCATTGTACTTATGTCCTCCAACGATTCTGCCATAAGGACTTAATCATCAGCAAATCGAAAGTAAGTGATATACTCGCCATTTATGTTAATACCATACCCTTTCCAATGCAGTAGCTTGAAAACATCTTCTAATGCAGTGGTGAAGAGTTTCGGGGATTTCACATCACCCTGTCTCACACCTCTCTGCAGTTTGATAGGTTTCATACTCTGATTCTGTACTTGGATAGCCATCAAAGCCCTACTGTGCAAACACTTCAGACCTTCGATATACCGACAGTCAACTTAGCACCGCAGAAGGGACTGCAGTACCGCCCAAATTTCGATGGAATCAAGGCTTTCTTATCGTCCAAATACGCAAGACAAAGTGGAAGATTGTACTCCTCCGACTTCTGTACAATTTGCCGAAGAGTATGTATGTGGTCTATGGTGCTAACGCCTTTTCGAAAACCGACTTGTTTGGAAGGCTGGACGTCGTTGCTGGTAGAGATGGACGCGAGTGTGTACTACCGGATTCGTGTCCCTTGCCAGAGCGGTGGTAGTGAGTCAAAAAGGCGCTTGAATCAATTAAGCGGTAGGAACGGCAAAATGCTCTGGCGACATGGCGCACCCGACTCAAGGAGCGCTATGAACGCAAACGCGTTAATGAAGCAATCCTGCCGGTCTTCGAAACCTGGATGCAGCGACGAGTAGGGAGACCTACCTACAGACTTACACAGATAATTACCGGGTACGGGTGCTTTAGTGATTACCTATGTAAGATCGGACGCGAGGCGACGGCGTTCTGCTACCACGACTCTGCTTCCCACATGCTCGCGGAATGCCCATGAAAGTCATCGAGTCTGCGTGCTAGACAATTCGTAATGACTCTCGAAAACAGCACGTAGATGCGACTCAGAAGGGAAATTAGTCTGTAGTTCTTCAAGAGAGCATTGTCACCTTTTTTGAAGAATAAAACCACAGCACTTCCGCTTCACGCCTCCCGAGTTGTGCCACCATGGAGACCAAATTTTACTAATTGGAGATGGAGAATTTGTTACAAAGGCGAGTAAGAGGGTGGTACCTACCGAGACGGACTCTTAGACAGAAGAGCATTCCTACCGTTAACCTTAAATCACGAGGGTGAAAGGTGGTGTATACCCGGTAATAGTAGAATAATGCATGTAGTCTTGCTATATTTTCTTTTACTTTTTGTTGAGCTCAGCACTTTCTTCCTCATAACATATAAAAAAACCGTGTCAACCCGGCTACCAAGCGTGGCAACTATGGAAAAATCCTCCCTAAGCGGAAATCTATGGGGGAGGTCTAAATTCACCAGTGAACTTTGGGCTATAATGGAGCCCAGCATCGATATCCTCGCACTCGGATCGTTCAGCATTATTTAAATATCACATTAAAAACATCTTATATTTTCTAATGGCGACGAACTATCGAAGCACTTCGTGTTAGTCCTCAAGGGTGATAAGGCGTTTGCATCTTGTTTTTTCATCGAAGATAGATATTGGTATCCATTCAAATAAATTAGTATCATACTAAGTGGATGCTGTGGACCATATGTGGTAAACAGTGTACTCGTTTGTCACCCTTAATCCTATACAAAAATAAGAGTTGCTTTGTTGTCTTAGAATTGTCTTGTTTAAGATGAATAAATGTTCTTTATGAAATGTGCTTTAATGAAAATGTATCATGAGCGGCTTGTAATTTTTTTCTTTTGCGGTAAAAATTCCAGAAACAAAAGTTACACACGAATGCAAATAAAAAGTTTATTAAGAAGTCTTTGCGAATGATCTGAAGCATCTAGCGCAAGAACTTGGAACTTTTTAAAACTTAAAATTTTATTGTATCCTCTGTTACGCAAACGAGCAACGAGTTAGACACTCTTTGCTGGACTTATAAAACTTGGGATGAAAAAAGCTCAGAATATAATTTAATAACGCTCACATTTATTTACGATTTTAAACCTATTCTCTTTCTTCATATTTTCAAAAGTTCTTTTAAAATGTAATATTATTTTAACATAGTTACCATGAGCTTTATACGTGGTAGAGCCATGCTGCAGTTATATTAGTAGTATAGTTGTAGCACGAATGGGTCGGCTCGACCGGGGAAGGACCACGCTCTCACAGAATACCAGCGTGAAATAGTAGCTTGATGCTGCTGTATTTCGTATGGTGAATGTAGAGAACCGGAGACCCTTTTTACTGGAAACGAGGCCTTCCATCTCAGTCCTCACGGGTGACAACGCATCTACATTTTGAATTTTAATGGAGGATAGATGTAGATGTCTATGGGCCGCAGCAACCACTTACCATCAGGTGGACTGTGTGCTCGTTTGTCACCCTATTCTATAAAAAAATGAGCTGTAATTATGCATAATGTATTTTCGTATTGTCAAAATGTGGTAATAAGTTACTGCAATTTTAGTCCCCAAAGAACCAATATGAGTAAATAATTTATACGTTATAGTTATAAAAAATAAATGCCCATTAGGATTTAAAATAAATACTAATGATTTAGTTACTAGCGTTGGCCGAATACGGTCACTGTGGCTTGTGGGAAAGTTTAGTAGTAGAATACAACATACTGTAATTGTTATCTAAACATAATATCAGGTAATGAAATAATTATAACTATAATTTAAATAACACGATATAATAACACATTGATGCATAAGGTATAAAATTAAAACGTCTCCAGGTGGCCAGGAGCCATTGACACTTATTAAAATATTTACTGTGGCATCCTGCAACAGAACAATAATGTGGTCGTAACGGGTGGTCGTGAAATTTTGTCAAGTCGTTTACGGAATGCACACACTTGCCAAAGGGGCGGTGGAATGTTGCCGCGACATCTTCATGAAACAACTTTCCAAAACGTTTCACGTGACGTCTCTAATGCCCCCGGTACTCGCTTGTGGTTATAATGTGAATACCTACCTTTTGTTTTAGTTTAGTAAATATTGTTACCGTTTAGTTATTTGACTATTTCAATTTTTTTATCGCAGGCCTATTACTCTACAACACGCCTTTTTGTTACAGATATTAATAGATTTGTTTTAAAAATATTTTTAAAAAGTAACTAGTTTTGAAATATATACATACATATTATATTATGTAAATATATTATAAAAAAATTAAATTATAGAACTTAAAACGACACCAAATTAAACAAACTATTATAAATTGGCTAAAAGAATACAACTATGAAAACTGTGAAAACCTACTTTAAGCACATATTTTAACAAATACAGACACACAGACACACACACACACACACACACACACACACACACACGGCACACACACATACACACACACACACACACACACACACACACACACACACACACGCACACACACACACACGCAGGCGCACACGCACACACGCACACGCACGCACACGCACGCATGCTTACATACTTTGTTTATTTTTTTTTATTTTTCTTGATCTATGTTTAGAGTCTGCATTGTGCACGGAATGTAAAATAACTGAATGGGAGGGGAAACTGCCTCCTAACATACAGGGTAACCTAGTTTAGGAGTCAGGGTATCTATGAATTGTATATTAATTTCTGTGTTCAATAAAGAATTATTATTATTATATTTTACAAGGTTTATTATTATATTTTACAGGTTTTTTTTGCAATAACCGGCCGAATTTGCAGAGAAGGTTCAGAATAAGTAATATAGGCAAATTGTGAAGAAAAATTGATTAAAAAAATATCTCAAACATTTTGCCTTTTCATCTTTTAAATTAGAAATGCGCGGTAATGCATTATTTTAACTGATTTTGCTGCGCACGCACTCATTCGTAAGTGTCAACCTGTAGGCAAAAACGTTGTTGCATAAATCACATTAAATTTGGGATTTCAAATAAAAGTAAAATCCTTATTTACTCATATTTTAAGAAAAAACTGCAATAACAGTATATTATTATGTATATATTATGTGAACTTAGGTTTGACATTTGGCTACTCTTTAAAAATAACCCTGTATATTATTAGTTATTATATCTTATTAATTGTTTACAAAAAAACATAATATATAATCATAGCTATATTACTTAGGTGACAGTGAATATGTTTTAGTCCGTAATTAAGGAATTATCTTTTTACAACGAAAATTTAAGTACATTTTCATAATGAAAATTATGTTTATAATGAAACAGGATTTATTATTGTCATAATTAATTTAAGAATGTTTAAAAGCAGTGGTAGTTCGGGGGTTAAGCGCTCCTTGTAAATTTTACTGTACGTGAGCAACCCGAATCAATCATCACTCATCACCGACGGCAATAATATTTTTATTGCCCGGCCCGGTGCCCAGTTGTGGGACATATATTGTCTGTAACTTTACCTTAATTTTCTAGAAGTATTGAATATTATTATACTGCGGTCGTGAATCATTAAATTTTTTAGGATGTTTCTACCGTCCCATCAAAGTTCATAATTTTCCCTTGTGAAAAGTTATCCGAATTCCGGAAAATGGAATTTTAGGAACAAGGGTTGGCAAGTTCGGTGGATAATGGAGAATTAACAACCAAAATTACTTAGTTTGTATAAGTAATTTTGAGTGCCATCTTTTTTTTTGAATAAGGGTAACAAACGGGTACACATTCCTCCTGAAGGTATGTGAGTGCTGTGGCCCAAATAAATCTACATTTATTCTTGATTAAGAATATAAATCAACATAAAAAAGTTATAAATTAAAATTTATAACTTTTTTATGTTGACGATATTGTCTCTTATCTCTTAAATATATAGATGCAGCAAAAGATGTTGCCCAGACAGTCACAATTTATAAGTCTCTTTATTTCTTTATTGCATTTTTATAGGATAAAGGTGACAAATGAGCACACAGTCCACCTGAGGATACGTGCTTGCTGTGGCCCATAGACATCTAAATTTATCCTCGATTAAGTATCAAAATGCAGATGCGTCGTGACCCATTAGAACTAAGATGAAATGCTTCGTTTCTAGTAAAAAGTGTCTCCGGTTCTCTACACTCACTATACGAATTAAAGCAGCTTATTGCTACTATTTTATGTTGGTATTCTGTGAAAGTGTGGTCCTTCCCAGGCCAAGGAGACCCATTCGTGCTACAATTGTTAATATAGCTACAGCTAATGTACCTATACCTGAGTATGTACATTGAATTTATAAGATATGATATTTCTTTGGTTGATTTCAGTCACGCCAATAATATTGAATATCAAACCCTTACTAAATTAATAAAGAGTTTAGGCACAAAGGGACAATCTCTCAATTTAACACGTTTGCAAATTTGCCTAAATCTTCACTAGAATGGGAGTTAGGTGATAAAGACAAGAAGTTTGCCACATATATATTAATTAATGGGTAAATATATTGATGTGTACTGCTGGTAACATAAACACCTCTCAGGGTTTTTTTAAAAAGAACGTTTGCAGTTAGCTAATAATATCATTATAAAGTAGATTACTATTTTATTAGCCATTATTATTGAGCCTTTAAATTACAATTATAGAGCAATAACCAGAACGCTAGCAAATTTCATTATATCAAAATTTATTATAACTTCTCGAAAAATTAATATTTTGCCCAACCAAGTTAAACAGTAGCAGCCTTACAATAATGGCAAATCAATACAAGAAGTGGTTCGCAAGTCAATACGGACTGAATTTGCTTCCAATAAAGTATTTGCGGGTGAGTGGAGTTTTGGAATTTAAGTATGTTCGTAACTACTTATTCGCCTCGAAAATGAAAGATACCAAAGTACCTATATATAATATGCGGACATATTTAAATAAGCCTTTAGTCGGCTGTTAGCGCTGAAGGGTATTTTCAATATGGGTAATTTTGCCGGGAACACAAATACTTTAGCAGCTTTATTGCATACTCGAGGATTAACTCGCTATGAGCTCTGAAAAACGAGTACAGTTACTGGCTCCGGTTACGTATAAAACTCCTACCATTTTATCTTAATTACTTCGAAATCTTTGTGCGAGAAAATCCCTACCCTTATGTTGTCCATCGTCGCGTAAGTTTATGAGCGGATTACTTTTATGACCAGGATTAAAGTCCGTTTGCGACATGTTTACAGCACCAAATTCGTTACCCATCCGCTCGATAGGCGATAGATGGTCCATTAAATATATGTTGAATTTCTTATTCAATTCAATCCTTAACCCGTTTAGAACATATAAATTTTTTTTGATTAAAGGTATTTTAAGCTTGTAACTGCTTGTAAAAGTATTAATTTATGTTATTCTTTCTCATTTATTTGTTTATTATATAGTTAAATAAAACAAGTGAAATTAAAAAAAAATTAAAAATCTTGATATACATTTTCTTCATATACTTACATGTCGTTCGATTCTAAGCTGTGTTCACAATTTCAAGTCTATAGCCCATCGGAATGTTGTTCAAAATTGATTACCAAATACGACAGGAACGGACACACACGAAACCGAGTTTTGAGTAAAAATAATAACCACATTATTTTGGTTCAAATTGCACTTTATCAAAATTTGTATTTTCTTGTGTTCTTTCTTTGTAATATTTTAAATTGCTAACATTACTAACATATTTTTTAAATCTTATACTCGTCAATAGTTACAGTATAAAAGGATTTAAAAGTGAGATTAAGGGGCCATAATTCGTGACAATACAGTCACAGTTCGTAAAATATCAATTTTTAAAATATTTACATAGTGAAGTTTTATTTCTATTAGTCTTGTTAAATATTAGTCTTAGTTAATCTTAGTCCTTAGTAATAGAAATACCATTATTCCTAATTGAAGTTGGATAAATATGGCTTTAGGCCAAACTGATTGCTTATAATTAGCTAACAGTTCACTGTTGGACAAGGGCCTCGCTCGTTTGTGCATCCTTGCTGGGAGTCCCAGTCGATAGATATTGGCACCATACAACCAATCCACTTCCTTACAAGTATCAACCAGTGTGACTTTGTCTATAATCTGTTCCTGATCACAAAGGCTCAGCACAGGTACTCCTAAGATGTCGGTGGTTCTGACCAAGGTTCGAGCCGCTATCCTTTAGTAGATAAGATAATAGTGATCACAGTAACTGACACGTACGTATTTTACCAGATGTAAATCATATTTAATTACCCTCAGTCTTCCCTTACGGCACTTACAGAATGATCTGAATGGATAGATTATCTTATGATAACACATGACGAGTAAGTAAAAGTAATAATCTCTATTATAAATAGACGAACAGAAAAGGTTTAATTAAAAGTCAATTTTGGAATTTATTTTCTGTTTCGCTTTTCGTATAGTGAATAGCGCAACGAAATAATTGAGACAAAACACCTCCATATAAATTGGTTTCACATTAGTGCACGTTTACCATGTGTGACTAGGTCAGAACATACATTTGTTTACGAATTACGTCTCCTGGGTATCGGAATTCAATTAGTGAAAATTCTAGATATATGTGTGACGATTTGTACAATTAAAAAATACTAAACACGAATTCGTAATTAAAAAAACAATTTAGTATTATGTATTACAAAAGATATACCTCTTGTGTATTTTTGTTAAAAAACATCAGTGGACTCACCATTAAAGCTGTAATGACTTTACGAAGTACGACTTTAAGTGTAAAAGAAACAGCATATTTACAGAGTATAAGGTAGTTCCTACACACGTATTTAAACATACATTTAAATACGTGTATAGGAACCGCCAGTTGCAGATTTTCAGGAGCTTTGAGGCTTTCTTTTTTGTAAGCTGATTGATGGTATCAATGGGCTGATAAATCTACTCATCATCAGGTGAACTATTAGCTCAATTTCACACCCATGTTATTTTTAAAAGGTATATATATATTTTATATATTTTTTTTTTTATATATAAATATATATATATATATATATATATATATATATATATATATATATATATATATATATATATATATATATATATATAATGGTCAGTGATTGCATTATCAATTGCATTATCAAAGTCTTCAATAGTACTATATAGGTATTAGACCATAGAATAGCGTATCACGTACAGCGGTATAATATTCCCCACACAATAACACTCAGTAGTTGACGTTTAAATAAAAGTAAAGTTCTCGCATATTATAAAAAGTAAAACATTCATTTAATTAATCATAGGTACTGTCAAACCGTACTTTTATGAGGGTTTTAAATCATTCGTAACAATGTTTGTACTTTTGTTACTCTAATCATGTCTAGTAAGATTTATTAAAGTTTTTAATTTCCATATAATGCTTCTAACGCCCATTTTCTAAGTTTATTTTAAATATTTTATTTTAAGTTTATTTCAAAAGTTTTCTTTAATCAAAATAAACCATCCTTCCTAACTTAAGGTAAACGAGCAAAGAATATTAAAGCATCGCTAAAGAGCTTAATTCTTGGCACCATAAACACATTCTTCGACACATTGTTGTTGCCTTCAGATGTCGCGGGTAATGTTCTATACAGTAAACATTTCGTAACGACGCCCGTGGAATTTGGTAGAGTGCTCAAAGGAATTTACTTTCCAGGTTGTAAAATGTGAATTTGAGGCATAAAATATTTTTATTTATATAATAATTATTTTACCTTAACGTTAAAATAATACAAAGTGAAACAAAGGAGACAAATAATAGTTTATTTTGTAAATTAGTACTAAGATATGTTGGAAGACTTTTTTTATAAAATTGAAGAACAAACTTAAAGCCCACCTGGTGGTAAGTGGATACTGCAACTCATGGACATTTCCAGCCAATTTCAACAAAGTAGACCGCGGATGCGTAGACACCTCCGGGGATAACGAGCTGCCATGGTGCACGTTGACGAAAGAGCAGCGCCGCGGACTACCAACAATATAAGGGAAATACTACTCTGGCTCATTCACTCATTACGAGATCTCCAAAACTAAATGCCCAATTGACTTAAAATTTGACATTTATACTCCTTTTTCGTCGAAGAAACCCACTAAGACAGGATTTTGGCAAATTTACGTATATACATAGGTTGTATATAAGTAAGTGCCAACGGACTCCTATTTACAGTACATAAAAGTATGTTGGCACTTACGTATTAGGAAGGCTTAATTGTCCGGTTGTACGGCACCGGAACACTGTGCATATAGGGTCCAGAGCTGTTATATTTAATATAAAATAAGCATTGTTTTTTTAGTTGTATATTTACTAACATTATATTTTAAGTTTATATTATTTATTATGAACAAAGTATGGAGCTTATATCTGAAATAAATTATTGCGGGGTATTAATAGAATATTCTCATCTGGTTGGGCTGAATAAATATATAAAAGGAAATGATAAATATACATAAATATATATAAAAATACTAACATAAATAAATAAATAATACGTAAATAAATAAAAGCCCAACCGGATAGAGGCCCTCGGAAGGGGAGACCAAACGGCCGAGGGGGAAAGGGGAAGAAATCGGCGGACGATGCGGGCGGTATCGAGGAGCACCGCCTTCTGCATTTGAGCCCGGAGTGGTCCGTCACGGAGTCCCAGTCGCCTCAGATGACCCGCTCACGAAGTTCTTGTATGACGAGAACTTTGTGAAAGCCGAAACAGATAAGCAAACTAAATATCTCGATTGGCTCACGAGGGGACCAACGTGTGGGGTGGTCTATCGACCGAAATTATTCTTGTAGTCGTCTCTGCGAATGGGCTAATCCCGATCTGCTTCGCGGAGCTTTCGCAGCAGCGGGTCATCTGAGGCGACTGGGACTCCGTGACGGACAAAAATTCCTTGACTGTGCTCGGTCCATTAGCACAATATCAGACTTATTCGCAAGAATAATCCTGTCTGTGATGATGGCCCGGTCCCAGTAGAGCCTGGTGCGATCATTTTCAAGCACGGTTTCTGGCAAGTACTTTTAATACGGCAATTTCCGGTACATGATATCGTATCACGCTGCTGGTGAAGATTTCTGGCTCCGAGGTTGTGCCCGTGCAAGTACTCAGAGTTAGAAAGCGCCGAACAAGCGGAGATGATATACCTAAGTGACTCACCGGGATGATGACAAGCTTGACAGATGTCGACGGTGCCATCCTTAAGGATCTATCTGTGATAGTTGTTGGTCTTGGTAACCGGATCCTGTGTTGCACAGACAAAACCCTCGGTTTCCCTGAAGAGGTCTACAAAGCGTAGCCAGTGGAGGGAGGCTACTGTGTCTACGAAAAACTCATGTAGAGCTTTGTAGAACCTCTCGTGAAGCTCCTTCTCCTTCCATATGGTCTTGCGGTCGAAAATGCTCTGTACTGCCAGGCCTTGCCATTGCCCGAGGATTAAGGATAGAGGAATACGTCCTTTATCACAAGAAATGACGTCCCTATAGAGTGGATCATCCAACCTCGCCAGGAAGTAATTACGAAGGCTGAACACTTAGCGATTATGCATAGTGAGCGCGCTCAAAAAGCCACGCTCAGCATGCTTTCACGGCCAGTACAGCCTCATCATCATCCCGGATGATACACTCTATGGGACGTCATGGTAGTGCGAACTCTTCTATCCAGGGCGTTAAGTTCAGTCTGAGACCACCCGAGTATGCCAAAGGTATACACGAGGACAGGCATGACCCAACCATTATATGTGTGTGTTTTATTCACACCGGACAAAAGGCTGTTATGCACTTTGCTCAAGCGTGCATAAAACACGTCGCAAACTGGCTGTTTCATACCAGCTTCATCGATACCGATGTCCTGTGACATACTCAGGTATCGGTATGTTTCAGTCTTGGAAAGGGTCTTTAAGTTGACGGTTATCTATGTCCCTCAGAGTTAGCAACCCTTCCCCTTTTAACATGGAGGACCGCACACTTATCCGTTCCCAGCTCCATTCTAATAAAATTACTAAAATCTCTGGTGATGTTTAGCGATTCTACAAGATGGGAGGGACTGGAGGCGAATAACTTGAGGTGGATGACCATATAGAAAAGGTGGGTCACCTTTGTACCTCCTTTCCAAAGCTGGAAACTCCTCCCGGAGACCTCTAGTAAAGTACTGAGAGGGTTAATGGAGAGGCAGAACCAGATTGGACTCAGAAAATTGCCCTGGAATATAGGATATCCTTATGAGGAAGGAAGATCCTTATGCGGCTTTCCACAGCCGTCATCCACTCATCTAGATGACAAAGGATCGTACTCCACTGCCCCATACACTGCCCGAGGAAGTTGCTAACTGTGCAATCAATCTTGTACAGCTCGAGGATCCTCTTTAGCCATGTATGGGACACCGAGTCAAATGCCTTTCTGTAGTCTATCCAGGCGGCGGAGAAGTTCCGATGGTTGCGTTTCGCCACTTTGCCAACGACCGCGTCAATGAGGAGTGGTTCCTTGGTTTCACGGCCACCGCCCCGACATCCATTTTCAGCACGCACCTTAAAAAATAATAAAAAATATAATATTAAAAAATAAAATAAATTATTATTGTTATTATATACCGTAGCTGAGCACCAGCTTCCTTTCAAAAGATCTGCTGCGAAGATCTGATATAGCTTTAATACGAAGCATCGACCGCGTTCACATTCGAATTCACATATCCAAAAAAATTTATGAAGTTTTTTGATTAATGATGATTCGTAATTTCAACACTTTAAAAATTAAAATTAACAAATTGCAAGGTGGATAACGATTGTCGTACTCGTATAGCTGTGTATCCTAAAAAAAGCAAATATTTAGGGTGAAAGGTGAAATTAATGTTTTTTATTACAATAGGTGAGTTTTTCGAGATATTCCATATCCAATGGTTACGTAACAGATATAAAATGTAATATACAGAGGAGGGTCATCTATCATATCCTCTGACAGTCGAAACGACTCTAAATAATTGGTCGGCGCCATACGTTACTCTGAATGATTCGCCATTGCGTTCAAAAAGGATGAATGAATTCTAGCTGCCTATTACAATAAAGGGCTGTTCGTACCATTGGGCGATATATTATTTGTAAATGTCAATCAATGCAAGAATTTTCCGTACGCCTTACGAATGCGTATTTCTTTTTTTATACATACATACGGGTAATAAATGGAGGTTGCTTATATATATATATATATATATATATATATATATATATATATATATATATATATATATATATATATATATATATATATACATACTTACTTATCTTCACGCATAATCCCTGACGGGGTAGCCAGAGAGAACAGATCGCCAAGTGTCACGATCCTTACATACCTCTTTCGCTTCTTTCAGGTTCATTAACTTCTTCATACATGCACGTCTAGGTATCCGAGTACTCTTGACCCTCCCCTCTTCGAGCAATTTGCTCACATGGTCTTCGAAAGTTAGTCTCGGTCTACCTCGACACCTTTTAATATTTACTTTCGCTCTATATATTTTCTTCACCATTCGGTCTTCATTCATTCGCTTAACGTGCCCAAACCATTGGAGTACGCCCCTATCAATTTTTGTGATAAGGTCATCTTTTAATCCTGCCATATTGCGAATCTCTTCGTTTCGCTTTCGATCGGCTATGGTAACGCCACACATTTTACGAAGAGATCGCATCTCCACTGCATTCAACTTGCTTTTATGCTTCTTCTGGCATACCCAGGTTTCGCTGCCATATAACAAAGTCGGTACCAACACTGCGTTATGTATTGCAAGGCGTGCACTCTTCACCACGCCTTGCCTTTTGACTAATGCATTCAGGGCACCATTGACTTTGTTTCCGGCAGCGACACGCCTATCCACATCTAAATCACATCTTCCATCCCGG
The DNA here is from genome assembly GCA_907164705.1 of Parnassius apollo. NCBI lineage: Eukaryota > Metazoa > Arthropoda > Insecta > Lepidoptera > Papilionidae > Parnassius > Parnassius apollo. The sequence goes on along the minus strand of CAJQZP010001441.1, from coordinate 5,628,705 downwards.
CTGAAAGCGCTCCCCAATTATACAATTTCATTTACCTGTTCTAGACATTCCTGATTTACCCATATTTCACATTTCGTTCTCTCTTCGTCCTTTTCAAATACCAGAACCTTAGTTTTATTAGCATTCAAACGGAGACATTTAATTTCACATTCCTCTTTCATACACGTGACTAATGCCTGCAGTTCTGCTTCTGATGGTGCAATAAGCACTGCATCATCAGCATACAGCAGACAATTTACTTTAATGTCACCCAATTTCACACCCAAACAGCTATTTTTCAGCTTCTGTAAACAGGAGATCAGTATGAAGAGCCAGGAAGATATGACACAACCCTGTTTTACGCCCGCTTGGACGCTAAACATGGGTGACAGGCCATGCCCTACCCGCACACAGGCTTTACAGTCATAGTAAAGTGACTGCACAGCCCTTAACAATCGACCATCCACACCATATCCCGGCAACAGTTCCCACATTTTCTTCCTTATAACGTTATCAAATGCTTTCTCCAGACCCACAAAAGCACACAAAATCCTCTGGTTAACACTCAGAAGCTTTTCCGTGATCATGCGGAGAGAAAACATTTGATCCGTGCATCCTCTTCCAGGTCTAAATCCGCATTGTGCCTCCCATAAGAATCTTTCCGATTTCTCTTGCATCCTACGTGTCAAAACCTTCGAGTAAACTTTACTTGCTAAACTGGTCAAGCTGATCGCCTGATAGCACCCACAGTCAAAATGTGAACCTTTACCTTTATAATATATATATAGAATGAGTCCCACATATATGCAATAAATGAAACCATATACTTGTTAACGCCTTTGCTGACGATATACAAAAAATTAACGTAATCGGTCCAGTAATTAGGTCAAAAAGTAGAGTTTTAATTTTAAGCAAATTTGAACACTCTATAGAATTGGGTCACTAAGTCAATGATTCAATGAACTTGAATCCTTGAACATTAAAAAGCGACGTTGCCACGCAGTGCAAACTATTGGTATTGCGACATATAGACAGCGGTGTCTTTTGTCGGCGTGCCACCCGCGTGCAACGTTGTCACTCTTCCAAGGGGTCAAGGTACGTTGTCTAAACAGAGTGTTCACTTTTACTGAATTTATTTTAATATTTATTTTGTTTGAAAATTTAACTTTTTTATTTTACGGGTTTTAATTTAATATTTAATTTTTCTACACTTCTACGGACTAGTATTACTTGTGGTTTCATTTAGTGCATATATGTGGGACTCATTATGTATATATATATATATATCTAAGTAAATAAATTTTTGTAATTGTTTTACGTAAACGAAATACTAGGCTTAAAGTCTAAATTGGGATGATCTGTATAAATATACGTGAATGTTTTAACGTCCACGTCGCTTCCCGTTTTCCAGCTCACGTACCAACTTACATTTCATGTCATGACCTCGCTCAAGAGAAATGTTTCATAAGAGGAAACGAATGACTCACTTACCTGTTGATATCAATAAGATAAAAACACGTAGCTTTAGTAATTTAATGATGAAAAAAAAAAACAAAACTATTTGTTTCGGACAGTTTAGAGCCGTGGTGTCATCATTGGGACGATCAACCTGAGTTTGTTCGACACAGTGGATCAGTGTGGCATAATGGCGTTGGTTCATATTTTGTATAATAAGAAGTACATTTTAATCTGTATACCGTGGAATTTCGTGGTCACTTGGAGGAGAAGGCCAAATTGGCCTCAAAATAGCTCAGCGTGCTCTTAACACGCACTTTCTTCTACCTGCAACTTTACAAGGTGCAGTTTCGGCCTCACATGGAATACTGTTCCCATCTCTGGACCGGGACTCCCCAGTGCCAGCTTTTTCAATTCTATCGAATCCAGCGCAGAGTGGCTCACATCGTCGGCAACCGAGCTCTTTCTGATCGGCTTGACTCACTGGCGCTGCGGAGATGTGTTGCGGCATAACTCGAGATATCATCCATACCATTTGGATGAATAACTGTCCACCACCGCGCAACTTACAAGAGCTTTTCTTCTTCGCACAACTTCTTTGTAGAATTGACTACCACCAGCGATTGTTCCGGATCGATACGACTTAGAAAAAGATTTAAGAAAAGAGCCTACTCTTTTTTAAAAGGCCGGAAACGCATCTGCATTTCCCCGTAGTGTAGCAATTGTTCATGAACGACGGTAGTACGTACGTCTGAGTCAGGTGAGCCACATGCTCGTTTGCCTTCTAATGTAAAAGATCCAAAAAGTAAAAAGTTTATTGAAGTAAATATTTTTTGTATAATTATACTTAGATTTTGCTTCACTATGGCAAAAATACCTTAAAAAAACCAAATATTAGAATAATAAAATACGACAGAAAATGCAATGTTAGATCTCATCTCGTTTAAATTATAACTTTTGCATATTTGCGTGAGGGAATTCGACCTATTCAGTCGAGCTCGTCTGTGGCACGCTCGCGAGGAATTTTGTCAAAGGCAAACCGTTGATGTGCATCCACTGGTATCCTACAGAGATAACTTTATTATGGATCCATGCATTTTTATATCTAATGTTTTATTTAGTATTAATTGTAAGTTTTTTTTTACTGAGTGTTTTATATAAACATCAATACAATAAATATTGGGACGTTTAATAAATGAAATAATTATTAAATTTGCTTTTTTAAAATAGTAGTGAAACGCTGGTTTAGAAACCTAATAAGAACCATTCATTATTTTGCAGAAATTCATTTTAATAAAGATGTATGATTATAATATGATGTAATATTTAGCTAAGAATCATGTGAAAAATAGGTTTGTCTTTCTTTTCTACAATAGAATAAAATGGATATCTTTTTCGTTTAGTTCTAATGCTCAGTATCACATAATAAATTTCGTACAATATCATTGTCACCACTTAATCCAACACCTCTATCATCAATACCCCATACACCAGAAAATACACGCAACCACCGAAAATAAGACACACTAATAAACCGTTTCAAAGCATTAGGTCACTACTTTATTGAAAATTGTAAAGATGATATAAACATCGAAAGGGTGCGAAGGGCACTGTCGGTCCGTAGAAATATGTTGATTCGTAGGTTTGCACGGTGCCAAAGAAGTCAAGGTTACACCTTTTAAAGCTTACTGCCAATCTTTTTACGCATGCAGCTTATGGACAACATATACAAAACGCGCTTACAGTGACCTGCGTTTTTTATATAATAACATTTTCAGGGCTCTGTTGAAGCTACCTCGCATTTGTAGCGTATCAGGGATGTTTGGAGAAGCACGAACAGATGACTTCTTCGCAATAATGTGTAAAAGAGTGTACTCTCTGTTGAGTAGAATGCGTGGCGGCCGCAACAGTATTATGAACATATTCGCCGACCGATGTGATGTTGGAACCATTGGTAAAAAAGTGATTATACATATGGAACTGACTATAGTATCATTGTATTACTAACATCTTATATGGATCAAGGTCTGAAATAAAGAACTATTATTATTATTAATCTTAGTTACTTTGCTACCAAATATAGGTAGTGTAGAGAGATTATTTTAGAGAATAGTGTTTTAACGTGACGTAATATAAGTGAATCTATAGCACCATTTACAAAATTTAACAAAATTAATATCTTGGGTGTAATGTTGAATCGAAACATAAAAACAGATTGGATCAGCATCAAAGATGCCAGAGATCTTATTTAGCAATCGCAAATTCCCAAAACATAAAGTGGGCCATACCCAGACGTTGATTCAGATATCTTAATAATGGTATTTTACTGACTTTCTCAAACTCAAGAGTTATCATACTCTTTTTACTTTTCTTATTAACCAATGTATTTTAATTCAAAGATGTTCAAAAATTAATTTCAAAGTTAAATACATAGATACCAAAACCGAATTTGTGATATTGACATAGTTATTTTTTTGTTTTAAAAATGTAGAGCGTTCGGTGACATAGTATTCCTCAAATTAAAAAGGCGCTTTTGTGATATTGACATTGATATTTTTTATTATTCTAAAAATGTAGAGCAATAGATGAGATAGTATTTTATATATTTATATTTTCAAAAAGGGTTCACCATGAAATATGTACATAATTCTTGAACAAAGCAAAAGTTCATATAATCTCCCAAATACCAGGCGCGGACTACTGGACGTCGCTCTAAGCGTCCTTGGAATTTTGTCAAAGTCGCACTATTGCGTACCATGTAATGTGAACTATGCATCTTGGTGTACCTAACATTTACGGGCAAGCGCTAGAATTTTACTTTGAAATAAGATCCTTGTAAATTATTACACTACAATATTTAAACATAACTTACATAATTAGAACTCACTAGACGCTTAATTATAAAATGGATATTAGATAGGGCTTTAGTTAGGTATCTCTGAATAGAGATTAATTAAATTATTAAAAGTTCTTATCATTAAAATACTAATTAAAGTGTTATTATACACTAATACTATCGATGATAAAAGAAAGTTAGTATTTATAGATCTATTAATCGTTACTATTTCTTTGTACTTTTTGATATTGCTATGTATTCGTGTTATATAAATCTTCCTTAACATTATCGTAGCGTTACATCGTGCATGAAAAGGGGGATAGTCATTTCCAGCTACGGTGATGATTTTAATTGCTCTTCGAAACAATCATCGGTGCATCATATATTAAAGTGCATTCACACGCCTACGCAAGACGACTTTTATATAATTTACCCATGCTCTATATTATATATACCTCTATTATTAATATACCATATTATATACCTCTACGCGGTTGGATGGAATGATAATAATTATACCAAGGCTATAAAACCAGAAATTTGTATTTGTGAAAAAAAAACTGTTGCGTTAATTACTTACCTATTACAGTTTAGCGATTGATCGTTTTTTAATTAAGAACATGTAACGAAAAATTATTCTTGTAGTATTTGGGCCAGTATCTACCACTACAGTATTTGTAATCGACAACAATGCAGAAGGAAAAAAATAACACTACCTAGGAATTTGTATTATTTTTGGTCGTGTTATTCATTTTCGTCTCCATCACCAGCTCGTTAAAGTCTACAGCTGGACATGGTCTTCTCCAGTTTTATGGAGGATTAGCCTTGGTTGCCACGCTTGGCAAGCGGATTACGATCACAGTAACAGGCGTCTAGTACCTTGCTATAACAGGCGTCTAGTACCTTGCTAAACACCTGGTTATGTGCTACTCACCATTGCTCTGGGTATTTAACGTCAGCCTATATGAGATGTTTATCCCGCTATTTATCGGAAGCTATAAGATTTTGGCATTTAACATAGTCAATTCTTAAGATGCCGGCCGGACGAAATTGGATGCTGGATTCTCTTACGCCGCTATCACTTGGCGGGGAGTTTTAATTATATCCGGTAATTGCTTGTATCCCCTTAAATATCACTATATGCAAGTAACCCGGATTTGATTTCCACTGTATCGATAAAATTGTTAATTGAAATTTTAGGTTTTGACTAAGACTTTTTATTTGAACTATTATTATTCACTGTTGACTGCCTCGTTGGTCTACTGGTTGTAGTAGTACGACTGCTAATCATGAGGTCCTGGGTCCGAAATCCCGGGTCGGGCTAAAAAATTTAATTGTTGAGTTTTTCCGTCAAGAAATTCTTAGTAGTTAGCTTCCGTAGTCAGGAAGTCGGAGGTGTCTCACTTCCGTGCCTCGGAAAGTACGTAAAGCCGTTGGTCCCACGCCTGATCTCTCTCCGGTCGTGTCGGCTTACCGCCCCATCGGATTATGAGAGTGAGGGAATAGAGAGTGCACCTGTGGTTGCGCATACACTTGGGCTCTATAATCTTGTCCTGCGCCGATGGCTAGCCGCTGAGGCAGGCCGCTGTGGCCGAAATTGGGTCTGGAGGACGTTACTATTATTATTATTATTATTTTTATTCACTGTAGTATATATTTATTTTAGTATTTATTAAAGATACGAAATGTTTAAATAGCGAGTGTAAACAATTTATTTAATTATTTGTAATAAGTTTATACCTTTACTAAATAGTAATTTGTGTAAACTTATATTCAATTAATCCGTGTTTTTTTTTCAAACGTAAAATTAATTGCGTTTGCGTTTTATTAAACTTCGTACACAAACCTAAACAATTAACATTACAAACTACGTTTACACACTTATACTCAGTAATAAAATCTACTACACTAATAGAAAAATATTTCATTCGTTCTGTAAAGCTAAACGATTAATTTAGCTGTTTTCACGCGAGGGAAGTTGAAATGACAGTGTTTCCTTTTGTCTGTAATCTATTGTTACCACGCGCGAATTGTGTCTTCAATTTTAATCGAAATCAAATCACTTGTAAATTCCTACGTACTTATATATCTTGCGGTTCAATGGATTGATAAAATTTGATTTCGTATTGTTTCATAAGAAAAATAACATTTCTTTAAGAATCACTTGTCTTGTATTGTATTTATTCTGTTTCTCTTATGTTTATTAGTCCTTTTTTACTCGTAATATATTGTTAAGTAATAATAATAACAAAAATATGCTTAATTTTATGCACCACCCAGATTGGCAGAAGTATAAGAGACTTGTATGACATACTTGTTTTGAATAGACCTATTTTTTATAGGATAGAGTGACAAACTAGCACACTGTCCATCTGATGGTAAGTGGTTGCTGCGGCCCATAGACATCTACATCTTTCCTCAATTATAAATCGAAATGCAGATGCGTTGTCACCCGTGAGGACTGAGATGGAATGCCTCGTTTCCAGTAAAAAGGGTTTACGGTTCTCTACACTCACAATACGAAACACAGCAGCATTAAGCTACTATTTTACGCTGGTATTCTATGAGAGCGTGGTCTTTCCCCGGACGAGCCAACCCATTCATGCTACAACTATACTACTATATAACCGTAGCATGGCTCTACCACGTATTATCATATGCTTTTAAAATACTCATTGATATTACTGTCGTATTCATAAAATTTATAATGTAAAATGTCTGCTGGACTTTACCTTTGTGGGGATGATCAGCGTGACGATGCTTGGCAGGTAGATTGATGGTCGCAGTTCCGGACGTCTTGCACCTTTCACGCTGCTCATAAACACCGATCGGGATGTATCACGGCTGGTGTAAACGAGATGGCATACCACCGTCTTTTGGAAGCCATAATATTTCTATGTAATTTCAAATAGTCGCTTCTTACGACTTCCACGTGGCCAAAGGGGCGACGACACACTTACGACGTAACTACATGCCAGATTTTTATTAAATAAATGCACCTTTCACGCTGATTATAAACACCGATCAGGATGTATCACGGCTGGTGTAAACGAGATGGCATACCATCGTCTTTTGGAAGCCATAATATTTATATGGAATTTCAAATAGTCGCTTTTTACGACACCCACAGGACAAAAGGGGCGACGACACACTTACGACGGAACCACGTGCCAGATATTTATTAAATAATTTAATAGCTCTATTATTTCAGTGTAAGATAGATTGGGTAATATTTTTGAATATTTTAGATGGGGCATTTATCAGTTGTGATACCACCAGACATCGCAGATGGCGATGGTTCAGCTGCTAGCGCACCTGAAGGGGGCAAAATTGAACTTCGCTGCACGGCAACTGGTGTACCAGAGCCCACGGTGTCGTGGAAGAGAACCGAAGGACGCAATATTGTTTTTCGAGATGAAGATGGGAAGGAAGTTAAGGGTGAGATTAATTTTAAAAAATTAACATACCTTAATGATTTTAAGAACTTTTTAAGGTAAAGTGTTTTGTTTTGAAAAAAAAAATATTTTTATACTTCTTAAAGAAACAGATAACATCATAGTTATGTAATATGTAATACTATATATCTGAGGGTGTGAATATTTTATGATTTAATAATATTGTTTATTTACTGTATTTTTGCTTAATACAAAAGAGTTTTAAAATATTCTTCGTATTAGAATTCATAATTAAATTATTAATTTGCACACTTAATCTTCAAGAACTCCGAAAATTTTTCCGTAATGTTTATGTAAATCGGTTAATTGACAACAAATCATGAACATAAAGGCAAAGTAATTGATATATACATCGTAAAAAATGGGATAAAAACGTCAATTTTCTTTTGAAATTCATTCATATCGGAGAGATTCTTCTAAGTGGTAAAAAGAAACAGGACTAATTTTACATTCAAAGCCCGCCTGAAGCGGGCGCAGGTGCCCGCGCGGTTAAAACATTGGAGTTTTATGGGATTTATTAGGAGATTGCTTCAAGATATTGAAAAGAATACTAATAATACGAAATGAATATACATTGATGTTAGCGAAATGAGGTCTGAATAATGGAAAATTGAGTGTCATAAAAATATTTTTTTATAGAATAAGGGTGACAAACGAGCACACAGTCCACCTGATGGTAAGTGGACGCTGTGGCCTATAGACATCTCAATAAGAATCAAAATGCAGATGCGTTGTTGCCCCTGAGAACTAAGATGAAATGCCTCGTTTCCAGTAAAAAAGGATTTTTGGTTCTCTACACTCATCATAAAAAACACAGCAGAATTAAACTGCTATTTTACGCTCGTATTCTGTGAGAGCGTGGTCCTTCCTCGGCCGATCCGACCCATCCGTGTTACAACTATAATATAGATGTAGCTTGGCTCTACTACGTATGCAAATTAAAAATATTGCAAGGGAAAACAATTTTATAAAATTGTTTTTCATTTTATCTTAAATTTATGTTAGTGTTGTTTAATGTCAAATAATATTTTATATAAAACGCTGTTCACTACGCTCTAGTTAACAGATTTCGTACTTTATTTCACACTTATCAGATAAACTTTGCCAACATTTTTAATTTTCAAAGTAAGTGTGTTTACGCGTTTGAGACCGAAATTCATTTCCTCAAAAAATGTTCTTAAGAACTCAATTACTACTTAAACAAAATGACAAAGCAATCCGGGTTTGTCAGGAAATTAAATGAACGATTAATTTGAAATCGGCCTGAAAAGGTTGCTACCTTTTATTGTCATAATGAGGTATCCTTTACTGACATAAAAACAGGCTTCTTAAACAATTATGAAATAGTTATTCCAACAAATATGTGTTTACCTATTGAAAATTTTCTGCATCTACGATAATAATTTTAAATGAGAGCTTAAGTATCAAAATCGAATGCGATTGTCCTAAGCTATTGCAAATAGGTATGCTATTTATTGAAAGATATAAAGATAAAGCGTAAAAGTATTTGTAGCTCGGCAAATAGAGGGAGTTAAAATAGTGAACGATGCCAAAACATCTAATCTCTGGCATTTGCCATTAATTAAAACTGGAAAGATTGTGAAGCTTATCAATTTCTTTACCAGCAGGCTAGGTGTACATGCGTTCAGAAGCCACTTACCATCTGGTGGACTGTAGGTTCGTTCCGCAATTCAGTTTTAAAAATGATAGAAATGCAATGAACAAAAAAATAAACTTGTAGATTTGAAACTAACGTTTTTGTTATTTGATGATAAAAGTAAAAAAAATATTTTCTAATATTATCCCTGTAGTAACTCATTCCGTAAGTTTCATGAGAGGTTTTCTAAGGCAAATGCTAGGAACATCTCAAAAACTTTTAGTAGATTGTGGTACCACCTCATTTTTACCAGACTTAAAAAGAAAAAAGTGTATTGGTTATGAGAAATATTCTTGTGAAGGAGCTTTTATAAACGCACTATCGAAGTTCGAGAATAACTCGACTTGTATATATTAGGTACCTATTTAAATACCATTTTGTAATTTAATTTGGCCACTTTAGCCTATGGTTTGACTTGCAATTTAAAAATCAAATAAATTATATATTTAAGACAGGTTAATCCTCTTTCTTTAATAATGATTTTGTCTGTATTATCGCCTTTATTGTGTTATTTTATGCCAAATTTTTTTCAATAATAACTTGATTTTGCATTGTAATTGAGTTATTTTTGAGAAAGTTAAGACGTAAAAATTATGCTATTCAATCTACATGTAATGTCAAAGACGTACACGAATCCAACATTACTAAACGAATAAACGTTATCGCAAAAATCGCTATCTTCAACCAGAGTAGAATTTTGATTTAAAAAAAACTGAAAACAGTAGTGGAAGCGGATTCATCTCAAACTACGTCTGAGCTAGCATTGGAAAGTGTAAAGACAATATTATATTATTTCCAGCAAATTGGTAATGAGTACCACACAAACTGAGTGAATCATAGCGAAAGGCCCGTGTTCAAACTTTTATTATATTACTAAATCGTCTCTGGAATGCGGAATTTTTGGGTTGTTGTTACTTGTGATGAAAAGTGGATCATATAAAGCAAGCGTTTATCATTGTGGTCAGATTCAAGAGTCGAAGCTAAATGAAGCCTGAAACTAAATATTAGCCTGTCGAAGTATTCAAACTAGTCTAATACCCCGTAGAATGCTTACTAAAACGTAAAAATTTCCTTAATCTTCGTATATTATGTTCAAAAAGTTCGAAAAAGTATATTATTCACATTGTATGATCTAAAGATGACGCTGTTTAAAATGTTCTACTGGTTTCAAAACTTATCAGCAATATCTTTCTTAAAAGTCAAAATGTTAAACGAACCAGGATTTGGACAACAGCGTTTTTCTAATAAAAACTGTAAATATATAACTGCGATTGCCAACTCGCCCGCCAAGCGTGGCAACTATGCCAAATATCTCTATGAGGCAATTTATGTGGTAGGACTACGTTCAGCAGTGTACTTTTAACATTTTGTAACGGTAATCTACCAATACGACTGTTTGTGGGTTGTATTTCAGCCAGATCCAACGTTTGCGAAAAAACACACTGCAGTTTTGATTTACTGTCGTGCTGTATTTGTCCCTCAATATAATTTTCTATTTAGTGATCGATTTTTCGCCACTTAAATTTTTTTATCTTTGATGTTTAATTACGTCTAAAAATAGGCGTTATAATAGAATTACTGCACTATTGCTCTACAAAACGTTAATATGAAGTTGGTATGAACATTTAAAACGCTTTAAAAGCTGGGATTTGGCTCTTTATTTGTAAAAGTATACTTAAAATGTCGAAGACTATAAAGGAATGCAGTTACACCATGCTGTTAGGACGAGACGGACTGCAAATTCTGTCAAAACCTGAACACAACAAAACCTTATAAAATTATAAAAATGTTATCGCGTGAAATGCTTAATTCTTATTGCAAATACTTAAACAAGATATGTGAATTATTAAACCATATCTGAAGGAGGGTGCTTATTATCAGTAGATAGGATATGGTCCAAACTAATCCTAGAAGCTTAAAAATATCAAATCAATGAAATGAAAACCTAGTGGAAGGCATGAAATTTTTTTCCCTTTATTTTAATTTTATGCAATAGGGGTTGAAAGGAATGCACAGTTTACCTGATGGTAAGTGAATACTATTACCTTTAGAAACCTACATGTATTATAGGTTAATAATAAGATATTCTTATTTTAATTACGTGCGTATTCACTCCATAGGACTAGGACAGTAATCCTTGTTACCTGTAAAAAGAGTCTTCGTTTTCAACACACATCATACGAAACACAGCAGCATGGAGCTGCAATTTTACGCTGGTATTCCATAAGAGCGTGATCTTTTTCATATATAGCTGCAATATAGCTGCAACGTGGCTCTAACATGTTAAAAAGAGCTCTTTTTGAATAAAAAAATTACGATTGAAAAGCACTATCACGAGCAAAATGTCAAATGTTTCATCCTACAGATCACTTGCTGATACGAGGGTAGTCACTCGAAGACCGTTCTCCCCATCGGTTTTCGGTTTTTTTTAAGCTATACCTTCTAAGTGATTTTAGGCTTTCTCCTACGGCCAGTATGTAGTAGTATATTACTGTCAACGCGCACTCTGTACACCTTTGTGTTCATATTTTGAGGAACACATGTTGAGAACATAATCTCTCAAAATAGATGTATATATAATAAATCTCCAACCGTATTGGATCCATCATCGATTAAGTTACCGAGACAGATAATTTGCTATAGGTCAAAATACTCGTCAAAAATTTCAAGCGTTCCTAACAACCATAACGGCCTAGATTTGACATAGACGTTATCTTTGGCTTGTTCGTGTTCATCTTAAAATTATCTGTAGCAAACCACTATTAATGTCATTGAACTTGGTATTAAAGTTACCCAGCGTTTTTTATATAATAACTATATAGTAGACAGACCAAAAGTGGGTGATGTATTCACCATTGATGTATCTTTTACATTACTTTTTAAAAATGTATTTCAATGTATGGGTGAGATTTGTCACTGAGCGTCACTTTGTCTTAGTTAGTCAGTCTCTGATGTGGATAGGTTTCGTACTTCAGCACTTTGATATACCGACAGTCAACTTGACACCACTGTAGAGTCTGTAGCACCGTCCAACATTGTCAAAATCAAATGCTTTCTTATGAACTATAGTTCATTTATTATTTTTTTTATATATATATATATATATATATATATATATATATATACTTACGCAAGACACAGCGGCAGGTTGTACTCCTAGATCTTCTGATTAAACTAAAGAGTACGGTCTTATGTACAATTTACCAAAGGGTATGATGTACTCTATGGATTTTTATAAACTTGCATGTTCGGGAGGCTGGAACTCGTCAAATCTGCATACGAGACGATTCGTAATGGCTCTCAAAAAGCAAGTAAGTAAGCTTGAGCAAAGTGGTGAACGAAATCGAATAGTATCTAATGGACTTTAAAACTTATTTTTTACGCGTTATTTTTTAGCATTCATTTACGTTGATCTCACGGATCTACTATTCTTATAACACTAACCATTTAAAAGCTAGTAGTGTTATCGCCAACTCTGTTTCTTCTGTATATCAGTGATATGTTGCAAATCCGTAACAATCTCACCCGTAACATTCAGTGATGCTCTGTACACCGGCCGTGCCAATATTTCTCGGGAAAACGTCTCCGAGTACCGGGACAAACTTGTGTCTGAAGTCGAGTCTGCTGAACAGAGTCTCGGATTGGGGGCGACTAAATCTAGTCCAGTTTAACCCCCAGAAAACACAAGTTTGCGCGTTAACTGCTAAAAAGAACCCATTTGTCGTATCTACCCAGTTTCAAGGCACTCCCCTTGTTGCCTCATCCACTATCGGTATTCTCGGCGTCGACATATCGAGTGACGTGCAGTTTCGTGGTCACGTGGAAGAGAAGGCCAAATTGGCCTCAAAAAAGCTTGGCGTGCTCAGCAGAGCGGGACAGTATTTCATGCCGGCACACCGCCTGCAACTTTACAAGGCGCAGGTTCGGCCGCACATGGAATACTGTTCCCATCTCTGGGCTGGAGCTCCCCAGTACCACTTCCTCCTTCTTTCACTTGATTTGATCCTTCCACTTGACCGCATCCAGCACAGAGCGGCTCGAATCGTCGACGACCGAGTGCTTTCCGATCGGCTCGATTCACTGGCGCTGCGAATAGATGTTGCATCTCTTTGCATTTTCTTTCGCATATGCCATGGAGAGTGCTCTGAGGAATTGTTCAGATTAATCCCAGCCGCCAAATTTCGTGAACGCACTACGCGGCAAACGTCCCGATACCATCCACACCACACCATCTGGATGCTTGGCGGTCACCACTGTACGTTTCACAAGGAGTTTTCTTCCGCGTGCGACCTCTCTGTGGAATAGTTTACCGGCGATTTTTCTGGACCGATACGACCTGAGGCTCTTCAAGAAAAGAGCTTACTTCTTTCTAAAAGGCCGCCAATGCACCTGCAATTCCCCTGGTGTTGCGGTTGATCATGGGCGGCGGTAGTCACTTAACATCAGGTGAGCCGCATTCTCGTTTGCCCCCTCTTCTATAAAAAAAAGATAGTCGGTTGAATAATGTTGCTAGTAAAAAAATAAGTTTTTTACTAACACTCAATCACCTTTAATAAAATCACAAATTAAAATTGAGTTCAAAAAATAGATTTTGTCGTTCATTATGATAATGGAAGAGAAATTATTTATGGTTATTATTATTTATTACTTCCTATATAATGTACACGATTTTATGACTTTTGGAGTATTTGACTTTGCTTTTTAGTAAATTAGTTTATATATTATATAAAAGTTTATGTCTTGTATCAAATCATACAATTAATAATATGTACCGTTTAAATAAACGATATTTTAAATTACACGGTTGCTTGCGTTTTGTTGTAGCCGCGGTTCATAGAAGCTTAGCTTAAATTGCTGGCTCCAATGAAATAATATTATAGTTTAATTGTAAAAACGTAGACGGAAAACGTCTGAAGGAGGTCATAACAATAAAATCTAATTGAACGCTTTTCCGTCTACTCTTGCTGTAGCTAAGTTATTTTATAATTAAAGAAAGATTTTATGTAATTAAATTTAAGCAGTTTGTGAACGAAAACGTTGTAGGGTTTCTGGATTGAATGTGTCATCGGGGTTAACAAGTTACCAACGACATGTCGCAACCCGACTTTATAACCCGTTAATAAAACACAATTTCATACAAGCCCGCTTTCGATATTATACGCGGTACGTATTAGGTAGCAGTATTTTATGTGAGCACCCGAGATTTAGGATCAACGGGTCGTGTGCTATAATAAAGTTATAAATTGCTTCCATTTAAATTTAATTTGACAGCAACCGTTAAACGTCGGAATGCCTTCGCAATATTTTGATTAAAGTGTTACGTTAAGATTAGCGACGCCAAGTTAATTAAGAAGGTAAATGATGTTGATAAATATGCTTAGTGTAGTCTAATTTCTGAATATACTAAGTACTTATCTAATAAAACTTGGACGTTTATTTTTTGTAACAATTTAAGGGTTTTTATTGTAATAATAGTTTTATGAATTTACGTCAAAATTTTAATTATATTAATATCAGATTCTTCTCATTATTTATCATTCCGTAACAAAACTTTTTTGGCCTTGGACCCTACTACTGTGGAAAGGAATCGCTGTCATCGCCACACCTGTCGGGTACCTATAATAACAAATTCCATTATTATCTATTACCAAAACAAAAACCATAAAAAATTTAAATTAAGTGGGTTGTACTTTTTTATTTAATAAAGCAGTATTTGTACTAGTTTATATTAGCATTAGCTATAATACACATACTCGTAATTTTTTCGGTTATCTAAAACTAAATAAAATAAAAATTGTACTCAATTTACAAGCAATTAAGTAGAATAATTGTGACAAACAAGCATATTCTATCTGATGGTAAGCGGATGCTCTGGCCCATAAAAATTCATATCTCTCTTCGATTAAAAATCAAAATGCAGTAAAAAGTTTCTCTCTACGGTACACATTAGAATTAAGCTGCTATGGTATTTTGAGAGAGCATGGTGCTTCCTCGCTCAAGCATTTGTGCTACAACCTACAGCTGCAGCGTGACTCTACCACATGTAGCAAGGAGTTAGTGCATTCTCAGTTTTAACGCATTTCATCACATTTTATTTATATTGTCTCCACTTCTTGCTACTTGTTTACGATTGTAAGCACCTCACTTTTGTATTTATATCCAAACATTCTTCAAAGTATAAGTTCATAAACACACCTAAATTTACCATCAAATGTAGAGCCAAGGTTGTTAAAATTAATTGAAAATAAAACAAACTATCTCTTATTATTCCATATAATAACAATTTTCTTTAAAATTTCTACAATTTATAATTGCGATTGTTACTACTCAGTGAAACACCAGCTTTATTTTTGTGATTTGGATAAACACCTGTACTAGTTTCACAATATTTATTTTAAACCCGTCACCCATGCGAAGCCGGGGTGTTAGCGATACGCCCCGGCTTCGCACGGGTGGTATTTCTGAATCTCTACAACAACACCACCCACCGGGTTCAATTGAGTTTTTAAACCATCCGATGACCCACTCAAATGGCTCGGTCAAGCCATTTTCGAGTTTTTGCGCGACTAATGGACAACAAGCGATTTATGTATAAGGGGTTATTTTGCAACAGCCGGCCAAAGGAGAAATTTTTTTCGACCACAAATTTTAGCGACACGTAATGAAATGCATGTAGATTATTATTTTTTTTACATTATTCCTTATAACCTATAGATTACAATAGTTATAATACAACTTATGTAATCTATGGGTAAGTTAAGTTTTACCACTTCTTAACGGAGTACTGAGAAATTAAAAATTAATGTATGAATCTTAAAATAATCCAAAAATAAACTAAAAGCGATTATTTAATACTTTTCACCTGTATTCATCTTATACGTGGTAGAGCCATGCTGCAGTGATATTAGTAGTATAGTTGTAGCACGAATGGGTCGGCTCTACCGGGGAAGGACCACGCTCTCACAGAATGAAGCGTGAAGCTGCTGTATTTCGTATGGTGAGTGTAGAGAACCGGAGAGCCTTTTTACTGGAAACGAGGCATTCTATTTGATTTGTTATCGGGGACAGATGTAGATGTCTATGGGCCACAGCAACCACTTATCATCAGATGGACTGTGTGCTCGTTTGTCACCCTATCCTATAGAAAAAAATTATAAATTAAAGTAGTGCACTGTTCAATAATTAATAGTATAAAACAAAGTTTGAGTAGGTACATTCATCATGTACTTTAAGATCGATGAAAAATCCTTTTAGTAGTTCCGGCAAAATATAGTGCCTGTTTGTGTACAAATGTGGTATGGATACTATTTATTACATGTATTGATTGATTGTGAGTTGTGAGTATACATCCCAAATAATTTTGAAGAAAATAAAATAAAATAATGAATTACTTAATATGATTAAAGCCAGATGGCTAAGGAATAATGTGTCCTTTATAATATTACCCACACACACACTATATAGTAAGATAGAAGTTTTAAACTGGTTGTCTAACGATAAGACACAGAAATTATAATACAACTGCACTAAAAAGTTATTGTAAATCATTACTTCCAAAGTAGTATATTATAAATTTCGATTGATTAGTAATACAACGTTAATAATATTAAACCCAAAATGAATGGGTAATAATATACCAAAATGACTAGGTATCATGTTTATCTATGTTATTACACACTGGTAAATAGTGAGAAAATAGGATTTTTAAACCGGTCGTGTAAGGATAACAAAAACAGATGTATAATTTAATTATATTTATTACTGCAAATCATTAATTTGATCAATAAGTTGCCGATTGTCTACAACTTTTTGCTAGATACCTCTCCAATGTCTGATTAAATCGTTCCACCATTCCATCAGATTGCGGGTGATAAGAAGTCGTTCTTGTTTTATGAGTACCCATAACTCGGCAAGTTTCCTGGAATATTTGGGACTCAAAATTCCTTCCTTGATCGCTGTTAATCTCTAAAGGTACTCCAAAACGACAGAAGACTTCATGAACTAGTTTATCTGCAACTGTTGAAGTTCTTGATTTGCAATGGCGAAAACTTCTGGCCACTTTGTGAAGTAATCCATCACAACCATGAAATACTTGTTACCGCTTTCACTCTCGGAAACGGCCCCGCCCGTAATGGCTATTCTCTCCCATGGTGCACCAACATTGTACAACTTCAATGCACCTCTACTACGAGTCTGAGGTCCCTTTACAGCCGCACAACTTGTACATTTGCGACACCATTCCTCGACATTCGACATTGATTGATAAAATAACTTGATAATAACATGTTCAGTTATGATAATGTTAGGAATCAGACATGATATAAGACTGTTTTCTTCAACAACCATTTTTTGTCTCTGCCTGCGGACAGCTCTGCAAGCTTTCGGCCTGCAAGGCACACAGATTTGTGCAAAGCGTAGCAGCTGAAAAATGTTAATGAATATTGTAAATAGTTTCTATACTAAATAATAATTCTTATTAATACATTTTTTTAAATAGTGTGCGGGTAATAAACATATTACCTATATGTATATAATGTATTAATTTATATTTCAAACACTATCAAGCAAAAAAAAAAAAACACGCCCATTTATGATATTGTTGGGAACCAGAAGGACTTTCGATAATAAAAGATATGAGATAAGACTATGCCTTCAATATCAATAAACTATATTTCCATAACTCTGTCAACATTTCGTTACCTCTGCCTGTTTGTTATATAAAAAAGAAATTATGGTGAAATATAATACACCATTAATCAGCTCCAGTAACAATATTTGATTTTAAAAGTTGTCTGACTGTTTATTTTCACTGGTTTCCTTTTTTCACACTTAAATAAATCGCTTTTCAAAGATGAAGCTGCATCAAACAGAGAAGCTTCCTTAAATACCTCGACCCATAGATTCTAATTTTCTTTTAACAAACAAAGAAACATTTTTTGTGTATTTATTCTATCTATTACGTAATTTATATTTTAGTAATAACATAAAACTTTAATACTTTGTCACTTTCAACATACCAGTAAGATTCTAAAACCTGTGTTAGTCATTTGTTTCAGGTAATTCAACATGAATTATAATTTTTCAAAATTCTAGGTGGAAAAGTAAAGTCTTGTATTACATACTATTAAAATAAATTAAATAAAATGGAAACTCAATGGTTTTCATATTCCAATATGATTGGCTAAGTTTACCATGCCACCAACAAAAAAGTAAAGGAGAGGGTCCAAATTTGTATGAGGCGTAGGCCTGGTTTTGTACAAGTAGGGAAATAAATTAAAATAATTATATTACACCACTTTTGGTTATTCAAATCCACGAATTTGTCTTTATTTCAGTGGTATTAATATTGTATTCTTACCAAAAACTGCAACACTAATGGCGATTTGTTGTCGTTTTGACGTTAGCTGTCAACTGTCATGAGGTTATTGATGATTCAAAATGTGATTCTACAGAAATGTCTGATATCAATGAAATCAAAATCTCACGTAAATCATGAAGTCCATAAAACGAAAGCTGAGTCAGATAAGTAATAACAGATTCAAAGTCCAAATAAAAAAAACAAATTGCCAAAGAAATACAATAAATGCCTTGACGAGTTCACAACTGCACGAACAAGCTCGGAATAAAAAAAAAACATATCACACTACCTACATTACTTCATGACTCAAGTCACTTTTCAGACATGACATATGATATGATGACATATGATGTTTTATGTCTGGAAGGGCGCCATCTTGTAAAGTTATCTGAAATTGACATTGTATTTTTATTTTTAGCAAGTCAATTAGTTTGATTTATTCTGTGTTATTATTTTTAATAAAATTTCTGAAATTTTTGCTTTTTTTACTGTGTAGTCACAGGGTACATTATATATACATGTGTATAGTGTACATAGACTGGGCCTGTAATGGACCGTCTCCTTTAGCTCTTTAAAAAATAACCCTGTATAGAGACTATTATTGTACTAATTATAAAAACCGACCGGATGGGTCTCACGGAATTGTAAGGGTATAATTTTATATTCCAAATATATTATTATTACTTATTCAAATCACAACAAAAATTTTCTATTTCACATAGTTTAATATTATATTAGTAAAAAGTATAAGAACATAGCGGATATCAGATTAGCGAATGTTGAATTGTATTTTAATCTACACTGTGCATATTTTTCGCTATTAATTACTTCTTTTCTGCTTAGTGGTACACAGCTACGTTGGGTCGACTCTACTATTGAAGGGGCTGCGACGAGAAGATATGGGCATGTATTTATGTATCGCGGCGAATGGAATCCCTCCCACAAAAAGTCGTCGTTATGAAGTGAATGTTCTTTGTAAGTGACCTATTTCTTATTGCCTCAATTTTGGATTCCCTTGAAGTTTATTACGTATCCGAAAACGGTAATACCGATTCCTGTTTATGCTGTTTTTACCAACTCACTTGCTCATTTTGTACTTGGCATATTTTTCAAATAATGCAGTAGCACTTTTCTGAAAATACCTATATCCAGTAGTTACAAAGGAAGAAGAATAAGTGTCACGAATGACATAATATAGCATAATTATTATGCTATAACATATACATATCTATATAATGTAATAGTGGAATGTGTTTAGTTTAGCATTATTTTTGAACTTAATATGCCCTTCACATTATATATTATATTTTTATCGAGTTGTAAGGAATATAACAGTGTTTGTCCCTCACAATTACAAGTGTTAAATTATTGAATATTTTTTATTATTGAAGAGTATTGAAAGGAAAATCTATTAAGAATTTAAAACAAGATTATTTTATAGAAAAATGAAAACAATACACCACTCAGCAGAGGAATAGAAAAATAAAACATCTTAACTATTAATGATAAAGATAGAAGGCCAGTTTAAATTATACGGTAACTTTTTTTTCTCCCTTTTATATAGTTACGCCTGTGATACGTGTGACCAGTCCGGTAGTATTGCGGGCAACCGATTTGCAAGTCACCTTGCAGTGTTACGTAGAATCTTCACCAAAACCGCTTACTACTTGGCAACGTGGAAAATCACAGACTGGTATGTACATATTACGATTTTTAAATTTAACTGTCAAATAGTCATGTTGAACGCAATCGAGGACTTATATTAATCTTATTCGCAAAGAACTTCTCAAATTTCAAATCCTCAATAATGTCAAGATATATAGATATATTATGAATTATATGTTATGAAATTGTTATATATAGTATGAAATTTTTTGCGTATTTTTTAATAATTCTCAAGAGGCCGTTTTAAGCAGGCGTCTACTAAGCACATTAAAACCGTTTTTTACAATAAGACACAGAATGAATTTGATTGTATATTTTATAGAATAACTAATAAATAGATTATAATCATAATGCAGACTGAAAATCTTGCCGAGAAGGCAATATTGAATTTTATCATTTTCCTGTTGAATATTATTATAGCGCGGAAGAGGTACCAAGTGTTCTTATTTTTGTTTTTTTTTTGCAGTAATGTTTGTTTTCTATGTCGAATATATCTTATTGTTATTTCACTGTGAAAAATCCATATTGTATCCCGTAGGAATATAATGTAGATGAAAAAACCAAATATTTTAAGAGCACAGCTTCCACAACTTTGACGCGATATATATAAAAAGTATTTTGTACGTGAAAACAGAAAAATATTCGTAATTATAAAATAGTTAACAAAATGGAGATTAATAGTTGCATTCGGTTTTATAAACGTTTTTGTGTCGGGTGGCGATGCACGCACGCGTAGTTGCTGACCGGACTGCGCCAAAAGTAAGCGACAGTACCCTAATGGCAGGGCGCGGACCGCGAACTCAAAAAGGTCGTGGGTTCGAATCCGCCATTCTACTACTGGCGTGAATCACTCGTAACACAAGCAATATAAGCTTATCACGATTGGTTAAGGGGAATATTAGTAATGTTTACAGTATTGTTAATATTCTTTAAAAAAAAGTCACACCTCTTTTTATAACAGAAACACCATGAATTGAAAGGTTAAACACAGTATATGGTATATAAATTGTATAAAGAAATTTCTCATTAGTAAATTTTTTAGATTTTGAGATATACCTACTCCCTAACAAAGACGGTCTGAAAATGTCTATTTTGACTGCCTGTTATTTCGTTATTTTTGAGGATATTTCATCATCAAGACAGCCCTTCAGAAGTCCACTGCTTAACCCATGCAATGCTACAAAGCACAGTTCTGAGCCACCTGCATCCATCGACTTCCTGCATGTCTTAACAGGTCGTCACTCCATCTAGAGGGGGGCCCACCCCACACTTCGCCTGCCGGTATGAGGCTACTACTATTTATATATATATATATATTCTGCAATGGAGAACTGAAAGCCAAATATTTTATCTATCTAGTATTTGGGATGTTATTATCTAAAGTTCATTCAGTAGAGTCTGAATATATAATTTTTATCTTCAAAAAATGCGGATTCAAATTTGATTTTCTCGCGGGTTTAAAAAACGAACTAATTTAATCTAGTCTAATTTGAAATTTCTATATAATATGCACAAGAGAACACTCAATTTAATAAATACATATTGAAAACATTGATTTATAATGTAGTTTGTTAATTGGTCACATTATATACACTAATAGAACAAGACCCGACTCGTAATTGTCTGAGTTTTGTTTGTACTTCACCACACAAACAAAAAAAAAACGCATCAACGCTCAATCACACTACACTAACACGTATCATAACAAACATATTAAAACGCAAATGTTAAATTATTCAAAATTTTTATTGTAGGCGTCAAACTATTGAACAGCTCCAAGTATATGATATCTGAAGAAGTTATTAGTGAATATGGACTACGAATGAACTTGACTATTACTCGTCTGAAGAAGTCAGACTTTGGCGATTATACGTGTTCAGCGATTAATGCGTATGGAAGAGCAGAGGGTTCAATTAACTTGAAAGGTAATATATTACAGTAATAAGTTTAGTCGAAAAAAAGTTAGTAGAAAAAAATATTGATATGATATTTGAGGGCTCATTATAAAACAAAACAGCTGTGTAAATAAATTTTACATAATATTCTTTTCACTCAACGGGATAAGCTATCGGTGTTTGTATTAATTTTTCCTTTAGTTTTTTGCATACTAAAAAAATAACTGAACAATTATTGATTTTAAATACATAAGTATATCTTAATTTGTATAATTCTATTAAATGGAAATCAGAAACATAAAAACAAATATTTAATTGTATATATTATTATCATATTTAATTGTATATATTATTGTATTCTAAATTAATGTTTAAAAATATCAGCTGGGTATCTTGCTAATTCCTACTTGGACAGAGATTTTTTAAAACCAGTAGTAAAAGCATAATTATGACTATCAATATGTAGGTCTTTTTAAGATAATTACATTATATTATATTGTATTAAAAATGCTTGCACGGATAGCCAAGCAAGAACTCTATGTCGAATTATCAATAATTATGTATTATTTTAACTTACATTAAATTAAAATTATTATATTCTATTAAGTATGTAGTATATTTTTAAAATAACATCAAAAAAAAAAACATCAAAAGTGATAAGGTTATAATGACAGTATTATGTTTCATAATCAATTTCTTCTTATTTTCAACAGAAACTCCCCAGAAAACGACAACAACGACTACCACAACAACGACAACTACGCCTCGTACGACAACGACTTTGATGACAACTACACTGCCTCCAAAGAAACATCTCAAAAAACAACCAGAACGCACCAACCATAATGTTTTGGACACTGATCTACATCAAGCGGAAATAAATAATGCTCTTAACTTTTATAATGTAAATGCTTACGGGTCCACAAATACCTCCCACAATGAATACGCTCAACGCACTGAAAGACAAAAAGTCCGGACTTCTGCACCACCCAGGCACTATGTTGTCTATAACAACAGAGGCACGCTTTGCACTGTATCAGTTATTGTTTTTTGCATTGCCAACTGGCTAGTTACAACTGTTATATAAATGGAAATTATAACGAAGTTCTTTGAAGGAAACTTTGTCTTACTAGCGGTTTAGGTAGTGATAAAAACATGGCTGTTAAATTTTTTAGATGTAAGTTACATATTTTGAGATCGTTGTAAACAATTTTTAAATGATACATTACAATGTTGACATTTTTATGTTTGATTTGGGATATTGATGAAGTCGAAGTTAATAATTAAAACTTCAGCTTTAAATTAAGATTAGAATAAGTCGATGACAATAAATAAATGACAATAATTATTTGAGTCGATTTAAGAAATATCATTGTTGTCATATCAATTGGGGTTTTATAAGAATTTTACACAAAATGTATACAAAAATTATTTCCAAACTCTTATTGACAATTTTCATTGAGTACCTAAATAGGTACAGCTATACGAATAATAATAACGATAATATCAATTTTTATTCTATGAAAATAAATATTTCTTCACACTTTTGTGACGCTAGCATATAACAGTATTTTTAAAATTAAAAATAATTAAATAAAAAATAAATCCAAAGCATTGCACGGTGACAGTGATTATGGGAACCTATAATTGAGAACTATAATTTTAGTAATATTTTTAGTACCGTAATTATGTTCTCAAAAGAAAATCGTCAAATGAAATTAATAATATTTTTAAGGCCAAATAACGCGGTTGTCTTTTATGTAAGTAAAAAATAATAGACAGTAATGAAACACAAACCAAGATGCTTGTAAGAGTGACAATAATGATAATTTGACGTGTACTTATTAAAATAAAGATAATATATTATTATGTTGTATTTTATTTTATTATGGCGATGAAATAAATACACTTATAATTGACAAAAATATGTTTAATCAATATTGTAAATGAAATTGTTCTTCTGATTCACGTATTGGACTTTAAAAATATCTAGAAATCACAATAAATATAAAATAATTATCTGTAATAGAATTTCTATTTCAGTATTCGAATACCTAAAAAAAATTAATTATACTATCACTTATATTTGGATTGAGTCTAAAACTTTATATAACATAAAAAATTGTCTTCCGAATAGTTATAACGTTACATATTCGGCTCACGAAATTCACTTACGAATGAAAATTAAAACCTAGTAGATGATTGAAGTTTTTCAGACTTCGAATGACATTGTAGTTAAATAATTGTTTTAGGTACATTAGGTAAGAAAAAGAATTTATAGTCAAATAGCCATATTCATAATTTGTAAGGTATTTTACCAATCGTGAATATATATGAATCGAAAACTAGAACGAGTTCTCTAGACATATAAGAGTTGTTTTAGCATTGTTACGGATTAATAATATTTTTACAAATTAATACTCTAAAAATTTGAACAGCTCTAATTTTACAATTATGTATGTATTTAGTTGCGTTGATTTAAATTGCATTTTATTTTTTAAGAGTTTGAAATTGATTGTAAACTTCAATATTGGAGTAGATAAAAATATAATAAAATTGTACCAATTCGCATAATATGCTTAGGTACTAATTTAAACTGCGATTTTTGACGATAATTTTACAACAAATACTCTTTTTTGCTTGCTTATTAATGGAAATTATATAATATCCATATTAATGAATGACAATAATTTGAGTAACCGTAGGAATATGTAAATAATTTTAGTACGAAATTATATCCATTTAATAACAAGTATAAATGTAATTTTATTTATCAATGTTAATCTTAAGATGTTGATATCACTTTATGGTATTTAAAAATAAAACCAAATATTAATTACGTAAACGCATTAAACTATTTTACCACCCAATAAAACCTTAAGCTTAATGATTATAAACTGTATAGAAAAAAGGTCAGAATGTGTTATTTTTATTAATAATAAACACTTATAATAACATTTGAAAAGGATACGTGAGTTTATCAGATCCGTAACAAGTTCTGCAGATTTATTTGAAAGTAATTTTCAGTGAACATCTGGCGCTGCGGTATGAGAGATTCAGCTGATCAATATTCCGGAAGTCGCTTCTAAGAACTGTGAAATATGTCAGTCTCTTACTCAATCCGACTGCAAGTTATTTGTAAGCGAGCGTATAATGGATTGCAGTTTTCGAAGGCTTGTGCTCTACTTAAATAAATGAGTGGAAAAGCGCATGTTTGTGGCGATACAAATTGAAATTTCTTAACTGTGTTATAGCTCATTATTTAAAGGTTTAATTATTTCAATTTGTTCAAAACTATTATTTTAAGTAATCCGCTATAAAATATTTTGATAATAGAATATATAAATTAAAAATCCATAATTTAACGATCCTTTGGTTATAAATAATTGACTAATCGTGTTCACTTTAACACGTTAACACTGATTAAATATGACAAAACATATAAAATGACTAGAATAGCTATTAGACATAAATTACGTACTTTGATTAGGATATATAGCGGCCCATCCAACATTTCTTAGACATTAAATGTTCTTAAATTCTCATAAAAAACAATCGCTATATTTTAAAGAGCACAAAACCTATATAAACATTAAAACTAAAGAAGCTCCATTTACTTAAGTTTACTTTTTTTCTTAAGCATTCAGTCTGCTCAAGATTTTATTCTTCATCATCAAGCATATCGGGGTTTAAAATTGCATCATGGGATGTGTGCAGGTGTGACTTCAATATTCAATTAATATAGTCATAGTTTCCTCAAGCTTAAATTCCTAAGATTTTTCTTGCAGTTTATTAACGTTTACAATAGTTTTAAGCAACAAGCGTCTAAGCATTATTTATTTTTAAGTAGAACAAGCAACAGGATACTTAATGACTACTGTTAAAGAGAATGAAACAGTTATAAAACATTCGGGTTTATACAAAAAATATTTTACGTTACACAAAGATATTGGCTGAGTTTTTATTCAAACTCATAATGGAGGTCACAACAGCCAGCTGTTTTTTTTAATAATTAATATCCTTGGCATGTCATTATTTCTCTAATATTTATCTGAACTCATTGCATTTAACTTACATGATGATTCAAAGACCAGACTTGTTCTCGGTTTTAAAGGTGGAAAAATTAACAAGCAGTGTCTAAGGTATGGTGTGTTTAATACTGCCAATTGATTTCTCAAGCCTTAAGCCTCGATAATCGTAAATTATTCCAGTGGAAGAAACCATTCAATAGGCGCTGTAAACAAGATTATAATACTAGTGTATATAAACAGAAACACATAGGAAGGCATTTCAGCACATTTCATTCATTAGCATATTATTTTATGGTAAAATGCATTGCATATGTTAAATTGGGACATGATTAAACCTGTAAGCAAAATCTGGTCATACATAGTTGAGTATTTAATGTATATACATTAATGTGGACTGCTATATTTGTAAAGATTAGAGTAGAAAACCATTCAATATTCCATCTGATAATACAACACCACATTTAAAAACCACACAACATCACACACAAACATTTAAAAACCGAACATCAGCTCCAACAAATAAATATGGCAGAAAATGTGTTATGACCTCTGCCAAATTTTAAAAACAAGACAAAATAAACTATAAAACGCCTCACAGTCTAAATCTTAATAGCTGTGCCCTACGGTTTCATCAGCGTATAATTTAAGAAATCAGTGATTGATTTATTGGTTTACAATACATCAATATACACAATATTTTAAGTAACATTTTCATGTGGTATTAAAATATATTGGTTCTCTCTGTTCTCATCGGTCGCCTGGGGTTATGAATCGTTCGCGCGCCGAACTGAGTGTTGAACTGTTTAAAATTTTTATCATTTATTGAACTATGCATCCAAATAATATGCTTTAATTCCTCCCTCACCTTTCTAACATCCGACAACCGGTGGTTGGTAGATCTTCACCACTTTGTTGTCGATATTCCACGATTTGGAACCAAACAGTTGGCTATGTCTTTTGTAATGCGTACAACAAAGGAGTAAAATAGTTTTCCGCTTTTGTCTGTCTTTTCAGATCGTCAATACAATCTGGTCATCTTTAAGGCAAGAATGAATAAGCGTTTGTTACGTTAAGACAGTGTGATTTATCATATAGAGCTTTACCACACATTACCACCAGGTCAAGTACTGACTTACTGACGAACGATGATGCGAAATTACCTAAAATATTGCGCGGGTAAGACAAGTTTGCGCTTTATGTGTGAAAAAAATGAAGACAACGAATTCCTACCTTCCCAGAAATAAACCTAGCTAGATCGATTTTCGTCCTCGTGCTATTACCATTTATTATTACAACCCTTCACAAGTCCATTGCTGAGCATAGTTCTCCCCACAAAGAAGGACAAAGAATGCCACAAAGCACGGTCTTGAACAACCTACATTCATCGACTTCTTCCATGTATAACCAGGTTGTCACATCATCTAGTGGAGGACCACCCCACATTTCATCTACCGGTACGAGACTGCTACTCGAGAAACTTTTTCCCCTTCGTATGGCAGTTCCTCGAGCTATATTGCCGGCCTACTGCCACTGCAGCTTAGGCTATATCGGTTACTCTAGTTTTACTGTGGATAAACTCCGAGCATAGCCCTCTTCATAGTTAGCTGAGTGACCTTGAGCTTCCTCATACGGCCTGCAATGAAGAACCACGTCTCAGATCCGTAAGTCTTCACTGTCATCACTTACTGATTGTACAATCTCGTTTTCAAGTTTTTAAAATATGTCTGACGAGATATGTATTAAACTTCCGTACACTGCCCAGCCGAGTTCAGTCCATCGATTGACTTCTCGGTCCAATTTGGACTTACCAAGTAAGAATATTTGTCCGAAGTAAACATACTCGTAAACTACTTCGAGCTTAATATTCCCAAAAATTACTGACATAGGTGTGATATGGACGTTATATATGAACTGTGTTTTGTTCATGTTCATGTTAAGAGCAATCCGTTGGGAGGCACTATTGAAGTCATTGAGTATAGTGTTTAGGTTCTCCAGCAATTCTGCCATAAGAACTATATCGACGGTATATCGAAGGTGGGTGATGAACTCGCTATTGATGTTAATACTGTATCCTTTCCAGTCCAGTAACTTAAAAACGTCTTCCAATGCAGTGGTTTCGTAGATATAACTTCAGCCTGTCTTATACCACTCTGCAGTTAGATGGGATTCGTATTGTTCTATAAACGAATAACCATCGTAGCCCTACTGTAAAAACAATTCAGCACTTCGATATACTGGCAGTCAACTTGGGGCCAATGAAAAACTGCAGCACCTTTAAAATTTAAACGGAATCAAAGGCTTTCTTATAGCTCACATACGCAAGACAAAGTGGAAAATTATACTTTTCGGTCTTCTGTACAATTATCCGAAGGTTATGTATGTGTTCTATGGTGCTAAATCCTTTTCGGAAACTGGCTTGTTCAGAAGGTTCAAAGTCGTCGAGTCTGCTTGCGAGACTATTACGCGTAGCACATAAACGCGGCTGGGTAGGGAAACCAGTCTGAGGTTCATCAAGAGATAGAAATGTTGCCTTTCTTGAAAAACAAGACCACCGCACTTCTTCTTTATGCCTCTAAAGTAGTGCCACCATGAAAACTTCAGATAGACTTCAAGTACTGACTTTCAACCTGCTTTTTAAAGCCCCGCTGTGATTCCATCTTCGCCTGGTGCCTTGGCGTTTTTAAGGTATGGCAGAGCCATTCTAATCTCGCTCAGACTGAGGTCCGGGATATCAACGGAATAGTGTCGGATAAGACTTGTTCTTGAATCGTTACTCACACTTGCGTGTGGCTCCAATGATGATTTGTACAGCTGCCCATAGAATCTCTCAATCTCACACAAAACCTCAGGTGTCCGGGAAACTATGCTGCTACATTTGATCTTCAGCTTCGACATCTCTGGAAAAAAAAAGAATTTGGAGCCCTGGTTCCGCTCGATTGCATCTTCAATACGAGATCCGTTGAAGTTGCGTAAGTTCTGCTGCATGCATTTGTGGATCTCTCTGTGCAGGTGCCTATATGTTGTCATATCTGCTGAAACTACAGCCTTATTTCCCATCTAATAGCCATGAGATTAAGATTGTGATCGGAGAGATTTTATTTTCTTCTGTGACGGGCATTGCAAAACTCATTTACCACTGCATGGGTAGTTTCCACGAGCTTATCATTCATATTGTGTATACATAATGCAGTGAGCATTGCAGTCTTTTAGGCACTTAAACGATTTTTAAGACGAGCTGAAAGTTTTTGAGACTCTAGATTAGAATAGGAGGGGGACAAAGCGTAGACTTTATTAGACATGCCCTCTCCAACTTAACGTTTAGGTTTAGTGTACCTCTCACTATTAGGTGATCGCTGCCAGTTTTCACATTCGTCACTTAACAGTTGCCGTCTAGTCGTCACAATGAAATCGATCTCTATTTTTGGCCAAACGTGAGTCCATCTTTCTCCATGAAATCGGTCAGCTGCTGGATGTTGGGTTTCATTGCCCTATTTTAAATTTCCTTACCTTCAGCTAACCATTTTCTACTATGCCTAGTTTTACGTTAAAGTCTCCCATTAAAACCGTATACTGGGATTGAGATGAATGCATGGCGCTGGAGATATCCTCAAACATTTCTTCCACCTCCTCACGGGGATGTGTTGAGGTTGGCACGTAAAACTGTATGCCCTTAAACAAATGTAGTTTCGTGATTCTGAGTATAAGATACGCAACCTCGTCGACACACTCTCAGTCTTTACAACTTTGTTAACGAGAAACTTGTGAACGATAAATCTGATACCACTTTCGGACAGATGGTCGCCCTCCCGGTGATAGAAACAGCGAGAAAGTTGCGGGATTCATGGATTACCATGTCCAATCCCTCTCTTTAGACCTCAGATAATAACGTAATATAGCGGCGATAATTGTTTATCTCTTCTTCCAGCTTCAGGATTTTCTCGTCAGACCTCATGGTGCGTGCGTCATATGTTGCCAGTTCGAGTCATCTAAGGTGGTAACTGAACCTCCATCGGAGATTCTTAGCATAGCCTGCCTCGCCGATACCATGGTCGCCACCGTAGCCAGGAATGCCGGGCCGCCGAAGACTGAGGGCCGTCACTTTGTAACTCTTGCCTTGGGTGGTATATTGCCATAGGCTGATAACTGAATGATGCTTTTGCCCATCTCCTGCCTCTGTTTCCCTCTATCACCTCTTACGAAACCGACGGGAAGATATGGAGTAGTGGATATTCTTACTCGCCACTACATGGGTGCTATTAATATGCTAGTATTATATTTTAAGTTTCGTTAAAACCGTTTTGGAGAATGCTATTACAAACAAATAAACAAATAGTATTTGTTTATTGATTACGATGGTCTACATGTACTGAGAACCTCTAAATCTATCTTAAAATCTCAGTTGCCTCTCACCATTTTGTGCCCACCAGTTTTCTCTCCCGCGATTACTGAGACATCAGGGAACTGTTGGCGTTTAGTCATCATTAATAAATCAATCTCATTTTTCGTCGGAAGAGTTTCGTGGGTCTAGACCAGGTCCACCTTCTGTATGTATGCTTCTAGTAGAAAGAGTTCATAATGAAGTGCTCCTCCTTGTCCCTCCTTGTCCTTTGAATTATTTCAAACAAACTGCTATATCTCAATTTCTTAAATTTGCTATATCCATCAATTGAGGCAACTAATCTAATTATTATTGTGGTATATGTTTTTCTTTTACTGATATTATTTAACATTGGTATTTTAATTCCTATAGGCACACTAAATACGAACCTTTAGTTGATGTTTTTTTTATATAAAAGTAGCTGTAAACATTTGTCTAATGAGAAACAAATAAGAATATAGACTAGAAACACTTGTTCGGTTTTTCCTGCTAAAGAATAGTTAATAACCTTTTGTGATCGGTTTTTAGTAAAACAATACAAAGTTCATGGCCGTTTCATCAAGTAAGCATTTTAAAACATAAGTTTACAATTACTTAAGTTATGGAATGGTAACATGGTTTTATAGTAAAAAATAAAATACCTCGAACCAGTAAAGGCTTAAAAAGGCTTGTTTTACGTGGACATTTTAACCTTACCATGCTGATAACGGTATTGCTACAAAATATATCCATAAATAATGGTCATATAAAATAGTCAGTTTTAGCAGAAAATTGAAAATAAAAATGGTCTGAATTGAAGAGTATATTTAACTCATTTTACAATATTGTATCTTAAACTTATTAATATTAGGAAATATTTAAGCACCATAGAAATCCAATCAATGAAGACTGCGGTTTAGAGTAGCATCTTCGTACCGTTAATCAGATTGTAGGGTGGCACCTCATTAGATAACGTGACCTGGTAAAACATGCAGAAAATCGATGGATGCAAGTGGCCCGGGACCAAGTCTTTTTGTAGCGAGGAATTGTTATGATGTTAATGATAAATTGTAGATATAAGCACACGTTTTTTTATCGGAATTGTAATTTTAACATGTTATTTTAGACTTTATATTACCTAATTACTAAAGTGTAACAAAAAGATAAAAGCAAAGATAGAGTTGCAGCATGTATGCTCATAAGACTGACATATTAGTCAATCTTAGAATAGGTAATTGAACAATTAATCCTCTGCGCTGCACCAGTGAGTGACTGCGGCCTTCACATGTCCTCGCAATAATTCTCAGACATGCGTTTTGAGATTCTCGTTGTAAAACCATACTTATAAGAATATACCTACTACGTGCATACTTGATAAGTATGATTTGTATTTAGTTTAACGTTGGCATTCAATTAGATACTTTAAGTCAGCTCAACAGATGTTCTTTTACGCGGGTTTTTATCTATATTGTTTATCCTATGTAAGAGAAACTACGTTCACAGTAAAGCTTGTACACTCCTGCATTCTAATGATTTCGTAAATTTACGCGAATACTACACATTGAATGAAACTAAATTTACGGATTCTATCGCATTTATTTAACTGATTTCACTTATTTTTAATTCCCGACGTTTCGTATGCTTTACAGCAACCATGGTCACGGGGGGGGGGGACTGGGATGTTTGACGTCCCAATGTCATTGTTAGCCCGGATCCTTCAGTTTTTGAATATAAATTTTTGGTCCGATTTACGCAAAATGAACTTACAGTATCTTGAAGTCTTGCAGTGGTATGCTTGGGTTTGGGTTTAATTTTGTTATTTATAGGATCCCAAGCAGATGGCAGCACCCAACCATCCTCTCTATTGAAATTAGGATGTTTTTTAATTTCAATAGCCTCGCGTAACAAGGATGATCCTTGTTAGTGAACTAAAGACAGTTTTAACGACATTTGATTTTAATAATTGCATCGAAACTTTAAACAAACGAGAAACATCAAAATACAATGAATGCAAAAATAAACAAATAGAAAAATACCAAAAATTAACGATCAAATCAAATGCCAACCATCTAAGTTAACGTTAGAACGAAACACAACCGTTGAACACAGACGTAAACAACAAACAACGCACGGTCTATAATCTGTCAAAACATACACTGGACGAACCGACAATAAAGGTATTAGCGAAGGGAATGAACTTCGCATTATCACCGCGAAAAATCCCGTACGAAGAAATTATCTGCAGTGTTGAGGACTGTCTGTTTAAGAATAATATCGGTAAGGAAGATTTGGAGGCTATACGTCAAGATATTTCGTCCTTGTTACGTCGTAGTGCAGTGCCGAAACCAAACTTTCCTAAAGACGAATTTACAGCGTTTATTAACTTACGGAACAGACCAAAGCTAACGATTCTCCGCGCGGATAAAGGAAAAACTACGGTAATAATAGACACGTCAGAGTATAGTTTTAAAATACTACAGCTTTTGTCGGACGGAAGTACATATAAAAAGGTCAAAATAGACCCCACAACTAACACGCTTAAAGCAACTAGCGATTTAATAAAGAAATACTCCGAAAAATTAAATCTCGACGTGAAC
Source organism: Parnassius apollo (assembly GCA_907164705.1). Classification (NCBI taxonomy): domain Eukaryota; kingdom Metazoa; phylum Arthropoda; class Insecta; order Lepidoptera; family Papilionidae; genus Parnassius; species Parnassius apollo. The sequence continues at coordinate 5,595,420 of CAJQZP010001441.1, read as the reverse complement.
TCGCTAATACCATCATGTACCAAACCACCAAGGTTATATGGTTTACCGACGATACACAAACCAAACACTCCACTACGTCCTATAGTGAGCTAGATTGATTCACCAACTTATAAGCTGGCACAACACTTGGCAAAAATACCATTCTGGTATGTGTTACCACTGAGAGCACATACCAGAGCACACACAAAGGATTCATACCATTTTCTTAGTGAGATAAAAGACCTACATCTCGCTGACAATGAAACTATGGTCAGTTTTGATGTTCAGTCACTATTCACATGCCTACCTATTGAAGACTACATCTCAATTGTAACTAGGAAGAGAAGATAACAACATGCCTGCTGAATATGCAGTATTACTAAAACACTGCTTTACATCTGGCTATCTATTGTGGAAGGAAGAGTTCTACAAGCAAGTAGATGGTGTGGCGATGGGCTCACCTGTATCTCCCATAGTCGCCGACATATTTATGGAGGACTTCGAGAAGAAAGCTCTTCTTACTGCTCCTGTAAATTCAAGACTCTACAAGCGGTACGTCGACAACACCTTCACAATTTTACCATCTGACAAAGTAACTGCATTTTTAAACCACCGTAACTCTATAAACTCTAAAATACAATTCACAATGGAGTTAGAGGCAAATAATTCTTTAGCTTTCCTAGATGTTTTAGTCATTCGAAATCCTGATAACACTATTGGTCACACTGTGTATAGAAAAAAGACCCATACCTACCGATATTTAAATGGTGAATCTCACCATCATCTTTCACAGTTAGCTACCGTGGGTAAATCTTTGTTTCAGAGAGCACGAGGGATCTGTGACAGAAAACATCTGGCCGCCGAGCTGCAGCATGTCAAGCAAGTGTTGCAAGACAACAGGCTTCGGATCCCACGCCTACGTCATAGTGACCGAGTGAAGCCGGTTACAGTCGAGCGTGTGCCTGCTGTACTACCATATGTCAGAGGAGTCACAGACAAGGTTGGCTACATCTTGAAGCGAGCTTCCATTAAAACATACTACAAGCCGTCGAAGAAGATTAGTCAATTTTTACCATCCGTCAAGTGTAATATCCCTCTACAAGATGCAGGAGTGTACAAGTTAGATTGTGAATGTGGTCTCTCTTACATAGGTCAAACAAAAAGATCCATAAAAACCCACGTGAAAGAACATATAGCTGAGGTGAAGCATCGACGCTCCGGGAAGTCTGCAGTCTGTGAACATGTTCGAGATCGTCCCCACCATTACATCAGATTTGATAAACCACAAATCCTCGCAAAAGAACACCGATTCCTACCAAGGATGATACGCGAGGCTATTGAAATTAAAAAACATCCTAATTTCAATAGAGAAGATGGTTGGGTGCTGCCATCTGCTTGGGATCCCATAATTAACAAAATTAAACCCAAACCCAAGCATACCACTGCAAGATTTCAAGATACTGTAAGTTCGTTTTGCGTAAATCGGACCAAAAATTAATATTCAAAAACTGAAGGTAGCCGGGCTATCAATGACATAGGGACGTCATAAATCTCAGTCCCCCCCGTGACCATGGTTACTGTAAAGCACCCGAAACGTCGGGAATTAAAAATAAGTAAAATCAGTTAAATAAACGCGATAGAATCCGTAAATTTCATCATCATCATCATTACAGCCCCTTCACAAGTCCACTGCTGATCATAGGCCTCCCCCAAGTAATGCCACAAAGCACGGTCCTGAGCCACCTGCATCCATCGACTTCCTGCATGTCTTACCAGGTCGTCACTCCATCTAGTGGGCGGTCGCCCTACACTACGCCTACCGGTACGAGGCTGCCACTCGAGAACCTTTCTTCCCCATCGGTTATCGGTTCTTCGAGCTATATGTCCGGCCCATTGCCACTTCAGCTTACTAATCCGTTGGGTTATGTCGGTCACTCTGGTTTTACTGCGGATATCCTCATTTCTGAGTCTATCATGCAGAGAAACTCCGAGCATAGCCCTCTCCATAGCTCGCTGAGCGACCTTGAGCGTCCTCATACGGCCAGCAGTGAAGGACCACGTCTCTGATTCATCACTGGCAACACGCACTAGTTGTACACTTTAGTTTTCAGAGATTGAGGTATACCTGACGAGAAGATGTGTCGTAATTTTCCGAACGCTGCCCACCCGAGTTGAATCCGTCGATTGACCTCTGGGTCGAAGTTGGACTTACCTAGTCGGACTATTTGTCCCAGGTAAACGTACTCGTCAACAACTTCGAGATAGTGCTCCCCACAACTACCGGCATAGGTGTGATATGGACATTGAACATAATCTTTGTTTTGTCCATGTTCATCTTAAGACCTATCCGTTGGGAGGCACTATTGAGGTCATTGAGCATAGTGCTAAGGTCCTCCAGCGATTCTGCCATAAGAACTATATCGTCGGCAAATCGAAGGTGAGTGATGTACTCGCCATTGATGTTAATACCGTATCCTTTCCAGTCCAGTAGCTTGAAAACGTCTTCCAACGCAGCGGTGAAGAGTTTCGGGGATATAACGTCACCCTGTCTTACACCTCTCTGCAGTTGGATATATTAAATTTAGTAAATTTAATTTTATTCAACTCCTGCATTCTGTAGAGAAATATTACACTTGTCGGATGAAGAAAACCGAGTGGTTGTAGTATATTCCTATGGAAGCCATCTTAAAGATGTGACCAGTCCTGTCGGTGACTCCTCTGATTTATGGTAGTAGACACACGCTCTAATGTAGCCAGTTTCACTCGGTCGCTGTGATACTGGCATAGGCTAGTTCTTGTTGATATGCAAAAATTGCTTCACGTGCATGCTTGAATTACTTGGAATGCGTCTTGGTGCTTAATTTTACAAATGCCTTGAGCTTTCTGTGATCTGTGAATTGTGATCGATTGTGGTAAGATTGACCTCTTATATATCGGTTAGTAGTAGTATTTATACACAACATGACTGATAAAAGGATAGGTATTCAAATGAATGCCATGATTTTAATGTGTGTAATGCCAAAATTTAATAAATAATACAAAATTTGTATTATATATAATTTGCAATTGTCAGTTCGTTTCAGGTAGTCTAATGTGCTGCAATAGCTTTATATATTTTACATTTTATATGGTTGCATTGGTCTAGCTGCCTTAGGAGCCGTTGGTGCCAAAAATGACGTTTTACCCCTCGTTTACATTTTCTAGCAGCAAGAAATCAGTGAAAATTTTATGCCATCAAAAACATAACTTAACTTAACCATAAAAACCAAGTCTCGCGATTCAGTTCTTCTATCGTAAAAAGTTGTGAGATCCATGTAATACCTAGTCGGTTAATTTATTCAGTCCCTACTTAAGGGTCCTTCTGTCTTAAGTTATTACGTAATTAGCTAACATAACAACATCTTGTTGTGACCATATTAATATTAAAAATCTTTTATGTTTTAAATAAATGGATTGACTTGGGCCATCGCATGAAAACACAATGTATCTCACAAGTAATACGTATTATATTAAATTCGATTGCTTAAAAAAAAAAAAAAAAAAAACATAAAATATATTCTTCAAGAAAAGTATGGTACGGCCGTGCCGCTTTTTTGCTCGACTTGGCGGGGGCACTACCTTGCCCCCAGATATCAGTTATCAAATAAGTCTTCTAATAACGTATTTTTCATACTTATCCTACCTTCGGCAGGTAGGCAAATTATCTCTATTTTGGTAACTTGCAATGCTAGTATTCATAATATTTTATTTCAAAATATCCCGCTGCCCCTCAAAACTGAGATTCGGAGCCGTTACTAAAACTCCTGAAATGTCGCAGTCTGGTTGTCCACCTTTCACGCTAGCAGTCTGTTAACGGCCTGATCGTTTAATAGCTAGTTGACGGCTAGGTCGTTAGTGAAATGAAAGCATTCTCAACTAAATGCCTAAATAATTTTGAACCGAAATATCCATCAAACTTATGATCTAACTCATACTGTGATTATTTCTTTTAATTAAATGGGTAAACAAGGGACAGCCCTTATTGTAAGGAGTTCTTTTAATTAAATTAACTAGAGTCGATATTAAGGTACCTAATTAGCTTTTCGATTTGGTGGATAATTAGGCTCTTCTATAACAGCCTCCAAAATAAGCAATACCTTAAAATAACAACCTAAAATATATATAATAAATGTTTAAGAAAAAGGGATAGTTATTATTAAAAATTGCCATATTGCCATGGCCGCGTGTAAGATTATGTCATTTCATCTTATCTTATGGGTGTCATTAGTTCCGTTATGGACTCCAATGTATTTGATGCAATCTTTTATATATATCACATGAACAGTTTTGAAATATCTTATATTGCAGATGCCAATTGGTCTACTAAGCGCGACGATTATGAAAAATCCTCATGAGGTCCACGTTCAGTAATGGACAATTTAAGACTTGATGATGAAAAAGATGAGAAAGAACATCACATGGAAAATTTTTACGGTTAATCAATTTTTAAAATTGAAATAATAATTTTAAAGGGCTGGCTATAATTCTTTACATTACCGTAAAGTATTGATTTGTAGGTAGTATAGCCATCCTACTGTTATAATATCGTTAAGCAATTTAGAACCTAGGTACTAAAGGGACTGTTTGAAAAAAATTAAGAAATAAATATATTAACTTTGGCCTCTCGGTATATTTACGAAAATTAATTGTATTTTACAAAAAGTTTTGTTAAAAGAAGTGATGTAAATTCTGTAAATACAATGAACAAGATCAAGCTAGTCAAGCTGTTGGTAATTCCTTCAAAGGGCAATGCATATACTTCAACAATCCCAGAAAATATGCAGGACCTATCGAAAATAAAAAAACAAAAACTGTTTTATAAGGGTTACTAAACTACTAAACTCTTTAGAGTATAATATAATTATATAATTATTATAATTATACATGATTGATGCTACCATGCTCTTTCAAAATTTTTTCTTATTGCAATCTACATTATTGTAAATTAATGTTGATAAAAAACTCGCGCTGGGTTTCTTGGAGCTTCATCCCAGGATAGAGGATGATAAATTGGCATTTATCACGAATAAATCGGCTCAACTGGGAAAGGGCTACGTTCTCATAGAATTCCAGCGTTAAGTAATGTCCTAATGCTGTTGTGTTGAGAACCGGAGAACCTTTTTACTGGTAACATGTCAACTGGCACATTCCATCTTGACCACACATTTTCATTTTGATATTTGAGGAATAATGACTATGTGCGGTACAACTTACCTAGTTTGTCACCCTTGTCAAAAAAAATGTTAATATAATATTAAACGATGTAATTGAATCACTTCGTAAATGTTCTAAGTAACTAGAATACTAACTAAAAACATTAAAAAAATTGATAAGAATAAAGATGTGCATTCTTTAAACAGTAGGAATAAACATAGGCTTGTAATACCAGTTACTAGACATTACAGAATTAGTAATTCATTTATGGGGCAATGCATACACTTTTACAACAAAATCCCAGAAAAGGATGTTTTATTAAAAAAATTGTACTAAAAAGGTTATTTTGTATAACATCAAAGAATAATTGAATGAAAATAATACTTTGGAATGAGGTGAACGCTACCATGCTGTTTCCGTCAAAATACCTTTAAAAATTACAGAGTTACTTTACGAACCGGTGGTAAATAAAAAAGTTACTTTCAATAAGTATTATGTAACAATCCTTATTAAATAAAAATCTTTTCTATTCTGTTATATGCAGAATGAAATGTTAGTATTTATTCGACGAGAAGTCACCATAATTAGCAGGTAGTAATTGCTTAAAATTTTACACAAATGGCAGTCCTCTTCTGATTTATAAGTAAAATAATCTTAGATTTGCCCCGTGTTTATTTTTAATACTTATGTTTGGGTATTGACGAACTGGTGACCACAAAATATACTTGCAATTGAGACCGCATCATCGGTCAAGATTTTAGATGTGGCATTTTTATATATCTGTTAAACATCATTAATATTATTTAACATTGTTATCGCGATAATGACATTGGTTTTATCGGCATAGTGCCGTTGAATGCCCTGGAATTGCAAAATTATTGCCATCAAGCAGGTAGTGCTGCGGTCGCAGACATGAATTATAATACACTTACTTCGTAAATATTGCTTCTCCGGCGATATTAAAATTTATTGCAATATACGCTGTACGTACAAATACCCAGCTAACATAGAAAAATGAGATGCCTCTATTAATAGTTTGTTATAACTAAGACCGGACATTTTGTTTAGCACACTTTATAATATGATATTGATATTGCATATTTCATGTAACCACAGTCTTGTGAGATAAACAGTGTTAAAACTGCGTTTTAATAGGAAAAGGAAGAAATGTAATGATGAAATGTATTTAAAAAAATGCATATAACATTTAAATACAACCTAACTTTTAAATAAATTACTATTCACAAAATCGAATACCCATAATATAAATTAAACTAAATGACAGGATAAAAATGTTTTTAAAATCTATGGTAATGAGATTTTGTCACTTCAATAAGGTCATGTAACTGAATGATATATTACATATGTTTCAAAATGTCAGTGAAAATCGAATCGGGTAGAGCAGCGTTACATGAGCCCAATAATGTTTCATCCCAGGAGGAATCCGAAGGACTTGAGATAAGACAATGTTCGCGACCTCGATTTGTCTCGGAAGTTTCGTTGATGTAGGTATATAAATAAAAGAAAAGGTTCGAAAGGTTTAATCTGCTCTACCGAAACACTTGCGGAAATTTTAATGTTAAAATAAAAATACTTAGGGTTGATTGATTAGCCCTTCAAATGCGTTCAATCTGATTTCGTCTATTAGGTTTGTTTTACATTACATTAGTCTTATAGTCTTATATTACATTTATATAACAGTTTAATTTATAACAATCGCAAACTCAATTAATATAACGTAAAATTAAATGATGTGTCATCATCATGTGAATGCATCATCTGCCATCGAATGAAGCTATCTTTCGAATAAGAGGCATTTCTGCGGAAGTCAAGTTATTCGTTGAATAATGACGATTGAAAATTTTTTCTGTTTAATATCTGTTGAATGAAAGCTATTTGTATGATTATCTACTATATCTCATCTGTTTGTATGTTAATATAAAGATTAATAATGGACCCTAAAACGAAAATTATTAGATTACTCTATGTGGTGGTGATGCTGTTGTTAAAGTACACTTAAAGGAATATCAGAAATATCAATTAGCCTTATCTTAAAATTGACCTAAACCACATAAAGAAATATACCTCATGTTATTATATAGTTCAAACGCCCTGTATCATCAGTAAGTTGTGAGAGTTTTGACCGTGATGTATATACTCGTTAACATGCACTAAGTTTTTGATGACATTAAAACCATTATTTATTTAAAAAGTAAGAAGTAAGGCCACGCGTAGTAATAAAAGTAAGTCATTGCTTTATGGTGTTTGAGTTTGGAATTCTTCCCTGAGTGACGTAATAGGCATTAGAACTCCTTTTATGACTATGAGTTCGTCTGGGTTTCAACCACCATCTTACGTTTTTCTGTTCCCAAGTGGCAGTACACCCACTGCTGCATTCTAGTAGATTGGTAAGAGTATAATGACGCATGTGTGAAATTATAGGTATAAGTGCCTATTGGCTGTAGCAGCGTAGTACTGTTATTTATTATTAAGTTGGACTGTTAACGCCTTTGTGACTCTAATAATAAAAAAGACGTTGAATGCCCGCGGATGGTTATCTCAAAATTGTTATTCCGGTAACTACAAGATGCTATAATATTTTATTACAAATAAAAACTGATAAAACTGAATAAAGGACGACATTTTAGTACACCCATGATACGGAATAAGATTACGAATTGTTCAAGCTTTTCATAAAATTTTACTACGTTTACATAACTGATGTTGACATGAAATTTTTATACGTGGTAGAGCCATGCTCCTGATATATAATGGTTATATTACGAATGGGTCGTCTCGTTCAGGAAAGGACTACGATATCACAGAATACCAGCATAAAATAGCGGGAGCTATGTATAATCTTTCGTATGATGAGTGAAAAAAAAACGGAAATCCTTTTTCCTCAGTCCTCAGAGATGACAATGCATGCCTCAGCTAGCATCTGAATCCTCGGCATCGATATATCGAATAGTGTGCAGTTTCGTGGTCACTTGGAGGGTGATTTGACCAAATTGGCCTCTTAAAAGCTTGGCGTGCTTAGCAGAGCGAAATGTCTGCCTTACCCTTCTATGCCTGCCCATCGCTTGCAACTTTACACAGTGCAAGTTCGGCCTCACATAGAATACTGTTCTCATCTCTGGGTCGCGACATCCCAGTGTCAGCTCCTTCTGCTTGACCGCATCCAGCGCAGAGTGTTTCAAAACGTCGATGTCTAGATTCACTATAAGGGATGTTGCATCCCTTTGCGTTTTCTATCGTATCTACCATATTTGAATTGTTCGGCTTAGTTCCGGCCGCCAAATTTCACGAACGCACATCGCATCAAAAATCACGATACCATCCTCACCATCTGGTTGCTTCGCAGACCACTACTCTCCGTTTTACTAGGAGTTTTCATCCTCGTAAAACCTCTCTACAAATAATCAACTACCATCAGAGATTTTTCTGGTCCGATACGTCTTAGGTACCTTTAAGAAAGAAGCTTACTCCTTTCTAAAAGGCTGGAAACGCACCTGCAATTACCCTGGTGTTGCGGTTGTTCATGGGCGGTGGTAGTCACTTACCATCAGGTGAGCCACATGCTCGTTTGCCCCTTTTCTATAAAAAAAATCTATATTTTGATTTATAATCGAAGACTTCAGCATCCATTTACAATCTGGTGGACTGTGCTGCTTGTTTGTCATCCTGTTTTATATAAATCGTAGCTCAGCATATCAACACAGTAACGGTATGTTCTCACCACAGTTCAGTTCACACACATCGCTAGAAGAAATATGATAATATGAATATAATAAGGAAGAATACAAAGTCTCCTCTTTCAATGAAGACAACATCCGGCGTTACTGTGCTGTTCGACTTTGGCTTTTGATTATTTAAAAATCTGTTAAAAAATCTTAATTTAAGATTAATGAGATAAAATAATTTTATTTTTAAAAGTTATTTCTCTTTATTTCATCTCATTTGTTTTAAATGGTAATAATTGAGATTTAGTAAAATAATAAAAATTATTTTATTTCATTTTTATAATACAGATCTAATGAAATATATGTCAATAAAAAATTAGAATAACGATAATAATTATTCGGAATCATAAATCATAAGGTTCTTTGGAGACGAGGCCTTTGTATTCAGTTTGGCGAATGACGATAACCTTAATGTAAGCGCCGTCACGGCTGGTGGTCCCAAGAAGGATCGCTTTTGTCGTGGTCCCTTCCGCATGCTTTATACTTTTTTCTTTATACCGTTTCTCACTTGAGTTATGCGAGGACAATAAACATTTATTCTTCTCGTCTATTTGACAGAGGATAAAGAAATATCGAATGAGTGAATACGTTATATTAGTCAGTTATTAAAGAAAATATGTTGATTTGACACTCTGTATTCTACCTTTGTGGAAATTAATTATTATTATAATTTTTATAATTTAAAAGAGGTTTTATTTTCATAATTTTAGGTAAAGTATAATATTTGATATGAATTTGCGAAATATTGAAAAGATAGGAAAAGGTCTCAAGGGTCACTCTACGGGAGAAACAGCATTTGTTTTTATGCGTTTCATTTTCCTACAAAGAAAGCATTTTTATGACTTCTGCTTTAAATAATTAATTTTCAGTTTGCTACATACAAAGATATTTTTTTATATTTATTTTATAAGAAGATATTGCTTTTATTTTTATTAAAGTCTGTTTAATTTTTTTAAAGAACGCTTTAAAACTCTACTTTTCAATTTTATGTAATCTTTAAAAATAGATAAAATGATTATTTTCTGTATATAAATTTCAAATTTTCACCTTCCATAATGTGGTTTCTCTAAGTAGTATGAATTTAATTTTTAAAATGAAATTACATGTTCGCATCGACAGACATAAGCATAATATGTCTGTCAGTGCCAACGTTTTTAATTGGATTTTAACTTTGACAACGAGGTGGAGTCAATACTATAATATAATATATTATCGCTGTAGCGATATTATCCTATATGCTATAGCAAGAATAGGTCGGCTCGATCGGGGCAGGACCACGCTCTCCCAGAATACCAGCGTAAAATAGTAGCTTCATGCTGCTGTTTTTCGTATGGTGAGTGTAGAGAACCGGAGACCCGTTTTACGGGAGTCAAGGCATTTCTCAAGGCAGTCCTCAGGTGTGACAACGCATTTGCATTTTGATTCTTAATTAAGGCTAAATGTCTATGGGCCACAGAAACCATTTACCATCACGTAGACTGTGTACTAGTTTGTCACCCAATGCTATAAAAAAGCTTTAAAATTAATGATTTCTTAAATTTACGCGAACACTACACATTGAATAAAACTAAATTTACGGACTCTATCGCGTTTATTTAACTGATTTTACTTATTTTTAATTCCCGACGTTTCGGGTACTTTACAGCAACCATGGTCACGGGGGGGGGTCCCCCCCCGTGACCATGGTTGCTGTATCAGTTAAATAAACGTAAATAAATGCGATAGAATCCGTAAATTTAGTTTTATTCAAAGCTTTAAAAGTATTATATTGTTGCGCGCTATAATTAATGCCTGGTACATGGCGATATATATGGCCGTGTAGTGGCAGTTGAGAATATCCACTACCCCATATCTTCCCGTGGGTGTCGTAAGAGGCGACAGAGGGAGACAGGCAGGAGATGGGCAGCAGCATCTTCCTGATAACAACAGTGATATAATAAAATCTGCGGTTGTCAACCCGTTCGCCAAGCGTGGCAACTATGGCAAATATCCCCCCATGAATAACGACGCAAACAAACGACCCCCAGCAGCATCCGCTATTCCTGGCTACGGTAGCGACCATGGTAACGGCGGCGCAGGGGGTGGTAAGAATCTCCGGTGGAGGTTCGGTTGTCACCTACGACGACTCGACCTGGTAACATATAACATACGCACCCTGAAAACTGACGAGAAGATACTGGAGCTGGAAGAAGAGGTAGACAAGTTGCGCTGGCATATTATTGGATTATCCGAGGTCCGAAGAGAGGGGAGGACACGGTAATCCTCGAGTGAGGCAACTTGTTCTATCACCGGGAGGGCGACCATCTGTCCCAAGAAGGTGTCGGATTTATCGTCCACAAGTCTCTCGTCAACAACGTTGTAAAGATTGGGAGTGTGTCGACGAGGGTCGCGTACCTGATACTCAGAATCAACAAACGGTATTCGCTGAAGGTCATATAGGTTTCCGCACCAACCTCGGCACATCCCCATAAGGAGGTGTAGGAAATGTATGAGGATATTTATATAGTCATAGTTATATAGATATAGTCCTTAGATTATAGTTTGTATTATATAAATTATAGTTTGTATAGATATAGTCCTTATGGCAAAATCGCTGGAGGACTTTAACACTATGCTCAATGACCACAATGGTGTCTCCCAACGGATAGGTCTTAAGATGGACAAAACAAAGATCATGTTGTTTTGTCCATCTTAAGCGCCAAGTTCATCTTACGTGCATTAAGTCCATGTCACACCTATGCCGGTAGTTGTTGGGAGCACTATGCTCGAAGTTGTTGACGAGTACGTTTATATGGGACAAATAGTCCGACTAGGTAAGTCCAACTTCGACCGGGAGGTCAATCAACGGATTTAACTCGACTGGGCAGCGTTCGGGAAATTACGACACATCTTCTCGTCAGGTACACCTCAATCTCTGAAAACTAAAGAGTACAACCAGTGCGTGTTGCCAGTGATGACTTATGGATCTGAGACATGGTCCTTCACTGCTGGACGTATGACGACGTTTAAGGTCACTCAGCGAGCTATGGAGAGGGCTATGCTCGGAGTCTCTCTCTATGATAGATTCAGAAATGAGGATATCCGCAGTAAAACCAGAGTGACCGACATAGCCCAATGGATTAGTAAGCCGAAGTGGCAATGAGCCGGCCATATAGCTCGAAGAACCGATAAACGATGGGGAAGAAAGGTTCTCGAGTGGTAGCCTCGTACCGGTAGGCGTAGTGTAGGGCGCCCCCCGTTAGATGGAGTGACGACCTGGTAAGGCATGCAGGAAGTCGATGGATGCAGGGGGCTCAGGACCGTGCTTTGTGGCATTACTTGGGTGAGACCTGTGTTCAGCAGTGGATTAGTGAAGAGCTGTAATGATGATGATGATGATGACATGGCGACATTAGTTACCACTAGCGCCCTCCAGTATCGAGTAGCAGAACTAGGAGAGTCAAGTACCTTCTAGGAATTTCCATGCCAGAACTTTCTACACCTAGTCAGTTGGGACCGGCATGTACTCGAAAATTTTAGATGTTTCAGTAGAAGAGGCCCTAACCGAGTCAGTATTGAATTGGTAATTAAGCGAATACTTTGATGCGATATAATTACGAACTAAAGTGATCAGCAGTACAATTGTATTTTATTATTAGTGTGTTTTAAGTTGTAGTTGGTGTTCTGTAATGAAAGTGTCAATTTTGGTAATTCAATCGTCAGTTTTTACTGTCATGAACCGCAAGCTCGTAACAATATCATAAATAAAGGCCTGCAACGTATCTTCAATTCTTCTAGTGTTATTCATAGACAGCGATAGTCACTCGCCATTAGATGAACCACATGCTCGGTTGCACCCTTTTATATAAAAAATATATTAGCCTTTATTTGGCAAATATAATACTTGCTGTTCCCTGTGACTTCAAGTGCGTGTAATTAGGGTTGTTATTTTTTGAGCGGAACCTTAATTCTTTTTCTAAAATAAAAGTAGCCTAAGTTACTTCTTATAACATCAGCTATCTACCAGTTAAAGTTATGTCAAAAGCGGTCTAACCATTTCAGAGATGAGCCAAAACAAACAGACAGACAGAAAAACACTTTTTAAATTGTGTTTTTGCTATAAGTACCGTATATAACGTTTTTTACTAAATGCATATAAAATGCATTTAGTAAAGAACTGTAATTATGACGTTACAAACAGATCCATTATATTTATTTGTGTAGATTGGCTGGTATTCGGTGCATTGCTGTCGCATAAGAAATAATTATGAAAATATAATTTTAAATTTAAAATAGTTAAATTGTTTAGTTGGGAATGATAATGCAATCATTGAAATTGAACGCTGTAAAAGTTTCAATTATATAATTGGTGCTCACGTGGACACTTACGTTAGTGCGCAAATATTTTCGTTAATGTAAGAAATAATTTTCTCAATTCAATTTCTTTACATTCTGAATATTTTTCTTTATTTTAATAATTATGAAAATATAATTTTAAATTTAAAATAGTTAAATTGTTTAGTTGGGAATGATAATGCAATCATTGAAATTGAACGCTATAAAAGTTTCAATTATATAATTGGTGCTCACGTGGATACTTACGTTAGTGCGCAAATATTTTCGTTAATGTAAGAAATAATTTTCTCAATTCAATTTCTTTACATTCTGAATATTTTTCTTTATTTTAATAATTATGAAAATATAATTTTAAATTTAAAATAGTTAAATTGTTTAGTTGGGAATGATAATGCAATCATTGAAATTGAACGCTGTAAAAGTTTCAATTATATAATTGGTGCTCACGTGGATACTTACGTTAGTGCGCAAATATTTTCGTTAATGTAAGAAATAATTTTCTCAATTCAATTTCTTTACATTCTGAATATTTTTCTTTATTTTAATAATTAAGAAAACAAAACTGCGTACTCTAACGGTGTAACGGTAACTATACATTCTTCATACTCATTTGTGTTCAAATATGCAAGTTATACGCGCTTTAAAGAATGCTGAGAGATCTTCAACTTTGTATTCAGTATGCCATACGACGATAACTTTAATCCGGGTAAAGTGTCACCTTGAATCAACTTACACCGACAAGACCTTCATCTAAAATGAGGCACTTTTGGACTCCTTATTTATTTTTCGTCTAAGTTTTTCTCGAAGAATACAGTCTCATAAAAATGCATTTTTATACGTGGCAAACCTTTTCAAGGGTCCGTAAAACCTAGACTAACGTTTTGAAATGACGATGCTTCTAGTAACAAATAAATTTGATGGATTGTGATCGAATATTTCGTCGATCGTATAGCATGAAAGTACTTAATCATATAGTTCAGAAACGGTTCGTTCTAAAGTAACGATTAAAATATGTAGACACATTAGAACGTTCTATTTGAAGGATACATCTAAAATTGATTCCTTTTCAAAATAATTTAATAAGTTCAAATATATAAATAATGACGTTATTGCATATTTTGAGAATATGAGTAAATAAAGCCTCTACTTTTATTTGAAGCAAGCGGTCACCCGCCAACTTCATCCGCGTACAATTTCTGATTTCCTATGAGATTACGAAATTTGCTCACTACAAAAGGCCTACCTACATAATAATAATAATAACATGCCAAGAATTGTGCGCACCGTCAGGATGTTATTTGCTGGGACAAATGTCAGTTTGTCCCAGCCGGATATAATGCGAAAACTGACGAAGCGCATAGATGATCTGAAGCAGAGAATCGCTGCTTGGGGAAAGCGGATTCGGCGATATACCGAGAGTTCGACCAGAATCGTCTCTTCCAAAGTGATCAGAAGAGACTCTATGAATCATTGGAGCGACCAATGGCATGTGGAACGGGCCCAGCACCGAATCAGGCCGACACTGTAACATTCTGGCGCGGCCTGTGGTCAGAACCCGTAAACCACAGCGAGGGCTCTTGGACGAAAGTTGTGGCGAGTCAGTGTGCGAGTATAACGACGTAGCCGAGGCGGTCCGTAGGGCCCCGAACTGGAAAAGTCCGGGACTCGACGGGCTGCATCACTACTGGCTGAAGGGGTTTGAGTGTGTCACACTGTGCTCGCCCGACAGTTCCAAGAGGTTCTCAACCAGAAGTCGCTCCCGAGCCTCTTCACTACTGGGATCATTCATTTGGTTCCTAAAGACCAGGACCACAGAACCGAGCAAATACCGCCCCATCACGTGTCTACTGACCATATACAAGACACTAACATCCATTTTGAGCGCGAGAATCACTCGTCACCTGGACTCAAATCAGCTGATGTCGGCCGCACAAAATGGATGTTGGGGCGGTGGTCGTGGAACCAAGGAACCATTTCTCATTGACGCGGTCATTGGCAAAGTGGTGAAACGCAACCGTCGGAACTTCTCCGCCGCCTGGATAGACTACAGAAAGGCATTCGACTTGGTGCCCCATACATGGCTAAAGAGAGTCCTCGAGCTCTACAAGATAGACTGTACAGTTAGAGACTTCCTCGAGCAATGTATGGACCAGTGGAGTACGATCCTTTGTCATCTAGGCGAGCGGATGATGGCTGCGGAAAGCCACATAAGGATAAGAAGGGTATCTTTCAGGGCGATTTTCTGAGTCCAATCTGGTTCCGCCTCTCTTTGAACCCTCTCAGTACTTTACTGGAGGGCTCCGGGAGGGGTTTTCAGCTTCGAAAAGGAGATACAAAAATGACCTACCTTTTTATATGGATAACTTCAAGTTATTAGCCTCCAGTCGCTCCCATCTTGTGGAATTGCTAAACATCACTTGTGAATTTAGCAATTCTATTGGAATGGAGCTGGGGACGGATAAATTTGCGGTCCTCCATGTTGAAAGGGGAAGGGTTGCTAACTCTGAGGGCATAGACTTATCTATGCCCATCAGTTTAAGGACCCTTTCCGAGGCTGAAAGATACCGATACCTGGGTGTGTCACAGAACATCGGTATCGATGAGGCTGGTATGAAACAGTCAGTTTGCGAAATGTTTTATGCACGCTTTACCAAAGTGCTGAACAGCCTTTTGTCTTGTGTGAATAAGACACACGCATATAAAGGTTGGGTTATGCCTGAGATGTATACCTTTGGCATACACAGGTGGACTCAGACTGAACTTAATGCCCTGGAAGACTGAACTTAACGCCCTGGATAGAAAAGTCCGCACTACTAAGACGTCCCATAGGAAGCATCATACGAGATCGTCGGTAATGAGGCTGTACTTGCTGCGAAAGCATGGTGGGCGTGGCTTTTTGAACGCGCTCACTATGTATAATCGCGAAGTGTGCAGCCTCCGTAATTACTTTCTGGTGAGATCGGATGATCCATTATATAAGGACGTCATTTTTTGTGATAAAGGACTTACTCCTCTATCCTTAGCCAACGAGCAATGGCAAGACCCGGCAATGCAGAGAATTTCCGACCGGGAGACCGTATGGAAGGAGAAGGAGCTCCACGGGATGTTCTACAAGGCTCTACATGAGCCTTTCGTAGACACAGTAGCCTCCCTCTACTGGCTACGCTTTGGTGATCTCTTCGGGGAAACCGAGGGTTTTGTCTGTGCAATACAGGATCAGGTTATTAAGACCAACAGCTATCGGAGATACATCCTAAAGGATGGCACCGTCGAGATCTGTCGAGCTTGTCGCCATCCCGGCGAATCACTTAGGCATGTCATCTCCGGTTGTTTGGCGCTTTCTATCTCTGAGTACTTGCACAGGCACAACCTAGTAGCTAGAATTCTTCACCAGGAGCTCGCTCTGAAATACGGTCTCGTGGAAATTGCCGTATTACAAGTAGTTGCCGGAAGGCGTGCTCGAAAATGATCGCGCCAGGCTCTACTAGGACCGGGCCATCATCACAGATAGGACTATTCTTGCGAATAAGCCTGATATGGTGCTGATGGATCGGGCACAGTCAAGGATATTTTTGGTCGACATTACCATTCCGTATAACGAGAACCTCATGAAAGCCGAAACCGATAAACGAACAAAATATCCGGACCTAGCTCACGAGGTGACTGACATGTGGGGTGGTCTGCCGACTGAAATTATTCCTGTAGTCGTTTCTGCAAACGGGTTAATCCCAGTCAGCCTCTCGGGTCATCTGATGCGGCTGGGACTACGTGGCGGATCGCTCCAGGCTCAAATGCAGAAGGCGGTGCTCCTCGATACCGCCCGCATCGTCCGCCGGTTTCTCTCCCTTTCCCCCCTAACCCTCGGCCGTTTGGTCTCCCCTGCCGAGGGCCTCCATCTGGTTGGGATTTTATTTATTTATGTATTACTTATTTATTTTCGTTATGAAATATATATTTATGTATATTTATTATTTCATTTTATATATTTATTCAGACCCAACCAGATGAGAATACACTACTAATACCACAATAGTAATGACCTCCAGACCGAGTCCCGGCCACGGCGGCCTGCATCAACCGAGACTAGCCATTGGCGCAGTACAAGACTATAGTGCCCAAGTGTATGCGCAAGCACAGGTGCACTCTCTATTCCCTCACTCTCATAATACGATGTGACGGTAAACCGACACAACCGGAGAGAGATCAGGCGCAGGACCAACGGCTTTACGTGCTTTCCGAGGCACGGGGGTGAGACAGCGCCAACTTCCTGACTCCGGGTAAAGTAAAAGTAAAGTAAAGTTACAGCCTATATACGTCCCACTGCTGAGCTCAGGCCTCCCCTCATTTCTGAGAGGGTTTAGGGCAAGGAAGTGTCCGCCGCGCTGCCCAAATGCGTGTTGACGAACTTCACATGTCTTCGAAATATTTTTTTTCTTCTTCCTCAGACATGCAGGTTTCTTCACGATGTTATCCTTCACCGCCGAGCACGTGGTAAATCAGCACTTAAAATTGCAATTAACAATTTCATTGGTGCCGGCGGGGATCGAACCCGGGTTACTCGCGTTCTGTTATATTTACAGCGAGCGTTAACCACTGAGCTACCACGGCTCTTGACTCCGGGTAACTACTGAGTATTTCTTGATGGAAAAAAACTCAATAATTAATTTTTTGGTCCGACCAGAGATTCGAACCCAGGACCTCATGATCAGCAGTCGCACTACTACAACCACTAGACCAACGAGGCAGGCAGTAAGTATATGGAGGCTATATAAAGCTTATGCAAGTATTACAAGTTGATGATGCAGTAATGTTATTTTATCCCTTCGAGTTTTAAATATCTATGTACTTTATCTATATACTTTTGCCTCTAAAACATTTTTATGGAGAGCTATTATTTGTAGTCTAGTACCATTGCATAATTTTGGAGGATTTAAGTTACTCAATAACATAACTGATGCACCCAGTTTAAGAGTGAGAATATGAGCTGGAAAGCCTGCTAGGTTAAGTGTATTTAAAAACTCGAAGGGATAATTTACTGCATCATAAGCTTGTATCACTGCATCCATAGATTTATAGCTGATTTCTTCCCCTTCAAATAATTTTAGCAAAAGATCGTTAATATCACCCGCTGTGTTAATTTTAGGCATCAAAATATCAAGCTCGCATAACCAATCTACGGGTTTTGTCATAATGTTAGCGATGTCAGAGTAAACTTTGGTGGTAAGTTTTGCAAGAGTTTTTACTACTATGACCAGACTTGGTGGTATTATAATTTTACTATCTACTGTAGGATAATCTTCACCCCCCTATTTACCCCGTAAGGTTTATCGAAAGTCTCCCGCTAAAAGACTACGTGGCATCACCCATTAATGTATTATTTTCTCATATATCTCTCAATGTTCTGCTGAGAGCCTCCACGGCTCCTTCACTTAACCCATACAATTGTTTCTTACAAAACTTGCGCCATATTACTTTGAAATCTTGCATAGAGGTATCTATACATATATCATATTTAAGGGAAATTTAAATGTAGCATGTGCTGTTTTGCCACCATTCAGCAACGTTGCTGCAATACCGGAAGAGGCAACTGCCAATGCTATTCCCTGATTTTTTTTTACCTTGGCTAGTAATGAATTTAAAAGAAAAGTTTTGATTGTGCCTCGAGTAGCATTCAAAAAAAAAAAATTGGCCGGTGCCGATCTTTATATTGTAAAAAACTTGTTTATAAATTTGAAATTGTTCTTCGGTTAACGATTTTTCTCTGTTTGTCTTCTGCCAATAATTGTGTGTCATGACTTATCGCTTTGATACATTCTCTAATTTGTATCACATCTTCGTGTCTTGAAGATTGAGAAAAAGTATAGTTATCTAAGCGCTGCGCTTCAAAGGGTAAAACATTGTCTTCTACATAAATCAGACACTTATTATAAACTTCGTCCATTATCAGAAGAATATTCTCTTGCAAATCCGATTGAACTTGACGCTATATATCCTCCGACGGACTGTCTTTGTACTTGTGCCATATACTGGATGCTTCTGTAACTTGACATAATATTAACAAAACTGAGAACATAAAACAGTTTCTTACATAGTAGCATCTCAGTGTTTATCATCTTCAAGCAAACCTAGAGCTTTACACGCTGACTGGTATGTGGTATATATTGTAACACCATCAACAGTTTTTAAACGTGTTAATGATGTTGATCCTTCAATTTTATGAAGAAGAAGACGCAGATAATAACATTTAGAGTTATTAGGGTGTACTGTATACACTCTGCACACAGACTGATTCTTTTTTACTTACGACCGACCATCGACGTGTTGATCCTTCAACTTTATGAAGAAGAAGACGCAGATAATAACATTTAGAGTTATTAGGGTGTACTGTATACACTCTGTACTTAGATTGATTCTTTTTTACTTACGGCCGACCATCGACGTGTTGATCCTTCAATTTTATGAAGAAGAAGACGCAGATAATAACATTTAGAGTTATTAGGGTGTACTGTATACACTCTGCACATAGATTGATTCTTTTTTACTTACGGCCGACCATCGACGTGTTGATCCTTCAATTTTATGAAGAAGAAGACGCAGATAATAACATTTAGAGTTATTAGGGTGTACTGTATACACTCTGCACATAGATTGATTCTTTTTTACTTACGGCTGACCATCGACGTATTGATCCTTCAATTTTATGAAGAAAAAGACGCAGATAATAACATTTAGAGTTATTAGGGTGTACTGTATACACTCTGCACATAGATTGATTCTTTTTTACTTACGACCGACCATCGACGTGTTGATCCTTCAATTTTATGAAGAAGAAGACGCAGATAATAACATTTAGAGTTATTAGGGTGTACTGTATACACTCTGCACATAGATTGATTCTTTTTTACTTACAACCGACCATCGATTGTTTCCACGTTTCCGTCTTTAAAATTTGTTTCTTTACACACAAATTATGTAAGCACTTGAATATAAAATAGAGATTTTGCAAAATTATCCGTTTTGCAAAGATAAAAAAATGCTATAAGAGTAGTTTTTTGTGGGTTTGTTACTTTTCCAGCTATGTTGTTGGTATTGGGATTGAAATACACAAGGTGGCTATTTTAAAAATGATAGATGAAAAACTGCTGGAAGTCTTTCGTGAATGGAAAACGCCAGGATTTTCCAGACAGCTTCAGAGCTGCTTATATAGCCATCCACCACTTTCGTATAATAATATTTCATCTATCATTTTAAAGAACAAATGATGCCTTGTTGGATCCTTTACTCACATATTTGCGTACCTATATTTACGGAGTTACAACATTCTATGTTTATACATAGGGCACACTGGTTTCCCCGAACTGTTTAAATTTCGAATGATTTATTTTTTATCGCACTTTGAATTTCGTTATCCGCAGTGAAAATGGTAATGTTGGCATATATAAAAATACTAGTAAACATAAAGTGTCTTTATAAATGGATCTAGTCAAAACAAGTATGTTAATTATTTTTTCGTTAAACAATAATCTTTGTGTTGGCATCTAATCTCCGCTAGGAGTAATAGTGGTTTGTGATTCTAATACAGAATTTCGTACAGTACACATAGACTTTCTTTTACCCCACAACTATATTCCAACAGGTTATGGGCACAGGTAAACTTGCCCAAAGTAATATTTAAAGTGTAGTTCTTTATTTAATTACTAGTGAAGATTTTTAAATGCATATTAAACATGAATTTGCGAAATAAAAGAAACATCATCAGTTTAACGGTGAACGATATAGTACGTGGAAATTTTTAAAGTGTTAAGCGTAATTGATGAGAATGTACCAACTACTCCAAATCAAGAGGTACAATTGTTGAATATTTAAGTGATAGTCATTTTGCAAGAGAATCTTTAACTGCGAAATCCATATTTAGTGAACTTGATAAAATATACGAAAGAAGTAGAAGTTTAGCGACACAGTAGCACTTCGTGAGCAATTATTTATTCAAAAGCTGCAACCTGATAAAACTTTATTGCAACAATTTACCAATTTCAACAACATAGTATCGGAATTAATCTCGGCTGGTGAATATAAGACAAAATTGATAAAATATCGCATTTATTATTAACACTACCTACTTCATATGAAGGTGTCATCACGGCTTTAGAAACTGTCGGAGAAGAACACCTTAATCTAGCATTTGTGAAAACACGTCGGTTAGACCATGAAGTTAAATTAAAGGCTGAAATAATAACAGATCTCAAGATTTTACCGAATACATGTAATAATTATTCGACGCCCAGAATACCCACAAAATTTGATGAAAGTAAAAAGTTTTATTCTCGATCGAAGAAAATACACCAACCTAGTAATGCGATTTAAAAATAAGTAAAATATATTGTGAGCATTGTGGACGAAGAAATCACAAATGAAAAAGGATTGTCGTTTCTTTAAGAAAATGCAACAAAATGGAATTAATTATAAATATTGATCTACCACCAGTATAATGGAATCCAACAAAAATAATGAGGACAGTTTCGCTTTTATGCTTTCAAATTGTAAGTTTATTAATTGTAATAAAAATTCATCAAATGTAATTTGTTTTGTTTTAGGTTTATTGCAATAGACCATATTGTAAATACACTGAATATTTTACTTCATCTTTGTAGCATGCATCTTTTTAGCCACACCGATAAAAATCGGCACTAGTATTTTATCGATCGGAAAATGGCAAATCGATGTCCCTACTAACTTAGGATTACATGGATCAATTGACAATATTTTGTTTTCACCTAAGGTTCCGTATAATTTATTATCCGTCTATTGCATCCAACAAGCGGGTATGGTTGTTATTTTTGGTAATAGTACAGTTAAAATAATATAAAAACGATAAATGAATAATGTCATGCGTGAACAGTAATAATCTTCTTAAAATTCATTTTTTTATCAATTCATCTCAGTGTCATTTAAATATTAATAAAGAATCATCTTATGTTTTATAGCATAGACGTTTAAGCCATGTTAACAAACAGAAATTCATTTTATAAAAAAATATGATCGACGATAATCACGTTATATAGAATATTATTCCGAATGATGCTTTATATAGCCTTGCATATTAGGTAAGCAATGTAGATTACCTTTCGCAAAATCAAAAGAAAAGTCTGTTAAAAACAGGCCACTTTTAATTATTCATTCCGATGTTTGTGGGCCAATAACGTCTGCAACTATCGATGATAACAATTATTTCGTTACTTTTATAGACGACTATATCTATATCTATATACTATATCTATACACATTATACGGTAAAATACGCAATAAATTGGAAACATTGAAATATTTTAAGGATTATGTTGCAAAGGTTGAGAATGTGTTTAATTTAAAAGTTGTAAATTTATATTGTGATAATGGTTGAGAATATCTTTTTAACGATTTTAAAGAATGTTTATATTTATTATACCCATATTTATTAAATAAAGCCGTGGTAGAGAGCCGTGATAGCTCAGTGGTTAACGCTCGCTGTAAATATAACAGAACGCGAGAAACCCGGGTTCGATCCCCGCCGGCACCAATGAAATTGTTAATTGCAATTTTAAGTGCTGATTTACCACGTGCTCGGCGGTGAAGGAAAACATCGTGAGGAAACCTGCATGTCTGAGGAATAAGAAAAAAATATTTCGAAGACATGTGAAGTTCGTCAACACGCATTTGGGCAGCGCGGCGGACACTTCCTTGCCCTAAACCCTCTCAGAAATGAGGGGAGGCCTGAGCCCAGCAGTGGGACGTATATAGGCTGTAACTTTACTTTACTTTTATTAAATAAAAATTCTATTGATGAAAATGTATATATTGTTCTCTATGTAGAAGATTTAATCATTGTTACTGGAAATACGCATACTTTAAAGTTTTATAAAAATTATTTAATGCAAAAATTTGAATTGACTGATCTAGGACATTCAGCAGTATGTTTGTTGGTGCTATCGCTGGCGTGCTCGGTATGTGACCTGTGTCACACCCTCATTATTAAACCGTAACTGCGTTTCCCATGTTTGTGTTTGTATTAAATCTTGGAGTGTCTTGAGATTTAAGCGTCGCGCTTTGTTGTGGTTTGCCATGAGTAGCCGGGCCAGAACATTTGGATGACGTTCGATGTGCTCTTTATAAGTTCTAGTATAGCGTAGGATTTCCTGTTTCATAGTAGGCAGGCGTAGATCATGATGTAGTAATTTGTTGGGCACATACCAGGGGGCATTTGTTATCATGCGGAGTGCTTTATTTTGAAATCTTTGTAAGATTTCGATGTCTGAATGCAGTACCCCACAGTTGAATTCCATAAGTCCAGATAGATTTCAGTATTGCCTTGTACAGAAGTATTTTGTTTTCTAGAGACAATTGAGACTTTCACCCTATAAGCCAGTAGAGTATTCACGTTTGATTACCGAGTTGCTTTAGTGAAAATATGTTTTTACCAGGTAAGTCTTTTGTCCAAGTACAATCTAAGGTATCTCACATGATCTGGCTGTGGAACTACATTGTTGTTAAGTGGGACTGGGGAGCAAGAGCCTTAGGGTGAACGAATTTAATGCAAAAATTTGAAATGAATAATCTACATTAATGAAATTAAAATGTGTCTAGTAATAAGAATTGAGTAAAAAGAGCATGCAATAACTTTAGATCAAACTATGTATCTTAAAAATGTTTTAAACAAGTTTTCCATGAGTGAATGTAACTCTACTAAGTCGCCTTTACCATCCAAAAAAAAATCTTCCTCAGATGCACTCATAATAGATAGCGCTTATAAGCATGCATTACAACATAAAATACAAGAAAGTGAAATAAGTAGATCCTTGGCAATTCGTCGCAAATATATGTTACACTTCCCGATGATGGCTTAAAAATATCCTATGAAAACAACGGTTGCCACGTTACCACAGATACGACGCTTTGCTAGAGTATAACCTTTCCCCTCGATTCAACCAGGATTTTATAGACGTATCTGCAACTCCAATCCTGACATGCGGCCGTCCTCGTGTATCGTCATGCATTCCTATAACAAACATTATTAATCACCACTTCTTCCTCTCGTCTATCCTAACATGAATATGTACACTGTCCCAATCTTTGGACGTTTACATACACATTCTAACACTAGCTAAGGAGTCCTTTTGACCAGCCAACTTCTTATATGACAACGTGAACCGGACAACTGGCTCTCTACCCTTCATCTCATATGACGACACCTAACTCAGTGAGTGTCTCAGAACACAGACACACAGCTCTTTGTATAGCTTGCATGGAACTATTAGCATCGATAGAAGATATACGCCTCAACAACACTCTCTTGTAGATTTACTAACATTCTCAATTATACAACCACGCATGGACCACAGCGTACGACTCGTGGCCCGAACGATCTGTGTACTCTGTTCAACCAACCGGACTGGTGCGTCCCTTTGAACACGTAAAGACCTGACGGCACTGTCGGTTATCTCGACTAAAAAGAGAAAGGCTGGCTTCGCCGTCTCCAGATGGCAGGATTAGCCTTGTTGTTGTTGCTCCCCTTGACTAGAGCAGGTTTTGTCGCGAGTGGAATTGCGCCCTTCCCCCAGAACACGCGGGGCAGCCTGAGCACCCACACTGAGGACAAGTGGGATAACTTGGTCGTGGATGCTCAGCGAGGGGTTCACCATCAACAGGGGTTCTGGTACCCTCCTGGGGTAGTTGTTTACCTAATTCCGCTGTCATGTTAAAGGGTAGTGGAATTGGGCCTCCAGCCACCTGCACTCACCAAGCGAAACGCAGAGGTAAATCTCTACTTCACGCTGGTATTCGTGAGGTCGTGGTACCACCCCGGTTTAAGCCGGCCCATCCATGCGACAGCGAAAGCTGCCACATGGCTCTAACTTTGTTAAATAAAATTATGATTTTTTTTATTGATAGTTAGAATGCAGTATAGGGCAGGGAAAATCACGAAACAGACACATGAAAAAACCAATATTCTGTAGTTTTGCGCAAATGTACTTGTAAGAAAAAATTAAGCCTATAAAATAATCCAAACGAAAACATTTAAAAAAAAAGGTGACGAAATGCTAGGGTTGCTTTTCAAAAGTCACCCCGCACGTGACAAATCTTCTAGTTTCTTGTTCCGATGGAAAACTACGATAGTCTCGAACTTGACGTGGCGTGAATGAGTTATGAGTTTTGCATTCAGAAGTAAAGGCACAGCATGGGTTTTGGCATAATTTACTTTGTGCAAGTTTAGTTTTATATTTAAATTTATATATATATATATATATATATATATATATATATATATATATATATATATATATATATATATATATATATATATATATTCTGATGTCAGTGTTAACCGATTTACGCAGAATGAACTTACTGTGTCTTGAAGTGGTATGCTGGGGGTTAGTTTTAATGTTATTAATTACAGGGTTCCAAGCAGGTAGGCCCAGCCTTCTTATCTATTAAAATAAGGATGTTTTTTTTAATTTCAATAGTCCCACGTCATCATCATCATCATCATTGATAGGAATTGATGTTCTTTCGTGAGGATTTGTGGTCTATCAAATCTGATGTGTGTCTATTTGGATGGGACCGTCCAGGATATGATCACAAACTGCAGACTTCCCTGAACTTTGATGTTTCACGTCAGCTATACGTTCTTTTACGCGAGTTCTCATTGATCTTTTCGTTTGCCCTATATATAAGAGACCACTATCATTATAAAGTCTGTAAACTCCTGCATCTTGTAGAGAAAGAACTGACTTATCTTCTTCGGCGGTTTTTAAAATTAGTACATTTTAAAAACCGCCGAAGAAGATAAGTAGAAGCTCGCTTCAAGATGTAGCCAATCTCATCTGTAACACCCCTGACATATGGTTGTACAGCAGGCACACGCTCGACTGTGACTGGCTTCACTCGGTCAC
This sequence comes from Parnassius apollo, assembly GCA_907164705.1. Taxonomy (NCBI): domain Eukaryota; kingdom Metazoa; phylum Arthropoda; class Insecta; order Lepidoptera; family Papilionidae; genus Parnassius; species Parnassius apollo. The sequence goes on along the minus strand of CAJQZP010001441.1, from coordinate 5,569,241 downwards.
TGTGACGTAGGCGCGGGGTCCGAAGCTTGTTATCATACAGAACCTGGTTGACGTGCTGAAGCTCGGCGACCAGGTGTTTGCTGTCACAGATCCTTCGTGCTGTCTGTAACAAAGATTTGCTCACGGTAGATAACTGTGAAGGATGATGGTGAGATATGCCGTTTAAGTATTGGTTTGTATGGTTTAAATATCGGTCTTTTTTCTATCACATATTTTTTATACCACAGTGTGACCTACGGTGTTGTTAGGATTTCGGATGACTAAATTATTTAGGAAAGCTAAGGAATTATTTGCATCTAACATATACTCGTACATCAATACATAATCCAGGAATTGAGCAGGAGACAAAATATTAATCCGATGCATTGCCCAACCTAAATACCATATTACTGTCATAACATGGGCACGGAATCTTACCGTTCAATGGCCATCAATACTATTAATTGCAACAAGACTTTTTAATTGCACTGGAATTGATAAAATTATTTATTCTTGTGTCCATCAATCGCACAGCGGTGACCAGGAGATTCCTAGGCTATTTGAACACCCCAGTAAAGCCTCTGATGTGGCTCTCAATTGGTACCCTAATGCACAGTTGATTTTTCTAGGGAACTTTAATGCATGTCATTAGGACTGGCTGTTCCCATACCAAAAGACCGATCACGCTGGGAGAGAGATGTGGAACTTTACCTTATCACTGGGACTCTCCCAATTGGTACAACAAGCAACTAGGGTACCTGATGTGGATGGGCACATAGCCAACTGCTTCGAACTTCTGCTTACGACCGATCTAGACAGGTACAATTTTCAGGTTACCTCACACTTGGAAACTTCTGACTACTGTCCGATGAAATCTCCAAATCTTCTACCAGAATCGTTGCCACTAATTAAAATATATATAAAATATACTTTACGACTGATGTGTCGACTTGCAATTCTAGCTCGAAGTAAAGAGCAGCTAGGGCTTAAGATTATTCCTCCATAATGCTGCTCCTGTTGTCATTAAATGGTTTTATCTGGTAGCAACCATTAAATCTTGTTTGTTTACCATAATAGGACACGAGCTTGCTTTAATTAGTATGTGCCACAAGCAATTACTATTAAGTCTCTGTAAATTAAAACAGGAAATTCCCTAACATTTTCAGAGTCTACATTTATATTTCTAAAGTTTGCCCTTACTCTATTTAGATTGCGTTCCCTAAAATACTCAGACAAATCATTATTTGCCTTCATATTTTGGTTAACCATTCCAAGTATTTGAGCCGCATCATCCCACCCCTTATTTTTGTGTGGAGTTTATTAATTAGAGTAGCATCCACAGCAAGGTCTATCATCAAATGTGTAGAAACCCTGTTAAAATAATTTTGGCGAAGTATTTAAAATTCAGTTTTGAAAATTATTAAGTAAGGCAAGTCTATATATAAACACCAATAGATACTACCGATCCGAAAACGCTTCTATAAATAAAAAATCTTGCATTCTATTATTTAGATATGATATCATAATTTCGATTGCTATGTTTTACACTATAATGATGTAGCTGTCTGATTAATATGTCATGGTGAACGAAGTCTTAAATCTTATTAAGTAACCCTATTAAGTAAGGTAAGTCTATATATAAACTAAGAATAGGAATGAGTCAAGAATTGAGTTCTGAGAAACACCAATAGATACTACCGATCCGGAAAAGCTTCTATTAATAAAAAATCTTGCGTTCTATTATTTAGATATGATATCATAATTTCGATTGCTATGTTTTTACACCATAATGATGTAGCTTCCTGATTAATATGTCATGGTGAACGAAGTCTTAAACCTTGTAAAGATCACAAAATATACCGAAAGCATCCTCTAAATTCTCCCATGCAGATAAAATATGTTTAAAAGCACATCGATGTCAGTTGTAGAGCGAGCCTTTGTACAACCAAACCGATTTTAATGGAGCAATTTATTTATATTTCAAAAAATATTTTGATCAATTTATATTATTTGCAAAAAATTTATAGAGCGTTGGCAGTACAGAAATAAATATAAAGTTAGTGGCATCGAATGTACTACCGGATTTAAATAAAGGTATAACTTTACAATGTTTCATTTAATCGGGAAACACACCAGAACGTTAGTTATAAAAATAATAGCAATTTGGGGTGCGATTTCTTTTTCTATAGACGCAACGACTTTAACGGAAATGCCCATATATCTACTGTTTTCTTAATATCAATCGATTTGGGATATTTAATAATAGCTCCTGTTAATATTTTATGAAATAAAATCCTTTTATACAGATATTTACATATTGCTTGAGTAAAAAAGTCTATCATATTTTTGTTGTAACATACTAAAAGCACATCAAAATTTTGCTCATATTAAATTCACGTTGACACGTTTTTCTTTCACACGAATTTAACTATAGACGGTGATCAGTATATAATCGTTATATTCATTAGGTCTGTATATTAAGCTGTATTATTTATTTTAAACTGCATATGAATGCTAATGTACAAAATGTAAAATAAACCCTTTTTTGCAATTATATGCCTGTATATTATTATTGAATTAAACTCGTATGTGTATATACCATAATATAGAAAATGAACATTTGAATTCAAAACAAGTTTACAACTTAATTAGTCAATCTGATATTTTATAAAATTATTTGTTGTCTACATCTTAAAATGCTGTGGCGACAATCTCCAACCGTGCGAATGTATGACCGCAGACTATTAATTGTTTGCGATTGGCCTTAGAGGAACGACCACTCACCTCTATATATACAAGTACGCTATATGGACTGGCTATACACAATGACATAATGAGGAGATTTAACTTTCGCCACTATGGCGCTGACAGCCGAAGTGAACGTCCACTAAATAATAATAGAGAAAAGACAGTGTGACGAAATATGTCGATAAAAGTTCTGTGACCACGCTTATCCCTAACGTCTATTCTATTTATGTATTAATGTAATGCCATACAATAAAACAATGTATCAATTATATCTAGGCTTTGGACGAAAGCTGTATACCTCATATATACAACCAAGATTGACGTTACGTTGATAATTCTACGTTTACGCCATCTTGCGCGTGCTTGCGTCATCCACCAGCGCCAGCCGCCCATAATGGCAGCCCCTCCTAAGTTGCGGATTGTGCCCTTTTCTTTCAGATAAGCCGTTCCAGAAACGCAAGGCGCACTGCCCCTCGCGGCTTCGAACTCCACTTGCCCAACGAACTCCCCGAGCCCGATATGTGGAGGCAATGGAGCCGGGAAAGAACGAGCAATCCGAGGCACTAAACCTCACCAAAGTAGCGAAGAATAGTATAGTGGCGCATCGTTAATCGTCATACCAATACTCCTATTTCCTTGCGACTCCTCAACTGCAGTGGTAGATAAAATAAACTCGCCTCATTATGTCATGGAGCATGAAGTCCTCCTAACCGGCTAGAGCGATTTTTACGAAATTTTGTGTTTAGCCAATAGCCAGTCCGTATATAGAGGTCATTGGTAACAACATACGTATATACCTAAAGTATTAAAAATGTTAATTATACTTTTACTTATGTCGATGCGACAATTATGTGTTTGACATTGAATTGAAAATTTTAAAATGAATTCGTAACATATTTTTACTCGTAACGTATATTTACTGGTTTCGCAATGTAGGCGCTTATCTAAGAACGGATTTTACTAAGACCCATAAAAAATTCTTGATATTTTTTTATATACACGTTATTTTCGTCTATTATCGTACGCCCAGCGAAGGTAAGAAATAAGTAAAAAATAGGTGCTATAAATTAAATTTAGAACATTCATAACGAGTTAATATTCCAACTTTAATTTATAGTATCTATTTTTTACTTATAAAAAGCCAATGTTTGACTGCAACCTACTTATATTTTAATGATTTATTTATTTTCAGTTGCTGTCATTATATAAATCAATAAATAACCTCGCTGAGCATCCACACCTAAGCTACCCTATTCCTCCAAAGCGTGGGTGCTCAGGCTGCCCCGCATATTCGTAGGGGGGGGTCTAAATTCCCCTCGTGCCTAAACCTACTCGGGGTAAATGGAGCAATAAGTCAAAGGCGCCCCCTGCCACGCTATCCGTGAATTTCCGTCCGTGCAACACCAGGGGACTTCATTAAAACCTTAACGCCATCCACTACCATCTGGAAACGGCGAAGCTGATATGGCTGATAGTTCGTATCTCTCTCGCGGTACAAATTAGAACACTCCTTTGTGCCCCGGTTTGGAGTTTGCGTGAAGTTCAGAGAGGACATCTGTTTTCGACGCTTCGCCGGCCTTGAAGGTATGGAGCTATACATCTTATGGCTGCGCGTGGACATTTACGGCCACATCTCCGTGTCTACGGGTGCCTCTTTAGATCCCATAGCGGCAATGCCGATACAGACCGACTCATCAACCACGTCCAAATGTCTGCAGATCCCGTGCTACAACAGGTGCCATCAGGAGATATCGTAATGCTTGGTGATTTTAACGCCCACCACGCTGAATGGCTTGATTCTCGTTTAATCGATCACGCGAGTAAATCTACTTATGATTTTGCTTTGGCTTATGGTCTGACACTACTGGTTACCTCGCCTACGCGGATCCCAATGGAAGATCATGTACCTTCCCTGTTGGATTTTCTGCTGACCTCTCATCTAGACGTATATCAGGTCTCGTCGCCCCTCTTGGCTCATCAGACCATTGTCTGATCCGGAATACGGTGTCACTCACGCTCACATCGAGGTTGCGTTCTACAAGTTGCCGCCGTGTTTGGAATTATAGGTCAGCCGATTGGGATGAGATACGATCTTTTTTTAACATCCTACTTTTGGAAGTGGGTTTTCATTCTCACCGGATGATCCCAGTGTTGTTGCTGATTCTGTCACTGATGTGGTGCTATAGGGAATGGAAATTTTTATTCTATAATCTGTGTAGGTACACCATGACTGGGTTCTGAACCCAGCCATGGTTTAGTCGCTCTTGCAAAATTGCGAAAAGAAAAGCGTGGGCTCAGGCATCAACGTCTCGGAATGAAAATACCAGCACTCTTAAAAAGAAGTATAATTTCGCCTCCACGTCCTTCAAAAGTGTCATTTTCAAGGCAAAGTCAGAGCACAGCGGCAGATTTGGCAAAAAACTAGTTCGTCTTACTTCGGAAACACGAGCATTCAGGGATATCCATATCCAAGGGAATTTTTGTCAGCCATCTCTTCCATCTCTGCACAGGGAGGACGGCTCATTGACCCATGCCGCAAAGGACAAAGCCGATCTACTGGGCTCTTTCTTTGCATCTAACTCGACCCTTGATGACGGGAGGAATACACCGCCGACGGTCCCGCAGTGTGAGCGCTCACGCAGGATGTGCAGTTAACCCAACGCTCGGTGCGTAGAGCACTCCTCTTCCTGGTCATCAATAAATCGAGTGGGCCTGATGGCATCCCTCATATTATGCTGAAGACGTGTGCTACGGACTTGGCACCGGTTTCAAGGCATCTTTTCCGACACTCCTACTACCTAGGCTTAGTCTCGAAATCATGGAATACAGCTTTCATGCACCCAATCCCTAAAAAAGGTAACTGCTCTGATCCGTCTGACTATAGGCCTATCGCTATCACCTCCTTGTTCTCTAAAACAATGGAGTCCATTATTAACAGCCAGCTCATGCGTTACCTTGAGGAATACCAACTGATTACTGATCACTAGTATGGTTTCCGTCGCAGTCGCTTGGCTGGTAATCTTCTGGGTTACCTTACTCGTAAATAGGCGGAGGCAGTCGAGTCCAAGGGCAAGATGTTGGCCGTTAGTTGAGAAATAGTGAAGGCCTTCGATCGGGTTTGGCACAAAGCGCTTCTTATGAAGCTTCCTTCATATGGGCTTCCCGAGAAATTGTGCAATTGGATCACCAGTTTTTTTTGCAGATAGGAACATCAAAGTCGTAGTAGACGGTGCATGCCCCAATTATAAGCCCATTAACGATGGTATCATACAAAGCTGCGTGCTATCACCAATGCAGTATCTTACGTATATCAATAACATGTTGCAAACCGGTAACATTCACTGCTATAGCGACAGCACTGGATATGCTTTATACACCCGCCATGCCAATATTTCTCGGGAAAAAGTCGTCGAGTACCGGGAAAAACCTGTGTCTGAACTTGACTAAATATATTCCAGTTCAATCACCAGAAGACACAAGTTTGCGCGTTTACCGCTGAAAAGAACCCCTTTATCGTATCTCCTCAGTTTCAAGGCACTCTCCTTGTTGCTTCAATCGGTATCGGAATCTTCGGCATCGACATATCGAGCGACGTGCAGTTTGTTCACTTGTTCACTTGGATAGAAGGCGAAATTGGCCACTAAAAAGCTTGGCGTGCTCAGAAGTGCGAGACAGTATTTCATACCGGCACATCGCTTAAAACTTTACAAGGACAGGTTCGACCGCACTTGGAATACTGCTCCTATTGTAACGGTCTCCCCCCTCTCATAATAATAAATATATAAAATACTAAATGTATTATATTCCCCTTTATATTAAAAATTATATATATGTGACCAGGATTAATAAATTATGTTTAGATCTTTCTAAATGATCTTTCTAAAGGTTTAATAATAGGCCGTTTGTAATATTTTGGCGTGATCGTCTTAGTTAGGACCCTTATTTACGTTGTGTTTGTTTAGTAACTTAGTTCTTTTAGGTGTCTTTTGGAAGAATGAACATCCACTAGAGCAATTGAAAGCTGTTGGTAGTGCCTTATAAGCTAAGTGAACCCCGTTCACGAAGACAGGGCTCGAAAAAAGGTTAAGAACATAAAACGTCCCTATTCCACTTGCATCAGGTTTACATTATTAATTATCCCTTCCCGCTCGGAAAAGGCTCAAAATATATTTATACAAAATACCCGATACAAGGGCTTCGTCTCTCCTACATTTATTTAAAAAAAATGTAGGGGAGGTACACGGCCCCACACACGCCGTGCACGGTGAGTGCCAACCATTTTGATGCACTCCCCCCCGAAGGGAAAGCTAATTCGGGAACTGGACCGTAGTCCACAGCAAAATAACTGGCGAACCAGTAAAAGAGGCTTGGCCCCTTGCTAGTGCGTAAGCACAAACATCGACCGAAGTCGCGCATGTCAATGCGTGTAAACGCCAAACAGAATACGAACGAATCCAGCCAGAGTGAATGTACGTCACACGGTTTAGGCAAATAGGCACACTGGCCGTAAACCCTCCGTGAGCGCCACCACCTGCCAGACCGCCGCTCCTGCAGACGTGATGTAAGTGTATGGCATCACCACCAATTGCATGATCAGCACGGCTACTAGCCGCAGAGCGTGTCATGAGTCTACTGCTCACCTCAAGGGAATGGGGTCCCACGTTGTGCGGCTTTCGGCCGCAGCCTTGAGAGTCTCCTCAGATCCTCCCGCCAGCTACCACCCGCATGAGGTCGACACATATGCTCCACCAACCAATACAACGGCAGATATAGCCAAAAGGCATTTATAAGATAAGAGTAATAATTCGCCATCAGAAAGGGTTTGTGTCACTGACGTTGAGTAAATGCATTTTCGATCATGTTTGTCTCGCCCACCAACAAGTTGCATTCAATCATTCAAAGGTGGGAAAGTTACAGAGATATAATATTATGTTGTTATATAAAACATCGTGGAGGGCAGACAGTCTGCAGCCCCGCTATGAAGGGACCCGACTTGGGCAAAGCTACTTAGGTGTGAGTCAAACCAAGACGCAGAGAACGCCATTGAGAATAGCGTCCCACCAAACAACCATCGCAGAGACGCAATGCTGCAGAACGCAACAAGCATCAATACGACTATCGTCGGGCTTACACCATCCCAAGGTCCCCCATACATCCCAGCAGACATCACCACCCGCATACCTCCATCGACCAGAACCACAAGAGAGCGTCGAATCAGGCGCATCAAACCCGCAGATCCATCACAAGACGCAATACCGCAAGTAGCAGTAAGCATCAAAGCAACTATCATACGGGTGGCACCCCCTCACAACACACCCACATGACTCTTATCGACTTTGGTAACAAAGTTGGTATTGTTGTTATATAAAAAATATCACCAACGTATCATAGTAGCACGCTACTAAGACGCCAATGAACAAAACTCCACGTATCATAGCGCTAATGCACTAAGACATGTAGTTGAGTATGCCTGTTACACTTAAAAGTACTACCAAACACACTCATCATCCCAATCCGAAAGATAGACGACACATCGCTATGCGCAACGACGTCGCCCACAAACGGTATGGGTGTGCGATGTCCACGGGAAAGCCGTATTGCTACAACAAACCCGCTTACCACCAGCACTAAGATGTTAATTGTATACCTCCATCGACCAGAACCACAAGAATGCGTCGAATCAGGCGCAGCACACCCGCAGATCCATCACAAGACGCAATACCGCAAGTAGCAGTAAGCATCAACGCAACTATCATACGGGTGGCGCCCCTCACAACACACCCACATGACTCCTATCGATTTTGGTAACAAAGTTTTTATTGTTGTTATATAAAAAATATCACCAACGTATCATAGTAGCATACTACTAAGACGCCAATGAACAAAACTCCACGTATCATAGCGCTAATGCACTAAGACATGAAGTTGAGTATGCCTGTTACACTTAAAAGTGCTACCAAACACACTCATCATCCCAATCCGAAAGATAGACGACACATCGCTATGCGCAACGACGTCGCCCACAAACGGTATGGGTGTGCGATGTCCACGGGAAAGCCGTATTGCTACAACAAACCCGCTTACCACCAGCACTAAGATGTTAATTGTATACCTCCATCGACCAGAACCACAAGAATGCGTCGAATCAGGCGCAGCACACCCGCAGATCCATCACAAGACGCAATACCGCAAGTAGCAGTAAGCATCAACGCAACTATCATACGGGTGGCGCCCCCTCACAACACACCCACATGACTCTTATCGACTTTGGTAACAAAGTTTTTATTGTTGTTATATAAAAAATATCACCAACGTATCATAGTAGCATACTACTAAGACGCCAATGAACAAAACTCCACGTATCATAGCGCTAATGCACTAAGACATGAAGTTGAGTATGCCTGTTACACTTAAAAGTGCTACCAAACACACTCATCATCCCAATCCGAAAGATAGACGACGCATCGCTATGCGCTACGACGCCGCCCACAACCGGTATGGGTGTGCGATGTCCACGGGAAAGCCGTATTGCTACAACAAACCCGCTTACCACCGGCACTAAGATGATATGTCTAGGACACATCGGTTAGCGAGTCCAAGTTTACCTCGGACCAATTGCTCGTGAAGCAGCACACACGCCACCATAATATTCCTTTTCAAGTCCCTAATAAGGACTAGTCATTTTGCTACAGTACTAGGAGCAGTCGGTCACCCGACCACCCCATACAATGCTTATGCATCAAGGAGACCTTCAATAATAATGCTTTTGTATCATAGACCTTACTTTCATAAGTCATTTATATATAGGGTTCGAACCCACAACCCTACTATTGTAATGCATATTAATCATAGAGACCTTCTATAGTATTGCTTTTGTATCATAGACCTTACTTTCATAAGTCATTAATATATAGGGTTCGAACCCACGACCCTACTATTGTAATACAAATTCATCATGGAGACCTTCTATAGTATTGCTTTTGTATCATTGAGTTCAATATCACAAGTCCCCAATATAGGACTAGTCACTGTGCTACAGTACTTCAGGCAGTCGGGCTCCCGACCACCCCATATACATGCACAACTGCAGGCATGTACCTCCGACAGCTTCCTCCATACAAGACATCTATACGTGAACACCTTCCATAACTTAGGAAAATTTTCTTTAATACATGAACTCCTTCAACAAATTTCCTTTCATCTATACGTGAACTCCTTCCACAACTTAGAAAAATTTTCTTTTATACACGAACACCTCCCATGACTTAAACAATTTTTAACAAATTTTCTAATTATCTTATAAACGTTATTTAACTTAATTTTATAATATTTTTTGACTTGTATTTCTATTATTTATCTTATTTTAAATATTTTTTTCAAGTTTTTAAATAAATTTATTTATTACGAAAAACAATAATTTTGCCTTTAATTTACTATGTTATTGGGATAATGTCTGAAATATATTAACTTTATGTTTATTAATTTAACTTAATTGCTTAATATATATCTTTTAAGACTATTTTTGACGCCCCTTTATATTGAATTTAATTATTAATAATAATATTGGGCCGTCACACTATGTATGGGCTGAGGCTCCCTAGTGCCAGCTCCTTCCATTTGATTGCATCCAGCGCAGAGCTGTTCGAATCGTCGGCGACCAAGCTCTTTTCGATCGGCTTGACGAACTTGCAATGCGAATAGATGTTACATCTTTTTGCGTATTTTATCACATCTACCACGGGGAGTGCTCTGAGGAATTGTTCGGACTAATTCCAGCCGCACAATATCACCATCGTACATCGCGACAAAAGTCGCGATACCATCCATATCATCTGGATGAGTGGCGGTGACAACTTCCTTGTGAAATCAACCACCACAAAATACTTTTACGGACCGATATGACTTAGAGACATTTAAGAAAAGAGCCTACTCCTTTTTAAAAGGCCGGCAATGCGGCTGTAATTCCCCTGATGTTGCAGTTATTCATAGGCGGCGGCAATCACCACCAATCAGGTGGGCCGTATGCACGTTTGACCTCTCTCCTATAAAAAAAGTCTCTGCTTCTTTACCGCTTGCCAATTTGAGGATTTTTCCAAATATGGGAAATGTCTTTGTTTACAATGGATTTTTAAGCTATTGCATAGCTTCTATCTTAATACCGAACCGACCGAATCCAGAAATTCCGTAACGAAAAAAAACCTCACGCTCCCCACTCCGACGGGCACGGAGGTGTGGCGTTGAAAGCCGTGCATCGTCTAACGTCGTTTCAGTTCGGCAGACTTCGGCACTCGGCAGACTTCGGCACGGTGTTTGTGTGCGTGCGTCTAGACGTATGCGTGTACACTAGCTGCTAACTCAATGATAAAAATTCCTGAATAACCTACATGTATTATAGATATTAAAAATATTTTAAACAATATTAACTTCTCATTTATTCAATAAGAGAAAAAAATTGTTTTCTTATCGGTCACCACGGTCAAAAAGTGTAACTTGTCAAAAAACTTTGTCAAAAAGTGTAATAATTATAATTGCATAAGTTGATAAAAAATGGTATGCAATAGCTTTACCGCGGCAGTCACCGAGTGCCACACGTACTTTTTTTAATTTTTATGATATATTATGACATTGAATAAATATTCGAACCTAGATTTTGTCGGTGTTAAGATTATTAATTAAGGTATTATTAATTTAGATATTACGGCAGCTTGTTCTTCTATCGCAATGATGATGGTGGATGACATATTTGATGAGATTGACAAACGGAGATTAAATTACTTTCTTAGTAATATTTATGTGTAAATCAACCTTAATAGGTAAATGTACTGGACTAGGATATTAAATTATAGGAATTGCAATTCTTATTTAATGACAAACACAATAATAATAATAAATATTTATTACTTAATCTGTTAATATTCTTTTTTTTTAGAAAACTTGATGGATTTGTAGCTATCAAATAAAAAGCATACGTTCGAGCGTGAGTGCTTACGTTCATACGTATAAGTATCCGTTCTTTAATATAGACCACCTACTTATTTCTCTACGTACTTACATATTTTAAATGGTAAGTATGTAGTAAAATTAAATTTATATAAAGAAATAGTACTGGTAAGGTTATACTAAAATAGTTTTTTATGCTGTAAGTGATGCGAGAACCGCCAAACACAGAAAACCTTTGAAAAAATGTAAGCTGATTTACCGTGTCTGGTCAGGGGTCTCTCTTGTTCACTCAACCGGCAAATAAAGGCGACCAGACAAATGTTCGCAAATTGACTCAACGTTTTTCACAGTATTCCATATTTTGACTTAAAAGAGTGTCTAAATTACACAACTTGGGAAATATATGTGTATTTTCATAAAAGATATATTAAATTGAAACAAGAATGAAAAAAAATTGTAACTATGTTTAATTTTTAAATATCGGCATTAGTATAAACTGAAGAGCATTCTTGACCAGAACATATAATGAAATATAGTGTTTATCAGAGATTAAATAATACAATAAATATTTTTATGCGTAATTATTGTTTAAATATGATTTATTTTATTCAATATAAACATAGAAAAATGGGAAACAATGTTATACTAATGCTTCATTATTAAGCTGAGCGGTATTAAGATGGTACAACGACCGAATAAAGCTAAGATTACAAGTTAACCTCATGTTCGTAGAAAACCCCAATGATAAAGCATCTCAGGAAAATCGAGCTCAAAGAGGGTGTACTAATCCCTCTTTAGCAAAAACGTTTCGTCCCAAAAAGTGATGGTTGGCTCATGAGGGACGGATCTTCATTATCCAAACGTGTATGCAGTTAAGCCTAGGACCCGAACATTACTTAGCTGTTTAATAGAAATTAAAAAAATGTAATCATGCGAACTAACTTGCTCGTGATAGATTGAAATATAAAGCCTGTAATATATATTATAGTTTATAATAACTGATGGTTATCGTTATTTACTGTCTAAGTATAGTCAGTTCAAAAGTATATACTTTTTTCTTTTAAAAAAAGGAATAATAAATAAAATTAAAGGAATTTACTAATTCTTAAGGTTTGTGTATATTGCCTAAAATTGGAAATGGACATTTGAACATATCATATATTGTGTTTCCTTTTTTGAAACTTGCCTTGACTATTAAAAATAAGTTTCTTTCATACTATAGATAACAAGCTCCCATTCTAGATATCAGATACCATGCTTCGTTAACGCTGTTATCCGGTTGTCAAGAAAAATTAAAAAAAAAAAAGTTTGTAGTGTTTGACAGATGGCAAATTAACCAAAATAAATATTACAAACACACCCAGCATACGCTATTTTTTCGGGATGTAATTGTTCTATTTTTTTTTGTTATTCCTGGTTCGTTACACTGTGTAAATTGTGTGTTATTGAAATAAATAAGATTATTTTCTTGTTATTTTCATATAATAAATTTGTTGCTCTTTTTTGCCATTTGCTTCACAATCCCCGCCGGCGGCGTTACATACAACGTTGCGAACTGTTAACTTTAATTGGTGAATTAAAGCTGAGTGAAAACAATTTTGGTGCAAATAAATTTATATTTTTTTGTATTTTAGTAAAGATGAATGGTATTGCTTTTAATCCTATCAATTTTTTTCCAATTTCAACGTCATGTACCCAAAGTATACATCGCATTATCAGTGCGACGGTCTGGGTTTGATTCGTTCCTAGCGTTGTATTAACTTTACTATTTGAAATATTTCATGTTTTCCAGCAGTAACTTATAGAAGAGGCTTTTATTATAGAAGAGGGGGCAAGCAAGCATACGGTTTATTTATCTCAACTTCCGCCATACATTAACAACTGCAACACCGGGGGAATGGCAGGTATGTTACCGGCTTTAAATAGGAGTAAGCTCATTTATTGAAGGTCCGTTAGTCAGATCGGTTGTCCGAAAAATCGCCGGTAGTAGCCGATTTCACAAAGAAGTCGTGTGATAAAGAGAACTCCTAGTAATTAACACAGTGGTGGACCGAAAATCTTCTAAATGGTATGAATGATATAAAAAAGTCTCTGAGCACTCGCTGTAATAAGTACTCTAGAGCAGCTGCAGGGACGATACGATAAAAAGAACTTCGTCGTCGACTATTCGGGGTGCTCTTCTCAGGCTGATATAGAAAAATACAGGAATGCCTGCAAAATACATTTTTACATATGCTAGGCGGTAAATGAAAATATAGCGGACAAACCTGAATGCATGAGAAATAAAACAATTCATGGACATGTGAATTTTGCCAACATGCAATTAGGGCAGCGCGGTGGGCTAATTACTCTACAACCCTCTCAGATATAAGAGTAGGCCGTTGTCCAGCCGTGAGAAGTGGATATATAAGCGGTAACTTCACGTAACGACATATTTTTTAAAGATAAGAATATATGGATATGATGAAAAGAACTAAGTGCTTTTAAATATAATAGTAAATATACTAATGCTTACAAATTCGAAGTGCAGAAAATGTTTTAACCTGGATAAACAGCTCCACACCGGGACAACTCATGCACAGAATAGTAGCGTGAAATAAGAGCATAATTTTTATATGTTGTAAATCGAAAACCCTTTTACTGGAAACGATTCATAACGTCTCATTTCTCTGGAGAAACAGCGTGAATGAATTTTGATTATTAATCGAAAATGGATGTAGGTAGCTATATGACTTTTTACTGCGAGCTCGTTTGTAACCCTTACTTTTCGTTCTATAAAAATAATTTAAGTGTCAAAAGTGAACTTTATCATTTAAAAATAAACTCAACTAGTGCTAAGATGTTGACGTTGCCATTTATAAATTATTTAAAAACTATAAACTAATAAATAAGTAACATTTTTATACAAAATAAATGCCTTGCACACAATGCCAATATGAAAAGATTTTTAGAAATACTTTGTGAACCTTTAATAATTTATATTTCCATTGGGATCAGAACCCAGACCGAGCCCGGAGATACACAATGGACAACTAAATTATCATACCATTACACCAAACAAAAGTTTTTTATATTTCCAGAGATTTTAAGATTTCACTTAATATCGTGGTTAGCATTTGTGTTTTAACACAACAAAATAAAAATGCTAATAAAATAAAAGTACAAAGACTAAAGTCTTTGTTACTTTTATTAGGTCATGTTACTTTTAATATTGAACGAAATTTATTGATATTCAAAAATAAAGAAGCAAAAAAATTTCATTATTTTTTCTATCAATATTATGGCTAAGGGTAGAACTTGTATCCTGCCTAGGAGTCTGTCTTGATTAATATCATCCAGCAAAATACACCTACTCATGTGTTTCGCTTTAAAGGGTAAGATAGGCGGTTTAATTGCAGACAGTAAGAAATTTAAGCGTAGTCCTCACGGTTGCTAAGTGAATGAGTTGCCATCTTTTAGTTTGAAATTGGATTCTGGTGTCCATTGCCTGCACCATAGAATACTGCCACTAACATGTCAATTCACACCTACAAAATCAAAATTTCTGTACGAGCTGCTGTGTTGTACAACCTAAGAAGTTGATAGAAATGATAAAGATTTCAACTGATTATGTAAATTATTCTGATATTATTGATAGCGAGTACAGTGTGCGACGGCGAATGATTGCGTACTGAATTGATGAGAATGAAAAATGATACAATAAGGTAAAAATTCTGATGTGCAGAAATGTGCGGTTTGTCAAGACTGTACATGCTGCGGGGTGAGAGGGAGAATAGATGATAATTAATAGGTGATTACAAAATGATACAAATAGACAATGATGATGATAAAACAAAAATTTGCTTATAAATTTCAATTAAAATACTTATAAATTTCACGCTTCACTACACTGCACTAAGATCACTAAAACGTTTGCAAACTGTAGTAGACTTAGACTTATCCAGTGCGCGTGCACTCAGTTTACCCGATGAGGTAATGGTGATACCGCAGGGCTCAACTGATGCAGCTTGCTATGTGTTAGGGCTCGTACTAGTGAACTGTACATTCATGCTAACTAATCTTTTGCTTTGAGAGGGCGCTTGTATAAGTGCGGTGCATCTGCAACGTAGGTTCCACAAAGCATATAATGCTGATGCTAGTATAGCTGCTCCAAGTAGAAGGTAAATAACCACATATTGATGTAGATCGTAGTTTGGTAACTGATCTGCCAACTCTGTGTCAGCGTCACTTTGTTTTCAGTTGCTATTTTCGGTGTCCAATACTTGACAACTAATTTCGATTCGCCTCATTTTCTAACTGGTCGAACTTCTCTAACCACTGGAGAGGAATTAATAGGTTAATGATATCATTGATTGAAGGTATGTCTAAAGTCGGGCTTGATATTATAATTTGTGACCTGCTTTCTGTGTGAAAATATTGTCAATGTTGCACTTTTAATGGAACATCCGTCCTTGAAAATGATAATACCGGCCTTGCTAAGTTGTTTCACTGTAACATGATGCTCGCATATTATTCTTATAGTGATTTGATTACAGCAGACTAAAAATTCACTAATTTGTTCAGGCGTTAATAAATAAATATCAAACTGCCCATGGTGGATGTCTGTGATGATCTCCACCAACGTTTCTTGAACTTTTTTTTTGATTGGCCAAAATGTTGTTTGTTATCATATATATTGGATAAATTCATTAATGATTTCTTCGGTCTGAATTTCTTTTTCTATGATGTTTGCTTTTTTTCTAGCTCTATGATATAGCAATTGAAGACCTTGTGATGATTGTTTATAGACTTTTCAATTCGACTCAAAAGGTTGTATTCAGCTTCAACTACGGATGTTTGATTTTTCCATAGAAGAGCGAGATGTTTCTAATTTACCTTGATTAGATTGATGTCTTTCTCCTATTTTTGAGCGAGCACCTCGTCTAACATACCGAAAAAGCAGTGCGTTAGATATCTGACACGGTTGATAAGCCTGCGCCCTGGCTCGCCACAACTTTCATCCAAGGGCCCTCGCTGTGATTTACGGGCTCTGACAACAGGCCATGCCAGAATGTGATGGTGTCGGCCTGGCCTATACTTCTGGTCGCTCCAATGATTTATGGAGCCTCTTCTGATCACTCTGGAAGAGACGATTCTGGTTGAACCGCCTTGACCTCTCGGTAAATCTTCGAATCCGCTTCTCCCAAGCAGCGATTTTTTGCTTCAGGTCATCTATGCGTTCCGTTATTTTCTGCGCGATATCTTTGCTGCGTTAGCTGGGACAAACTGATATTTTCCCCAGCAAACGCCATTCTAACGGTGCGCACAATCCTCGGTCTATTATTACCCGATCTGAATCTTGTCAGTCTTCCGATAAGGGCCCTTGCCTTTGGGATACGGTCCGCAATTTTTTTCTCCAGACTGGGATGGCGCTGCTTCGTCTAGTAGCGCGTCCAGCCATGGGAAGTTTGGCGCCAATGATACGGCAAACTGCCACTGCGGCGCCAAAAATAATTGAGTCCGTCTCTCTAAGGTCCCGGCTGGCTTCCAAATAGGTCACCAGCATTGGGTTAAGAGCCCTCATGATAGCCCGATTTTGCTTGCTTAGGGGTATGCGAGGAAGTCGCGGTCGATTTTCGAGAGGCATAGTGCGCGTTTCCAAAATCGCCTCTTGCAATATGTTCCTAATTTGCTCTAGTTCGTGGGAAACTATTTCATTATCATCAGAATTAACCACATCTGGAAGATCCATGGCGGCTTCCACGTGTGGATGCTGGTCTGTCACCTGAGAAGCCGTGTCCCCAGCCATAGCCGATTCATCTGATGAAGGAATAGCCGCTCGTCGTTGTCGTTCAAGTTCGTCATCATCAAATATTTTCGAGCGCATGATGTACCGAACTCGGTTTGCCGGGTTTAGTTCCGTGACGGGAATAGACGGCTCCAGCTCAGCAAAAAAGCAATGCATCCAAGCCCTATATGCTATCCCCGCAGTTTCTTCCCCTTTCGCCTTATAGTACGCCCGTAATGCGTTTTCGTTCATAGTTTTTGTCCAACGCATGCAACGTGCTGCACCAGCAGCGAGTGCCGCTTGCTGAGTCCGAGAAGACTTCTGTGACGATGATGGATGCGGGGCGCTGCTAGATGATGTGCAGCTCCTCGCACTTGGCTGGCGGCTCGCATGCTGCCACGTCAACCGCCAGCTCCAGCCTCGCCCCGGTGACCCTCAGGCAGTGGTCCTATGCGCGTTCCTCTTTGTGCCATCATCGATTTTATGGGCGCCAATTAACGGGAGACGCCCAAACCCGGCATCATTTCAAGGTTCGGTCATACGAACAAACGAATCTTTGCACCCACAATGTTGTTTTTTTTCAACCCGCTTGCTAACTACGTCAAATATCTCCAATAGGGGCATTCTATGGCCTATGTTCAGCACCGGACTCATATAAGATAAGATAAGATAAGATAAGATGCTTTATTTATCAGAATATAGTACATTACAGTTGTTACAAAAGAATGTTGATCCTAAATATTCTGCCGTTTCCGGCGTACAAATATTTTCAGATAGATAATTTTTTTCGAATAAACTAGAAAACTAAGACACTAATTATTATATAGTATAAAGATACTTGCCGCAATATTTATGGAAACCAAATCTATATAAAACAATCATCAATCAATTCATAATACTTTAGTTAAAACATTTCAAAAAATTTAAATTCAGCAATTCAATAAATACAATTTGAGTCAAATTTATCATTTAAGAAGTCATTTACTGAGTAATAACACTTATTTAAAAGAAATTGAAACAATTTACTTTTAAAGATTCCTATATTCATCTTTTTGAAACAAACAGGCAATTTGTTGTAAACATGTATTGCCATACAATATACATTTTTTCGAGTAGAGTTGTATTCTTTGCTTTGGTACACACAATTTATGTATATTTCTACTAGTCCTAATTACAACATCATTGTGTTTTTCAAATAAATTACTATTTTTGTGAACAAAGATACAGATTTCGTAAACGTATAATGCTGGAAGCGGCAATATTTTATATTTGCGAAAAAAGGGGAATGCAACTATCTAATTGGTGAACTCCGCATAAAGACCGTACACATTTTTTCTGTCCACGAAAAGCTCTAATTAAATCAACAGAATTACCCCATATTATTAAACCGTAACGTAGGATCGAAGAAACATATCCATGATAGGCAGAGAGTGAGTATAGGCTGTAACGATAACGGTAACGATAATCGACGAGGTGATTATATTAGTTAGCAGTCATCAAATGTTTGTGCAATATACTATAGTCATCTCTTAAGACACTTACGGCAATATCGCTCTTGAGTACTTATATAAAATGCATCAAGTTTCATAGGGAAAGAAATAAGCCAGTCGGGTGTTGTCCAAGTGCTGCGTCGTCACCCTGCTATAATCATGGCCACACAGGTGTCACAAAGGTAAGCCGCTTACTACGACGTCTCAACGCCACTTAGTACGATACGAATGCCGACAGCAATGTTTGCGCACACTACAAACATTATGCTGCCGCTCTGGCCTCTCATCGCAGCTACCCTCTCCCTCCCTCTGAGCCGAACTTATTACTTTTTTCTCATTTTTGATATGGTATAATGCTTATGCATACCCGCCTTGCAGTGGCAAGGACGGTTTATGCTGGACTCGCACCAACTAATACCACATGGTGTAAAATAAAAGAAGTTTTATAAAGAAAAAGAAATTTATAACAAAATTATATATTTTTCTACATAAAGTCATATCCTCAGCTTGACTCATTGACAGATATTTTCGTGCCTTCTTTGACAAGTAATTAAATAAAACGATTACTATCATCAGTCTACAAAAAAAAAACGAATAATTTGTGATGAAACACTGACGCTTTTGGAATGGACAATTTGCATACAGAATAAATTTTATCTTCAATAATATTACAGAGCTTTAACCGTTTTATTATATTAAATACAATTCTAATAATTTCTCTCTTAACTCTCAGTGCTACAGTGAAAATTGAATTTCTTTTCCAATACTTGAACAATTCAAATCTATAAAGTATAACAATCTCAATTTTCTCGCAATCAGAAATTTCAATTAATAATTTATATCCTTATAAAATGAATACTTAGTTTTGAATTCATACAAATCTAGGTGGTATGACACTGTTTCTGTGTAGGAGTTCGTCTGGGTAGGTATCACCCTCTTACTTATTTTTGTCGTCAAATAGCAGGGCTTACACTACTGTGATTCGGTCTGTGATAGAGAACCAGTATAGTGACAGGCTATGAGGCATTCTTAGTCCTAGGAGGTGGCACACACTGCTTTAGCTTTCTTCGTTTGAAGTTGGCTGTAAGTTTCCATGGGCTACAGTAGCCTAAGTTGCCGACAGATGAACTGTACGTTCATTTTTATAAAAAACCTAATTCTGTTAATTACGTTTGCCTGGCTCGGCCACCCTGAATCTACTTTTAGGATGTGCACTAATTCGTTGTAATCGCCTGTTGGCGTATTTGTAGCGCTTTCATTTTCAAGGTAAGTCGGTATTTTTGGAGTAAAATGCTTTCAAAGGTGGCCATGCCAAACAAACGCTTTCAGTACGGCCCCGTCTATGTTTGAAAAACATTATGTATCAATAATCTTCTTATTTTTATGGAATGTACTCTATTGAGACGATATATTAGTAGTATGCATCGAAATAAGCTCTTAATATAAAATGATAAATTGAAGCAGACAGAAGGACGTGCTGAAAATAAATCTATGTCATATTATCAATATTTGTCTTTACAAATGGTATCCAAAACCAAAGTAAATAAATCATTTTTTTTATAGAAGAAAAGGCAAACGAGCATGCGGCTCACCTGATGGTAAGTGACTACCGCCGCCCATGAACAATGCGGTTGAACACCAGGGAAATCGCAGGTGCGTCGCCGGCCTTTTAAAAAGGAATAAGCTCTTTTCTTGAATTATGCCTCAAATAAAAAGAGAGATTTTCTCAAAATTTAGACTACCCAAATAATTGTCGTTTATTTCGACTTCGTCCTAAATTTTATTTAAAAATTGTTTGACCCTACAGGCAATCCCTGGAACTTCTTGCTAATTTCAATATCAAAGCGCGCCAAATTCCACATAACATCAAACTCGAAGAGCTCAAAAACGTCATAATATTGCAAAACCAAGTTTTCTTTTCAAAATTGAATATTTCTCGAAAAAATCAACCGATTTTGATGTAATTTAAGGCAGCCGATGTAGTTTCCTGATTATGAGCTGATTGGATTATAGAATTGGTCAAAACGAGGACGTCAAAGTAATTCCAAAAAAAACTACTTTTTGGAAATTAAAAATACTCGAATTTTTGAGGTTTTCTCGGAATCAACTGTGACGATTCGGTTTAAATTCACAGCAAATCTAAGTTCAACCCGCTTTTCGATTGGATACTCCGTTACCAAGTTTTAAGATGTTTACGTGTTTATATGCATACATACATACACACTAACACACACAAACAAACATACATACATACGGAAATCATCGCAAAATTGCCAGAATAGTTCCCCAAGACCTCGAAACGTCAAGATCTGATGAGAACTTGATTTTTAAAAACCGGATTAAAAACAATTACTTTCCCATTTTCTAAAAAAAATCATTGATTTTCATAGCGGGAAGCTAAAAAAGTTGTCGAGTCAAAAATAATGGCTGACAACTAAAAAAATGCATCCGTATTTTATTCTCAGATGACATCCTGGCTCGTGAACAGCCTTCGTCAGAAACATTCTTCGATCAATCCATCTCGGAATTTGCTACTGCCTCCCAATATTTCTATTCAACATTTACAAACTTTTTTAAAATACACTTTAAATGTCATTTTCGAAGGGCTTTGCTGGCAGCATTGACGGAATTACGCCTCAAAAATTTAAAGACATTGTAAACGCGTCTGCCGGTGACGCTAGCGGAGTACTTCTTAATGATATTACAAAACTATGTAAATTTTATGCTTTATGGTAATATCAATTGAGACGATATATTAGTAGTATGCATCGAAATAAGCTCTTAATATAAAATGATAAATTGAAGCAGACAGAAGGACGTGCTGAAAATAAATCTATTTCATATTATCAATATTTGTCTTTACAAAGGGTATCCAAAACCAATAAAGTAAATAAATCATTTTTTTTATAGAAGAAAAGGCAAACGAGCATGCGGCTCACCTGATGGTAAGTGACTACCGCCGCCTATGAACAATGCGGTTGAACACCAGGGAAATCGCAGGTACGTCACCGGCCTTTTAAAAAGGAATAAGCTCTTTTCTTGAATTATGCCTCAAATAAAAAGAGAGATCTTCTCAAAATTTAGACTACCCAAATAATTGTCGTTTATTTCGACTTCGTCCTAAATTTTATTTAAAAATTGTTTGACCCTACAGGCAATCCCTGGAACTTCTTGCTAATTTCAATATCAAAGCGCGCCAAATTCCACATAACATCAAACTCGAAGAGCTCAAAAACGTCATAATATTGCAAAACCAAGTTTTCTTTTCAAAATTGAATATTTCTCGAAAAAATCAACCGATTTTGATGTAATTTAAGGCAGCCGATGTAGTTTCCTGATTATGAGCTGATTGGATTATAGAATTGGTCAAAACGAGGACGTCAAAGTAATTCCAAAAAAAACTACTTTTTGGAAATTAAAAATACTCGAATTTTTGAGGTTTTCTCGGAATCAACTGTGACGATTCGGTTTAAATTCACAGCAAATCTAAGTTCAACCCGCTTTTCGATTGGATACTCCGTTACCAAGTTGTAAGATGTTTACATGTTTATATACATACATACATACACACTAACACACACAAACAAACATACATACATACGGAAATCATCGCAAAATTGCCAGAATAGTTCCCCAAGACCTCGAAACGTCAAGATCTGATGAGAACTTGATTTTTAAAAACCGGATTAAAAACAATTACTTTCCCATTTTCTAAAAAAAATCATTGATTTTCATAGCGGGAAGCTAAAAAAGTTGTCGAGTCAAAAATAATGGCTGACAACTAAAAAAATGCATCCGTATTTTATTCTCAGATGACATCCTGGCTCGTGAACAGCCTTCGTCAGAAACATTCTTCGATCAATCCATCTCGGAATTTGCTACTGCCTCCCAATATTTCTATTCAACATTTACAAACTTTTTAAAATACACTTTAAATGTCATTTTCGAAGGGCTTTGCTGGCAGCATTGACGGAATTACGCCTCAAAAATTTAAAGACATTGTAAACGCGTCTGCCGGTGACGCTAGCGGAGTACTTCTTAATGATATTACAAAACTATGTAATTTTATGCTTTATGGTAATATCAATTGAGACGATATATTAGTAGTATGCATCGAAATAAGCTCTTAATATAAAATGATAAATTGAAGCAGACAGAAGGACGTGCTGAAAATAAATCTATTTCATATTATCAATATTTGTCTTTACAAAGGGTATCCAAAACCAATAAAGTAAATAAATCATTTTTTTTATAGAAGAAAAGGCAAACGAGCATGCGGCTCACCTGATGGTAAGTGACTACCGCCGCCTATGAACAATGCGGTTGAACACCAGGGAAATCGCAGGTGCGTCACCGGCCTTTTAAAAAAGGAATAAGCTCTTTTCTTGAATTATGCCTCAAATAAAAAGAGAGATCTTCTCAAAATTTAGACTACCCAAATAATTGTCGTTTATTTCGACTTCGTCCTAAATTTTATTTAAAAATTGTTTGACCCTACAGGCAATCCCTGGAACTTCTTGCTAATTTCAATATCAAAGCGCGCCAAATTCCACATAACATCAAACTCGAAGAGCTCAAAAACGTCATAATATTGCAAAACCAAGTTTTCTTTCCAAAATTGAATATTTCTCGAAAAAATCAACCGATTTTGATGTAATTTAAGGCAGCCGATGTAGTTTCCTGATTATGAGCTGATTGGATTATAGAATTGATCAAAACGAGGACGTCAAAGTAATTCCAAAAAAAAACTACTTTTTGGAAATTAAAAATACTCGAATTTTTGAGGTTTTCTCGGAATCAACTGTGACGATTCGGTTTAAATTCACAGCAAATCTAAGTTCAACCCGCTTTTCGATTGGATACTCCGTTACCAAGTTGTAAAATGTTTACATGTTTATATACATACATACATACACACTAACACACACAAACAAACATACATACATACGGAAATCATCGCAAAAATAGCCAGAATAGTTCCCCAAGACCTCGAAACGTCGAGATCTGATGAGAACTTGATTTTTAAAAACCGGAGTAAAAACAATTACTTACCCATTTTTTTAAAAAATCATTGATTTTCATAGCGGGAAGCTAAAAAGTTGTTGAGTCAAAAGTAATGGCTGACGACTAAAAAAATGCATCCGTATTTTATTCTCAGATGACATCCTGGCTCGTGAACAGCCTTCGTCAGAAACATTCTTCGATCAATCCATCTCGGAATTTGCTACTGCCTCCCAATATTTCTATTCAACATTTAAACTTTTTAAAATACACTTTAAATGTCATTTTCGAAGGGCTTTGCTGGCAGGATTGACGGAATTACGCCTCAAAAATTTAAAGACATTGTAAACGCGTCTGCTGGTGACGCCAGCGGAGTACTTCTTAATGATATTACAAAACTATGTAATTTTATGCTTTATCAATCCCAATCTCTTTCCATTCTTTTATGGGGCAAGATTGTGTGCCGTCAAAAAATAACGGTATCCGTCCTATTGCCATTGGCTCCACATTTCGATGCTTAACTCCAAAATTAGCTTGCAGGCACATAATCACCTCAAGACAAAATTTCAGCCTACTCAACCTATTATTTCAATTTTGAAATCCAAGCTAAGTGTCTGGTACCTGGAAGACGTTACACGAAGGGGTATTGGCAGATGACTCGGTGATCTTATTCATATTTTTCAAAATTTCTAAAATATTGATCTGTAACCATCATCATCATTTGATAGCAATAAATGTGAAGTATTTTTATCTAATAATTTATTTAATTCTAATAGAGACACTTTAATTCAAAATTTTAATCAAATTTCTCCAGGAAAAAAGTCTGTCAGTATTCGCTATACCTGCAAAGTGCCCCGTTATTCGTTGATAATATTAAACCTAGTTTAAAAACAAAATACGATCAACTTTTAAATCACGTTGTAAATTTTATATCTGAAACTCCCACATTGCTCTTATTATTTTAAAATATTGTTTTACTGTTCCTAGATTTATACTAACATACTCCGCTCGAGTCCAGTCTGGTTGCCATATATATATATATATATATATATATATATATATATATATATATATATATATATATATATATATATATATATATATATATAGGCAAACCGGCATTATTCATTGATATGCGGACGACAGCACTAGTGATGCTTTATACACCGACCGTGCCAATATTTCTCGGGAATACCTCGATCCAGTACCGGGACAAACTTGTGTCTGAAGTCGAGACTTTCTTGAAAGAAGTCTCGGACTGGGGGCGACATACACAATTTTTGTATTACTGAACATTGATTAAAAGACTATAATATATATTATTTAATAAGCATCAGGTGGTCAGTTGCTGTAACAGAAAAAAAATTATGTCTTGTGTCCACAATAATTTTTTTTCTGTTAGCATCGCGCAGCAGCAGCAGGAATAAGACTATACTATCGGACACTGCAGCGGGAAATGGCGAGGCAACACAGATGCATTCTCAAGAAGACCTCATCCTGATGATTGCGAGAACAGTACTAGGCAAGAGAGTAAGGTAGTGGTATCCATGAGGATGCTCAGGACAGACCTCCTCAGCAACGAGTGGAAGGACAGCTTACAACATGCACAGCAGGAAGATCCGGACATCAAGCCGATTCTGAAATGGATGGCCAGTACTTCCAAGCCCAAGTGGAGCGACGTCTCAGCGATGAGTTCGACCACTAAAAGCTATTGGGCTCAATGGGACCGCTTGCTGATTCAGGATGGAGTCCTGTGCCGTAAATGGGACAATGGTCGAGGAGTCAGCTGTCGTTTTCAAATGGTTACCCCTAAAGCTAAAGTGCCGAATGTTCTACAGCTGTACCATAATGGTGGTTCAGGAGTCCATCTGGGAGTTAAACGAACTCTACTGAAGATCCGAGAGCACTTTTACTTGGTCCATTATCGTGACGATGTCGAGGATTGGTGTCGCACATGTACAAGTTGTGTGGCTGTGAAGGGACCTCAGACTCGTAGTAGAGGAGCATCGAAATTGTACAATGTTGGTGCACCATGTTGGTGGACATTGCGGAGCCGTTTTAGAAAGGCGCAAGAGGGACTACTAAGATCGTCCACGTGGATCGCCTGGCGCGCTATTATGGGGCTGATAATGCTCGGGACGAGCATTTCTTAGAAGGGGGCAGTGTTGCGCGCCTAATTTGACGTCAGGTACCCGAAACTAGCGCCATCTAGTGTCATGGACCAGAGCGAGGAGGGTTTCCTAAAAAATTTCAATCTTGACTTTCGACCAAGTGCGCCATCTAGTATCTAACAGAAGAATTAAGCTTTCTAGAAGCCCCACACTCAAACTTTCTGCGTCTGGTCGGTCGGCGCCCGTATCTACGGGAATATTCTGGATCTTCGATGTAAACGTGTATTTAAACCCGCTGCATGCCACGATCGGGGCGGTATTGAATTTGGCGAGACAAGCGAAGCTTCGGAGCGAAATAAAGTGAATCAGTGTGATTAATTATTAGTGTCTTTTAAGTTTTAATTAGTGTTTGGTAATAAAAGTGTTGATTTTGGTAATTAAATCGGCAGTTTTAATTGTCACGAATCCTAAGCTCGTAACAATATTTATACCTAAACGTTCTTTGTAAAATACTACCATTAATTGAAATAGATGGTATTATGTCATGTACATGTGCTTATTAAATAATATATATTATAGTCTTTTAACCAATGTTCAGTAATACAAAAATTGTGTATGTTGTTACTTTTTCAAATCGATTCAATTTTTAAGTTTTTGCCAATATGTCTTCCTTATTTTGATGCACCAGATGTATACAGTTTTTATGATTGATTCTCTTTATGTGAAATTATCCGGTTAACTATTTGCGGGCTGCATTCTGGATAATTTAAATTATTATTACCATTTGCTACATATTACACCTGTTATCTCATTTTATAATTTAAGTTTCTTAGAACAAATTCTAAATTCAATAACTGGGTAGCCAAATACTTAGCTAGGTTAAAATATATATATATATATAGAAGAAGAAGCAAACGAGCATGCGGTTCACCTGATGGTTAGTGACTACCGCCGCCCATGAACAGGAATTTCCTGTGCGTCGCCGGCCTTTTAGAAAGGTGTAGGTTCTTTTCTTGAAGTCGTATCCAGAAAAATTTATAAAGATGCAAGCGATGTGCCGGCATGAAGTACTGTCTCACATTGCGGAGCATGCGAAGCTTTTTAAAGGCCAATTTGGCCTTCTCCTACAAGTGACCACGAAACTGCACACTATTCGATATGTTGACGCCGAGGATTCCAATGCTAGCTGAGACAGGAAGGGGAGTGCCTTGAAACTGAGGAGATACGATAAAGGGATATTTTTTAGCAGTAAACGCGCAAACTTGTGTCTTTTGGGGATTGAACTGGACTATATTTAGTCGCCCCCAGTCCGAGTTTTTGGTTGTTTTGTTGTTAGGTTAGGTTCTTTAGTTTTTAAAATGTCGTGAAGCGACAGTTAAAAACTAAAGAACCTAACCTAACAACAAAACAACCAAAAAGAAAATAATTTATTTAAAATTTGTAAAGATATTTACAGCTTTTTTTATATAAAAAAAGGTATGAGGGTGATGATGGGCTGTAGTGATGATAGTGAATTACAATTTTAAAAAAAAAATAAAAGTTAATAAGGATAAATGAGTACGGAAACAATGTATGTACAGGCTATGCCTGTGGTAGACGCACAGCGCCTAATCTAGGTACACGCAGCGCTTGAAGTAGGCACACACAGCGACCAGAATGAGCACACACAACACCCGGAGTAGACACACACAGCGCCTGGAGTAGACACGCAGCGTCTGGAGTAGGTCCACGCAGCGTCTGGAGTAGGTACACACAGCGTATTGAGCAGGTACACGCAGCACTTAGAGTAGACACACACACACCGGAGTAGACACACACAGCGCCCGGAGTAGACACACACAGCGCCCGGAGCGCCGGAGACACGCAGCGTCTGGAGTAGGAACACGCAGCGCTTGAGACAAGCACGCACAGCGGCCGAAGATAGCGCGGGCGCTAATAGGTGGAGGCGTAGGCGTGGCTAGGCGACGACTTGAGGAGAAGGCAGAGGCTTGCAAGATCCCGAGGCAGTGCGGATAAAGCCTTTAAGAGGTGCTTCTCGTATCAAAGCTGAAGTGAGAACCTCTATTGGCCGATTCTTCGGCTTTTATACTTTTTGACGGATCTGGGATAAGAACGAGAAATTATTTGAAATTATTTAAATTAAAAGCAAATTTTTGTAAATGGCCAAGAAGAAAAGAGTATTTTTGAAGTAAAAACATCAGGCCGGTAACGATATTTGAATAAAAATTGCCATGACAACCAGATAAACAACGATGTCAAAACATGTCAAATTTTGGTTTTAGGCTCGTAATAGAGAAACGGCAAGATTTAAGTGAAAAATGAGATATTATTGATATAGGAAAAAAGGTAGTGCAACAGTGCGCACGAAGCCCGAAATTGCAGAGTTACGGAGAACTAAATAAAAGACCGAAAAAGGTAGACTCCATTGACATCGATTTAAAAAGTGCTGATAACGTGAAAATACGACGTGAAAATGATTTGTTATTGTGTTCTTATGGTTTAAAAATGTTACAGGTACCTATGGAAATAAAGGTGATGCAAAATATCCAGTTTTGAGATGAATGCAGAAAATCAAAAACAGAATGGAAAAATAAATTTAAAATAGTGTAAAATGGTATGTAAGTAGCATAACACTACAACTTCTTTCAAGAAAGTCTCGACTTCAGACACAAGTTTGTCCCGGTACCGGATCGAGGTATTCCCGAGAAATATTGGCACGGTCGGTGTATAAAGCATCACTAGTGCTGTCGTCCGCATATCAATGAATAATGCCGGTTTGCCATATATATATATATATATATATATATATATATATATATATATGATGTGCAGAAGAAACAGCGTTGGTGATAGCACGCAGCCTTGTGCAATACCTTGTAGGCTTGTAAACGGAGCATGCACAGTCTACTGCAACCTTAATGCTCCGATTTGCAAGAAAATTGATGATATAATTGCTCACGTAGCTCAAAGTGAGGAAAAGGGACTTCATCAGGTCCATTCTACTTGTTGACATCCAGGGAAAGGAGATTTTTGCGAGCACTGTGTAAACCGTACATATGGTATAGAGTACTTACACCGCGGGCAGATCGGCGGTGTGCTCACCTTATAATTGAGAGTCAAGTTTAACGCAAAGAAAGAGCCTAGCAGATCAGCTTTCTCCTATGTGGCATGGGTCAGTGAGTCGTCCTCTCTGTGCAAGGATGGAAGAGATGGCTGACACAAATTCCCTTTGATAGCTTAGGCGAGAGACTGGATAGGTACCGACAGGTACCACAGATAATGGACTAAATAGTTCCATTCACTGTAGCACCATATCAGCGACAGAATCAACAACAATGCTGCGATCCCACCATTGTTGCAAGCAAGGGTAGGATGCAAAAAAATCGCATCCTGAACTATAATGACAAATATGGCGGCAACGTGTAGAACGCAACCGCGATGGGAGCGTGAGTGACACCGTACTCCGGATCAGACCAAGGAGCCAAGAGGGCATCGACGTGATATCCGTCCAGATGAGAGGTAAGCAGAAGGTCCAACAGGGAAGGTACTTGATCTTCCACATCTGGGATCCACGTAAGTGTGGTAATCAGTTGTATCAGACTATATGCCAAAGCAAAGTCGTAAACAGATCTACCCGCATGATCGGTTAAACGGGAACCAAGCTATTCAGGATGATGGGCGTGAAAATCACCAAGCGTCACGATCTCTGCGGACGGGACCTGTCGTAGCATGGAATCTTCAGCTATTTATATATTATATTTATAGCCAGCAGACGTGGTCGATGAGTCAATCTGCGTTGGCATTACCGCTATGGGATCTGTAGAGGAACTCGTAGACGCGAGGATGGTCGTCGTTGTCTACGCGCAGCCATAGGATGGACAGGTCCGTACCTTCAACGCTTCCCAGATGTCGAAAACAGATGTCCTCTCTGATGTACACACAAACTTCAGCCCGGGGCACAAAAGAGTGTTCTTATTTGTACCCCGTTTAGGAGAGATACAAAGTATCAGCCGGTGAGGACACCTGTGTCTCGGTCAGAAAGAGCAATCCCGGCTTCGCCGTTTCCGTATGGTACTGGACAGTGTTAAGGTTTGAGTGAAGTTCCGTGATGTTGCGGAAATTCACTGATAGCGTGGCAGGGGGCGCCTTTGTACTATTGCTTTGTTTGCCCCGAGCAGGTTTAGTTTCAAGAAAAATTTCGCCCCCCCCCCCAGAATACGCGAGACAGTCTGTGCACTGTCGTTTAAGAGGAGTAATGTAGCTTGGGCGTGGGTGCTCAGCGAGGAATACTCCATCACATGGGTGCTGGTACCCTCCTGGGGTTGTGTTATATTTAACCGCTACCATCTCAAGGGCAGGGAAATATTGGGCCTCCGACCACCTGCACTTACCAGATGAAATTCGGAAGCAGATATTCTACTTTACGCTAGTCTTTTGTAAGGTCATGGTACCACTCCAGTTCAAGCCAGACCATATGTGCAACAGCAGAAGCTGGCACGTGGCTCTACCATTGTTAATCGAAGAGTCGAATAGGCGCCCCGGAAAACCATAAAGTAGTTGATTGCGTGCTTCACACAGTCACATTACAGCACAGCAACCTAACGAGGAGAATCAACGCAGGGGCCTGGCGCCGATTGTGACGCTACATTACGAGAGAAATAATGAATGACTTTTTTTGTTTTCTATAATCTTTCACTACATTATATCCTCCATTACATCCAACTTCTATCTTTACGCGGAGAATTTACAACTTTATTGTCACTTTTCGGTGCGTGATAATTATGGAAATGTTGCTGTAGCCATAAATTCGTGTTTGAGCCTAGTTAGTAAATCATATTAAACTCCTTTGGATTCTCAATTAATACAACCAAATTAAAAAGGAAGAAAGGCTATTTATTTAAAAAAAAATGTTGAACCTGCAGGCCTCCCCTGGAACTTCCCGCTATATTCGGTCTCAAAGCGATCGACAAATATATAATAAAAATAAGTTAGCTCAATACATCAAAAACGTTCCGAGCAGAAATTTCGAAGTTATTAAAAAAAAAACACTTTTTTAATTTATTTTGGCAACGATAACTTTTGAACCGATTATCCGATTTTGATGTCATTGGTGGAAATTAACGAAATATTTTAAGAAAATTAATAACGCTTATTATAAAAATAAACAAATAGAATTTAAATTCAAAAGGTATGTGAAAAAAACACTTTTTTCGAAATTTTTATTCATCGATATCTCTTCAACGCAATAAGTAGTTTGCAGCAATAGACGTCATTTTCTATCTATAAAAGCTGATTATATTTTGAAATTGATCGTTACATCTGTTCAGAGCACACGTGCACACGAGCACACGTGCACACGTGCACACGAACACACGTGCACACGTGCACAAGAGCACATGTGCACACGAGCACACGTTCATACGAGCACACGTACGCACTAGTACACGCACGCCACACACACACACACACACACACACACACACACACACACACACACACACACACACACACACACACGTATGTCACACACACACGCATGTGTGTGACATACACCAAAGAGAGAACCAGAGAGAGATACAGACATAGTGATATCCTCATAGGAATAGTCAGAATATCTTCCTAGGACCTCAAAACGTCGAGATTTGATGAAATCATGAAACTCGATTTTCGAAAACAGGGATGAAACAATTAAATTCACGATTTTTGTAAAATCATTGATTTTCATAGGTGGAAGTAAAAAGTCTTGAGATGTCTAAATAATAGTAGTCAGAGTGAAGTTTCAATTGGTTAAGATGTCAGGACGTCTATACAGTCTCAAGGTGAATAGTTTAAACGAAGAATATCAGTCACAAAGAAAAAATAAATGATATTATTTTGCGTATCTTATTTAGAATACAGTAAGAAAAGTGTATGAATAGAATTCTTTTTATTAAATGTAGATTACAATGAATACTTATTCGAAATCATCTATAGTTTTTCCATATTTTTTACCCTATGCCATTTCGTATGTTTTGTATTTTTAAAGGTATTTGTTATAATAAAATTTCTTTACTATTATGTTTTTCTCCTATAAAAAAGATATAGATTGGTTTGTCCTATAGTTTTTATATTTATATATAGGTATATACGTTTTAACTGTATATTTTCTGGTTTTACAAGTTATATTTTTAAAGCATATAAGTTACGTTTTGTTATCAACTCCTCAAACAGTTGCACTTGGCTTGTAATTGAGAAGGACATAAAGTCTAAGACCCCAAGCCGCCACTCGGTTATTGTCTTGAACTATTCATAGCAAAAACATTTTAAGATTAATTGGAGTGGTGATCTTTATTATATTATATAATATATTTATATGCTTACAACGTACAATACTTTCTTGGAGGAGGTCGTTCAAAAGTGGACTTGTGAAGGGTTGTAATGATGATGATGAAGATGATGATAATTCAAAAGTACATGAAATTTTTTCAGCTTTGGATTTTTCTTGCGATAAAATTGAATATGAAAATAGGGTATTTTATTCCCTTTCGCTTCTCGGTATTATGCTTATAATATTGCGTAGAAATGAGCCAGCCACTGTTACTAAAATACGTGACTGTTTTATACGATGACGGGTTTTTGTCTTTGAGAATTAATATTTTAAAGTATTAAAGTACAGAATCGCACTATGTATGTAGACATCATAACTACGGTACGGTATTTCTTATTTGTTTCTTGGTTATTGTGAAGTATTAATCCTATTTTCAACCGACTTCAAGAAAAAGGAGGAAGTTCTCAATTCGTTGGAATCCTTTTTATGTATGTTCACCGATTACTCGAAGACGTCTGAACCGATTCGGAAAATTCTTTTTTTGTTTCAAAGAGTCTATACTTCCTAGCTGGTCCCATTAAAATTTTATCGAAACTGGCCAAACGGTTTTTTACAACAATAAAATATTTTTTATTTATATAGAAGTTTTTAATTTAACCATTTGTAATATATTTTTTTATTAAAAGAAAATATTTACAATTTTATTGATATGCCACAGTAAACTATAAAAAATCTATCAAGACAAGTGTATGCTATATATTAGTTTCCGCCTTAATATTTGTTAGAATGTTAATAGAATTTTAATAATGTACTCCAGACAGAACTCCGGACACGGCGACCAGTTTCAACGGAGAGTAACCATCTTTACAAGACAGGATTTTAGTGTCCAAAAGTATGTGCAACCACTCTACATTCCTTATTCTTAATCTGATGGGACCGCAATCCAACACGCTCGGAGAGACATCAGGTGCAGCACCAACAGCTTAATGTGCTTTCCCAAGCACGGGCTCCGACTTCTGGCTTCGGGCCTCTACTAAGAAGTTCTTGGCATAAAAACTCAGTAACTGATTTTTGGAATGACCTGCGATTAGAACCTTGGACCTCATGATCAGTAGTCACGACCGCTAGACTAATGAGGTCGCATCGCTGGCAGTGGAAAACATGGTTTAAAATATTATCCAAGAGTTTCTTGTCGTTTTTTCTCTGAGAAGGTATGGTTTTTGTTAGTGTAGAAACTTTAGGCGACTTTAAATTTATTGATTAAAAGCTATTTTTACGGATTTTATCGCGTTTATTTTACTATTATTTTTAATTCCCGACGTTTCGGGCGCTTTCCAGCACCCATGGTCACGGGGGACTGAGATGACTGACGTCCCTATGTCATTGTTAAACCCGGAGTACCTTCAGCTTTTTTAATTATTGTTTACGGTCCGATTTATGCAAAATGAACTGACTATGTCCTGAGGTCTTGCAGTGGTATGCTTGGGTTTAGTTTTAATTTTATTGATTATAGGATCCCAAGCAGGTGTTGTTTAATTTCAATAGCCTCATGTATCATCCTTGGTAGGAATCGGTGTTCTTTCGCGAGTATTTGTGGTCTATCAAATCTGATGTAATGGTTGGGGCCGTCCAGGATATGATCGCAAACTGCAGACTTCCCGGAACGTTGATGCTTCACATCAGCTTTGGTTAAAATCAGGTTCTAAGTGATCTTTTTGTTTGTCCTATATAAGAGAGACCACATTCACAATCAAGCTTGTACACTCCTGCATCTTGTAGAGGAATATGACACTTGACTGATGGTAGGAATCTTCTTCGGCGGCTTGTAGAATGTTCTAATAGAAGCTCGCTTCAAGATGTAGCCAATCTTGTCTGTGACACCTCTGACATATGGTAGTACAGCAGGCACACGCTCGACTGTGGCCGGCTTCACTCGGTCACTGTGACGTAGGCGCGGGACCCGAATCTTGTTGTCGTGCAGAACTTGCTTGACGTGCTGAAGCTCGGCGGCCAGGTGTTAGCTGTCACAGATCCCTCGTGCTCTCTGTAACAAAGATTTGTTGACTGTGAAGTATGGTGGTGAGATTCACCGTTTAAATATCGGTTTGTATGGGTCTTTTTTCTATACACAGTGAGACCAATGGTGTTGTTAGGATTTCAGATGACTAACACATCAAGGAAAGGTAAGGAATTATTTGCCTTTAACTCCATACTAAATTGAATTTTAGAGGTTATGGAATTAAGATGTTCTAAAAATGCAGTTACTTTGTCTGATGGTAAAATTGTGAAAGTATCGTCTACGTAGCGCTTGTAGATCCTTGGTGTAACAGGTGCAGTAACTAAATAAAGCTACAGTCGAGCGTGTGCCAGCTGTAATACCAATTGTCAGAGGTTTCACAGACAGGATTGGCTACATCTTGAAGCGAGCTTCTATTAGAACATTCTAAAAGCCGCCGAAGAAGATTAGTCAGTTCCTACCATCAGTCAAGTGTCATATTCCTCTACAAGATGCAGGAGTGTACAAGCTTGATTGTGAATGTGGTCTCTTTTATATAGGACAAACAAAAAGATCAATTAGAACCCGCGTAAAAGAACGTATAGCTTATGTGAAGCATCAACGTTCCGGGAAGTCTGCAGTTTGCGATCATATCCTAGACGGCCCCAACCATTACATCAGATTTGATAGACCACAAATCCTCGCGAAAGAACACCGATTCCTACCAAGGCTGATACGTGAGGCTATTGAAATTAAAAAACATCCTAATTTCAATAGTGAAGGAGGCTGGGTACTACCACCTGCTTGGTATCCTATAATCAATAAAATTAAAACTAAACCCAAGCATACCACTGCAAGACCTCAGGACATAGTCAGTTCATTTTGCATAGATCGGACCATAAACAATAATTAAAAAAGCTGTAGGTACTCCGGGTTTAACAATGACATCGGGACGTCAGTCATCTCAGTCCCCCGTGACCATGGGTGCTGGAAAGCGCCCGAAACGTCGGGAATTAAAAATAATAGTAAAATAAACGCGATAAAATCCGTAAAAATAGTTTTAATCAATGTGTATTGTTCGCGTAAATATAAGAAATCATTATGTAAACTTTAAATTTAATTTAAAAAATTACAACTGGTAGTTATCGCTACTTTATAGATAGCTACTTTAAAGAAGTTTCCATAAAATAGCGATAGTAGGGTATGTAAAACCACATACATGTAGTATGTACTTATGTACGTCTACTTAAGTGACCTTTCGTAGTTTAAGTGGATTGACAATACTCGTATTTCTGAGATTTCCTTAACTCCTTAATCCATATGTTATTGTTGGCAATATTGTTAGTTAAAATTCCTCAAACCTACACCTTTATTTAGTTCGTTGAGTACAGGAGAAAAAGAACTGCAAGAAAGAGTCCTTGCAAAATTGCAACAGTTCTTCACACACGGACAACTGTTTCCATGTGCAAGTACTATCTAGTAGTTTTGGACTCAATGGAATAGTGTACAAAGACGTTTTATATATTAACCGAAAATTAGGTTTTTTAATATAGAAGACGGGGTAATCTAGCACCTGACAGCGGCTCACCTGATTGTAAGTGATTATCGCCGCCCACGAACAATCGCAACACCAGGGGAATCGCAAGTGCGTTGCCGGCATTTTAAAAAGGAGTAAGCTCTTTTATTGAAAGTCTCTAAGTCGAATTGGTCCGGACAAATCGCCTATGGTAAACAATTCCACAGAGAAGTTAAAAGAGGAAGAAAACTCCTAGTAAAACGCACAGCGGTGAACTGCCAAGCATCCAGATGGTGAGGATGGTATTGTGAATTTTGATGGTATATGCAGAAGAAACCACGTTGGTGATAGCACACAGTTTTGTGGAATATCAGCGTTAATACGCTGATGTTCCACATGCACCATCTTTTACAATAGTAGAGCCACGTGGCAGCTTTGCTATTGCACGTATGGGCCGGCTCAAACCGGGGTCGTACCACGACCTCACAGAATACCGGCGTGAAGTGGAAGCTCTGCTTCCGCGTTTCGTCTGGTAAGTGCAGGTGGCCGGAGGCCCAAATCCCCTCCCCCCATCAACATGGTAGCAGAATTAAATGATGATAGACTATCCCAGGAGGGTACTAGCACCCCAGGAGAATCCCTCGCTAAGCATCTACGACCATGTTTCTCCACTTCTGAGCGTGGGTCCTCAGGCTGCCTCACGTATTCTGAGGGGGGGGGGGGCAAAATTCCGCTCAAGACTACAACTGCTCAGGGATAACGGAGCAACAAGACCAAGGCAACTTCTGCCATGCTGTCCGTGAATTTCTGCAATATCAGGGGACTTCACTCCACTACCATCTCGAGACGGCGAGGCCGGCTCAGCTCTTTCTGACCGAGACGCAGGTGTCCGCTCCGGCTGATGTCTCGTATCTCTCCTACCAGGGGTACAAACTGGAATACTCCTTTATGCCTCGTGCTGGAGTTTGCGTTTACGTCAGAGAGGACATCTGTTCACGACGCCTCAGCAGACTTGAAGGTTCGGACCTGTCCATCCTTTGGCTACGCGTAGACGGCGACGTCCATCCGCGCGTCTACGGGTGCCTCTATAAGTCCCATAGCGGTAATGCCAAAACAGACCGACTCTTCGACCACGTCCAAATGACTAAAGTTTCGTTGCTACAGCAGATTCCCTCCGCAGAGATGGTGATCCTCGGCGACTTTAACGCCCGAATGGCTTGATTCACGTTTAACCGATCATGCGGGGAGATCTGTTCATGATTTTGCATTGGCATATGGTCTGACACAACTGGTTACTTCGTCTACGCGGATTCCAGATGTGGAGGATTATGCACCTTCCCTGTTTGACCTTCTGCTGACCACTTACCGTCTTTACCGTCACTTACCGTCTCACTTACTCTTCTATAAAAAAAATCTACTACGACCTTTATGCTCCAATTAACAAGAAAACTTGTGATCCATTCGAACAATTTCTCGGGAAGCTTGTAGAAAGGGAGCTTCTAAAGAAGCCTTTTGTGCCAGACACGATTGAAGGCCTTCACTATGTCCAAACTAACGGCCAATTCCTTCCCTTTTGACTCTACTGCGTCCGCCCATCTATGAATCAGGTAGACCAGAACATCACCAGCTGATCGTCCACGACGGAAACCGTATTGGCGGTCACTAATCAGCTGGTGATCTTCAAGGTACCTCATGAGCCGGCAGTTAACAATGGACTCCATTATTTTTGAGAACATTGAGGTGATGACGATAGGTCTGTAGTAGGATGATGATAGGATTGAGAGATGACCGATAGAAGTCCCTTAGACAGCCTTGGCGAAAGACCAGAATTCACGGGTTTCCTAAAAAAGGCGAACAAGCTTCTCGCCAATTCTGCCGATGTGCTCAGACCTTGCCTTGGAAATGGCTCTTTTAAAGAACCGGGAGGTGGAATTATACTTATTTTTAAGAGCGCTGGTGTTTACATCCAGAGATGTTGCTGCATCAGCCCAGGTCCGGTAGAACTTCTGCTTATAGCTTGATGCTAATTTACAGTAGCCACCAAATCATGGCTAGGATCTGCCACTGATGGGCACCACAGAAGATGGCATAAAACGTTACATACCCTGAAGTATCACATTAAGCACAGAATGAACAACAACGCTGGAATTGTTCGGCGAGACGCAAGCCTGTCCCCAAGGTTAGGATGCAAAATAAAACTGAATCCTTTCCCAACCAGCCGACCTATAGTGACAAGTGACAAAAACACGAAGGCTCCATGGCGCAGTGGCTTAGCAATGAGTTACAACGCTAATAGCTACAGGTTAGAATCCCGCAAGGAACAAGTATTTGTATCGCTTACAAGTAATTGTTCTAAGTTTGGATGTTTGTCCTTGTGAGATTTATCTTTGTTAACTGCCCCACGATATAGGAGAAAATCCTAGTGTGGAGGTAACGTTTAAAAAAACTGTTCGCGCACAAGTATAGCCAGCTTTTCCGTGTTATAAGGTTTCAGAAAATGTGCGCAGAAACTGCATGACTTAATTCCTCTCTTCACCTTCCAACTTATTACGACCACACGCGCGGCTAGTCTAGGTACCATTATTGTCGGCATAGCATGCATTCGAACTAAATGGTTTGCTTCGCCATTCGAATTGCGTACAGTAATGGTGATTTATAATTTCGCATCATAATTATTTAATTCTTTGATATGGGCGTAAAGATACTCATCAATAACTTATAATGTAGTGATCGCAAAAACTAACGGCATGTGAATAACATGCACGTTTCACAACATGACATGTCTTCATTTTTATTATTACACCCCTTCACAACTCCACTGCTGAATATAGGTGTAGCCCACGGAACGTCACAAATCAAGATTCTGCGCTACCTGAATCGATCTACTTCAACCATCGGGTCCAACCTACTACTCATACGGCCAGAAGCGAAGAAATACGACTGAGATTCATAAGTAATTACTGGCAACACGCAATGGTTTTATAATCTTGTTTTCAGGTTTTTAGGTGATCTCCCTAATGCTGCCCAGGTGAGTTAAATCCGTCTGTTTTTCGATAGAAATTGGACTTACCTAGACAAAATACTTTTCTCAGGTAAACATACAAGTCAAAAATTTTGAGCTTATTGCTTTGAGCCTATTGAACATGGACGTTACACAAAATCTTTGTCTACCCATGTTCATCGGAAGACCTATCCGTTGGGAGGCACTGTTGAGGTCATTTAGGACAGTGCTTAGGTCCTCCAGTGATTCTGCTATAAAGACTATATCGTTGACAAATCGAAGGTGATTAATGTACTCACCATTAATGTTAATTTCGTATCCTTTCCAGTCTTCTTCTTCTTCTACCTAGCGTTTATCCCGGTTGCTCATCCCGCCCAGCGCGGGTGAACTCAGGGTCCGCTTTCCTACACTTCCTCCTCCACTTTGCCCGGTATTCGGCGTCCCTCGCAACTAGCCCATTGGCGCGCATTTCATCCTGCACGACACCAAACCAGCATTTCTTGGGCCATCCTCTACTCTTGGTACCAGGTAGGGTCATGTCCAGGCATTTGTTTCCCACGTAGCTTGCCGGTCGTCGTAAGACGTGGCCGTATCAGCAGATGCGACATTCCTGAAGATTGTCAGCAATGTCACGGACATGGAGGCTGCCACGGATATATATATTCCGTACATGGTCTTTCCGCGTAACGCCACATATCCACCGCAGCATGTTCATCTCCGTGACATGCAACAACTGCCGGTGTCGCTCTAGCACCGGCCACACTTCACTGCCGTACGTAAGGAGAGGCCTTATGATGGTCTTATAGACCTGTCCCTTCAGCTTGACCGGCATTTTGGGGTCACAAATGACACCCGTCACCTCGCGCCACTTCGCCCAGGTATCCTTTCCAGTCTAGTAGCCTGAAAATGTCTTCCAATGCAGCGGTGAAGTGTTTCGAGGATATATCGTTACCCTGTCTTTCACCTCTCGCAGTTAATGAGCTGATTCTGTACTCGGATAGCCATCGTAGCCCTTCTATTCAAATACTTCAGAACTTCGATATACCGGCAGTCAACTAGGCACCGCTGAAGCGACTGGCAGCACTGCCTATATTTTAACAGAAGCAAAGGCTTTCTTATAGTCCACATATGCAAAACAAAGTAGCAGATTGTACTCTTCATACTTCTGTAAAATTTGCCTAAGGGTATGTATGTAGTCCTTGATACTAAATCCTATTTCGAAGTTGATTTGTAATGACTATAGAAAACACTACGCGCTGTTTTGCTGTTTACACGGTTCAAAAGGGAAAACGTCTGTAGGGCTGTAGCTATTCACGAGGCGATAAACCTTTCCTGAAGAATAAGACCACCGCACTTCAGCTCCAACCTCCGAAGTGGTGCCAACATGAAGAACGGAATCAAAGAGCTTCTGAAGGACTACAAGTACTGGTTTGCACCCCGCTTTTAGAAGCTACGCTGTAATTACGTACACGCCCGGGGCCTTGCTGTATTTAAGGTGCTGAAGAGCCATTCTAATTTAGCTCAGGCTGGCGTCCGGGATATCATCGGACATGACATGACATGTGGCTTGCCAACATTCATATTAAGACCTGTTTTTTGGGACGCATTAATGCCATTGAGCATAGTACTAAGGTCCTACAGCGATTCTGTCACAATGATTATATCGAAGAGGGATAATCTTAACCTGCTTAATTTTCAAAAAAATTTTCTCTTCAGAATCAATAATGCAATAATATTTGCCAAAAGAAGTAAATAGATGTATAAAATAAAATAATATTATTGCAAACATTTATTCCAACTCGATGTACCTACATATTGTTTGAGTATGTATGCCACAAAATAATATTGATGTTTTAACATTATTTTAACAAATATGGATATTTTGATAAATGTTCAATAAATATAAATTTTTTCAAAAGCTAGTCTAAAATACCTCACAGAAGTATATAAATAATTACGAAGATTATACTTTAGGAAATAATCCCGTTTTGTGACTAAGTTCATTGTAATAGTAAAAACATAAAATATTTGCTACATGAATGTGTAAAATTAAGGGGATGGCGTGTAATTATAATCTGCACATGAGGTTATTGCCACTCGAGTCTACTACGCAAACTTGAATTGAAGCCGCAAAGAGGTGTATTTTAATAACAAGGATTTTGTAATCAAGAAACATTATTTCTCGTCACTAAAAATTAAATTTTAAGCTTTTTTCGCAAGCTGATAACGAAAAAAGGTATAAATTATCTTACGCTACGCACCTCAGTGCATAATACTTTTATGATTTAGTAAAGAACTTTTGACCGTTTCTTAGCTGTAATAGTTATCTGTTTTTCAAACCTTAGCTTATTATTCATTATTATTCTTAAATTTCTCACCTCATTTACACGCTCCACATATACATTCTATTTGGGAGTGCAGCTAAAACTTTACTGATTTGTGCTTTAGTACCAAGTAGCATGTACTTTGATTTATTAGAATTTAAAACTAAAATATTTTACTCAGACTAGTCAGCTATGCGATTTAAATCGTCATTCAATTATTGTATCGCATCAGTACTTTCACTGGGTTTGAAGAAAATGTATGGCTGCACATCGTCGGTATATAATATATATGGTATTATTGTTTATTACATTACATTATTGTTTCTAATCTTAAAATAGACAATGTGTTTGGCTATTAGATCTTGATTTGTATTCGAAATTAATTAAATATGAAAAGAAATCGAAGGCACCTTATTCCGATGTATTTGGTGCTTAATTCTGAGTGAACAAAATGAAAAGAAAAAAAGTTATTCCGATCTACTACATATCGGAATAGCGTTTACTACTAAAAAAAAAAATTGTTTTTCAATTTACACTATTCAACATTGCAAGATTTTTTGCATATTCTCCATATATATTAAAAATCAATTGCTGTTCGTTAGTCTTGCTAAAACTCGAAAACGTCTCGAACGATTTTATGAAATCTTTTGTGTGCATGTGAGAGGGTACCTGAATGGTTTAAATTCTCAATTGTACCCTTTAGATGGCACTGTTGTTGAAATCAATAAATACTTGATTTTAAAATCGAATTGTATATGTACTAAATTTTTCATTCTGTCTTTCGCATACAATGAATCAACAAACTATGTACCTAAATATAACATATTTGACGTGCTATAATTAGTGTATGAAACGCAAAAGTATACTTTGGAAATAGATTTTAGTACCTATTTATTGTCATTTTAAATTGTCAAACCCAAAGCGGGAAGGGCCTAATCATAATAACCATGATAGTTAAAAAGAAATGAATATCTGAAATCACATACAATGTAGACCGTGGAATGGTGATATCAGATATTTTATTTCCGTTTTAATTATTATGCAGTTTTATTAATATATAATTATTTCATATTAAATAACCGATTTCGTCCACGTATATTTAAAATTTATTGATATTCGGAATTATGAATGTGTTGTGGTTACTTCAACTTTCCGAATATCTTTTAAAATAGCAAAAATAAAATAGCAATCAAACCATTTGTACGTCAAAAAAGCAAGGAGTATGTCTTCTGACCATTTGAATTTCATAAAAATTAAAAATTATATCGAAAATAAAAAATTATATAATTTTTTGAAGTTAGGTATTAAATATTCTTTTTTTAATATACCTATGTTTAAATTTAAAGTAATTATCAGATAATTCACGATTCAATTGATCATAATAAAAGCATATAGCAATAATTAAAAATTAAGTTACATTTTACTCACTTATATGGCACTTGATTTTATATTCACTTTTACTCAGTTATTTTTTAAAAACTGTACCTAAAAAGGAATAAAATAATATGTCACATTTTATATACTTAAATTAACCATAGTTTTTTTTTTTACCGAAGAGATTCGCAATATGGCAGGATTGAAAGATGACCTTATCACAAAAATTGATAGGGGCGTACTCCAATGGTTTGGGCACGTTGAACGAATGAGTGAAGACCGAATGGTGAAGAAAATATATAGAGCGAAAGTAAATATTAAAAGGTGTCGAGGTAGACCGAGACTAACTTTCGAAGACCATGTGAGCAAATTGCTCGAAGAGGGGAGAGTCAAGAGTACTCGGATACCTAGACGTGCATGTATGAAGAAGTTAATGAACCTGAAGGAAGCGAAAGAGGTATGTAAGGATCGTGACACTTGGCGATCTGTTCTCTCTGTCTACCCCGTTAGGGATTGTGCGTGAAGATAAGTAAGTAAGTAAGTAAGTAACCATAGTTCATCATCAATTATTTTATATATTTTATTCTTAAATTAATACACACAATTTTTTATTTTCTTATGATAATAAAGTAATCTTAATAACTAAAATGTAACAAAAATAAATTATTACAAAGTAAATAGCAATATAAAATGCATTAAGCGTATATTAAAATAAACATAGGGTGAACAAACAACATGCGATGTATTGAAATATACACGAAAATAAATTATAATAGCATTGCAATAAAGATAGAAATAATAAAGATCAGACAAAAATAATAAAATAACTCTTAAAAGTACTAACATAAAAATGAAAATAATAAATAATAGTTAAGTAAGGAATATAATAATTGAGAGAATTTTTTAATAGTAATTTTTCTTAGAAGTGTTAATCTTTGACTGACAAATATAATACATTATTTTGTACAAAATTAGCAAAGGTATGAGGAATCAAAGAAAGAAATGGTGAAAAGTGTGAATACGAATAATTGAGTTGCTTAGTTTCGTCAATGTTGCACTGATCACCCAAATATTAGATGATGCTTAAATTACTGGTATTGAATCCGTTATGAGCGAGAATTATACCGGTTAGTACATGGATGTCGAGAATGCAAATGTATAGTAACCGATATAACCAAAAGTGACAATAACATTTGTTTGAGTAAAGAACACGGTAATGAATAAACAAAGTAGGAAATAAGATTTATGAGGAAAAAATTTATAAAAGAAAAGCTGAACTTAATAAATAAATAATGGAGATTGATTAAAAGTACTTTTACGGATTTTATCGCGTTTTATTTATAATTAAAAAGCTGAAGGTACTCCGGGTTAACTTTGACATCGCGACGTCAGTCACCTCAGTCCCCCGTGACCATGGGTGCTGGAAAGCACCCGAAACGTCGGGTATTAAAATTAATATAAATAAAACGCGATAAAATCCGTAAAAGTAGTTTTAATCAATGTATAGTGTTCGCGTAAATATAAGAAATCATTAAATAATGGAGAGATACGGGAACGTCCATCACTGGAATAGCATAAAGTTCTAGTCGTACCAATAAAATGAAATGAATGTAATGGAAATGTAATATTATAATATTATATAC
Source organism: Parnassius apollo (assembly GCA_907164705.1). Taxonomy (NCBI): domain Eukaryota; kingdom Metazoa; phylum Arthropoda; class Insecta; order Lepidoptera; family Papilionidae; genus Parnassius; species Parnassius apollo. The sequence goes on along the minus strand of CAJQZP010001441.1, from coordinate 5,525,044 downwards.
ATACCCAAATAAATGGGGGGCCCAAATGTATAAAGCACCCGCGTGTTAAATATCTCGCCCTAAAATATAAAATGTGTAAAATAAAAATGACCAATAATATTCAAAGAAGTGTATCGATATCTAAATTAATTAATATTTAGAGCTGGCCTTATTAATTATTACATTAATTAATAAGACCAGCTCTTTTTTATTTCTTAAAACTGCTGCTCAAGAAATTTCAATTATTTCTATTATTTGGCTTACATTATTTAACCGCACATTTTCCCTCCTGAAGTTAAAAAAGGATAACATTAGTACCTAAAGTGAAATAATAAAACAAAATTTCATTACTTTAAATTTTTTCCGTTCGTATTTCATCAGCACTTGGGATTTTTTACATTGCCTGTAGGTAAACCATAAACTAGTAAGCACACAAACCCTGTTATTTATATGTAATCATGCATAATTAACTAGCTAGTATAAAATAAATTTACCGAACTTTTAGTTAAATTTTATAAGCTTCGTTCGTTTTCTTTTATTTGGTAAAATAGCTTGGTTTTATTTCCCATTACGTTTGAATTATAATTTGCTATCACTCTTAAATAAATATTGTCAACCATTGAAAATAATATTAAATAATACTTACTAAGGGATTAGACTTGTCGATAGTACTATAATAGTGCATTATCGTCGTATGCGTGCAAATGTCATACAGGCAGAGCGCCGAGCGCCTTGACCTCTCTCTAAAAACCTAACGGCTGTCTAATTGGAATTGACCCTAATAAAGAAGAATGCACAATAAATCTATTTTATTATTAATCAAAAAGGGTAAGGGTTAAAAATGTTCTTTTAACATATTAAACTACTATTATATTAAATTAAGAAACAAAAATTAATGAAAATAATCACTTTATCAACAGAATTTTCATAACAATTTCACATTGTTTGATTTTTAATTTCTTATGTATTTTCCATTTGGATTTTTAAAATAGATTGTATTTTTTAGTTTCTTAAATTTGTCAGCGGTTTCAAATATTTTGAACTTTAAAATTGACGCTAAAAGGAAAATTTAGGAAACCTCTGTTTAATTATCTTGATAGCATTTACAAATACTGTATAAATATTTTAAAAAAATCACTTATAATTATTAAACTATAAAACTTCCTTAAGTTATGACCAATTAACATGATCCCGAAAAAGTGAACATTTCTATGGAAGACATCCGTCAAGTGGTAGAAGGTGTGATGGATGATAAAATGAACGATCTATTTAAAAGATTTAAAGAAAACTTGGTTGGATTCTTCGCGAAGGAAATTAAACCAATGAGAGATGAATTGTCGAGTATTAAGGAATCTTTAACATTCATTAATGATCAGTATGAAGGCATAAAGAAAGAAAATGAAGCCTCTAAACTAAAAGTATCAACTTTGGAGAAAGAGAATGCAGAACTGAAAGGAACTGTACATGCATTAGCTCAGAGAGTAAATCAAATAGAACAACACTCCCGTCAATGTAATTTAGAACTCCAGAACGTTCCTGAGTCAAAAAATGAAAATCTTAAAACAATAATAACAAAGTTGAGTGAAGTCATTGGTAGCTCTCCGAATGAAAAGGACATTCTAAATTGTACACGCACTGCCAAAATGAATCGCGAATCCAAGCGTCCAAGATCTATAATAGTGCATCTAGCTTCACCTAGGATTCGCGATGAAATGCTGGCGATGGCCTCAAAATACAACAAGGTGAACTCACAAAACAGACTTAATGCTACACATCTTGGATTAATAGGACACACCACTCCTGTTTTTGTAATTGAACATCTATCCCCAGTGAATAAGGCTATTCATGCGGCGGCTAGACTCAAAGCAAAGGAGAGCGGATATAAATATGTGTGGGTGCGTAATGGTAGAATATTTATGAGGAAGACCGATGACAGTGACTATATTCTGGTAAAAAGTTTAGAAACTCTAAAAAACTTATTTAAGTAATTCTTTTTGTTCCTTTCTTTCTTATTGTCTGTTATATGGTAGGGTTTTTAATAAAATTCGATACGCTAAAATTGTACTATCAAAATTGTAGTGGTCTTAAGACCAAAACACATGGTTTCTATAATCAAATACTATGTAACAACTATGAAATAATAATACTCACTGAGACCTGGCTAAATGATTCTGTTTCGAGTAGTGAACTTTTTGACCCTAGATATGTAGTATATAGAAGAGATAGATCTTCTGCCAGTAGTACTAAGAAAGAGGGAGGGGGGGTTTTAATAGCAGTATCTAGGAAATTAAAATCAAAGCGTTTAAAAGCTTGGGAGTCGGATCTGGAGGATTTATGGGTTTTAGTCGAAGCGCCAGTTTCACACTCAATTTATCAAATTGCTTTCTGTGCCATTTATTTACCATCTCCTGTAAAAAGTGTACTCGTAACTTATGATAAATTTTATGACACATGTACTAGCGTCCTGGAAGAGAAGTGTCTACATTGTATAGTGGGTGATTTTAATCTATTTTCCATAAATTGGAGCTTGTTAGATGAGGATTCTGCGAAATGCGAGCTTTCCACTGTTAGTCAGTCATTTATTGATTTTTTAAACGTCAATGATTTGAAGCAGTACAGTCGTATAAAGAATCAGACTTTAAATAGAACACTTGATTTGGTTATTGCAAATTTACCAAACTGCACAGTAGAACAGGCACTTTGCCCCCTCAGCAAAGTTGACAGGCACCATCCTCCTCTTGACATAAGTATTAAGCTATTAAATGAAATAAGATTACCTTATAACACTGAAAACGTACAATTAAATTTTTATAGAGCTGACTATGATAGTATTTGTAAAGAATTAGCGAGTTGTGATTGGGTCAAGCTACTTGATGGGTTGACAGATGTAAATAATATGCTACAAATTTTCTACCAGAAAATTCGGGATATTATCAAAAAAATTGTCCCCAACAAATCGTCAAAGAAAAACAACTACCCACCTTGGTTTGATCAGAATCTAATTAGAACTCTAAAAGAAAGGTATAAAGTTAGGTGTCGTCACAAGAAATATAAAAATCCTAGAGATGAGCTTGAACTGCAATTGCTAAGTAAAAGATGTACGCAAATGGCCACAAATTGCTACAACAAATATATAAAAGTAATAGAGTGTGACATAGCAAAAAACCCAAAACTGTTTTGGTCCTTTGTCAAGGCGAAACGTGGTGGTTCAGGCGCCTATCCCCTATCAATGACTGACGGTACGACGGTAACTTCTGATGGAGTGGAAACTTGCGAACTTTTTTCTTCACACTTTTCATCCGTGTACTCTGAAAATACTAAATGTACAGAACAGGATTATGTTTATGACCATTCAGAGTCCTTGAAATTAATTGAAATTAATAGCCTTCACCTAGCACAGCTGAAAATTGATCATGATACCCTATTAAATAAATTAAAAAGCATTAAATGTAATAAAGGAGCAGGTCCTGATGGAATCCCTCCAGTGTTTGTAGTCAGATGTGCTGATCACCTTGTTAATCCACTATTAATTATATTCAATTTTTCTCTTTGTACTGGGCAATTTCCTACTCTATGGAAAATAGCTAAAATCGTTCCGGTTCATAAAACGGGCAGTGAGGATTATGTAAGAAATTACAGGCCGATCTCTATATTATCAGTCTTTGCTAAATTATTAGAGTCAATTATTTGTCCTTATATTCAGAGACATATCAATCTTTACTTAACCACTAGCCAACATGGGTTCGTTAAATCTAGGTCTACGAGCACTAATTTGGTACATATTACGGAAATACTAATTGAAGCACTTGATGCGGGGAAACAAGTCGACGTAATATATACTGATCTTAGCAAAGCATTTGATCGGGTCCCACATGACATATTGGTTCGTAAGTTAGCTGCCTACGGCATTACTGGTAGTATGTTAAAATGGCTAAAATCGTATTTAAAGGACCGAGCGTTTTTTGTGGTGGTGAATGGATATCAGTCAGGATTAAAAAATATTAATTCTGGTGTGCCCCAAGGGTCTCACCTTGGACCGATTCTGTTTGGGGTGTTTGTAAATGAAATTCCAGAATTGATGAAATGGTCTCGTGTGCACTTGTATGCGGATGACTTAAAAATTTGCAAGACGATTGTGGAAGAGAACGATTCAATAAAGCTACAGAACGATTTTGATCAACTGATTAAATGGTGCAAAGTAAATCGTATGGACTTAAACATTAGTAAATGTTTCTATGTGCAATATGCGAGAAAAAGTAACACTATCGACTATAGCTATCACATTGGATGTAATAAAATACAGCAGTTAGACGAAATTAGGGACCTCGGGGTCATATTTGATAAAAAATTAACTTTCGTACCGCACATTGAAAACATAACTAAACGTGCATCTAGAATGTTGGGTTTTGTCATAAGATATATCAAAGTCTTTCGAAATGCTAGAATTAAAATTCTTTTATTTAACAGTTTGGTAAGAAGTATATTAGAGTACAGTGCTGTAGTCTGGAGACCTCATTACGCTACACATTCACTGAGAATCGAGGGGATCCAAAAAAGATTTATAAGACATTTGTCATACGCAAGCGGATTTAGAAGTAATAAGAAACGTGTATCATATGAAAATAATTTGATCAATTTCAAAATGATTTCTCTTGAAAACCGCAGGGATATTATTGATTTGATTTTTGCTTCTAAAATTATTAGTGGTGTTATTGACTGTCCTGAAATTTTAAGTAAATTTAATATATGCGTTCCCTTTCGTTACCCGCGTTACGCTCGTAAGATTACACCATTGACTAGACCATATAGAAGAACAGTGTTTGGCTCCAATTCCCCAATTGCTAGATTGAGTAAACTTGTTAACAAGTTTAGAGATAAAATTGATATATTTTTCGACCCACCTAACAAGCTCCGTCGCACCTTAAGAGACCATCTTTTGTAACATTCTATAAAATATGTTCTTTCCTTTTCGCTTCTATATATTTTTATTTGTATTTAGTTATAATTTCTTTCAATTTTTAATTCTTTCTTTATCCTAGTAATAGAGGTACACAGTGCTGAGAAAGTTATTTGCATGTTGTATCCGCCTGTAATTATTTGTACATTTTAGTTCTTATCGCTTCATTGTATTTAAATAGCATGTAAGGAATGATACAAATGTTGGTGGATCAATAAAAAAAAAAACATTTGTATAAGATAAGCCGTTGATGGATATTAACCAGTTTAAAAAGTGCTATTTTGGGCTAATCAGCGCTTGGGACGTATATAATATACGTCCTTAAACCAGTGTACTACTTTTACACCGCTGTGTTGAGACAAGAGTGTCAGTGTAGTGTTCTAAGTTAATATTCTAATCATAATTACATTATGTATTATTTTTACTATATTTTGTTGCTTTTTTTAATTTTTAGAATCGTACGGACAATTATTATTCTTAAAGATCTAATTACGTGAGCCTAAGAGTAACTTAAGAAATTATGTGATTAAAGTTTTTATTGTGAAATCTACTCGAAGAAATTTTGAACTGCATCTATACAAAATTTCACGGGTCTAAATCAATTTTCTAAATATTTTCTCGCTGTTTGTGTATTTTCTGGCGTTGAAAACTGTAGGAAATACTAATAAGGCACAAGGTGTCAAACTCAGGTCTGTAGGGAGAATGACCCAAAAGCATATACGGAGTGTTGTTCCGGAAATTCCTTTTTTTGAGTGATGTGTCACAGCAGTTATAGACCATAAAAATAAAAAATAAAAAATAGCGATCAAAATCCTTCATGCCCTTCCAGATTGCTTCGCTTCGGTAGAAGTTTGTTCCATATAACTTGCCCGGCGGGAGATCTTCCCGGCGTCCTTCTACGGCCACAGTGGTGACTACCCGACGTGATCTGAACACGCAACCGTTACCTTCGGAAATTACAACTTCAAGCCTTCGTCATTATCCTCAAGAACCCCTACCATTCACTAATGAGAATCGTCTTCTGCAATCTTCAGTTCAGTAGTGGCAAGGGATGCTTTGAGCGTTAATGTGACACATGTTAAGAAAATTATCACAAGTTGAAAATACCCCTTTCAGTATATCATGTAGGTTACACGCACTATGACTAAAAGAATCATTAAAAGAAAGAAATGAATCATTCACAGAATAAAAAGATTCTACATCAGACATAAAAATTGCAGTATTTACCAAAATTATAAATAAATACAAATAAAATATCCAGAAAATATTTATAAAAATAATAATAGCGTAGCAAAATAACCTTATATGCAGAAAAATATGTAAAATTTATCAATCTAATGCAAACAACACCATCCCATTAGTGAACTGTTTACAAAATATTAAAACCTTCAATAAAATTTACATTAAAATTTAAAAGTTAACAATATATTAATAAAAAGAGAAAACTACTTGAATAAAATTTAACATAGGGCAAATACAAGGTTAAAACAGTCGACTACAGACATATTATTAAAAAAAAAAATCAAACATTTTAAGCCGTAAACATAACGAGCTAAAATCGATGTATGTCATATTGTACTAGGCTGTATGGTGATTGAACCATTGTATAGTTCCTGTTATCTGAAAAATAAAGTTATCAAAATAGAAAACATAACAATTTCTGTATATATTAGTCTAATCTATGCATAACAACGACACACAGCGACCGAAGAACTTATTGGACAAAATTATTTATTATCAATGAACTTTTTAATAAAAAGTACTTAATTACAGCACTTACAGAATACCAAAGTATTCAATATAACGTTAACTACAGTACTTAGTTAATACAATATTAATACCTGTGAACTGATATTATAACCAATATCAGTTCACAGGCATTAATATTGACAAATATTAAATCTATGTACTCAAGCAAAATTATTTTATTAAATAATAATAAACTAAACTATACTAGAACAAAGAGTTAAAAAATACAACCATAGATCACTACGTTTATTTAAACAAAAACGGAAATTAATATTAAATTTAAATTGGAAAAGAGTATACAAATTTAATAAAAACAAGGAATAAATAAACCACACCACCTAATGGAAACATTTTGCCCCATTCATTATAATAATATATTTAGCAGGTTATTTCTTCACATTGAAGCGACGAGACCTCTTAGAATCAACATTTTGCGCTGATGATACCTGCTTCCGCAGAGCAGCTTCACCTTGACGATGCATTACAGAAGAGCTCTGTGGGGTATGTTTGGAAGCCAAGTCAGAAGTAGCCGGAGAACTTATTGCAGGAATTTTTTCAATAAGAATATTCAACTCTTCCTCCGAGGAGATCTTCGCCCTTCCATTATTAGGCAGTTTGACACAAATTATCCCATCTAGTGTTCACACTTTTTTATACCAAAGTGCTTGCGGGCTTTCTTATGTATGGATTATCTTGTTCTTGTAAGAAACTCAGAAACTGAAACATGAGACCCTTTTAATTTGGTCTCAGCATTCCAAACCCCATTCTTTGTGTGATAGTCTTTGAATTGGATGAGAATTGGCCATGTGTGACCATCTTTTTTAACCCAGATCCGATGGCACTACTTGATGCTAACAGTTGTCACATGTGGAATATCAAATTTATTGTGCAAAATACCTAGGATCTCACTCTCTGTATCAACCTTTGCTGTGTCAGGTATACCATTGAATAGCAGAATCTTTCGCCTATATATAATAATTCTATCGTCATCTATATATAATAAGTCTATATTAATTGCATCAATAGACTGTAAACAAGCACGTACCTGCTGTCTGAGAAGATTAAACATTGAGCATACCAACTCTTTGAATGCGTAAAACTCATCACGTAATTGAATAAGGGTGGAATTAGTTGGTGTAGAAGCAGCTTTTAATCTTCTTTAAAATTCTGTGATCTTACGGGTCCAGCATTCTTTAAGCTTCTTCTGTATGTTCTCTACTTCAGTAACATTTGCCATTACGTTTACATTGATTGATTGATTGACATTAAATGAGATAAAACTTGGGAATTTGATTGCAATAAAGTATCACTAATGGAAGGTGCAAGTGAGGTAAAACTTTTCTAACTGTTCATATTTTTACACTTCAGCCATACAACAACTAATCACTGATTGTTTAGTAGTTTTATATAGAACAAAATTTGTTTATGAATATTTTAAATTAAAATAAAATATAAGAGCTAACTAAACAGTAGTTATTTATTGTACAGCTACTTACATTTATTGTACAGTATTCTGTATTGAACCAAATGGTGAGCTGTATCTGCGTAGTTCGTTATAAACCAAAATAATAATAATAATAATAATATGATTTATTTTCTCACCACAATATTACAGAATTATTGTACATAATATTAGAATATTACACCTTAATGTTATACTGTGGGAGACTGGTGCCTAAGCTAGGCTTTACGCCTGTATTTCAGGCCACAAAATAAAGTGGCGGTCGTGGCACAAATATCTTCTTCTTCTAGTCTTTGAACAAATATGCTCGCTACAAATTCCATTCAATACATTAGCCGGCACTATGGAATCATGAGCTTTCGCGGAAAAGGGAATAACAAATAAAAACTGCTCAAGATCTAAAGGAACAGGCACCTACCGGGGTGTTCTGCTAGCGGTCTCTTACTAAGGCCTCAAGCAGTGTATATATTCTTTGCCTCAAGGCTTTGGAACTGCGCTGACAAAATTGCACTGTACACGGCGAAAGTTTGTACTGTTCTGTGGCTCGACTGCTACAGGGTGCTATCACAGCCAAGATTGCGCTGCAACTGGTCGCACCACGATTGCTGCCGGTCTGCGCCGGCGGCGTGTTTTCTGCTTTCAATTTTTATAGAAATTATGTTAATTAATTTTATCCCTAACTAAGAATAAATTAATAAAATAAAACAGAATATCATGAAAATATCATGGTTGTTAATAGTCCCTGAAAATACGATGATCGATGCCAAGCTTTATATAATTTTAAAATTAAATGTTATAACTTATTTCATTATAAACTATAAGTGATTAGTTACATTGAGAATAAAGGACTTATGTGTTAAGTCCTTTATTCTCAATTTAACTAATCATCATAGTATGTGACTTCTTGCTAGTTCTTCGCAGATTCGCATCTCTTACCATGTCAGTGTAAAAGTAAAAATTCAGAATTTTTTTGACTGTCTTTTTGGTATAGTTTTGGTGTAGTTTTCTGTTATTTTTATGTTCAATAGTAGCGAACGAATATATTTTCACCTAATATTGAACTGCATCATCATGCGAAAACATGCCAAATGGGATTTAAACTTAAGTGAGTGTACTATAATCCATATAGTACATAATAAGTATTTGTATGGCATACAAATAAAATTATTTGTATGCCATACAAGTATTTGATCGAAGTTTGAAGTTTGAATTGAACCCGTAACCTTCAGCGCCGTTACTCGTTGCCAAACCACTGCGCCACGGTGCCTTTTACATGACATTCAATATTCATTATCATCATCGTCGTCATCATCATGCTTATCGTTGCAGCTCATCACAAATCCACTGCACTGAAAGCTTCCTTCATGGAAATGCCACAAAGCACCCTCCTGAGGCACCAGCATATTCAACGTTTTGCACATATTATCAGATCGTCTCTCCTTCAAGTAGAAAGCCGCTTTGTACTTCACTTCATTAAAAAAAAATTAATCATTGTTTAATTTTATTTAAACACAATATTCGCAACCTAGTTTAAGAATACATAAACAAATACATCTCTCAAAACAAATACACAAATTCTATTCAGAGGAAAATATAATTCTTGGTGCACTTTAGTATATTTTAAAGTATTCGCTCTTAGAATAAACATTTAAAAGTAACAAAACCAGTTGCCTGGAAATATTCAGGAGCTAAGCACAAACGGCTCAATAAAAGGCGGCATGTCCCGTTAGCAAACAAAACTGCCAGTCATTAGACTGAGCGGACGAAAACATTCGGTCCAATTATCTCGAGCGGCGGTCGGCAGGGAAAAACGCCAGCCTGGGGCGGCGCCTAATGACGTTGTCAGACGGTCCCATCAATCTATTTCCGAAGCCTAAAACCTAATATTGGGCAATAAATTATATATATATATATATAATAAAACAGTAATGAAAGTAAAACTGTACATTGAGAAAAAAATAAGTGGCTTTGTTAGAAAAACATAACTGATGACAAAAATTTACTTTTTAGAATTTTTGTCTGTTTGTCTGTGTGTATGGTACGGCTTCACGCCAAAACCACTGGATAGATTGAATTGAAATTCAGCAAAAATGTCCTTTGTAAACCAAGGAAGGCTTTAGGCTACATATTATCACGCCTTGTGTTATAGGAGGTAAGCAGTATTGATTTTAAAAGGTTTTTCTTTTACAAAATAATTGAAAGCACAAGATGGCATGTTATTAGTTAAAATAAAAATAAAAATATAACTTTGGAAACATAACAATCACGCTATTTTTATGAAGGAGCGGGGCAGTGATATTATAAATTGCAAGGGAACAGCTGTTTAACAATATGTCAACGGGGAATTTAGCGGTAAGGTCAGGCGACCGTTTACCGCATTAAATGGTGCGAGAGAAATCCTATAATATTTTTTCGAAAAATCGTAATTTTTGTTTAATTTTAGCACTTTTTATGTGCATTAGAAAATCTGAGAACTTTACATGTCCTATCTAATTGTATGGAGAGTTTCAGATTGGTGGTACAACAAGTTACACTATCATGAACTCAAGTCAAACTTTTGGTTCTAAGTTATATCTTACCAAGCACATTTGTTGCAGGTAATTGATTTCAGTACGTAATTCTTAGTTTTGTTGTTTGCTGCTGTTACCATATTTTTTTAATGCAAAAGTAATGTACTTGTCTATTAAGTTAACGACAATTTAGTTTTAATTCATAATTTAATTAATTCATTTGGGTAAATAATATGTAGTTTCCGTTTTCTAACTAGATGGCGTTGGCGTCGAGTTAGATCGCGCTATGGTTTCGTTCTCAAAAAGCGATGTTATAGGTGCCGATGGGCTGCTCTCATCCTATAGAAACGGGGGTTACCTTTGTTGTCTTTGTTGGTAGATGTGTTTAATTTTCCTGCGAATAATTATTAATTTTCTACTTACTAGCAATTCTTACGTACTTATTCGATTACTTTTCATTGTTATCAACATCGTCAATATCGGATTAAGAAGGAATTTTAGCTATGCCTTTAAGAAAAAGATCAAATCTGTCTCGAAACTCAGGGGTTTCTTCTTTAGTTAGTAGTAGCAGTAGTTTCTCTCGAACCCACGCAGAGCGTGAACAACGGCTAGGTGCTAACCGTGAGCGTAATGCACTAAGTTTGTCCCCAGAAACTAGCACGCAGCGCCAATTATGACTAGAATTTAAACGAGTCCGCACTACTGCTTCTCGATCTCAGGAAAGTGTGGAACAACGAATGGGATCGATCATCCGAAGAATATATACACTAGCTGCTACCCGAAGTCGCGGGCAGCAGCTAGTATATATATATATATATATATATATATATATATATATATATATATATATATATATATATATATATATATATATATATATATATAGAAAGTATCTCATTCCAGCAATTTAAAGTTTTTTTTACAATGTACGACAGTTGTAGCAAGAGTACATATAAAATATAAAGGCATTTTAACACTTGGATAACTTTATATAAGATTTGAGTTATAATGTTCTGTAAATAAACCAATAAGCGTGTTGTTGTACCTATTCATATTCTACTGAATGCTCTCATTATACTATACACTTACTCCTACTTTACTCCTAATCCTGACTATGACTGACTCTGACTGACTCCTATACACTTTAAACTCAAAACCAAAACTTTAACAGACTGTTGCTTCGACGTGCGAATATACGAGTATGTGAGAATAGTTATTTCAACGCCGTACCTTTAGCTTGGGAGTCTAGCCAAATAGGGTTGCTTTATATTGTCAGCGTAAATAACTACTAAAAAAATAGTGAAATGCAACAAACGTAAAAGTTGTTAATTTCAACGTTACAGTAACAGTCTCTCAAAATTCCACTACTTAACAAACGGGTTGGCAACCGTAGTTTTTTAATTTATATTTGTTATAAGAAAGACGCTGCTGCCCATATCCCGGTCTAATTCCCTATGTAGCCTCTGACGACACTTACAGGGGACTATATGGTATAGTGGATATTCATACGCCGCCACTAAACCGTTGATTTCATGGAAAAATTATACCTTTTCGATATGTTCTCGTTCATTTTATGAGAGCGTGGTCTTTCGTAGTGCAACCATAATATAGCTGCAGCGTAGCCCTGACACGTATAACTCGCTGATGACAAATTATTTTCCTTAAAGTAAAATTACGGAAACAGTAGAAATTGCTTGAGGCTAGGTCTGGTGAGTACGGATGATGACGAATGGTTTATAAATGTAGGTCTTGTAGTATCAAAATAGTTTGTCGAGCAGTGTGAGGTCTTACGTTATCATGGATCAATAATTTCATTGACGATTGAAGTTCTTCACAACAAAAATGTACTGTTGATACCGAAAGCTATAGTGGATTACACGACAAAGTAAACACTGAGCAGTTATACCATTACTTTTCTGTGGGTGAGTTTAACTTAGGTCAATTTTTCGGTATTTCAACATGTTGCAACCATTGTGTTTTTAACTTGCGACTATCGTAGAGCATACATTCTTTATCGTACGTACGTTAAATTCTGTCAAAAATCTCTACATTTCTGTAGGTACTTCTCAAAGCAAGGCGTGGTATGCACAACAGTTAATTGACGTCGCACCTATTTCTCGAGTTTTTTTTTTTAATTTTACCAAAATAATGCGAATGACTCAATATTGTGGAAAAATCAAAGTTAAATCATGTTGCGAATCCCTTCATTGTTTGATAATTATCAGTTTCCAACATTAATTTTAATTCATCGTTACTTTACTTTGCATAATATATACAAGATTCAAAGCTAGGTATGTTTCCATAAATGCAGAGCTGATTTACAACATCATAGCAGAGTAGTACTAGCCTAAAATGTATCGTTCTGACTTATTGAATTTTGTTTCTTTATTACATACTGTTCAATTTTAATTCAAAGTATCCAAATCAAATTACCTACACATAATTTTTTCATACTGTGCCCTATATATGAAACTATACTTAAGGAGTAACCTTCACTAAACTCCAAAAAATCTTAGTCAAGCAATGGAATGTCATAAAGTTTTTGCGTTGTTGCGTTGAAAACCAAAAATATTTTTTCAAGTTTTATAAAACAATTTTTTCAAGGTTTTTTAAATAACTCAAAACATTTGACTAATCAACTCCAAATATCAAAGAAACTGCGTCGAATCCCGCCAAGTAAGTCCAAATCGAACGATGCGTTCAAAAATTAAAGCTATTTAAATTTATTCAAATAATCTTTTTTATAGATAACTTTAAAATTCTTCGACCCATCGACTCAAGACAATTTATGATAATGAATAACACTTAAAAAACTGCGTTCAAAACTTTATGCTATTTAAAAATTTCTAATGAATGGTTTTTTGATGCAAAAGTTGCATCAATACCGATTGCAAAATTTCCGAGCGTTACAAGCTCAAAAAAAAAGAAGGAAGTTCCAGGGTTGAGCCACCACTCAACCGTATTTCAGATTTTTTAATAAAAGAGTTTTAATCAGAGAGCTTGGACCATGCATTGTGCTTTCCAAAATTGGAATTTTGTGGTTGTGTTCGAAAATCTAAACATTTATTTTATTATCATCATGAGGTCTTAATTTTTTTTACGACTAAATAAACGGCAAGTTACATTAAATATACATCTTTAATATGTAAAATTTTTACCAGTAGGGTAAATATTTTTTTCAACTTTATATAGGACACCCCTAAATTTTCTATTTTAAAAATAATTTGAATAGGTTCCCTAATTTGAAAAAATAAATAGATGCCTATTCATCGATTTCTTGGAAATAAAAATACAAACTCGTCGATTATAGAACGTGCTCGCTTATAGAACTCGGTTAATAAAAAAAACGACAGCAACGTTGTGAAATGAAACATTCATTTGATAACTTTTTTAACCACTCTTAAGCGTTTTAAGCTTATTTAAAGTGGTTATCAGGAATATTATTATCATTAAAAAATGTTTTCGAACCTTATTGCTGCTTCCAAATTAATTTTAATTATTTTGAATTTTTTATCAAAAAGAAGGTTATCGTTACTATTATCTTCTGATTCATAAATAAAAATCAAAATTATGAAAAGTTGCCGATGAAATGAAATGTCTATCAAAAAATTTTTATTCAAGACGCATAGTACGAAAAGTTACCAATTGTTTCGGTCGTTTGTTTTTGTCTTTATCCTGTTTTGAAGCAGCTTTTGCTATTTATCTCGATTTTGAGATCGTTTTTGATCTTTATTGTTTTATTTGTAAACTCTATGTGACATACAAAAATGAAATTAGTTCATATTTATGTGCTTAGTACAAATTAAATTTATACATAACAATCTGTAATCATTTTATGTACGAGTATACTCATTATTTATTAATATTAAACTGAAAAAAATGTTAACCTGTTCCCTTCCTTCAATGAAAGACACGAGTAACGTTATATATGATATAATAAATCCTTTCTAGTGCATAGGTGTTTTCAGCAGCAAAATTGAACGATCCTTTTAAAAGATTTACAGTCGCTAGCAAAAATTTTAAAAACGAAACGAAAAATAACGTTTCAAACGTACTTTCCTGCACACACACACACACACACACACACATCCATGCGCATACGGCTTTGTATGGGTTAACATCATGAAATTAAGCTTAAGGCATTTATATGATACACCAAATTTTTTGCCGTACAAAATAAGTATAACCAGTTACCGTAAAACAAATTACAATAATAAAGTTACAAATACACTATATTGCAATAATTATTCACAAAGTGGAACGTAAGCAAGATACGATCTAAAACGTAATATGTATGTACGCCTGCAATTACACGAGAGTTTGTAACAAATACTTATATATATTTTTATATAATTTTAAAATCTTTAAGGCATTCTATACTAGTGAACTCATGGAGTAGTGAGTGACGTAGGTGTAGCAATGGAAAGAAAAATAAAAGGAAAGGAAACTACTTAAGGTAACAAACGCACGCACGCACGCACGCACACACGACGCACGCACGCACGCCTGCACACACACACATACACACACACACACACACACACACACACACACACACACACGCGCGCGCGCGCACACACACACACACACACACACACACACACACACACACACACACACACACACACACAAAATAAAGTACATACGAATGAATACGACTATTTAACAATATTGTAATTCTAATGATTCCTCAATAAATGCTTGCAAAGCAACTTTTTGAGATGAGTAGGAATAAAAATCTTGTTGTTACATATAGGAAAATCGAAAAACTCTGTTATGATAAGAAAATAGATACTGAAATCGTTTCTTGAGATGAGAAGGCGAATATGAATCATTTAGAATTGAAAAAATAACAAATATTCTGGAGTTACGCATTTGCCTTATGGTAAATATGAACAAACTTTCGCAGAAATAAATGTAATACAGTTGTTAAACAGACGCTCCAGCTTGTTAAGAAGTTTTTAGGACAGGTCTGGGTAGCACACATATGCATAATCATACAGATATATACATAATCATACTAACGCAGTAGAATGAATAAGAATGAGAAACTATGACGTTTTATATATGAACAGACGGTAGACGGTATAAAATGAGTGTGTGATATTTCAAAAAAATCGATTGACCAATGCTTTTAGATCAAGTTAAGGGAGTCAAAGTAGAGGCGCATTAATTCAAGTGCAACACGAAAAATGCATTACAGTCTACACTCGGCCATTAATCATTGTCCTACAATCTTTCTGGAATGGTGTCTAATATAACGTTTTTGCGGCTCATATCTAGTAAATTTCGCTTAAATTTGATATTATAAATTATTTATTTCATTACACAGTAATATGTTCCGAACATTTAACTAAAATTAGGACTAAATTATAGTCTAGAGTAATTGATATTCATAAGTGTATATTTTAGTTGAGATTGTCAACTAATGGACTGAAATTATATTTGATAGTATGTTCTCCTTTATACACCTTGCTGTTCGGATGAGACTTTGTCGAACAATTAATGGCCGCAAATTCATCCAAAAAATTTCATACGAAAATTAATTCAAATCGGGGATCGGGAGCAGTATTAACATTGCAAGCATCGATATACATCACTTACCGATCCACCTGGGTGGTGAATTTGGGTGAATCTTTCAATAAATGCATAGCTGATTAAAAACACAATAGCAAAGTACCACTAGGCAAAAAATTATCGTTCTGACTTATTGAATTTTGTTATTTTGTTACAAACTGTTTTATAATTTTAATTTTATTTATTGTCATAATAAAATAAATAAATTTTGCTATTTATTTATTTATTATGACAATACCTATTACCAAATATACAACATTATTTTTACAGGCTTAATGTGACAGATTAGACCAACACAAATTAAAAATAAGACAGAACGTTGCGCACGTTTTAAATGACACCAAAGTCATGGCCTCGCAGACTCATCTTTATTCTTTTTTTCTTTATCAGCCTGACCACTGCTGAACGCACACATATGCACCTAAATCAGTTGTTATCATATGACTTTAATGCTTTTGAGTATATACGTGTTATTACAAAATGTTGATCATCGTTTTGACATGGTTTTGGCATCAATTGATATCTACTTAGTTTTCTATCTTTCGTTGTTTATATGAAAGTCACAGTAAGTATTTTAGTTTGACCTGAACTTATATTTTCTTAGTTTTTAATAAATGTCTTTTATCGTTTTTTTTAAATTATTAGGACTAAGAAAACTTGACTTTGATTTATTTTATCTACTTTTATTATTTTCTTTTTCTTTCTTTTTCTGACTGACTAGGAAAGGACCACGCACGTACATAATAGGTAAATGTAAAAAAATAAGTCTGCAGTATTTCATGTAGTGAGTGAATATATTCTCCTACGAACAAAACTGATATCTAATAAAGGTGTAGCTTCCGTTTTTCATCACCAACCGCTTGCTACACGAGCCTGTTCGCACTCTACTATAACAGATCGTTTCGGAACTACCTGGTATGAATTGATAAGAATATTTTGATCTTATAAATAAGTAAATTTACAGCTTAGTTATATTCTACTGCTGGGCACAGGCCCCGTCTTATTTTTGAGAGGGTAATGGATTTCGTCTGTCACCTCCTTAAAATATTTTATTACTTAGACAAACAGATTTCCTCACGATATTTACCTTTACGTGTTACGCAACGTGCTCATTAATCTTTAGGTGGCAGAGACACACTTCAGCTTAATTATGATTATAGTAGTAATAGGTCGATTAGATTTAGGTAGGACTACGCTTCAATAGAATACTATCGTGAAATAGTAGCTTATTGCTTCTTTGTATCGTGTTTAGATAGCTTTTTGCTGGTAATGAGGCATTTGATCTTAGTCCTCGGGAAAGACAACACATCTGCATTTTGAATCTTGATCGAGGGTTGTTGACTACGGGTCACAATATTGACTTACCATACTTTGTGTACGTTTGGCACCCCTATTTTGCTTATTTAAAAAGAAAAAAGAAAATAATAAATACAAAGTTATCGTAACATCCAATCATGATCTTATTATCTTCTTTCGACGACTTACTATCAGATGGACTATTCTGTAGGCCACATTACTCGGTGGTTGAAATTAAAATTAAGTAGAGATTATTTAATTATTTATAATTTATCATGAAAGCCTATTAAAACTCTACTTTTGAACCTAAGCCCTCCATAAATTGTCCCATAGGAACAATATTATCTACAGTTGCTACTCTTGGTAGGCGGGCTGGCAACCACTCCTTCCTAATCACAACAAAAAATATTTTTCAGTTGTTATTAGGAAGATGCTTTTGCCCATCCTCCCGTTTGTTTCTCTATTCCGCTTCTTACGGCACTCACGTGACGATAAAGGGTTGCGAATATTTTTACATATAATAATATAACTTCTTTATCGATTTATCCAAATGTGAAATATCGTAAATTTTAATACAAACTAAATATTAAGTATATACAAATATAAAAGGTCCCGCTGGGTTTCTTGTTGGTTCTTGCCAGGGTATAGATTTTGTTACAAACCAGTGGTAAAAGTAAAAAATAACTTTCCATAAGAATTACATGTATGTAATATTACATATTGATGAAATATGAAAAATATTTATTGATCTTACCGAAATACCAGAAAAAAAACAGAACTGGTTATTTGAATAAAAATCATGAGTGCATTTAGTTTAATTTAAATTTTCGGGTTTTTAAAAAAATACTAAAAAAGGGCTCAAAATAATAAATTTTCTCACCAAACCAAAAAAAAATGTACAATAGACACATTTCATGTGATATAAAGTAATAGAGACACGCTTCGAAGTTTAACAAACTATTTACAAATACGTGCTAGTTCGCGTTTAGAAGGAAACGGTAGACAATTTGAACAATTACTGCGATATCGCTGAAAAAGTAATTTTTATTTGTAGGTAACAATAATGTAGTGTAATTGTGTAAATATCAATCAGTGTAATTTGTAAATAAGTAGATTTAGATTAAATACGCTAAGATATTACATTATACGGTAGACATAAAAATTATTATTAGAAACTCTTTATCAATTCATTATAATGCAAGATTATATTTGACAGTATAATAGGTGGTCGTTACATAATTATTTCTTATATTTACGCGAACACTATGTATATATATATATATATATATATATATATATATATATATATATATATATATATATATATATATATATATATATATATATATATATATATATATATATATATATATATATATATATATTTCCACGGCCGATTTCGGCCACGGCGACCTCTTCAACTCCGATCCTATCGTTGGTGTGCTCGTGCATGGCTAACGTAGCCGATCTTATATACCAATGTTCGCGCGCAATGCGGGCAGGTGAGCACACCGTTACAGAAATTATAGTTAATCGCACAAGGTGGGCGTGCTTTGAGTTCATCACGTCGGGCATCCAATTCAGAGCAGCGATTCTCCTCAAACATTTTGACCTTGGCTTTCACCAAAGAACTCCACTCCACTCATCGAGCGGCTGCTTGCTCCCACTCTAAAGGCTCAATGTCGCACTTCTTCATGTGATGCTTAAGTACATCTTTGTACCAGAGGAGTTGTCCGCCATGCTTACGCTTGCCATTCTCAAGTTCAGAGAAAAAGATGCACTTTGCCGTACGCTGGTCTGACATTCGCGTTAAGTGTCCACACCAACGGAGTTGTTGCTCCATAAGGTAGGCCTCAATCCCCATGGTATGAGTTCTACGCAGAACTTCCGTGTTTCGAGTGTGACACCTCAGATCGAAGCATTGGCACCTTATCGATTACGCTATCGTGCGTCAAAAAGACATCTCTCAAGTCCTAGTCACCCGTGTCATGCGTGGTGCTCACTGTTGGACTGATCATAGGCTTGTTGTTATTAAATTAAGTATTCGTCTTCCACGTCCTTGTAGATCTGAAAGATCTAAACAGATACGTCTGAACCTTGAATGACTCCAAGGTACTAACACGAGGGCTAAATATGCCGAAACCTTGAGCGCTGCTCTGCAGCCCCTCGACCAGCTAAAATCAGGTGAGATCAATACTGTCTGGGAGTCTCTATCTTCTCATGTTCTCGACACTGCTAAATCTACTTTAGGTTTGAGAGTTCGAAAACATGAGGACTGGTTTGATGATAATGATGGGGTACTTACGGACGCTATTGATAAACACCGTAGGCTCCTAAAGCAGCACAGTAGAACTCATCAGAGCGGAAGTATTAAGGAGTTGCGTTATAGTTATCTGGAGATACGTAAACTCGCACGACAAGCGAAAGATAAGTGGTGGCAGGAGAAGGCTCGTCAAATGCAGTGGCTCGCTGATACCAACCAGCTCGGTGAGTTTTATGCTGAGGTGCGACATCTACTCGGTACGTCCACTATGGTAAAAGTTCCACTAAATTCAACTAGTAGTGAAGCGCTTTTTAAAAGCAGGGAGGAAATACTCGAGCGATGGGCGGAGCATTTCAACACCCTACTTAACGTGGATCATTTTGTTACCTAGACCATGTTCGCTGCCTAGGGCTTGACTCTTGAAACTGTCCATGACTCTGAAGAGTACAATATGTTAGGCAGCACTACCGCCTTATAAATGTCAATTTTGGTATCCAGCTTTAGGTCATGTGAACCAAAGATCTTGCGATCCAGTTTACCGAATACCGCAGCAGCGGCACCGATCCGACTGTTGATTTCAGCATCAAGGTCACACTTTGATGTTATCATGCTCCCCAGATAACGAAATGTATAGATTTACTTAAGTATGTCATCACCGAGTTCGATGGCAAGTGTCTCTTACCGTAGATATCTAAACACATCGCTTCCGTCTTTTTAACACTTATCTTTAGACCAAAATTACGGCACGACTCATGAAAGGTGGTCACGAGCTGTTGCAGGCCAGCTGGGGAATCGGTCACAAAACATATATCAGTAATAAGTGCGTAACACACTTTCGTACGGGCCTTAAGTCTGTCTAAGCTGAAAAGATTGCCATCATTGCGGAAACGAATGCGAATTCCTTCAGGACTAGTTTTTAAGACTTCCTGGACTACAACTGCAAAGTATAGCGGGAAAAGTGTGGGTGCAAGGACACACACTTGTTTTACCCCACAGGTGACGGGAAAAAATTCTGACTGATCAGCGTTTACTGCGACGCAGCTCAGCATGTCGTCATGCAGGAGTCTCATAAGTCTCACAAACTTCTCCGTGCATCCAATTTTCCGCAGCACTACCCAGACGGCTTCTCGCTGTACACTATCGAATGCTTTCTCAAGGTCTACAAACAGAGATACATATTGCGACCCTGTTCTCTGCTTTTTCCCTGCAGTTGACGCAATGAGAAAATCGCCTCACAGGTACCACGGTCTGGTCGAAAGCCGAACTGGGATTTCGGCAAAATCCTTTCAGAAAGTTTCCTGAGGCAGTTTAATAGAAGTCTGGCGAAGATTTTTCCAGGCACAGAAAGTAGAGAAATGCCACGGTAAGAGTTGCAGTTCGACCGGTCACCCTTGCCTTTATATAGGGCTCATATGAGGGATACCTTAAAATTATTAGGAACTTGTTCTTTTTCCCACATAACGACAAAAAGTTCTCATATCGCCGAATACAAACCCCCACCGCCATATTTCAATAATTCACCCGATATAAAATCAATACCAACCGCGCGTTTATTTTGCTGTTGCTTAATGGCAAGAGCAACCTCGTCAGGCGAGACTGGCTCATCGAGCTCGAGGCCGAAAGGTTGCTGAGGTAGGCAGAGAACATGGTCTAGGTAACAAAATGATCCACGTTAAGTAGGGTGTTGAAATGCTCAGCCCATCGCTCGAGTATTTCCTCCCTGCTTTTAAAAAGCGCTTCACCACTAGTTGAATTCAGTGGAACCTTTGCCATAGTGGACGTACCGAGTAGTTGTCGCACCTCAGTATAAAACTCACCGAGCTGGTTTGTATCAGCGAGCCACTGCATCTGACGAGCCTTCTCCTGCCACCACTTATCTTTCGCTTGTCGTGCGAGTTTACGTAGCTCCAGATAACTATAACGCAACTCCTTAACACTTCTGCTCTGATGAGTTCTATTGTCCTGCTTTAGGAGCCTACGGTGTTTATCAATAGCGTATGTAAGTACCCCATCATTATCATCAAACCAGTCCTCATGTTTTCGAACTCTCAAACCTAAAGTAGATTTAGCATTATCGAGAACATGAGAAGATAGTAGAAGATAGTATCTTGGAGTCGTTCAAGGTTCAGACGTATCTGTTTAGATCTTTCAGATCTACAAGGACGTGGAAGACGAATACTTAATTTAATAACAACAAGCCTATGATCAGACCAACAGTGAGCACCACGCATGACACGGCTGACTAGGACTTGAGAGATGTATTTTTGACGCACGATAGCGTAATCGATAAGGTGCCAATGCTTCGATCTGAGGTGCATCCACATTGCCTTGTACTTGGCAGGTAATCTGAACATAGTGTTTGTAAATACTACGTTCAGATAATACTACATGATATATAATAGATATAATACGCGAACACTACACATTGACTAAAACTACTTTTACGGATTTTATCGCGTTTATTTTACTTTTAATTACTTTTATTTTTAATTCCCGACGTTTAGGGAGCTTTCTTGCACCCATGGTCACGGGGGACTGAAATGACTGACGTCCCGATGTCATTGTTAAACCCGGAGTACCTTCAGCTTTTTTAATTATTGTTTATGTTCCGATCTATGCAAAATGAGCTGACTATGTCCTGAGGTCTTGCAGTGGTATGCTTGGGTTTAGTTTTAATTTTATTGATTATAGGATCCCAAGCAGATGGTAGTACCCAGCCTCCTCCTCTATTGAAATTAGGATGTTTTTTAATTTCAATAGCCTCACGTATCATCCTTGGTAGGAATCGATGTTCTTTCGCGAGGATTTGTGGTTTATCAAATCTAATGTAATGGTTGGGGCGATCTAGAATATGATCGCAAACTGCAGACTTCCCGGAACGTTGATGCTTCCCGTCAGCTATGAGTTCTTTTACGCTGGTACTAATTAATCTTTTTGTTTGTCCTATATAAGAGAGACCACATCACAATCAAGCTTGTACACTCCTGCATCTTGTAGATGAATTTGACACTTGACGGATGGTAGGAACTGACTAATCTTCTTCGGCGGCTTGTAGAATGTTCTAATAGAGGCTCGCTTCAAGATGTAGCCAATCTTGTCTGTGATACCTCTGACATTTGGTAATTCAGCAGGCACACGCTCGACTGTGTCCGGCTTCACTCGGTCAGTGTGATGTAGGCGCGGGACCCGAAGCTTGTTGTCGTGCAGAACTTGCTTGACGTGCTGAAGCTCGGCGGCC
Source organism: Parnassius apollo (assembly GCA_907164705.1). NCBI lineage: Eukaryota > Metazoa > Arthropoda > Insecta > Lepidoptera > Papilionidae > Parnassius > Parnassius apollo. The sequence continues at coordinate 5,502,013 of CAJQZP010001441.1, read as the reverse complement.
AGGTGTTTGCTTTCACAGATCCCTCCCTTGTTACAGAGAGCACGAGGTCCCTCCTATAATCAATTAAATTAAAACTAAACCCAAGCATACCATTGCAAGACCTCAAGACATAGTCAGTTCATTTTGCATAGATCGGAACATAAACAATAATTAAAAAAGCTGAAGGTACTCCGGGTTTAACAATGACATCGGGACGTCAGTTATTTCAGTCCCCCGTGACCATGGGTGCTGGAAAGCGCCCGAAACGTGGGGAATTAAAAATAAAAGTGATTAAAAGTAAAATAAACGCGATAATATCCATAAAAGTAGTTTTAATCAAGGTGGTCGTTAGCCTGTAAACGTATGAAAAAAAGATCGAAATCACAAAAGTAATAATCTGAAGCTAAAGGTAATTTACCTACTTACCATTTTCTGTTTCACATATTTTTTACTATTTACAAACATGCGACATGCGTCGGTATTATTAATGAAATAGTGACAATGAGAAGGGCTGCTATTTTAAATCTCTTTCTTTTATCGACCAAGTATTTTACTAATAACCGGCATATTATGCTGATCTTGCATTAGTAGACAGTAACTAGTACTGTGTTCTGTACTTACGCTGAACGTTTTCACGTCATTGACATTATACGCAAAAAAAATTGAAAGCTGCCTAACTATGGTCGGGTTGCCAGTCAAACAATAAATTTGTAACTGTGGAGCCATTAACTAGGTACCTAATTATTTAGATCTCCCTATAAATGATAATATCTTACCTTTCAAGAGAAGAAAAGTCGATACTCCTATTGTTATTTAAGCACCCGTATGCTATGCAGTACCTTTTTGCTTTTTAAGAGGCTATACTTTAATAAAAACTCAAAAATAAATAATGTAATAATGTCATCCAGACCGAATTTTGGGCACCGCGTCCAGCCTCAACGGAAATTAGCCATAGGCGCAGGACAGGATTATGTATATATAGTGCCCAAGTCTATGAGCAAGCAGAGGTGCACCTTCTATTCCCTTACGTAGGGGGGAGATCGGGCGCAGGACCAATGGCTATACATGCTTTCCGAAGCACGGGGGTGAGACAAAGCCAACTTCCTCACTCCAAGCAGCTGAGAATTTCTTGACGGAAAGACTCAATAAATTGATTTCTATTGTCGAGACCCGGGCCTCATGATCAGCTGTCACAGTACTACCACTACTAGACCAACGAGGCAGTCAAAATCATAAATCAAAATCAAAAGTGCCTAAATACTTATAGGTGAAAAATACTTCTTTGTTAACGGCAGGCGCTTTTTGAGTAATGTTTTTTGTGGATTATGGATATTTGGGATCGCTATATCAGTTAGATATACTGTTTAATTTAATTTGTCGATTAAAGTTATATCCGACCTATTACGTTAAGAATAGTTCTATCAAAGTACAATCTGTGACTGTCGGTCTCGAGAACAGGTTAAAGTGTGTATTGATTGTAAGGCAGTAGTAGTTGGTTTGATATTAAATTGTATTTATTTGCAAGCTTTTGATGGACGTAGTTAGAAACCTGGTAATGACGGTAGGACTGTAATCGGTTTGTACTAGGCTGGGACAAGCACTTATGACATGTTGTATAGTTTCGGGTTGGCGGTGGCATTTTCTACAGCTGTCGTTCTGCGAGTTTCGATCTTTTAACATATATATATATATATATATATATATATATATATATATATATATATATATATATTTAAAAGATATATAACTATAAATATATATACATATATATATATATTTATAGTTATATATTTTTATAGTTTCTTGTATTGATTACTTGGTCCTGAATGGTAATAAGAAAACCTTCGGTTTTGGGAAAAATAAAACCTAGTTATAAACATTTATTTGAAGCCAGTAAATCTACGTGAGGTTTTTCTAGATATTGTGCATGTCCATATAATTGTTTACTACGCCACTTTGATAGCTTTTCTTTTTCATGATAAATTACTGTAATAGATCTATTACCTTGCTTGTTTCAATTAAAAGGGGCATAATTGATATCGAATTAAATAACTGCTTTATGTAATGGACTAGTAGCTGAATTTTCATAAAAGAAAGATTGTAAGGTTTTCATTTGCCCTTCTCACAAACCTTTAATATCGATCAAACGCCTATAGCTCTTTTAATTATATCTTTAATAATTCGTTCAATTGCCGATTCATAATGCAAATATTTGTGTTCAGTTATGGCAGTCCTAGTTTTTATTTCAAGATTTCGCATATCTGTGGCTGACCATTTAATAACTCTGAAAGAATAAATAAGTATTGGGATGGAAAGTGTTAATAGCTTTGAAAAAATTTCTGTTGTCAATTTGTTTTTACAAAGTAGATTCAACTTTTGCCTATTTAATAGCAGTATGGTCTATACATCTTCCTTCATGCAAACCTAGATAATTATATATACCATTTTTGTCTATCAATGTAAACATTGTAAGTATTGATTTTCTGTGTTATTTGTTATCTAAACCTAAGGTCATGATATTTAGTAAACTCAACCGTAGTTTTTAAAAGGGCGTTCATTTCAGTTTCTTATTCGGCAAAAAGTTTTATATCATCCCTATACATTAAATGGTTGACAAAGTTGTTTTTAGTTAATTTATAGTCATGGTTGTTTTTGTTGAGCAAAGAAGATAAAGGGTTAAGGGCCAGATAAAACCACAATGGGCTCAATTAATTTCCCTGGAAAATGCTATTAGCGATTGGTATATGCTCTGTGACTATAGTCTTATTGCCGTCATTAAGGTGTAGTTTAGTTTTCTAATTGCCCATAACTCCCTCCAGTATATAAATAATATCCGGGTTGATTTTATAAATTTGCAAAACTCGTGTCAGCCAAGAGTGTGATACACTGTCGAATGCTTTTTATAATCAATATACGTTAGAGTACGATTATGGTCAAGAGAGGTAGCGTGTTTTATTCAGCTGGTCTAATATTAGTTTTATCATAAGTTGAATGAACTTTGTATTTATTTGATAAATATATCAAATCAATATTCCTTTACTAATCTAGTCTATTATTGTTAATGAATTAAGAATTGTGTTAATCTAGCCAGATTAGCGCGTAGGATATATATATATATATATATATTTCTAATGTGATTTTCCAAGCCGGTTTACTGTTAGTGAGTTTCGCTTTTTTAAGGTGACGTTTGAAATTTTGTATCCTAAATATTTTGAGATAACTGAAGTTGAGCAATATAATATGTAGAAAGTATGAATATGTAGTAATTCAGAATCAATACTATAGAATTTTGGTAAAATAAAATTATTGAAAATGTTTAGTTAACTATATAGTTGCATAATTTCTTTTAATTGCGGCACTTTTGGTGTAATGTTAGGGCCAGTACCAGTATTTAATGCCAGATTAGTCTGCAGTTCGTCAGTTAACTTCTGTATTGTACCATCATCTGGGAGATTTATTTCAGCTGGGTGTAAAGCTGAAAATACTAGTTCAAAACGTGTAGCTCATTGCTACAGTTTAGGTTGCAAATTTAGATGTTCAGATAAGGAAGGGGGTGGAGATGTCTGACGAAGGCTAAAAAGGTCAAAATTTAAATTACCGGATGTCTTATGGTCGGTGTCTCTTGTATCTGAACGTGAGTCTGAAATATTATTCCCTGTTCTTTCGTTATCGCGGTCGCAGTATTCGTGACAGACCGTATTTCAGAGCGAGCTCCTAGTGTAATATAGTAAGATATAAATGATGACAGGGATGACCCAACCGTTATATGCGTGTGTCTTATTTACAACGGACAAAAGGCTGTTAAGTATTTTGGTCAAGCGTGCATAAAACACATCGCAATCTGACTGTTTTATACCAGTCTCATCGATACCGATGTTCTGTGATATACCCAGGTATCGGTAAGTTTCAGGCACCAAAAAGGTTCTTAAGGTGACGGACATAGATATTACTACTATTATTATTGTTATTTTATTTTAACTAAAAGTAATATAAATAACCAAAATAATTATCAAATACATACTTACCTAAAGAACTAAAAAATCAGCGCTTATTAGCAATTGACTAAACATTATCCGAGTGTATTATAAACACTGGCGTGCTCGAAAGAATTCTGGCCATAGATGAGACTTTAATGTCTCATGTACAAACCTACGTAGGTACTCAGGTGTGAAACGAGCGTAAGTTATGGCTGTCAAAAATGAAAGGCCACGATTAAAATTCCAATGCTTACGAGAAGAAGAGGATATTGCTAATGGAGTCAGATTACGATGCCACTGGGTTTTATAGGTTTCTTGACGTAGGTTGGGAAATGATTGGTTTAGTGTATGTTTCCAAAATGCATAAAGAAATCCCAAAATAGATTGACGTAAAAATATACTTAATCTGTTCTTCTTCAAAAGGATAATAGCATGAAGCTTAAAGCTTTTTCAATTTTTAACTCAAACCTCTTATTCGATATAGTCATATATGGACTTTGGCACTTCTGGAAAATTGAAGAGATCGTTTCAAGAAACGCTTTCCGTAATTGGGAATAACGGATTGATACACTAAAGAATATTATCGAATTCAGCAAGAAGAATCAAAAGTTTAAAAGTGCTTAATTCTTCCAAAGCATAGCAGCATAAATCCATAGCGAAAGAGATTATGTATAAAGGATATATTTTACACTATTTAATAAAGGATATCTCTCTCATATGTTTTATAAACACATTTCCTTTTTACCACATATTTGGTGTAAATTGGAGTAAAAAACCTCCATATGATGTATATAATATTAATGTAGTTTTAAACATCATAATAAAATTTTATGAATGTAAGTGTGATAAACAAACGGATGTGTGCATATTAAAATAAAATTGAAATAAAATAAAATAAAACAATAAAGGGTTTAATATTTGACATTTATTTCATCAATAGTTTATACATCAGCATTTTTATTGTCAAAGTCAACATAATATGTTTATCAGCACAAGTTATAAGTTAAAATTTAAACGGTTATGTTTCATTATTTTAATGGTTATATCTTTAATGGTACCCTAACTATTATTTTATTTATAAGTAACATATCAAATATTATTATCAGTTATTATACGAGTAGGTAAGTAACAAGTTTTTACGAACAATTTCTTACATTTGGATAAAGTTACAATAACTTTTAAACAATCATGAATAAAAGATTAAACATGACGTGAAAGGAGGATTTTAGTCTAGGACATGACAGAAAAACTTAAAAATTAAAATAAAACGCTTTCAAGAACAAACTAAAATTATTTATTCATCGAAATTTAGTGATATAGATATTACTTTAAAATAAAGTCGTTGGTACGATAGGTGCGCCACCTTCTGTAAGATGATTGTACTATGCTAATGACCTTCGCGCAAGTGCAAGCAATTAAAGGACAAAAATTTATCGCAATCTGATGAACGGAATGGTAGCACATAAAATATGAACAACCAAGTATAAATTTTTATATATTAAACTAGCGATTTGTTACCGCAATCTGATGAACGATATGGCGAGGGATAAAATACGAACAAACTAAAATTAATTTCTATATATTAGATATTTACATTGCTTTTGAAATATGTATTGACGCTAATATTTGTTATATAAGTTTCTAACAGCATTATAAGTAAAATAAATGTGATTTAATTTTTACTTTTTACTATAAAATTGAAGAATATACAGACACAGACAGGTTTTATATAACACACTTCAAATCTATATATTATTTGAACGGACTCTAGCTACGCGGAAGTAGGTCATTAATTTCAAACTGCATCCAAAATGTTCTCGTGCGGATTTGTTGCCTTTTCATAGTAAAATATTTCGTTCGTGAATGAAAACAATCTATATTTATTTTCGTATGAGAAAAACATTTAGCACATTCAGCACAGATAAATGCTAAGGATAGTGATATCACAACATACGTAAGAAAATTATGAAGTTCTTTGGTAATTTCAATATTAATATAAAATATCTATTAACATCAATACCAATCTCGTTTTAGAGTGTTAATATATATCGCAGAGTAGTTAGTAAGAGAGCGTATAGTTGTGGTGGCAGATGGCTTGCAAAGCAAAATGGCCGCGCGTGTGAAGCAGCAGGGTCCGCGTTAGACGTGGATGGACTTCGAGCACGCTGCCACGCTGCACCTGACACCATTGGCTCCTCGACGAAACCATTCATATTTAGTTCTAGTCCTGTGAATTGATTAATTATTAAAAAACATTGATTCAGAAATATTGTATTCTTCAATTTAAATATGATTACAGGCATTCACAATAAAAAATTGAGCCATTTGACAGAATTTCTTGAAAAATTGGAGTGATAGTGACCTTATGACATATTTTCTTAAATAAAAAAAATCCCGACAAGGCTGTGCCGATTTTTTGGCCGAAGTTTTGGGCGATTTTGCGAATTGCGAAAAAATTTTGAAATTCTATCAAAAACCATGAATCAAAAGTTTCCCAAAGAAATGTGAAGGACCAGCATTGTCAGTCTCGAGTAATGAATTTTCAAGAGGAAATTGGAATTATATATATATATATATATATATATATATATATATATATATATATATATATATATATATATATAGCATTAGAACCTAATGCAGTATCATAATTAAATTGAAAATGCGTTGATTAAAATAGAATGGCATACTTTATTTTTCCAATGTATTTTACTTACATTGTAAAAATACTTTGCAATTTTATGAAAAGTTGCGAAATTTTTTTGTGTTCATAAAATATTTTAAGCATTTTGTAATAATTATTTAAACTACCTTCATATTTAAAGAAAGCACTTCTCACTTCGGAAGTCTGGGGCCTAACTATGGTTTACTATGGTTTAAGAAAATTTTTAAACGTTCTTTTCGTTCTATTCGATTGTTCTATCGATAAACCACTTTTTGTTCTAAGAGATTTAAGTTTTGCTGAGTTATTACAAAATTGAATATTTAAGTAAAAATCACATAAGTTCTATCCAAACAATACATGGCCAGTTTTTATGTTGACGCAATATGTTTTAAATGCTTCAAGCGAAATAATTTACATAAATATTACAATAAATTAGTAGAGCCATGCAGTTATATTAGTAGTATAGTTGTAGCACGAATTGGTTGGCTCGACCGGGGAAGGGCCACGCTCTCACAGAATACCAGCGTCAAACTTAAAGCTTAAAGAACCGGAGACCCTTTTTACTAGAAACGAGGCATTCCACCTCACCAAGTCCAAGTCCTCACGAATGACAACGCATTTGCATTTTGATTCGTAATCGAGGATAGATGTAGATGTCTATGGACCAGAGCAATCACTTACCATCAGGTGGACTGTGTGCTCGTTTGTCATCCTATCCTATAAAAAAAAAAAAAAAAAAAACTAGTCTTAACGTTTACACAAAGCCCATAAAATTAAGTGGATGTAACATTTATGCACGGTTAAAGTAAAACTTACTTAAATTTTAATGTTATTATTTCTGTATTATTTTTAATGTTATTATCATTTCTACGTAATATTAAATATATGTCCATAAAATTCGGGAGTTTGATTATATAAAATGCGATAAAAGTAGTAGAGGCAGTAATAGGTAAAAGTAGTTTATTTAAAAATAATAATAATTATTATTGAACATATAACATAAATAAATGTAAGTATACTCTTATTGTATAATGTCACAAAATAGACGTATTTACGAAATACTCCTTAACTTGAATGTTGCCTTTAATGAATATTACCGATAAATATATAACTATAAATATACGTCATCCACGTGTGAACGTAGGTATATTACCACTTACTATGTAAGCTAACTTGGCTCTCCATCTTTCCCAAAGCGTTTACGGAACCGCAAACGTAAGTTCCATAGTCACTTGGCGCTAGTGATTTTATAGTCAAGTTCATCCATAAGGAGTATTCATTCACAATCGTTTCCATCACACGAAGTTTCGGATTATCAAAAACTTTTCCATTTACAAGTGCTGAAAATAATTTGATATTAATATTTTTTGCGAAATAAATTTAAAAAATACATGAATAAATAATAGTCACCATCCTCTCGATACCAAGAATTCATAGCTTTAGGAGAAGCTTCTATATAGCACTGAAGTTCAACGTCGCTACCAATTGGTGCCCCAACTAGCTGATTGGTTACTTTAACTTGCGGTATGACTGAAAAAATACGTATGCATGTATATAAATATGTATTATTACCTCATGGACTTAAACAAGGATTAGACGAAGCCAGTACTGGCTGGCGCTGGCTGCCAGTGAAACTGGCAGCCAGTGCCAGCTTGCTATTGGCCTCGTATAAACAGTTTTTCAAGAAATAGAGCGCCTGCCTATTTTTCAAGCCAGTGACCTCCGCCCGCGTGCCCCGCAACCCCAGCGCCAGAATAAATAATTTGTAATATAAAAATTTAACTTTTAATATACAAATTACTATATTTGATGTATGTAGGTATATGATAAACACTATTTTTCAGTTAGTTTAAAAATCATTAATTTATTACAATGATTTACAAGAATAACCTAGGAATGAAATGAATCCATTTGGCCTCATCTAAACAACACTGGCCAGGCCAGCGCTGGCTTGTCTGAGGACTGGCATAAGCGTTACTGGCTTAGTCTAAACCTTGGTTAACTCTTTAAAAAGACAACTTTTAAATGATCTGATCCGCCTAAATCTGATGATTTCATGTATCTATTTCGTAAATCTGGTGATTACAATAATTTATACAGTACTAATTCTATTTGTTGGTATCTAACTCTTTACTTCACTCAGTCAACAACGAAGTAACGAACAACGAAGAAAATTAGAGTCAACAACGCAGAATACAATTTGCTGATCATGTTGCTTATTTACATACAAATACAAAATATAAGCTACAAGTTTGAGTATACCATCTTTTTCAGCAAAAATGATTCCCGATAAATTACACAAACAGGTAATGTGGAGCAATTATTGGAGGGTTTAACCGCAACGCTAAACAATCCCTGCCAGTGTGTATAAGGTCATATCTTTCAAGATATGCAATGTTGGAGGTATTCCTGTAAAGGTTATAATCATATGGGATTCATAAGACTAGATGTGAAGTAGAAAATAAAAAATATAACTAACGTAATACTATGACAATTGGGCCCCATGTCACCAATATAGAATAAATAATGATACTTGTTTCAATTACAAAACTACCGCGAGAATTTATGTTTGTTTCTCAGTATTTATACTAATATAATACCAAAAAAAAAAATACGTGTGGCACTCGGTGACTGCCGCGGTAAAGCTATTGCATAGCATTTTTTATCAACTTATTCAATTATAATTATTTATTTATTTTATTTATGCAGTTAAGTCTTTGATATTAAATCAAGTTACACTTTTTGAGCGTGGTGACCGATAAGAAAACAATTTTTTTTCTCTTATTGAATAAATGAGAAGTTAATATTGTTTAAAATATTTTTAATATCTTACAATACATGTAGGTTATTCAGGAATTTATTCATTGAGTTAGCAGCTAGTGTATACGCATACGTCTAGTCGCACGCACACAAACACCGTGCCGAAGTCTGCCGAGTGCCGCAGTCTGCCGAACTGAAACGACGTTAGACGATGCACGGCTTTCAACGCCACACCTCCGTGCCCATCGGAGTGGGGAGCGTGAGGTTTTTTTTCGTTACGGATTCGGTCCCCGCGCTCAAGGCCCGCGATAGAAGCTATGCAATAGCTTAATAACCGTTTACTTTACCGGATTTGTACGGAAATGTAGTTTTTAAAACAGCTTACTAATATAACGGTTTTTATCCTTATTCTAGCAGATTGAAAACTGGCTTGACAACGCGGAGTTCGCACAAATGGATTAAATATTGTATGTTTACTATAATTATGATTCGTTGTTAGTCTGTGAACAATAATTAATGAATCACATACCGAGGTGAATAATATAAGCTCATCCAAGGTGCCTTAAAACTAAATGTCTTATAATATTTATTATAAAGTTTAATTTGACACAGGGGTTTGCGTTATATTCATAGTATACTGATTTAAAAAGACTACATAAACCTTTTATTAGTATTGGTACATACAAGATAAATTATTGAATATGAAAACTGAAAACAGCTCATTAACTATTTACTCTTTTTTTGAAGGTGTATTATTTCAATTGTAAGTTAAATTTCCATTGTAACCTAACGTTAAACCGACAATAAGACATATTGTCAAGTTTTATAAAGAAAGACTATGTATTTAAATAAGTCGTCGCTTTTACGTGGTAGAGCCATGCTGCAGTTATATTAGATGTATAGTTAGTTAGTTAGACTAGCACGAATGGGTCGGCTCGACCGGGGAAGGACCACGCTTTCACAGAATACCAGCGTGAAATAGTAGCTTAATGCTGCTGTATTTCGTATGGTGAGTGTAGAGAACCGGAGACCCTTTTTACTGGAAACGAGGCATTCCATCTAAGTCCTCACGGGTTACAACGCATTTGATTCGTAATCGAGGATAGATGTAGATGTCTATGGGCCACAGCAACCACTTACTACCATCAGGTGTAATGTGTGCTCGTTTGTCACCCTATCCTATAAAAAAGTCTAAATTTATGCACTCATTTCATTTTACTTTCGTGAAACAAAAATGGTATATCTATAGATTAAAATCCGAATAGAATTGATCTCTTCTATAATTTTCATATTAGTCCTAGTGAAATCAGGCCTCGACTGTTTAATAAATGCTTACCATTAATATCTTGATAAAAATCGTTATCTAATTCGTAAATCAATTAGGAACAGTAATAAGGTGACTTACAATGCACTTGCACGTGATATCGGCGGCTGACAGTGGGAGGTACGCCGTTGCTTGCAATGCAGTAGTATGCGCCCATATCGGAACGCTGCACATGGAATAGCTCTAGACTTTCCCCTTTGTGACTTTCCACCACTGGAACAAAGGAATCGAAAATAATATTGGAGCTCACATATTAAATCCAAACTGATGCTAGGTTTTCACACTTGGCATCGTTTAAGGGCTATCAATACTATTCTTTTATATTAAGTAACATGTTACAAACTTTTTAGATCCTATTCTATTCGTATTATTTTTAACAAATTTCTAGATTATAATAATAATACGTTACAAAGGGTTTAAAAGTCGATATAACTACATTATGTAAACCAGAAAATATTCCATAATATTAAATCATTTGAATGTTTTGTGTACTGGACTAACGAGGCTTGAATATAATGGATAAATTATGGTTTTTTTTTATACAAGAAAGGTTGACAAAAGAACACACAGCCCACAATATGGTAAGTGAATGTTGTGACTCACAGACACCGAAATCTATTCTCGATTAGGAATCAAAATGCGTTTACACCCCTGCGGATTAACGCAAAATGGCTCATTACCAATAAGAAGATTCTCTGGTTCTGCCAATTAGTACGACAGTAAGTTCGCCGGTCAAGCTAATCATTCTTGCTACAGCCATAATGCAGATGCAGCGTGGCTCAACTGTGTGTATTTCTATTTGTGACCTGAATTATATCCTTGATTTGTTGTATAAACCTTTTATCGAGTATAGAATATTGAGAACATGCTATTTTATCTACTAAAAAATTTCATTGTTGGTTAAACTACCGCCATCTAGTCATTGATTTATGAAACACTTAATACTTTTTTATCCTCTCTTCTGTGAGGTGGCAGATATCAGCCAGAAAAAAAGCCGCGTCTGTGGGTTGTATAATTTATCGAGAGTATTTATGCCGATTTCGAAGTAACAAACAGTGTTTTTATTATTATTTAGAAATCGACAAAATACTTAATAAAAATAACACTATGAAAGTAGTATAGAGGTATATAAATATATATATATATATATATATATATACACACACACACACATATATATATATATATATATATATATATATATATATATATATATATATTATAATGTTATAGTTATGTATAGTTGAAGTAGTGGTTAATAAACTAGCCTACAGGCGGCGCTGTTGTCGCAATTTTTACGTTAGAGATTCTTATCTATTTCGGTTATACACTCTTATCTATGATTGAGAAAGGGCGAATATTATCCTTCCGTGTAGCAGACGTAGCGAACAACAATAGTGTTATATTTAACATTAGTTTATATTTAGTCGTTAACTGCTGGAAACTTTTTTCACTGCTCAACGTAATTTTTGCATAGAATGTTTGGAAAATATTTTTGGTGATTGTTAAAAAATCTCAATCGATTACGAATAAAATAAAAACGAAATCGAAATCGCAAAATTTAAATATTTTATATACTTTTTTAAATGTTTTTTTTTTCATAGGAGAATATTCTATGTACCAAATTCATCCATTTATATGTCAATACTTACACAAATAATTATTGATATTAATTCGATAATTCAACTTTTCATAAAGGAGATGGCCAAAAATTGTATGAACCTGTGCCCCAAACTGCACAGAGATGAAATCTACGTCATTTGAAAGTACAATTCTCCTATATAAAGAATTACAAAAGTGCATGTAGCTTCGCAGTAGTGGACAAAAGTTACGACGATTTAAAAAAGTTGACTTTGGCAGTCGGTTTTTATAATTATTACACAATGTAGATATTAATAAAGTTCCAATTTTTGAGTGTTATGTAGGTTAATATATATGTATGATGATTAGGATGTATCCTAACTGGTTTAGCTAAAAAAACAAGGACATCAGTTTTTTTTCTTCAGATTTTGAAATTATTATTTGTAAGTAGTTTTTGTAACATAACTATTATACATCGAAGTATATTAGACAGAAAATAATTAAACTTACGTATTACACCCTTTATAATTAGTGGAGCACTCACACAGCACTTATTAAATAAAAGTAAACGATAAAACACAAATACGAAGATAAAACGTACAGATATCGTATACCGAGAAACGGCGCGTAAGCGGCGTAAGTCGGTAATTGTGAATCAGATCAAGACTGACAATGACACTTTGATTGTTTTGATGCTTGACGGACGGATTCAATGTTGCAAGTATTAAAGTAAAATAACCCTATCCTATAATGTAACACTACACGTTCAAGCTGTTGCTGTAAACAAATAAATACAATCCTATCCTTCAGTGTATTTTGTTGTATAAGTTTACAAATTGAAAGCTTGTTTTTATACATAACATAATATTACAAATAAAGTATTTTTATGAGTTCAGATATTGTTTTTTCCCTAGTCTGATCTTTTTAAGTATTATATGGCCACACTTAAGGCTATAGAGTGACTTCAAAGGGAAGAAATCACTTTAAATACTTTTAAACTTGATTATTTTTCAACAGCTGCTATATGAAATGTTAATAGTTATTCAAAACTCTTTTTTATTTTATTTTAATTAATAGCAGTAGTCTTATTTTTGTACAGCTTGGGGCACATTTTAGCCATCTCATTTAGGGTATTATTAGTAGGTATAATTTTAGTGATCTATTTATTGGCAGTTAAAGTTAAAACTTATATACGTCCCACTGCTGAATACAGGCCTCCTCTTATTTATGAGAGGCTTTTTGGATAAGAAAATATCCGCCGCGTTGGCTCAAAGCGTGTTAACGAACTTTACATGTCTTGAAAATATTTTTTCCATATTGCTCGCGTACTGTTAAATTTACACATTTTGTTAAATTTTCCAGCACGCGAGCAACCCGGAAACCCGACATTTAAAAAAATCGTCTTATCTCATTTATTGAACTTCTCATTAACAGTCATTGGTTAGTAATTCCTTTGTTTTTGAACTGGCCGGAATTTAACAAAGACTAGTTAATATTGAGTTAATCATTCATCCAAATGAAACATTCCGTTCCATATTGGAATTACAAGAAAGATACAATAAAACAAAAAACTATGCAGGGAATTGTGTGTTTTGGAATTGAATATTTTAACATCAATTTATCTAACAGTAATTTCAAATAGTAATATTTATTTAAATAGTATAATATTATTTATATTAATGAATGTGATCATAAGAATAATCCTTATGAACGCATTCGTTAATATAAATAATTTTGTCTTTAATATACGTCAGGCCACATAGTACACTCTTTTGCGAAAAAAAAATCTAGGATACGCAATTTGTTTTCAAAATACGATTATTTATTTACTAGCAAAAAACGGATGTTCCCATTACTAGTTTCACTCTAAAATGTTGACCACCTGAATTGAATTATCGTATTTCATTTTGTTTGGTTCTGCGTCGGGAACATTTTTTCGAGAAAGATTTTTACGATTTCAAATATCCCCTAAACCGGACGAATTGTTTTACAAACTTCAAATAGCACTTATGGATACAATCCTTCTGCGGATATAACAAAATTTTGCACGTTCGTCTAACTTTGAGAAATGAAGATATAAGTAGCCGTCCTTTAAAGGCTGTTATGGAAAGAAAGGCGTTAGCAATGAAAAAATTTAATTAAAGGGAATAGGAAAATTATGTAGGAAGGAGATTTAGAACGCATTACAGATTAGATTGGGAAGCATTTACTACATTTTATACGAATATCTTCACTTGAGGATGATAGTTTCGTGTTGGTTGTCGCATAAGCTCAACGATGCTCAGTATCAATGCCGCGTAAAATGGTACCATGACATGATTACTAAATTCAGTCTTGCCTATACGTGTTAAAAAAATTACAAAGGCAATGGAACGTTTGGCTGTTCATTCGAGAAGCGAAGGGATGGTTTTGATAGCTGATTTTTTAATTTGACGCGGTATTTTGTGGCAATTCTAATAAGAGTTTGCCTGAATGTTCACTGCCGTAAACAACCGGCAATCAAGCATTGTGCTCCGCGGGCTACCGTTCCACCATGGAACCGCGCCCGCGGTCTATGCGCTTCCTGGATAGCACACTTGTAAAGGTTTTCAGTGCGCTATCTTTTTACAACACTGATTTATTCACAGAATACCAGTGTAAATTTTCAAAAAAAAATCTCCATTTCAAAAGAAACGGTGACGAAGCAGTCCATATTAGACCACAAAGGAGACCCCACAGCTTATCTAACAATTGGTCATGAACCAAATCATCATTAACATTATCGTCACTATCATCAACATCTTTTTTACAAAGCTCGGGACTTGAGACAAATGAACCCAAAATGCATACAGAAAACATGTTAAAAATTAGAAAGGATGATAAAGTATGTCGTTTTTGTTTGTTAATCAAGAATTTATGGAGATGTATATTGTCACAACATCCATTTAAAATCAGCTGTACGTTACTAGTTTGTCACTCTCACTATTAAAAATTAAGAAAAGCAAAACCCGAATACAAAGAACTAAAAAGAATACAATAACTTAACATTATGAAGTCGGTGCTAAGATTTAGCGTATAGAAGAGTTAAAGCCACGACTTCAGGATGTGATAGTGTTGTATTATTTTTAGTTTGATTACTATTAATCTTTAAAAAATATCCTTTTCAGTGGACTTAGAAATATTGCAATAGCAATGTCATCTTAATATTTATATTACAAATTTTATCACCCTAATTTTCCACTCTTAGTGGTGAAATTCTCTCTCAAGTTGGTTCATAATTGACGAAGATTTCACGTAACATACATATAAAAAAACATACACTCAAATTATGAACTTCCTCTGCTTTCCGAAGTCAGCTAAAATCATTAAGTGAAAAGTCGTTTACCTCTGTGATATTTTATCGTTCCATAAAATGTCGTTAATACCAGATCGCTTCTCAGTGAAAATCTTTTTGTAACGTAAATGGTTCATTTAACTTGTTATTCGGTAGACTTACTGAAAAAACATATTTCGAAAATGAATTCATTAAAATAAATTTCATTTATTGTTTTAGTATATCTGTATGGATACCACTATACGTACCGTATTACACGTAATAATAAAAGTTCAAAAATGATGACTAATGGTGGCCACACACGGTCAGTTAAACTGATCATTCCAACTGAACAGTTTAAACTAAGTTTAAGATACAGAATTAGCCTAGTTTGGGGTCCAATGGAAAATATTTATATATCTTATGTTGAACATTGTTTAGCTTACTGTTCTTGCTTATATTTGTTAAATCTATATGTCAATAAAATTTATTATTATTATTATTAAAAATTTTGATGGTTTTTAAAATATCTATTTTCGATATATCCATAAATAAACTTATATGTAAAACTCCGATAATTAACATATTTATAATTATCGATATATCGAAAATCCACTATTTAAAAAAAATATCAATGGTAGTTTTAAAGGCACTTACTCGTCTTAATTTTGCTTTTATTTATTAATTTTGCCCGGAATTTGTAGGAACCATTGTATTAATTCTAAAGCACAAGCCAATGTGTGTGTAAAATTTCCTTTTGTTATAGTCGGTTGATGATTTTGAACTCGAATTCTAATTATTTTACTTACTTAGTTTAGTACTTCAAATTTTTGGCTATCTTTACACAAAAATATGATTTTTAAAAGCAGCTCTTGAATAACAGAATATATTTTTCAATCACTTCTAGACTTTGAAATTTTAATTTTGAAAGAAAAAACCACTAAAATCGATAAAACTAATCGAGTATTGCTTAATACTGTTTTATAACTGTTTAATCTTGTGTGTTAATTTTCTCAAAAGTGCATAAACAAAACTAAAAGTAAAATTGCGTACTGCTACGAATATCTACGAATATTAAAATGTTTAAATGCTCTGTTGATGTGTTATTGATTGCAATCAATAACAATATTTAAACTATACTGAATATTACTTTAACAGCGGGATAAATAACAATATTTTTTTCTTTTTAGGGTTCCGTAGTCAACTAGGAACCCTTATAGTTTCGCCATGTCTGTCTGTCCGTCTGTCCGTCCTCGCTTAATCTCTGTGACCGTTAGCACTAGAAAGCTGAAATTTGGTACCAATATGTGTATCAATCACGCCGACAAAGTGGTAAAATAAAAATTGGAAAAAATGTTTTATTAGGGTAGCCTCCCTATATGTAAAGTGGGAAGTGATTTTTTTTTAATTTCAACCCTAACATTTGATATATTGTTGGAAAGGTATTTAAAAATGAATAGGGGTTTACTAAAATCATTTTTTGATAATGTCAATAATTTCGGAAATAATCGCTCCAAAAGTAAAAAACAATGTGTGTCCCCCCCCCTCTAACTTTTGAACCATAAGTTTAGAAAATATGAAAAAATCTGAAAAGTAGAACTTTATAAGGACTTTCTAGGAAAGTCATTTTGAACTTGGATGGAAACAGAAGTACCCACTACCGGGAGCAGTTGCAGGAGCGCGGAGCGCTGCTGGAACGCGAACATAATGGAAACCCACCTTTAAACTCATAAGTGGGAACACTTATTGTGACGGACGGGAAACTACGGAACCCTACACTGAGCGTGGCCCGACACGCTCTTGGCCGGTTTTTTAAAAGAATATTAATAATGTTATAATGTTATAAACATTACTAATATTCCCCTTAACTACTCGCGGTAAGCTTAAATTGCTTGTTTTACAAGTGGTTCACGCCAGTAGTAGAATGGTGGATTCGAACCCACGACCTTTATGAGTTCGCGGTCCGCGCCCTGCCATTAGGGTACTGTCGCTTTTAAGCTATAATGAAAGATGCAGTTAATTAATGATATATTTTTGAGACTTATTTAAAACTCGTGTTTTATTTTATCTTTTTACATGCAAATCCATTACAAAACCAAGGACGGCAATCGTTTTTATTTGTATTTAGTAAGACCTCGTTTCTTTCCTCTATCGCTACACAGTGTGGAGTATTGGATATTTATATACCATTATATATATATATATATATATTTTTTTTATATATTTTTCACGGACAATTAGATAAAACAGTAAAATAATTGAAAGCGTAATATTAATTTGAATTATAAATAATAGTTAACAAATTAATGTAATAGAATTAGTAAAAATTACTTTGCCCACATCCGCTCAATGAGGTAAAATTATGTGTCTTACCGAATTTGAAGAGCACCTCCCGCCCTCCCTCAATTGCGTGCATTTTCCCTGTTACCACTGATCCAGCACCAGTACTCTAAACAACACTACACTAGGAAAGACACCACCGACGATAATACAATACTGATGATTGATGATTTCAGTTTTATTTTTTTAGAAAATCTAATCCTAAACATGATTAAATGTTAAAGACCCAGCATAAAATAAAGCTGATAATAAAAAAAAATATATCTGAGCATCTAGGCCCATTAAAACGAGTTGGCATGACTATTAAAAATTCACGTACACCTTAGCTTAAAAATGCGTTACAAAAATAAGTCGCTTTGGAATATGTAATATGCTAAGTGGGGGTTTTAATATTCAGGAACGACAGTACAAGTGAATGCACTTAGGTGTTTAATTTTAATGTGAAAAAGGGACGCGTTTTATTTATATATATATTTTCACATTAAATGCTGTTAAGTCGCTACTGTAAATAAAAAAGCGGAAACGGTGCTGAAATGTGACTGTCAACTTTTTATTGTTAGTGGCATGAAACAAGGTTGGACTTTACCAATGGAGGATATGACTTAATCACCATGATTCTTGCTTGGGATAAGAGATTGCAGTGCCAGACGATTAACATATCTGATGATGACTACTTTACTGGACAGACTTTTTCGGACTTAATACATTAAGATAATAATATCTATTGTGCTATGTCGGTTACTATGGTCGTACTGTGGACATCCTCAATTTTAAGTCTATCACGCATAGAGACTGAGCGAAGCACCCTCCATAACTCGTTGAGTGACTTTGAGCTTCCACATACAGTTATCCGTGAAGGATCATGCCACAGATCGATGTGGGCTCCCTCGTAGATCGGAGCATCAAGGTCGTTGTAGACGGTGCATGCTCCGATTACAAGCTTATTAATGCTGACGTTCCATAAGCTTATGTGCGACGCTGTTTCTTATGCATATCAATGATATGTTGCAAACCGGTAACATTCATTGCTATGCTGATGACAACGCTAGAGATGCTCTGTACACCTGCCAGATCAATATTTCTCGAGAAAACATCTCCGAGTACCGGGAAAAACTTGTGTCTGAAGTCGAGACTTTGTTGAGCAATGTCTCGGATTGGGGGCGACTAAATATGGACTATATTTAGTCGCGTTTACCCCCAGCAGACACAAGATTACACGTTTACCGCGAAAAAGAACCCCTTTGTCGTATCTCCTCAGTTTCAAGGCACTCCCCTTGTTGCCTCAGCCAATATCGGAGTCCTCGGCGTCTACATATCGAGTGACGTGCAGTTTCGTGGTCACTTGGAAGAGAAGGGCAAATTGGCCTCTAAAAAGTTTAATGTGCTCAACAGAGCAGGGCAGTATTTCATGCCAGCACACTGCCTGCAACTTTATATGGCGCAGGTTCAGCCTCATACGGAATACTGTTTCCATCTCTGGGCTGGGGCTTCCCAGTGCCACCTCCTTTCACTTGACCGCATGCAGCGCAGAGTGGCTCGAATCGTCGACGACCGAGTGCTTTCCGATCGGCTTAATTCACTGGCGCTATGAAGAGATATTGCATCTCCCGATACCATCCACACCATCTGGATGTTTGGCGGTCCTCCACTGTACGTTTCACTAGGAGTTTTCTTCCGTGTACAACCTCTCTCTGGAATAGTTTACCACTGGCGATTTTCCTAGGGACCTTCAAGAAAAGAGCTAACTCCTTTCTTAATGCCGGCAACGCACCCGCAATTCTCCTGGTGTTGCGTTGCGTTCCGTTCGCTTGCTTGCCCTCTCTCCTATAAAATAAATAAACGTATCATCACTAGCAACACGTACTGGTTGCCCAATGGCCCATTGCTACTTCAGTTGACTGAATCATCTCTCAGCTCAACTGGGCGACTATTACTAAATTAACGCTCGCTATCATTACGCATTGTGTTCGGTTTGTTGTGTTAAGTCCGCGGCATACTAACTGTTCAACAATACTGTCGGAAATGTGAAGGGGCGTGTGTCCAGCGTCGGAAATCAGTGGACGTATATAGTTTGTAACTTTACTTTCATGCTGAAACAATCAAAAGCAGCTGTATTTTATCGAACTGATTGATTATTTATAACCGACTAATGATTTTAGCTATAATGACATCTTATATCAATTTTTTTACCTATACCTAGGCGCCCGAGATTCAGTCAAAGTCAGGGATGATACACGCTTATACTACAAAATTAAATAAGAATTTCGTCCAAATATTCATTTGCCTCATGTAGAAATATTTGCCATAGTTTTCTTGCTTGGCAGGCAAGTAAGCAACCCAATTTTTCTTCCTATTTTTAATTGTTATTAGGATATATATCTCTACTAGCTTGCCAGGCAGATGTTGTTCTGCCCTTTTCGGCGACCCTTTGTCATGTCTTATCGAAAAACCTTAAATTCGCAAAAAAATATTGTGGGTCACTCATTGGCAAAAATCCTGTCCTATCTCTCAAATTGGACTAAACTGCGCACGGTGTGAAAATTTGATTAAAGTCGGTTAAGTAGTTTAAAAGTCCATCGCGGACAAACAACGTGACACGTAATTTATATATATTAAGATATATAAAAAAATGGCTCGACCGATTTTGATGAAATTTTTTTTGTGTTTAAATGTTTCTCGAGATGTTTTAGATTTACCTATGGAACCGGTGGCGCTTGTATCGAGATTCATAAATCACCTTTGCGAATCCGGAGCTACGTTTTAGATACGAAACTGATGGAAATAATATTTAGGAAATGCAAAAGGATAATAGTAGGCAAAACGGTTGTACGTTACCAATCGGCGGAAGAACCAGACAAACAGTTAACCGCATTTCTCCAGCACTTAATAATTTGGTGCAAGATCACAAATGTATTCACAGATGTAACGTTTCGTACGTATGCCCGCGTTGCACAGTTGGGGGGGAGAATAATTCAACACTATATGCGCATGGCGTATAAATAAAATATTTGAAAAACTAATATGTAAATGTATGTACTACAAGCATTTAAAAGAAAATATTTATAAATTTGATTAATAGAGATTCAATTCTCTAATTCTATTTTGTGGATGTAACATTAGGCGTCTTTGCCAATAATACATACCCCTGGAAATAGCACCACGATACAAACATTTTTCTATAAATATTTTGTAAATAATAATTGATTGGACATCATTGAAAGTTACTTCACAAAAAAGTCCCGCTGCAGGTATTTTGCCGATTTTCTTTGGGACAAAAGTTTATTTTCCGAATAATATTAAATCTATATAAAATAAAAGTATTTCATTGTATTCAGGAGTGCCTTTAGTCGCAAATAAAATAATTAATGGAATTAAAATCAAAATGTTTTAAAACCATATATCCGAAATGAAAGCTTTTAGCATGACACACTAACTTTGCATGTTTCGGACTAACCACAGCCGCTTGAGTAATTAAAAGATTTGTGAAGTAAAAGGGAATAGTTAACAAACTGCACGTTATGTTTAATGAGAGAGCAATCGGACTGTATAAATTGATCCCCGGTATAACGAATGTAAGATAATTAATTGATCAAAGTAACTTACCTGTACGTGTCCTTTGATCAAAATTATATGAAGTTGACGCCTCCTATGTGTTTGTATACTATGTAGTCATAAATTGATAGATCTAATCGCACGAAATTTAACTTTGCGAAAGAAAAATGAAGTTTATACTAGTATCTCAACCTATAATAGCTCCCACTAGCACCACTATAATATGTCTCATGTAATTGAGAATTTATATCCTCTAGAAATTGATTATAGTGCCTTTAGTACTTGCTTGCATTTGCAAGTACTAAAGGTGGATAATAATATCACACAGAGAAGACGTCAACTTTATATAATTTGATCGAAGGAAACTTACACGTAAATTACTTTGAAAAATTAATTATAAAATTAACTATAAACAATTTACAATAAACACAATATATAAATTTCCAGATAATATAATTTCTCATTATGAACTATTGTTTGTTTATTTTATAATATTGCAACTGAAAAAGCTAATGTTACTCTTATTTAATTTTGCTATAATTTTGCCCATTGTAAAAATGGCGTTAGTGTTAGATGTATTAGTTTGTTGTTTTTCTAAAAGTTTCAATACTAATACCACTTCTTTCAGGGCGAGAAGCGGATGAATGTCTGGTGTTATATACAGGAAAAATGAATGTATTCTATGGGTAAAATACTTTAGCTATCCAGGTGTCTGAATTATTGCAGGGTATTAAGCTTTTCCGTAAATATATAACTAATTTACTGAATTTTCTACAGTTTTAGTGACATTATTCATGTGATATTGTAAGGTATGTAAAAAACAATCATATTTTTCTCTATAAAATGGTTTGATTGGCAAAAATTTAAAAATGATATACATTTGTTTCCTTAGAAGTATTGGAAATAGTGGTTTAAATGCTGCTTTTGTTATAACTTACATTAAGTAATTTATTTATGTATTGCAAGTCTAGCTGAAACTAAACTTTTACATGTTTTGCGTGTTAGAGCCATGGTGCAGCTATATTGTGGTTGCAGCACGAAAGCGTCGGTTCGACCAGGGAATCCATCCTCTCAGAGAATACCAGCGTAAAATAGCAGCTTAATGCTACTGTGTTTCGTATGGTGAGTGTAAAGAACCGAATACCCTTTTTACTGGAAAAGAGGTATTCTATCTGAGTCCTCAGGGGTGACAACGCATCTGCATTTTGAGGATGAATATAGATGTCTATGGGCTCGCTCGTTTTTCACCCTTATTCTATAAAAAAAACTAAAGTTAAGAGCATAATCAGTTTTTAATCAAACATCAAAACAAAATTCTGTATTTATGTAGGTGAAATTTAGCTATGGAAATCAAATTGTGTTTGTTGGACTTCAAGTTTGGTTGCATTAAAATTTTTTTTCATCCTATAAATACCAGAAAAGGATCCAAACCGTGATAGGAAGAACAATAAGTAAATTTTTGACTTTGACAGTAGCATCCACCGTGATATCATACAATAGACATGTTGTATTTACAGACAAGGGCTTAATAATTCCCATATAATTCCTTTCCGTATATAAATACCTCTCTAACAGTACTGCCACAGCAAAGTAAGTTTTGATGCAACCGATGGTCAGTCATCAGAGGAGATGTTACCTAACAGTTGTTTATCAGAGTAAGAATTTTAGTAAGTCTTTTTCTAAGAAATCAAAGTATTGTTTCAGGTTTATGTAGACTAGAAGGTTTTTGTTTCTTCCGTATCTCGTATATTGTATTATATATATATATATATATATATATATATATATATATATATATATATATATATATATATATATATATATATAATAAGTACATGTTGTGTTTATATATTATATAATAGGTGTATTATTACTACTAGTTATTAATACTAACAAAAGTGAATCAATAAGCGCAATTTACAATTGACGAAATTATCGCGTAAAAATAATCCAAACGGAAACCTGCGGTCAAACCGAGAACCGCCTTATTTTCTCTGAAATCGGCAAAATAGAAATTCAAGGGCATTATAAAACTGCTATATAACATTATAAGGTAGGCTATGTTAAGGGTATAGTCTACTAACTTTAAAGTCATGTTTTAGAATCCTTATACCTAACCCTAGCATTTCCTTTATATAAAAAACTACATTTATTATTATACCTTCTATATTATGTTAATGAAATAAAAATAGAAAAGATAATTTTTATTTCAATAGGAGCTGCACCATTTTACAATACTTCTTAATGATTCTTTACATACAACTTAAGCTCAGAGAAAAAAAGTGATTAGGGTAGCTTTCTGTTGGGACAACGTTTCGCAATTTATAACAAGAAAAATTGATCAAGGAACTTTTATTTTTCATGTTGGGATCAATATCAAAAACGAATTTATTAAATATTTTGGATACAGCCATTATAAATATTAAATAAAATACAGAAAATTGTTTTAGCTCAAAGGCTGAGCGCTCGATTCGGCACTCAGGTGTAAATTTCGGTGTGTATTAGCGGTCTCAATTCCGTTTTCGGTGACAATAGCATGGAATTAGTATATGTATAAACAATAGGCGTGTGGGTGATTAAATATTAAAAGTACACAACTTGAATATCAAGTACGTTACTGTGTTATTTAAAAATGGAAACGTTGTAAGATGTAGATTGTAAATTATTCGTATCTGTGCTAGCTGAATATTCAACAAAAATGGAAGGTGAGATGTTCGCAACTTATGTACAGCTGACAAGCTAACAAGTCATGTAAAATGAAAAATGTATGTGCTCATCTACGCGCGTTTCTTCGTTGTACTATAATATTATTTTATTAAGCTGTCGTTTATAAAGTTAAATATGAAAAGGTGGTTTGTATTAGGAGTGAGGATTTTATTTTTAACTCTTCACTCTCAAAAAACGGTTGTCGGGAATTAGAAATAAGTTTAAATTAAACGCGATAAAATACGTTCAATGAATAGTACTTTAACAGAGGTGAAATGTAACGTCTATATTATGTAGAAGCTGTAACACCTATTTCACCTCCTCAGGGGTGGACTTTTCCAAAATCTTTTATTAGTGGGTGTTTACGCCGAGAAAGTACTATATATTCCAAAGTTCACGACAATCGGGTGAAGTTTTGGAGATCTCGTGATGAGTTGAGTCGTGAGAGTGAGAGGTTATAGTGATAAGTGAGTCAGTAGTATTTCCCTTATATATACGAGATCTGTAAGAAGATAACAGTATAATGTCTTTATATTATTTGAATACAATACATCAACATCTTACACAAATGTGTAAACCACAAGGGTTAAAGGTCTAAACCCTTGGTGTAAATTTATATTTCATGAGCAACCCAATTCTATTTCAGCTAATACCCTATTACTTCAATGGTTACCAGTGGTGCATATAAAATTATAAAATGCGATTTTCAGTGCGGATTTACCATATCCTCGACGGTGAAGTAAAACTATACATAAACTTAAAAAACACTGAGTTCAAAAAATTTAAATTTATGAATTTAATAATACTTTTTATTAAATTTAAAAATTAAACCCGATTTATACGAAATAAAATTAATAAAATACTTCCGCATTGTGAAGCCTGGCTTTAATGAATCTTCTATACGATTCATCTTAACACCAAATAATAATACCCTCTGTGAGGCAATCTATGGAAGAGATTTTAGTTCACCAATCGACTTTTGAGAGGCTCTAAGGAATGAATTAATGAGTATAATAATATGTCATTAATTTCTCAGATAAAGCTCTAATGATTTGTATAAATTCTGCTCTGATTATATTTGATCTAGATAGCTGTCAGAATTAGATATGGTTTTATAATGACGATTGCTAAGCATCTGAGCAACCACGAGCCGTGGTAGCTCAGATGGTTAGAACTCGCTGTAAATTTCACAATACGCGAGCAACCCAGGTTTGATCCCCGCCGGTACCAATGAAATTGTTAATTGCAATTTTAAGTGCTGATTTACCACGTGCTCGGCGGTGAAGGAAAACTTCGTGAGGAAACCTGCATGTCTGAGAAATAAGAAAAAAATTATTTCGAAGTCATGTGAAGTTCGCAAACACGCATTGGGGCAGCGTGGCGGACTATTCCTTGCCCTAAAACCCTCTCAGAAATGAGAGGAGGCCCATGACCAGCAGTGGGAAGTATTTAGGCTGTAACTTTACTTTACTTTACTAATAACGATTGATCGCAAACGCCCTGGTTCTATTTATTTGTATACCAGCGATGAACAAAGTTGTTACGATATAAGGTGTCATTATAGCCCACAAATAATATAAATAAAATGATTATTCGGTTATACGAAATCAATTAGTTCGATATGTTTCGTATAACAAAAACTTAGAAAATACATAGGCGTTTGATTATTTCAGCATATAAGTAAAGCAACCAACCTAAATACGTCCGCTGCTTTCCGACACTGGACATACGCCCCTTCTCATTTCTGAAAGGATTGTGAACAGTCAGTCCGCCGCGAAAATCACACAGGAAACGGTAAACAATACGTAATACCAGTGAGCAAAAAATAAATGGCATTCTTTAAATCCTCGGAGACACGTAAAGAAATTTTTCATGAGAGAGACTTATTTTCAGCGTAGGATTTTTGATAGATACGTAGAAAAGACACTTAGTATTATACTACTTTAGTATTCGATCTCATTATCATGCAGGCTATATCTTAAAGATGTATATGTCTATTTTTAGTGTCATTTTGTCTTTTCGTCGAGTTTTAAATGATGGCATTATTGTAATAAGTGCCCTCTGTTATCCAGTAACGTCACTATTTATTTAACCAATGAGTTAGTGAGTGACGACGTTTATCGTTTTAAAGAAGTTTTCTCTTTAAAAACGTCGCTTTATCATGTAGTAAAAACACTAGTGTTATTAAACATAACTCAATCATTAATGTAAAGACATATTTGGTTTATTTATGCATAATCGTCTTTAGAGTCTGTCGAGATTCCACTGCTGAACATAGGGCTCCCTACAGGTTGTCTCATATATAGAGAGACATTTGCCATAGTTGTTAAACTTGGAAAGCGGGTTAACAACTGCAGTTTTTCTACGATTCCAGATGACAGAAGATTGGCTACAGTGTTTTGGATAGACACTGTAGCCAATCTCCTGATTTGTTTTCTTGTATAGGCTTACGTTAAAGATTCGATGACAGGGTAATAGTTCATGCACCATAAAATTTATACACCGTAACTAAAGAAAATAAAAATTAAAAATAGCATTAATATAATACAAAGAAAAAAATATACACATTTTTTATTCGATTTTCTTCGACGAAAATGTGCAAAATGCATAAAGGAAAACGGAACCTGCATTTAAAGTAAGTGATTGTTGAGAATCCGAGTTAGGGGTGATGTGTATGCGATTTTATCACGCCGGTCTCGCCACGCGCTGGTTATGACATTATTAAACTAGATCGCTCGGATCCACTGACGCTAAAAAATACGTGACCGTTTTATACAATTTTTCTACGCCGAAAAACAGCCCTCCACAAATTTAAGGCCGGTACTGACAGCCGCGAATAAATTATGTTAATGAAAGCTTTGAAAGCGCATCCATAGATTCAACCGATAGGACCGCGGCGCTTTTTCTCTGATTTACATAATAACCGACAATATTAAGCAAATGCCACACTACCATTCCCATAACCGTGTTGGTTAAGAATATATTATAATACCAATTTTCGTACAGAAATAATTTGAATAATAGGATGTAACTATTACATTTTTTTATTATATGTTAATCAGCGAACGAGGTTCCGATCATCAACTGTTAATGATAAATCATTAAAAATGTACTACCTAAGTCTAACAGAATGGTGACGTGGGGTGCTATTGTAAGTACGAGTACTCATACGTTCATCTCGCCTGGCCTGGTATGGTATATATTACACTAAACTTTTCAACTGCCTTGTTAGAACAACTTCTGATCATATGGTGTAGAATTAAAATCTGAGTTGGCCCTAATATTAGTTTTTTCGTCAAGAATTATGAGTAGCATTGTGGAGTCAGGAAGTTATCGGTGTTTCACTTCCTTGCCTCGGAAAGCACAAAATGTTGGTTTTGCATCTGACCTCTCTCTGGTCGTGTGGGATTGTTCCGTCGGACTATAAGAGCAAATAGAACACAATATATTTTTTATTCAATACAATATATAGCATGTAATACTTATTGAAAATCATTTTTTACTTTTACCACTGGGAGAATAGTGAGTGCACATGAGTTTGAAGACACATTCCTCTCACATCTGGAGGTAGGTTGTCCTACACTCCGCTTGCTGGTATGAGACTGCCATTCAAAAAAAATCTTTTTTATCGATTGTCGGTTCTCTGAGCTATGTGGCTGGTATATTGTCATTTCAGCTTACTGAACCGGACGACTCTGCCAGATGGTAAATGGATGATGTGGTCCATAGATACTTACATCCACTATCGAGTGAAAATGTAGATGCTTTGACATCCTTGAGGCCTAAGATAGCCTCGTTACTAATGAGAGTGGTCTCCGGTTCTCTATACTTACTATACAATACATAGCAGAATCAAACTTCTGTGTTTTAGTTAATTTAACTATATTTATTCAATTATACTTCGGAAAGAATGAAGCATTACTGTTTATATTAAAATTTAAATGTGTGTTTAAATGTTCGTTCTTAAAAGCTAGCAACTTATAATTTTATTCTACTGCAGCTAAAGCGTAATTTACAGCAAGAATATTAAACAATGAACTCATTTTCCTTGCAGCGTTATCCATTTAAATTGAAATTTATTATAATTATAATAAAATATTTTATGATTTTACAACCATGTCACCAGCTCGTTTTACAAAACAGCGAAGTGTAAATATACAAAATTAATTTTTTTTCCTTTGATTTTTTTTTAATTTTATATTTTACTACTACCTTATTAAATTTTTGCGTCATATTGAAAATCCAATAAACATATATATGTCGCAGGCAACTGGCTTAATTAGTAGTTCAATCAACAGCCTAGCCTCTTTACTAAACAGCGGCGTTCAACTAGCGGCCTGAATAATATTCAGTCGTAGCATTTAATAAACTGACTGGCTAATGCATAGGCCATTCGTACGATAGCACGAATCAGCGCCGTTTAACTAGCGGCTTGAATGATTTCATGCCTAATTATGCACTATGCGCTATATTTTATGAATATACGCACCCTAACCTACTTTCGCTTATATTACAAGATAGTTGCAATGTTTTATTAGACGCAGCGGCTAAATATCATTCAGGCTCCTAGTTAAACATAAAAAGGCTTAGCCGTTAATTGAACGTCTAATTAAGCTATTAAGCAGCGACAGCTTGTACTATTTTTCATTAAACTTTGGAAAAATCATCAAAGTTGTTGTTTGCGACGCCATATTGACAGTTTGGAGAGTTTCAGCGCTACGAGGCAGAAAGTTGAACTAAATTGAAATAAACAAGCTAGGCAAGTAATGAAACGTCATCGATATAAGTCATTTATCTAGCTGTTTCATCAAATGGCTGAATATCAATCGGGCCGCTAGTTGAACGGAGCTGTTTAGTAAAGAGGCTAGGCTGTTGATTAAACGGCTAATTAAGCTAGTTAGCTGCGACATATGCACCAAAAAAAGTTTGAATTCAGTTTGAAAAATCGAAAACTTTTTTGTTACGTATTTATAGTTTATTTTTCTTTTAGAGTCTTTAAAAATATAGAATTAGAACATAAGACAAGTTCAATCTTTTAATAAGAAGGAGTGACAAACGAGCATAAAGAAAAAAAACTTCAATCACTTTCATAACAAAATATCCAGATTTTTTGTATGGATCATTATTTAAGCTGAATTTCAAATGAAAAAAAAATTACTTCTAAAGTATTCTTCTTGAAGAATCACAAGGTATTCACTGAATGGGGGACAGTAGGAGTCCGTGAGAGTAGACAAAGGTTATGTGAATTTTACAAAGAAAGGTCATATAATCCTAGCGCCAAATTTAGGGAACATATAAAAAATATTTAAAAATTTTCAAAAGAGTGTGCTCCATATCCAAGTCTGTATTTGAACAACAAAATAAAGATGGCTTATAATAAAATTAAAATGACATGGAGTATAATTAATAGTGAAATTGGTAAGGTCGACTCTCACAATTCGAACTGCCAGTTAAATTTTAATAATGAACTAAGTAAGTCAGATCAGAAAGATCCCAATGGTTTTTTAGAAATATTTTACTGATATTCTGATCTTAACTACTAAGTCACTGAATTCTTTTCCTGCCGTCGCCGAATCATTACTCAAACAAAATTTAAATGCGTGTACAAAGAAATTTTACATGTCAAAAAAATTAAATTACAAATATCTTAAAACTATTGATATTTAGAAAATCGCAGATCTGTGGGGGGATTTCCGTTAAATTTATTGCGTCTATAATAAATACAATCTATCTATTATTTTAATACTAGTATGGAATCTGGTGTGTTTCCTTATTTAATGATGCATAGTGAAGTAATACCCTTATTTAAATCTGGTAGTATATTGGACCCCGCTAATTTTAGACCTATTTCTACCTATTCCTATATCTATTGCCAACACTTGGTAATTTTTTTGAAAAAAAAAAATATTCTTGATTATTTATTTTAATGTAAATAATTTACTACATAGAAATTAATTCGGCTCAATGCTGCTGTGTTTCGTATGGTGAATCTAGAGAACCGGAGACCCTTTTTACTGGAAACAAAGCATTCCATCTTAGTCCTCACGGGTGAAAATGCATCTGCATTTTGATTCGTCATCGAGGATAGATGTAGATATCTATGGGCCACAGCAGCCACTTACAATCAGGTGGACTGTGTGCTCGTTTTCATTAATAGTATAAGTTCTTCGGATCAATAGTACTCAGGGCTCAATTCTCGGGGGTTTTGTTATTTTTTGCTATAGGGACATGAGACTAACACTAGAATTATATTTGTTTTAAAAAACAGGGTCATTAAAGCAATCTTTGATTTAAAATTTAAAGAGTCGCTCAGACAAAATTTAACGAAATTAAAATATTAACTTTGGCGTCTGAATACATTTATGAAAATGTACGTAAACAAAAATAAAAGAAGTTTTACAAATATAAGTGATATTCTTTCTGTAAATACTAGGAACAGACATAAGCTAGTAGTAGCAGTTACTCGACTCCACCGAGTCAGTAATTCATTCTTGGGGTGATGTATACGTTTTACAACAAAACCCCAGAAAATGTACAAAATTTGACCTGCACAAAGTTCTAAAACTTTAAAAAACTAAGTTTGTGTAAAAAGGGTAAAGGAATGTATGGATGATGATAACCCCTGAGAAACGTAATCGCTACCAAGCTACTTCTAATTTATTTTGTGTTGTTAATTATTGTAACATACATGATTGTAAGCTGTTATTTAAAAAAAACCTAGTCTCAAGACAGAGTTTTTTCCGAACCAGTGGCAAATTTAAAAAAATGTGACTAATAAGTATTATTTATAATCTATTTTGAATAAAAAAGTTTCTGTTTCTGTTTCAAAATGCAGACGCGTTTTCACCCGTGAGGACTAAGATAGAATACCTCGTTTCCCGTAAAATAGGTCTCCGGCTCTCCACGCTCACTATAAAATGGGTTTCTGGTGCTCAACGAAACATAGCATCATTGAACTACTATTTCATGATGGTATTTTGTGAGAGCGTGGTCCTTCCCGGGTTGAGCCGAGCAATTCGTGGTACAAATATACTACTAATATAGTTGTAGCATGGCTCTACCACGTATAAAATTGTATTGTTATCAATTGTTTTTCCATATAAAAACAAATTCAATCCAACTTGCGCTCATCGAAAAATCTGACTTAATCAATTTTAATGAACTTATAATATTTTTTTAAGGAAAGTTGTGATTGATAAAATGCCAAGAGAATTATCAGAAGTTTTAGTAAGAATTGTTACTTTGTATTCTAATTCTCTATCGTGGCCACATTATCACGGCATGGATAATTTAGCAGTCCAACCCCGCAGTGGTGGCCGAAATGTTAATGACTACTGATAGTCTGTGATCCAAGAATCAACGCCATTACAATAAATACAGAACTGCGGGCCGCCTCTGGACTAGCACTAGAAGTTAGCACTCAGACTGTTTGGAATCGCTTACACCAGGCTATACTACGAGCATGGAAGTCTTGGCAAGCACTTTTGGATTCACGGCAACGTCAGCGACGAAGATTGTAGTGGGCTAGTCTCCGGCAAAATGAAGAAGATGAGGAGGAAAACATTTGGCAAAACTGTCACTTTGTTGACGAATCGCGAATCAGTATTTATCCAGATAACTGACGTGTCCGTGTCTGGAGAAGACCTGGAGACTTAAAAAGGCAAAAAATGCTATTGGAACCCTTCAGCAAGGCGGGAAATTGCTCTCCTTTTGGGGTGAAATTGTGTTTGGACCTAGAACACGTTTAATTCCGTATCAAGGCTCCATGACTACAATATGGGTACAAAACAGTCGCTATTGATGGAATTGTCAGAGCATTTCGAGTAAACTATGGGCACCAATTCGTACTGGTGATAATGCGCCCGCACATCCAGCTCAACGAGTCAATACTGCTATCCGAGAATATGACATCAAAAGTTTAGACTGGCCTGCCGTATCGCCTGACTTATACCCAATAGACTACACGTGGGATGCTCTTAAGCGAGCTGTTTGAAACCGTTAGCCAGACAGTGCAAGAGATAAGAAAACCGTTATTCAAGAATGGGACAGGCTATTGCAAGAAATGCTGGATAACTTGATCAGCATATCCAGTAGGATCTCCGTATGTGTTCAAGTCTGAGGAGGAGTAATATACTATTAAATAAAAACTTTCTTTTAATTTTATACGTGGTAGAGCCACACTGCATCTATTTTATGGTTGTAGCACGAATGGGTCGGTTCGATCAGGGAAAGACCACAGAATACCAGTGTAAAATAGCAGCCTAATACTATTGCGTTTCGCATGGTAAGTATAGTGACCCGGAGACCCTTTTTTACTGGAAACGAGGCATTCCATATTAGTCCTAAGGGATGACAACGCATCTGGTTTTTGATTCTTAATCGCGGATAGATGTAGATTTCTATGGGCCAAAGCATCCATTTACCATCAGGTGGACTGTGTACTCGTTTGTCACCCTTATTATATAAAAAATTGTTGTATAAATTTGGTTAAGCAATCTTTTTGTTTCCATCAAATTTATGTTACAATTACATAAGGATTGAATTACTCACTTTTGGCCATTAAAAAATAAAAAAGAGTTTTATTTTAATTTTTTTTAAGATATAAAAAAGATATAACGTTTTTTTATAAGAGATGGGACAAACAAGCATACGGCTCACCTGATGGTAAGTGATTACCACCGCCCATGAGCAACTGCAACACCAGGGGAATTGCAGATGCGTTGCCTTTTAAAAAGGAGTTTGCTCTTTTCTTGAATGTCCCCAAGTAGTATCTGACTGCAAACACCTTTTCTTGATAACGTTAAATTTTAAAAATATATCATTTTTTGCTAGTGATCACAAAATTTTTGATGTGTGTACTTCAAGCGACAGGAGCCTAATGGCAGGGTGCGGACCGCGAACTCTAAGGGTCGTGAGTTCGAATCCGCTATTCGACTACTGCCATAAACGATTCCTAACACAAGCGTTTCTAGCTTACAGTAATTACAAAAGTAATATTAGTAATGTTAACAGCATTAAAAGTATTTAAAAAAAATTGCTTCTAAATTTAAGTAACAGCCTTTATTTATATCTTACTCTTGGGCAAAGGCTTCCTCTTATTTTTGAGAAGGTTTTGTTTTAAACAAAAAGTTAGAAAGTGGTCTCTTTAAACAGATAACTCAAACGATGTGCTTGTCTTTATATTAATCGAAATACATTAATTTAAAGTCCCTAAATTACAGAAATATTAGTCACTTTACATTTAATTAGACCAAATAAAGGCCTTATTCTCTAAATGTTTGCGTCAAAATTGTTATCCATGGAACGTAAATATTATTACAGTAGTGGGTGTTAATACAAATCAGTGAAACAGACATCTCACATTCTCTTCTCTCATATTATTAAATGTGTGGCCGTAAGTGACGTGCAGAGTAACATTACATGTACATTATTACATTCCTGTCACGTCCTAAGTATACCTTAGCTTTTATCAAATGATACGTGCAACTTATATTCATGACTTTATTTACCACATTCAATACATATTTGACGAGAATTTGTATTATTTAAGCTAATTTGTTTAATAAATAATTATTTTTCTACTCGTATTTTAGTCCTAAATTTAGGAAATCTCTGAGGAATTGTTTGGATTAATCCCTGCCGCCAAATTTTACGAACGCACTACGCGGCAAAATTCCCGATACCATCCACACCATTTGGATGCTTTGCGGTCCATCACCGTATGTTTCGATACCACTAAGGACCTTCAAAAAAAGAGCCTACTCCTTTCTAAAAGACCAGCAACCTGTAATTCCCCTGATGTTGCAGTTGTTTGTAGGTGGCGGTAGTCACCAGGTGAACCGTATGCTCGTTTACCCTTTCCTATAAAAAAAAAGGTACCAAAGATGCGAAATCTTAAGTTGCAGGTTTTTAACTTCAAATGACTTAGACAGTATTAGCAAACGGTAACTCATTATTTAATAAAAAGTTTCAATAGATATAATTTCTTAGCTCCTCATTCATAAGAAAATAACTTTCACTTCAGGTATAAATGAAAATTAGCGCAATATTACTGCGTTGAAATGGCTATCTTAAAACTCTACATTGTAAGGTTGCAGGCGGATACTTTAGTTAATTCGTAAACTTCATATTATTTTCCTCGCTGGCAACGAGTTAAGACGTTAATTAAAACACTTTGCCTAACTTTTAGTACTGAATTTCTGAAGTACGGCAATCACCTTAATAGCTCAATCAAAGATCAAAACAACCCCTCTATACAAAATATTGTATAGTTGCACAACTTTATTAGCGCCGTATTTTATTGATTAGTTGTTTTTTTGCCCCCCCCCCCCGTCTTTATTAGGAAACGATACAAAAATTTTCTATGACCTTAAACTGGTATTGTTTTTTTAGCATAGAATTAGTAAGGAAACGAAATATAGAAGACACGATAAAAGGATACAGTACAAATACGGAGTCGGTGGGTTTTATTAATTACTGACTGCGCACACACACTCGTAGCTTTATAGCTGTCTTTTTTAATATAAATTTAACGCTCAGCAAGCAGAAGCTATACGGCCGCCCATTATTACTGCAGCCACTATTCTCTATTTGTAGTCATTGAACCTTACAGCGCCGGTCAACTTGAGGGATGTGGTCAAGAGTATCGCAATGAATTATCGACAAGTGTACGATATGATACGATATCTTAATATATATAAATTACGTGTCACGTTGTTTGTCCGCGAAAGACTCCTATACTACAAAACCGATTTTAATCAAATTTGCACACCGTGTGCAGTTTTGCCCAACTTGAGACATAGGATAGTTTTTTTTTGCCCATGAGTGACCCACAATTATTTTTTTGGGAATATGAGGATTTTTAATAGGACATGACAAAGGGTCGTCGAGAAGGGCAGAACAATGTCTGTCTGCGAAGCTAATATATATATATATATATATATGTTTGTTTGTGTGTGTGTGTGTGTAATAATATAATAATAGATTATTATTATATTACTTATAGACTATATATTTATTTTTATAGGTGACAAACGAGCACAGAATCCATCGATATTAAGTGGTTGCTGTGGCTCAAAGTGCGTTAGCACCCGCGAGGACTAAGATGGAATTTGCATAAAAATCCGTTTCTCTACACTTACCACATGAAACACAGTAGAGTTAAGCTGCTATTCTACACTTGTGTTCTGTGAGAGCAGTCGAGCCAACCCATTCGTGCTACAACTATACTAATTTACCACGTAAAAATATAAAGATATAGAAATACCACTAACTGATACAAACATACGTCTGTATGTTAGATATCTTTCGGATGTACTCATCACGATATGTCTAGAACTGTACACCTGATTGACTTAAAATTTAGTATGGTTACTTATTTCGTAATGTAATGTTGTAAGATTGTATTTTACGATAGTCCCATAAAAATCTCGATATTTTATATCTACGTTATTATCGTCTATTATCGTGCGCCAAGCGAAGCAAGCGGGTGTTAGCTAGTTATAGATATTATTATGTCTAAGAAAGTCGAACTAATTAACTTAGCCCACTAACAAAATTAATTTTCGTTTGCAATGTCTTTACAATAATAGTTGTTATTTATTATCATAATCCAATACATCATACGTGGTAGAGCCATGATGCAGTTATATTAATAGTATCGTTGTAGTACGAATGGGTCGGTTCGACCGGGGAAAGGACCACGCTCTCACAGAATACCAGCGTCAAATAGTAGTTTAAGAGGATACCTTGTAAATGAAGCGAAGTTTTGGGGGCGTAGCTTATTCCTTTGTCGGTGAAGCTAACGGACGACTGAGGGAGTGTCCGGATAGCCATACCGAGCAAGTGCTCGGAAAAAAACTAAGTAAGCGTCTAACAACATTTTTATTTATTTTAACAAAACTTCGTTATGGATTAAAAAACTGGTTTATGAGAACTTAGATATGATTATTTACTATGCCTTAAAAATAATTCCATGAACTTATTTGTAAGAATATTGTGGTGTCATGGAGAAATGTATATAATTAGAGCCTAGTTTGCAACTTTTTTCTATCGAGAAAATACATGATATCATGTTTTCCTTTTATGGAATCCAAGGTCATATATTCACAAATCATATACCAAAATTTTGACTTGTAATCTATAAAACTTAAAAAAATATGTTAAATAGAAAAACCACCAAATTTTCGAGGTATCAACTTAATGCTTCCTTAGTGTTTCGTATGGTGAGTGTCCGAACCGGAGACCCTTTTTACTGGAAACGAGGCATTCCATCTTAGTCCTCACGGGTGACAACGCATCTGCATTTTAATTCGTAATCGAGGATAGATGTAGATGTCTATGGGCCACAGCAACCACTTACCATCAGGTAGACTGTGTGCTTGTTTGTAACCCTATCCTATAAAAAAGTCTTTCTATTCAATCACAAGGATTTCGTAAAAAGCTACTATATGACAGATCAGAAAGACCTAATGTCTCTCTCTCTCTCTCTCTCTCTCTCTCTATGGTAGTGATTTATGAATGGGAGATCAATATTATCTCGTTTATGCCAGATGTACATAAATTATCTAGATTGGTAGTACAGAGCAGCGGCAAAGGTGCTAAAAATCTGTGATCGCCGATTTACCTGCTAAGCGTGACGATAAGGAAATGTGATTAAATTATAACTTTTATTATAAAACTTAAATTTTTTATTAGGTTCTGTGTGGAAATATCCATGGTTCATTGAATGGTAAAAATAAAAAAAAAAAGTGTTTTACTGAACAGCGAGTTATAAGGTGCATATAAACGAAATGAAAATTATGCTTACTTTTTGTTTATTATGGTCTTTAATTTTTATTTTAATTGTTATGGTGTTTTTCGTCTTGCGTGAAATTATAAAATCTTCCCCGCACTATGTGTTACACGCTTCGGTTCTCTTTAATAAATAGCTATATTTTTCTGTTCAACGTAATAGAAAGAAGTGTCAGCTAACTTCCAAGTTATTTCTATAATTATTAAAAAGAATTTGTTCAGACATTTTCACTGTCTTCTCGGAAGATAATTGATATAAGCTTTGTAAAATAAATCTAAATCAAACATCGTTTGGAATCGTAGTGAAGAAAATTAAATCACCTAAAAATACGTGTAAATGTGAATAGCTCTGCAATCACTATCTATATCTTATTACTATATATATGTTAAAAAACAAAAATGATTTTATTGAATACCTAAATTGTATTGTAAATGCAATTAGGCTTGGTATTTTCAACGGCAAAATGCAATTACGGTTATAGCGGCAATTTTGAAACCTTTACACAGAGCTACACCGAGGAGTTCGCTGCACGATGTCGCGCCGCTTGTTTAGTAATGGACGGAGATCGTAGTGACATTTATATTTTAAATTATTTGTTGTAAAACCACATTACTGTGAATTATATGTCACAATGATAATTTCCATAGTGACTCCAAAATTGCCGTTCTGAAGTTTGAATACCAGGTGGAACCAACAATAGTGTAAAATAAAAAGCCGTGACCCGTTTGGTATAATAATATTTGGTCATGTTTTCATTCTGTGACGATCATAGTTATGCCGCCGCCTCTCGTGTTGAATGATAACCTAGCTTCTGACTTATATGGTAAGCTTAAATCGAAAAAATTAAGGAAAGGAAAAGGCTTATAATTCTACTGTATATATGTGTACGCGTTGTGGGTGGTGCTGCCCCTATCACCTTATCGCCGGCCTTCGGTCTCTCTCTTTTTTTCTCATTTTTGGGGGCGTTCTCGTGTCCGCCTGTCTCACTCTTAATCTCTACAGTAGTATATTACGCAATATCTTCATCAATTGTGAACTGATTATACTGGTTGTGTTTTTTATTACATTATAAAAGGAAGTTCCATATAAATTTGGAAAAAAAAACTATTCATAAGGATAGCAAAATAGGAGATTAAGTTTTTAAATAGTCACAATATTTAAACGGCACTATAAACACTTTAAAATTGCCGTTCTGCCGATTGCTTAGACGAATGGTTTCGCTTATGAAAAATTGAAGTGAATCTTGAGAAAATTGTATCAATGTATTTTGAAAGAAACGCGTCTCACAACCGTTAGAACATTGATCTGGAAAATTGATCTGGTAAATAGATGCTGTGGCCCATAGACTCGTGTGTTGGCCATAGATCTTGTCTCCGGCGACCCCGTAACGTTTCAATAGAACCCTCGGTTCCGCTCGATTCCGGTGTCCCAAATGTCACTGGCCCGCACACATACAGATACCTAGTGACACAAACTTCGTTAGGACAACGGATAAGATGCACACCCCTTCACATCGCTAACCTCTCAAACCGTCAAAATTCAAGAGGTCAAATTTGACCGCATCCACGCACAGCACTTTAACCCATAAATTTTTAGAGACTACTTTTCTATTAAGGAGTTTGGCGTTATAGAATCAATATAAAATTCTATCCTCTAGTGAAATAAAAAAACAGTTAGTCTATGGATATCAGTTTATATTATACGTTCATTACGTACGCTATTTTCATTTGGATATTGTTGTGTTGATTTTTCTAGTGTTTTATTAGTGTTACTATATTGTTTTATTATAAAGTTGTTATAAAAGTTTTTGTGTAAATACAATTTATCTTTTTACGTAAATAATTTCGAATAATATATAGAAATAATTGTGATTTTCACACTGCCGACATCCGCTTGGTATGTTTTTCTTTGTTATCAAAATGCAATAAAATATTTTTGTAATGAAGTAAAACCTGACTTTTGTTTAGACCACAGGATAAAAAATTTTGTATAGATTTTATAATGCCAAACTTCTTCATAGAAAAGTAGTCTCTAAATATAAGTTTAAATGGTTTTAAGTGCTGTGGGTGGGTGCGGTCGCATGCGACCGCTCGGGATTTTTGAGGCGCATGCGACCGCATAGGAATTTTATGAGGATTGAAGGGTTAATATACCGCGAATCCCACGTGGATTATACTATCCCTAGACGGTTCTCACCATGCAGAACATCGAACGATACGATTTAGCCGTCTGCCTGGACGGCGGTTAGTAAAATCACCTGTACACTCAAAACTTTTTTGGGTTAACATCGTTATAAAAGAACGTTGAAAGTAATAGCCACCTTCATAATAATAATCATCAGTTTCATTATCATCGTCGTATCTCCTCAGGAGGAATTGTTCTGATTAATTTCAGCCGCCAAATTTCACGAACGCATATCGCGTCTAAACTCACGATACCATCCTCACCATCTGGATGCATGGTGGTTTACCATTGTGCGTTTTACTAGGAGTTTTCTTCCTCGGACAACCTCTCTGTGGAATTGTTTACTACCAGCGATCCGTACCGATACGACTTAGGGACCTTCAAGAAAAGAGCTTACTCCTTTCTAAAAGATCGGCAACGTAACAATTCCCCTGGTGTTGCAGTTGTTCATGGACGGCGGTAGTCTCTGTGTCTCTGTGTCTCTGTGTGTGTCATCAGTCCTCTTTTTATAGCGTTAGACATAGTTCACTCAATATGGGGGAAAAACAACGTTAAATAAATAGTAAAAGTCAACATCAAAAAAACTGACATGAACAGAATAAAATGATTTCTTAAATGTACGCGAATTAACGTCTGAAATAAAAAAATGAAATTATTTAAAATTTAACGCGATAACCCGTAATTTTGTTTTACAATTTCACATTCTGATGTTACGACTTTAATTTTTCTCCACGACTTCAGAATGTGAAATTATTTTATAATTTTTAATTGTTTGAAGTCAGCTTCAAAATTCTTTATATAAAATATTTTCTGAACTAAAAGGCTTAACTTGAAAGTAACTCAAATCTCTTTCGGACGGAAGTATTGATCAGTAAAATATATAGTTCGTTTACGCAGTTTCCAAATTTATAAAGGCAGCGTACGACAATAAAACTTCGTGAGATACGTATTTTTTTAAATGGGGGTGATAAACGAGCACATAGTGCGTAATAGTATGCACATGGTGGCTATGGTTACTTACATCTATTTGCGAATAAGGTTCTATTTGCAGACGCGTTGTCACCACGAAGGGCTTAAAAGGAATACCTCGTTCCCAGTAAAGTGATCCCCGGTTCTCTACACTCACCATACGAAATACAGTAGCAATAAGCTGCTATTTTGCGCTAGTACTCTGTGAGAATGTGGTGATTCCCTGGTAGAGCCGACTCATTCGTGGTACAACCATAACGTAGTTGTAGCAAAGGTATATACAATTTTCAAATTTAAAGCGTAAGGATACGCGCAATTATTTTTTTGTAAAAGTCAAAGTAGTCAAAGGATGCTACGGTCTATAAACATTTAAATCTTTATAGACCGTAGCATCCTTTGACTACTTTTTAGACCTTAGATTACTTAGATATAATGATCTCGAGGAAAACTTCTTTAGGACTAAGATGAATTCCTCTTTACTAAGTTTCTGGTTTTAGTTAATAATGTCCTTCAGACCGAATTTCGGCCACAGCGGCCTGCCTCAACGGAGGCTCACCATCGGCGCAGGACAGGATTATAGTGCCCAAATGTATGGCGCAAGCATAGGAGCACTCTCTATTCCCTCACCCTCGTGATCCGATGGGATGGTAAACTGACACGACTGGGAGGGAGATCAGGCGCAGGCCCAACGGATTTACGTGCTTTCCGAGGCACGAGGGTGAGACACCGCCGACTTCCTGACTCCGGGTAGCTACTGAGAATTTCTTGACAGAAAAACTCAATAACTGAATTTTTGGCCTGACCCGGGATTCAAACCCAGGAGCTCACGATCAGCAGTCGCACTACTGCAACCACTAGACCAATAAGGCAGTCAAACGAGGTTTTAGTTACTGATGTGACAAACGAACTAACAGTTCACTTGTAGTACTGCAGCCCCTATACATCTATGTATAACCAGCTTCAAACGAAGAGGGCTGCACATTCGTTACACCTCTAAGGAATGAGATAGAATACCTCACAGCCTGTAACTATAATAGCCCTCTATATTCTTCAGACTGAAACACAGCAGTGCAAGCACTGCTTTTTTAATTGCAGAAGTGCGTAAGAGAGTGGAATCTACTCAGACAGATTCATAGGCAGAAAATGATCATACCACGTAGTTTATGCTGGTATTATGGACAAGATTGGCCTTTTCGGTATAGCTGATTTATTAAATATTAGTAAGAGTGAAAACAAGCACACAGTTCTTCTGGGAAATGAATGCTGTAGTCAACTGTGGTTAAAAACATAATAATATCATCAACTAAAGTTAAAGGACTAAGATAATATGGTAAGTTACTAGTAAATAGTACTAAACAATACTACTGATTATGTAGTAGCGTTGTGCTGCTGTCGTTTATGACGGTTTTATTATGACTGTGTGCAACTATTTTACACTGGCATTAAAAATATGTATTGAATTGTAAGAAAACATTGTTATAAATGTATATAGAAATTAAGAACATTGAACCATGTGCATTGATATATCATTCATTATATATATCCATTGATATACAGACTGTTTTGTATATCACTGCACATATCTCATTGAGTTTTTTAACTTTTATTTTGTCATGTTTCAGTAATGCATCATAAAAGCTGATGTAAAATATTATAAAAGCGATAATTATGATTTTTAAAAAGTAGGAATTGTCTCACTTCAACGCATTTTCATAATACCTACCGACGGATTATCACTCCGTTCGTAATTGAAACGTTGACATTTAAAAGAAAACTTAAAAGCGCTATAAAATCTTATTCATATTTTGCCTTAACACCTCGTTATGTTGCAAACCATTTCAACAGTTTCACTCTCAGTGAAAAAGATATAATAACTAAACATGCAAAATGTTCATGTATGAAAATAGCTCATGTAATGGTGAGACGCACGCACTAACACAAAATATTACAATGAATATATAAAAAAATTAAATCAATGATATATGAAAAAAATTATTATTTTTGTAGTATTCACGTTTTCACGTACCAATTCTTTATATCTTATGAAAAGTTAAAAAGACAAAACGATTCGTATGATAAATGGATTAAATAACTATAAAAGTATTCCAGGCGGACGAAGTCGCGAGTACAACTAGTTGTAGTGCTGCATATTTAAGGTTCTGATTTAGACACATAAAAAAAGTAAAAAAAATCCTATCTATTTTCTAGCAGTAAAGGAAAATCCAGTCTTGATGCATTCAATTTTATTACAAAGGGAGTTAACATACCTGTAACCTTCTTTGTTTTTATTGACTGCAGCTGTAGTCGTCCGTAAACCGCACAGGCCACTTATCGTTAAATAGAGAGTGAGCACGAATGTCACTAAATTAGTATAAAAGTAATTCATTATATTATCGAAGTTAGTATAAGTATAGTAATATGCAAAGTTCCTCTCAAAGAAATTCCTACGAATTTTTATAACAATTAAATCCAACAAACGCATAGAATTATAGGTTTTACGTCGGCACCGTAATGGATAAAGTTTCATTGCGAGCTTTTATCTAATTTATTTTTATTGTTATATGAGGCAGTTTATGACCCATTTTACACCCTCTGCAGTATGTTACAATCAAGGACGCTGAATATAACATGTCTTGTACACAGCAATAATAGATGTATTATTTTGTCATTTCACTCAACATTGTCGGATAGGTACAAGTATGATTGCTCTCCACTCTATCAAGTTCTTCTGACATTATACAATTTATGTGTGGCTGTTGTTTTGGTATTAAAATGTAATGTATTCACCACTGCATTGGAAGACCTCGAAGATACCGGACTGCAAATAATACGATATCTACATCGATTAGGAGTGCATTAATCGCCTTCAATTTGCCGAAGATATAGTAATTTTGGCAGAATCTCTGGAAGACCACAGCACTAGGTCAAGAAGCTCAAGTTTACTCAGCGAGCCATGAAGAGGGCTTTTATGGAGTTTCTCTTCAATAAAGTCGTTCTAAGCTTAACTAAATCGATGGCTTCAAGTGGCTCAGGACCGTGCTTTGTGGAAGTCTTATATTCAGCAGTGAACTTCTGAAAAACTGCGATGATGACGATGATGATGATAGTCAAATTTTGTTATAAAGATATTCACAGTAAAATTTAATTAACCGACAAATCTCACCAGATAATTAAGCTGATAAGGCAACCTACTATATAGCTCGAAGAACCGACAACCGACAGGGACGAAAAGTTCTCGAGTCGCAGCCTCGTACCGGTAAGCAAAGTGGAAGGCGTTAGGAATTTGTCGCATTTCTTTGGAGAGGCTTATGTTTGACATTGGACTTGTGATGGGATTTAATGATGATGATAATATGACACGGAAGACGACTCACTGGTCCATATCGCAAAGGAGAAAGCCGATCTGTTAGGTTTTTTCTTTGCATCCAACTTAACTCACGATGATGAGGAGATCATACCGCCGATCATCCCGTGGTGTGATTGCTCCACGACGGATGTGTGGTGACAGTGCTTGATTAGCAAAGCCCTTCCTAGAGAAGTCGAGTGGACTTGATGGAATCCCTGCCACAACGGTAGCCTGAAGACGTGTGTTCCCGAATTGATAGCGGTTTTAACGCGTCTTTTCCGGTACTCTTACTCTCAAGACGTAGTCTCATGGAAAACTGCTTTGTTCCATCAGATCCCTAAAAATGGCGACCACGCAAAGTCGTCCAACTACAGCCCTATTGCCATCAACTCCTTGTTACATAAAATAGTAGAACGAATTACAAACTGCCAGCTCATGAGGTACCTTGAGAATCGCCAGATGATTATTTACTACAAATATAACTGGTATGGCACGACTATAACATGGCTCTACCACGTTATAAATTCACAGAGCTGCGTGCTAACATCTACGCTGTTTTTTCTGCATATCAATGATATGTTGCAAACCAATGGAATTCATTGCTGTGCAGACGACAGCATAGGTACAGTTCTTGTTACACCGGCTGTCCCAATATTTCTCGGAATCATGTTATCGATTATCGGAATAAATTTTGTCTAAAGTCGAGTTGTTGTTCAACTAAGTCGCGGATTGAGGATGACTGAATTTAGTCCAGTTAAACCCTCAGAAAATACAATTTTTCGCGTTTACCGCTAAAAAGAATCCCTTCGTAGTGTGTCTACAATATCAGGGCACTCCCCTTGTTGCATCAGCTAGTATCGGAATTATCAGCGTCAACATATCGAATGATGTGTAGTTTTGCGATCACTTGGAAGGGAAGGCTAAATTGGCCTCTAAAAATCTTTGCGTGCTAGCTGAGCTGGACAATATTTCATGCATACCGCTTGCAACTTTACAAGGCGCTCTATTCTCATTTCTGAGCCGGGGTATCTCAGTGCTATCTCCTTCCAATTGACTGCATCCAGCGTAGAGCGTACGAATCGTCGATGACCGAGTTCTTTCTGATCGGATCGATTAATTATCGTTGCGAAGGGATTTCGCATCCCTTTGAATTTTCTATCTGAGAATTTGTTCGGATTAACTCCACAAAACTCATGATATCATCCACACCATCTGGATGCTTGGCGGTATAATACTGCGCGTTTTAGAAGTAGTTTTTTTCCTCGTACAATCTCAACGGGCCTGCAATTTCCCTGGGGTTGCAGTTGTTCAAGTCCGTCCAGTAGTCACTTACGATCAGGTGAGCTGTATGCTCGTTTACCCGCTATTCTATAAATAAATATGCATTTTAAGCTATGATAAATATAGTCCATAAAGGTTTGGCTAGTATCATTAATTTAATCCTTTATTACA
Source organism: Parnassius apollo (assembly GCA_907164705.1). Lineage (NCBI taxonomy): Eukaryota > Metazoa > Arthropoda > Insecta > Lepidoptera > Papilionidae > Parnassius > Parnassius apollo. The sequence continues at coordinate 5,457,093 of CAJQZP010001441.1, read as the reverse complement.
GTATATCACAAATCCATTGAACTACTCTGATTAAAAGCCGCCTCCATAGTCGGTCAGTCTCAACGGAGATAGCCCAACTACGCAGGACAAAGTTATAGTGCACAAGTGTGTGCGAAAGCTCTGATCTACTTTCTACTTCGTCACTCTAACAGTCTCATAATCAGACACGACCGGAGAGAGATCATGATTATGGCCAACAGCTTTATTTGTTTTCCGAGGGACGGATGTGAAACATCACCAACATCCTGACTTTGGAGTGCAACTAAGAATTTCTTAACAGAAAACCCTTCCATCACCACCACAGCCTATAATAGTCCACTGCTGAACATAAGCTTCCCCATAAATTTCCTCATAGGGTGGATTTTGTCATAGTTGCCACGCTTGGCGTGCAGGTTGGCAACCGCAGTTTCCGTTGTTATTAGGAAGACGCTGCTTCCTGACTCCTGTTTCAGTTTCCCTCTGTCGCCCCTTATGACACCTACGGGATATGGGGTAGTGGATATTCTTACACCGCCACTACACGAGACAGAAATACTCTACTGATTCTTACACACATCTGATTTTTTGGTTTGACCCGAGATTCGAACCTGGGACTTCATGGTTAGCATTCGTACTTACGATTACTAGACCATTAAGACGGCTAACGCTTACGCAACTCTTTACGTTTATCAATTAAGTTTGGTAAAGAAAGAATAAAAAACCTTTAAGAATAGCTTCCAGTACACGGCGCGTATTGTTTGGCAATACTTGTGTACTCGTAATTCACTAGTAATTGTTTCAATTTTTATAACAACAACCATTTTATTTTCAGTGATTCGATTTCAGAATTTAACTTTTATATTACTCATGAAATAAAATAGGCTTGCGGATTCTCTTGAGCCACCACTACATAAAATAATACTACTATAAAAGTCAAATAAGGAAACATCTATATAAAAGATGTTAATCTTTAAGTCTCCGAAGGATTACAGACAAACTACTTCTTATCTAAGTCAGATACAAGCCCGCAATGGTTGGGCATCGGATGTTAGGTTATTATACATTAGGGGAAACCGTTCATTAGGGGATTGGTAATGGCAACAATGAACTTGCTATCATTACTATAATTAATATTATAGATTCTATACAAAATTCTTTTTAGTCTAACAGAGTTTTACGACGTCATTAACAAATTATTTTAATTTCTTATTATAAAGTGCATTTTAGATAACATTAAAATTTTACAGACAAACTTTTTTAATCTCTGCGCTTTTGTCAAGTTTTCGTTAACATTCTTATTTTAGGCGTTTTAGGTATCTTTGCAACAAAGGAGGTCCTCAGGAATACTTATTTTTGACTGGTACTTGAATTATAAGTTTCACAACAGTATAGCCTTATGGTTACAACATGTGGCTTGTTCGTCAGTACTAGATTTCGAGCCAGGGCCAATTTTCTTGAAAATTGTTGGTTTTCGGGAATGGATGCTTATGATTATTCCTGTGCTTGATGATGCATGATTTTATTAGTAGAAAAATGTATAAGTCTTTTACTTACAACAATAATAATATAGAAACTACGTTATGCGCATTAGCAATTTTATTAATAAACTAGTGACCCGCCCCGGTTTCCCCTGGGTAGGTTTTATTAATGTGGTGTTATTTATCTTGTCCTGAAGATTGCAAGCATTGTACCAGGTAAGAGGGTAACGAAGTGGTATCTGTGAGGATGCTCAAGACAGACCACCTGAGCAACAAGTGGAAGGACAGCCTACATGCACAGCAGGAAGATCCGGACAATCAACTGTTTCTGGATTGGATGAAGGCCAGTGCTCCCAAGCCCAAGTAGAGCTAAATCTCAGTGATGAGTTCGACCACGAAAAGCTATTGGGCCCAATAGGACAGTTTGCTGTTGTTTCAGGATAGAGTTCTGTGCCATAAATGGGAAAATTAACGGGGAGACAACTGTCATTTGCAAATGGTTGTCCCTAAAGCTAAAGTAACGGATGTCCTACAGCTGTACCATAATGGTTGTTCAGGAGTCTATCTGGGAGTTATACGAACTCTACTGAAGATCCGAGAACGGTTTTACTGGGTCCATTGTCATGATAATGTCGAGGATTGGTGTTGCAAATGTACAAGTTGTGTGGCTGTGAAGGGACCTCAGACTCTTAGTAGAGGTGCATTGAAATTGTACAATGGTGGAGCCCTGGACGTTGCGAAACCGTTTCAGTGCGTGCAAGAGGTACTCCTAAGATCGTCCATGTGGATTGTCTGACGCATTATAATGGGGCCGATAATGTTCGGGATGAGCATGTTTTAAGAGGGAGCAGTGTCGTGCCATAGTTGATGCCTGGTATATGGCATTAGCGCGATCTAGTATCGAGTAGCAGAACTAAGCTTCTAGAAAATTCCATCCCCAGAACTTTCTACACCTAGTCGGTCGGTACCGGTATGTGCTCTAACATTCTAGATGGTTCAGTAGAAAAGTCCTATATAAACCCGGTTTAGAACACGAATTGGCGATTCAAGCGAAGACTTCGGAGCAAAATAACTGCGAACTACAGTGTTAAGTGTGATTAATTATTAATGTATTTTAAGTTATAATTGGTAATTAAAGTGTTAATTTTAGTTATCCAAACTGCAGTTTCTATTGTCACAAATCCTAAGATTGTGACACTATTTATTTCGTTTTCAAAATGTACATAGTAGTAAAGTAAAGTAAAAGTAAAGGAGTTACGTTGTGTAGTATTATAATTCATACACATATTAATTTGTATATGAAAGTATTATAATACTATAATACATACCCAAATCAACATCTCAGTTAAGTTTCAATAAACATTTTGTTACGTATCTGATGAAAAGACAAAGTCAAAGCCAAAGTCGAAATGTTTTTATTCAAAATTAGCCTTTACAAAACACTTTGAAGTTCCTACTGCTGGAACCTTGTGAGGAGAAACGTCCAAAAACTCACAAAGACTTTTTCTTTTCCAATACGAACAAAAACGCAATGTCTTATTAATTGTAAACATGATTGTAAGCTATTATTTGAAAAAAAAAAGAATAGTCCCGCTGGGTTTCTTGCTGGTTCTTCCCAGGACAGAGGTTTTTTTTGCGAACCAGTGGTTAGTGAAAAAATTGACTTACAATAAGTATTGTTTATAATCTACATTGAATAAAAAAGTTTCTGTTTCCGTTTCTGTGACAGTTACAGTTTATTCATATAACATAAATAGTAGCTACAATGGTATAAGAAAGCTGATTGTCTCCAAGTATTCTTATATTTTAAATAGCCAACTGATTTATAATTACGTCTTCTTTTTTTCATTAGAATGCTCGCTTAATCGTCAGTAGTATCGTTTATGATTATCGTTAGATGAGCAGCAGCATCTCGGTGATAACAACTCAAATCTCCGAAGAACTTTTTAAAAATCTGCGATTGCGCCTGTCATGCCTAGAAACTATGCAAACTCACACGAGGCAATCTATGGGGGAGGGCTATGAAGCTAACTTTATCTCTATCTCCCACTCGCTCATTATTTATGCTCGATCTACATTATTGTTTTTAGTTTCTACCGATATAATTGTAAGTAGATCGTAACACGGAAAACCCCTGGAAGCTGTCTACTAAGTCTTTGATGTCTATCCAAGCAAAAAAAAAAAAACAAAGGTTACAAAACCGTTTCTGTTTTAGAAAGTTATCTTAGTAAGTATTCGAAATTGCGCCGTAATTGTACTGAAATAGCAATCATCTTACAGCCTATAAAAGTCCACTTCTGAACATAATGTGCCTTTCCTATAGATTGCCTCATAGGATGGATATTGCCATAGTTACCACGCTTGGCAGGCGGGTACGTAACCGCAGTTTTTTTATAATTTTGAGATGGTTTTAGGAAGATGCTGCTGACCACCTCCTGCTTCAGTCTTCCATTGTCACCTCTTACGACACGTACGGGACGATACGGGTTAGTATATATCCTTACACCGTCACTACATAGTTAAAGAAAGGCGTAGAAGAAAAACCCTAGACATATCTGAGGTTCGATTATTGCTATTTGAAATAGCAGTGGGCAGATCATATTGCTCGATCGACATCCAAACGACAATCAAACAATCAAGGGTGAAGAAAGTTGTCTAGGGTGGCAGCCTCCCCACCAGAGTGGTGTTTGTTTGATAAGCAGAAACTCGATGCATGCATTTTTACATGATAGATCCACGCTGCTACTATATTATGGTTGTAGCAAGAATGGGTCTGCTAGACCGGGGAAGGACCATGCTCTCACAGAATACCAGCGTAAAATAGCAGCTTAGTGCAGCTATGTTTCGTATGGTGAGTGTAGAAAGCCGGAGGCTCGTTTTACTGGAAATGTAGCCTTCAGGGGTGACAACGCGTTGCTGGTGGACTGCAGCGAGCGAGTGGGGACTCGCGCACCCTCTACCGCTGCAGTCGAGGTGGAGTCGCGGAGGAAGAGGAGTGTTGGTATGGCGATGCGCCACTCGCCCTATCCTTCGCGACTCAAACGGGGCCGCACCGTTGATGCGGTGGTGCTGGGGCTGCGGGGGGAGAGGATTGTCGGTATTGCGAGGCGCCGCTCTCCCTATCCTCCGCAGCCGAATCTTGGTTGGCGGCGGAGCCATAGACCAGATCCGCCGCTGGGGTCGGGAAGGCTAGTACTTCTAAGTGCTCGTTTTTCCTGGCCCCATGGCCTTTGTGCGTCTGTTGCACAGACGTAGTTGGAGGCCGTGGAGGAAGGCGCGCCATGTGTTCTGGTGCGCCTTACCTGGGAAGGAGAACGGGGAGGAATTTTCCTCTCCCGAGGAGGTGCTGCCATGGGGCGGCAGGCGCTAGTAGGGCCGCGGATGTGTGCGAAAGCGTTCCCGTAGCCCTGCCAATATGCGACAAAGGTGGAACACCATGGGGTTTTAGTCGGTGCGAGTCCGACATAACCCGTCCTTGCCCCCACGAGGCGGGTATGCGTAGGCATTTCCCCATGCAAAAAAAAGGGGTGACAACGCGTCTGCATTTTAATTCTTAGTTAAGGATAACTGTATATGTCTATAGGCCACAGTATCCACTTATCATAAGGTGAACTGTGTACTCGTTTGTCACCCTTATTCTGTAAGAGAAATTACATGTAGCCCAAAACTATACTTTGAGACATTACTTGGGGGACGCCCCAGTACAGAAATGAACTTGTAAAGGTCTGTAATGTTGATGCTGATGATTACAATGACGTAATGGAAAACATGAAGCGTAAGTAATATAGAAAATAATAAATTATTGAAAAACAACCTTATTTCTATTTATTTATTCTTTCCCACATCTTTTTTCTTTTAATAATTCTTATAAATAAATAAAAAATATTTCAAAGTTGCTTCCACTACTACCAGTTTATGTTCCGCCTCGATGATGACCTATTTTCATGAAGGTCTTTTTCGTTCTTATTATTGCATATACATTATTCTTTACTGATTTTAAAATTAACTGTATGGTGCGATATTCCTTTTTATAAAAATAGATTTTATCTTAATTGCAAGAAACTAACATTTAAAGAGCTTCAACTTCGTTAGGTTCAACTGTTTAAAGAAATTTAATTTTAAAAATTGAAAATTCCAAGGCTTTCTTCGCTCGCTTTTCGCTCGAGGAAAACTATATTGCGTTTTTTATTAAAAATACGAAGTGTTCCAACGAGGGGTAAACGGCCACTAAAACGTTATGGTTACTGCGGTGACATTCGCACGGATACCTAACTTATAAAATTGGTAATTTGCTACGCAATGGTCGCCCTCCGTGGATATGTAATAAATTATCTACAATGAAGTAAGTGGATATCGCGTTTATAAGGACAAAATTGTTATGGTTATGATTGATACTAAATTCCAATGTATTTTAGTAGCTTTAAAGATTTCGAGTTCAAATTCTGGTACAAGATAATATTATTACGACTTATTATGTGAATTATATTGTTACTGTGAAAAACCTTATAATCAGAGAGTTTCATTGCGCAAAATTAGTGCCTTAATTTTAAGTCAGCCCAGTGTAAGTCCCAGTGGGAGTGGCCCATGTTAATTTGTGGACCCTATCATCATCATCATCATTACAGCCCTTCACAAGTCCACTGCTGAACATAGGCCTCCCCCAAGTAATGCCACAAAGCACGGTCCTGAGCCACCTGCATCCATCGACTTCCTGCATGTCTTACCAGGTCGTCACTCCATCTAGTGGGGGTCGCCCTACACTACGCCTACCGGTACGAGGCTGCCACTCGAGAACCTTTCTTCCCCATCGGTTATCGGTTCTTCGAGCTATATGGCCGGCCCACTGCCACTTCAGCTTACTAATCCGTTGGGCTATGTCGGTCACTCTGGTTTTACTGCGGATATCCTCATTTCTGAGTCTATCACGCAGAGAAACTCCGAGCATAGCCCTCTCCATAGCTCGCTGAGCGACCTTAAGCGTCCTCATACGGCCAGCAGTGAAGGACCACGTCTCAGATCCGTAAGTCATCACTGGCAACACGCACTGGTTGTACAATCTAGTTTTTAGAGATTGAGGTATACCTGACGAAAAGATATGCCGTAATTTCCCGAACGCTGCCCAGCCGAGTTGAATCCGTCGATTGACCTCTCGGTCGAAGTTGGACTTACCTAGTCGGACTATTTGTCCCAGGTAAACGTATTCGTCAACAACTTCGAGCATAGTGCTCCCAACAACTACCGGCATAGGTGTGACATGGACATTGAACATGATCTTTGTTTTGTCCATGTTCATCTTAAGACCTATCCGTTGGGAGGCACTATTGAGGTCATTGAGCATAGTGCTTAAGTCTTCCAGCGATTCTGCCATAAGGACTATATCGTCGGCAAATCGAAGGTGAGTGATGTACTCGCCATTGATGTCAATACCGTATCCTTTCCAGTCCAGTAGCTTGAAAACGTCTTCCAATGCAGCGGTGAAGAGTTTCGGGGATATAACGTCACCCTGTCTTACACCTCTCTGCAGTTGGATAGGTTTCGAGCTCTGGTTCTGTACTCGGATAGCCATCGTAGCCCTACTGTACAAACACTTCAGCACTTCGATATACCGACAGTCAACTTGGCACCGCTGAAGGGACTGTAGCACCGCCCAAATTTCGACGGAATCAAAGGCTTTCTCATAGTCCACATACGCCAGGCAAAGTGGCAGATTGTACTCTTCAGTTGTGGACCCTAACGAGTTGGTAAAGAAGTAGAAGAAAGGCCTTAGACTTAATGATGCTTTTCTATGTTAAGCCGTTACCCACATAGTAGAATTATTTTCTTTATCATGCAGGCGGTGTATATACATAAATTACGCATTGACAAACATTAAGACATGCAACAATTATTTTTATGTCATGAAAAACTCTTGTTTCGCACGGGATTGGAACCCGCGGTCCTGTAGCGCCACATCCAAATACTTAACCACAGCGTTACGGGGTCGTAAAACACCGTTTTTACTAAAAGCATGTATGTCCGTTATTTTCTTTTATTCAATTGGTTACATGGAATACAATTAATTTGCCCATATTGATTCCATGAACAAGGAGATAAATGCACTTATATTTGTGTTGGAAATTTTAAATAATTAAGTTACAATTAAACGAGTTAGAGTTTGTTAAAATGTGTTACAATAAAAATTGAATTTTTTAAAATAAGGAGATGCAATTTTTTAACCGAGTTGAAAAAAACAAGAAGGGTCTAGGATCTATATTCGACGCGTATATGTTTTTATATATCTTTACCGATTTTTCCGAAATGGCTTATTGGATTTTAATAATTCTTCTTTTTTTAATAGTTTACCCAGGCAGTTTTTACGGTTGTATACAAATTTTAAGAACAATGTCAACCCCCAGGGTGGAAAATTAGGGGATGAAGTTTTTAATGCAAATATTTAGTTGTGACTTACTAGTCATTAATACTTACGTGTAATTATGACACTCCTTAGTCGACTACTAAGAGTAAAATAAGACTAAAAAAGTGAAAATCGACTATATAACATAAAGATTAAAATATTTTTCACATTATAGCTATAATTCTTCGATACACTACGTCTGAACACCGGTTTCAGAAGCTATTTGAAGACATTATATTATTCTGCTTCATGAGTTTCAGTAATCAGAAAATTCAGTAATCAGTTTTCACTTATTTTTAAAGTTTACCTTTTTCTACATATTTTTATTTAAGATTTAGAATAAATATATGTTTAATTAATATAAATCATATACTCGTAAGGCAAATTTGCAAAAAGAGTAAAAGTTCAAAATTTTAATACTTCTTAGTACCATTACCGTCATTATCAATAAAAAGGTACTGTTAAAGATCTCATGTTTGTACACACATCAATGAAACCAATTGCAAAGCTGCTAGTGGAACGCGAAATTTCCATTTGGTATGTGGCAGTTTGCCGAGCGAAACTAGTAGTCGATTGTTTGGTTAGCGTGCTATTGTTTAAACAACATTGTTATGTGTATTGACAAGATAACGAGTTTCCTATACAATTTGTAGCACTCGACAAGTGACGGCAATCGGCAAAGTTTACAATGAGATCCTGTGGCAATAGCTAATTCGTTTTTGAGATAATATTGTTATCATATAATAGTAATAATATTTTCGGGTAACAACTTTTTCTAAAAAAAATATGCAAATTCAGTTTAGTGCGGTTGTCCTTTTTAGTCGCAGCCCCGTGAACGGAACGACGTGAAAGAGTTCAACAGGAACTAGTTTAAGGAAGTCGATTTAGGTTACTAAGAGATTAGTCAAATTACTTTTTCAATTACTCACTCTATTGTGAAAAGTCAAAGAAAAAAGAAAAAGGTATGTCAGGATCGTGCTAAATGGAAGTCTGTAGTCTCTGCCTACCCTTCTGGGTGACAGGCGTGAGTGTTTATGTTATGTTATGTATGTCTTACATGTCATTGTTACGTTTTGTTATACAATTTTCTTTTATAATAATACATTAATTTTCCGGAGGAAAAAGTTTAAGTCGGCTACAGGTAATATTTGAATATTTTTTGCTTCTTAAAAGGCCTTTTTAAATTAGCACAACAATAACTGAATCAGTTTACAAACTTGGCGCGAAATACCCTCTCCCGTTATTTTATACTTTTGTTCAAGTATTCGCAAATAAGAATCTAGCTGTAAGCATAAAATCCACAAATTATTCGATTCATTTCAAAAGGAATCCAACTTAAGAAACGAGAGAGTAACTCAAAGCTTTTATATCTCGTAGCGTCTTATTGTCTTCAGCAATATATGTATTAAAGCTTGCTTTCTCTTGCGTAAATAAAATCCATTGGAAAGAGAAGAAAATTCTTCGAAGCGGTGCAAGGGGGGATTCGGGAGGCGACGAGGTCTAGGTGTAATGCTTCATGTGAGTGCCGGGGACAATGCAAAGTAGATTGAATTGGAAAAAAGTCTCTTGAATAAAATGGCGCCTTTCGACACCCAGGGGAAAAGGGAACTTACTATAAAGGGTTAACAATAAGAGCAGTATCGACAAATGTTAGTTTGGACGCCACTTTACAATTTGTTATGTTTTGTTAAAAGATTGTTTATTTTTAAAATATATGACGAAAGAAAAACGTATTTTAGTTATTATTTAGTATTTAGGTAACGCTTTCACTTTCTGATATTGAAGGCATAATTTGTAAATAAACATACAATTATTTTTAATTGAAGTAAGAGTAAATTATTCTATTAAAGGCTGATATTTAAATCATAAAATAAAAGTTATCCATCAAATAAAGCGACGGCTCCGTGGCGCAGTGGATTAGCTATGAGTTACAGCGCTAAGGGCCGCGGTTTCAAATCCCGCACGGAACAAGTATTTGTATGGCCTACAAGTAATTGTTCCGGGTCTGGATGTTTGTCGTGAAATTTGTGTTTGTAAACTCCTAAAATACGGTACAGGAGTAAATACTCGTGTGGAGGCAACGTATTTAAAAAAAAGAACAAAAAATTATAGGTACTGAATATAATAGTCAAAAGACTAAACTCTTCTATACAAATACAAATATAATGATGTAAATTCAATAAATTATGAGATAATTTATTTTTCTGAATACTGTTAAATTATTGAAGCTTAATAAGGATTGATCAATAAGTAATATTGGCACAGTACTTGAAGAGAAAAATAAATTATCTTCGATAATATCATAAACCTAAATGTTCTCTCATTAAGAGATACTTAAAAACTACATTAATTATTAAGCAGAGATTATTACCTAAATTTAAAAAAATAGAGTGAAAATATGTATTCTAATTGTATGATAAATTCAAGATCAAAAAGTCAAAATATAAGGCACGTAAAGATAGATTCGGTGTAAGAGAATCAATCAGCTCATTTTGTCCCGAGCGTGATAAAAAAGGAGATTATCGTCATAACGGGCAAGAAAATCTAACGGTTTCCGATAGACGGTGGTGTACTATCTCGTTTGAATCAGACGTAAAATATCTAGAGACCGTCGATCGAGATCAGCGTCTAAGATACGAGATGTCTAGTACTACCACCGTCGATCCTGCCAAGCATCACGATTAGGGACAATCCTCTCTAAAACGAGAGAGACTCATTTTTCGACAAACGAGCACACAGTCCACCTGATGGTAAGTGGTTGCTGTGGCCTATGGACATCTACATCTATCCTCAATTACGAATCAAAATGCAGATGCGCTGTCACTCGTGAGGGCCAAGATGGAATGCCTTCTTTCCAGTAAAAACGGTCGCCGGTTCTCTACACTCACCATACGAAACACAGCAGCATTAAGTTACTATTCTATGCTGGTATTCTGTGAGAGCGTGGTCCTTCCCCGGTTGAACTGGCCCATTCGTGCTACAACTATACTACTAAAATAAACGCAGCATGGCTCTACTACGTATATGGTAGAGCCATGCTGCAGTCTCATGTCCAGCAGTGGACGTTTATGAGCTGATAAAGAAGAAAAGAAAGTAGAAGACAGGACAGTCGACAGTCGAATTATGTCTAAAACTTTCCAAACCTTTTTTCTCCCGACCGCCATCTTGTCTGAACACAATTGGTCGGTTGCTTTCTCGCCTCCACGTCACTGTTGGTGGTGGAACGCCAGTAGCACTGCATGTTAATCTTATACTGCCCCCTTCACGAGCGGAACTTCCTTCTGCCACTGTGTCCACAATATCGGGCGGGATCACCACTGATAAGTGACCCATCTGCTTAAAATATTTTTTATATATATATATATATAATGTATATATAAGGAAAATAGAGCCGTGGTAGCTCAGGGGCTAAGCACTTGCTGTAAATTTCACAGAACGCGAGCAATCCGTGTTCGATCCCCGCCAGCACCAATGAAATGATTAATTGCAATTTTAAGTACTGATTTACTGGGTGCTCGGCGGGAAGGAAACTTTCGTGAGGAAACCTGCATGTCTGATAAATAAGAAAAGATATTTCGAAGGTTCATCAACACCCATTGCAGGAGCGCAGCGGTCACTTCCTTACCCTAAAACCCTCTCAGAAATGATAGGAGGTCTGTGCCAAGCAGTAGAACTTATATAAGCTGTAACTTTAACTTTTAACTTTAATTTAAGTAAGTTTAAAGCAGTTGTAAAGTTATAGATTAAATAAATATTAATGTTACAGTTTTATCACCACTACCGTTACATCCTATCAAAAGTCCCTGACGGTAGGACACCCCATAGAAGCAACAACATAATATGTAGGTTAACTGTATTTGCAATGGTTGTCACATTTGGCAGACGAGTTGAGAACCGCGGGTATTTTTATTTTTAGTTGTTATTAGGAAGACACCTGTCGATCGACGACGACGATCGACTGGACGATCTCTTGTTTCAGTTTCCCTTCATCTGTAATTGGATTCCCTCACGCTGCCACAATACGGCAAGGTCGTATCGTCATTATCATCATCATCAATACAGGATTTCATAGGTCTACTGGGACAATCCACAAGGAATGCAACATTTATTGAATAATTATATAAAATAATACATATTTTAAAAAAATGGAACCTTACCTGACTTTTCATTGGGTCTGTATTTACTTGACACATATATGTGCCCGAATCGTTGGCTTGGACATTATTGACATGTAGCTTCCAAGTGTTGTGATTATTATATGTTACAGATAGTCGAGGATTCAATGCCACCATGTTAGTATGAATCGCCAGAATAGCTTTGGAGTCGGATTTTATCCACGCCACCTTAAGTGCACAAAAAGTACATGTTAGAGTAAATTTTTGGTTCGGTAAAATATTTATAATTACTATAATAGTATAATACAAAAATGTAATTTTTATGTTAATATTTATGTAATAAAATTATGTATAGAGTGAAAGAGAAGGCCCTATAGAAGCGTCTCGCAATGCATTCACACAAGCGCTGGGTTCACGTAAAGTAGCAGACGGAAAAAATAAAGCGATGGCCGCATCGGTAGTTGAGACTGGCGCATCTGTGTGTGCGTTGCGACACGCTTGCATAAAGCTTCGGCACTCTCGTTCACTCTAATATTATTAAGTAAAATATCAAATTACAACCTCTCTTGCACGTGATTTGCTTTGAATATGTTCAGCACTAGACTTGAACGAGACTCTGAAGACCGACGTATTGCTATATAACATGTATTCTTAAAAGCCGAATGCAAACTGTACAAAATGATGGTAGGAAGCAGCATTATCAGAGCATGAACAAATCTTTGAACTTCGACTTGAGAACGACTCGGCTAGGAACACTAGGTAGCGCAATAGCTAAGCATATTGCCGTGGCGTTGCGAAGCTACTTTAAATGTATGATTATTTAAAGTCAAAGTAAAAAAAAATTGGCTCGTTAAAAGCTCTTTTGATAATCAAATATGTATATTATAATATGTATGTAAATTAAATTACGTATATAAATTTGATGATCGATGTATATAAATTTGATAATCAAATATATATACATCGGTATGTTTTTCAAAGAACCAACACCAAAAATACTTTAAAAGATAAGATTATGTTGAGTTTTTTTGACTTTTTACTTGTGTGTTATATCATATATTTATATATTGCACACTTTATAAAGTTAAATTTTAATTGATGGAATAAAGTTGTCTCGTTGTGAGTTTCTTGCTGGTTTTCTCAAAAGGTTTCTCGTAGTAGAGACCTGTTGAAGTGATAGTGTAGCTTACTTGACTTTCAAAAAGTGTTTCGTAACGGCCAATTTTGACTTGGCTGTGCCCCTTGTCGCGTCCAGCACGAGATGAGTATTTCATGGGCATAAAGGACAAATACTTGCTCCGAATCTCGATGTCAGTTTAAGTGCAATTTATGTATGTGAAAGGCCTCCACGATGCAGAATAACATCTTACTTTTGAGAAACGTTTTTTTTTTCAAAAAAGTAAAAAGGAAAGGAAATAAAAATACATTTTTAAATCTTAAACGCGTGGGCACATTTTATAAGACTAGCATGTTATTTTCTGAAACGAAAGTGTGTAGAAGTAACAACACAGCATTTTGTGTGCAGTGTGTGAACACAGGCTATGTAGTCTCCCATACGCTTTAATAGATTAGGACTTGGGTGCCCAAACGTGCAGCACATCCTTCACTTAACTTTACTTTGAAAAAATAAGTGCATGAAATTTCACACGTGCTTGAAGAAAAATTAATATATATAATATATTAAAACCTTGCATTATGTAAAAATAGAATAGTAGTAAATATAAAATATGTATGATGTATCATTTCTGAAAATTGTATGTTTAGATGTGTGTAAGTTATATAATACATAATGACGAAGTATATGAAGGCTTTCGTCCGAAAAAAGATCTTAGTTATTTAAGATTAAAAGTGACAACGCATCTGCAGCCTTTATTGTTTGAAGTTGGCTGCAGGTGACTATGGACAATGGATGGTGGTGACGGGGATAGTGCACGCATTGAGGTAGGGCGGGAGGTGCTATTCAAACTAAGAGTAGGTAAAACATCATTTTATTATATTACGCGGATATAATCAAATTAATTATTAAGTTCTTTAATATAATGGATTCCGCAAAGTAACACCTGTTTTATATATTTAATACGATTTAGAGCCACGCTATAACTATTTATGGTTGTAGTTCGAAAAATAGCTTAATGCTCATTTCTTATAAATTTTATTGCTAACGAATCATTCCATTTTAGTCCTCAGCTGTGATAACGTATCTGCATTTTGATTATTAATCGCGGATAGATATGTACCTAGATGTATCTAGGGGCCGCAATATCCACTTATCATCAGATGGACTGTGTGATTGTTTGTCACCTTTAGGTATGTTATAAAAAGAATCCCTAAATAAGCCAACCCTTCTATTATAGTCCAAGCGGTGAACGTCGAAAACGGTTGGTCATTCGGAATAAGTAGAAAAGTATACTTTTTTACTTGCTGAGTTTTAGTTAAATAATAAACCAGCGGTCTAGTGGTTTGAAACTTGCCCAAATTTGTTTTTTAAATTCATTTAATTTTTATTTGCTCTTTTTGCAATTTTGATATATAAAACGTAAGTGTAATTTTCGTATGATTTGATATTGCTTGATCAGTAAAAATTTAAATTCAAGTCTGACACACATATTTTTGACACAACCCTTAAATATTTATTTTAACGAAAAATCTAAATTCGTACCCGTTGCAGTTAAATTAAAAGTTATATTACGGTCCACTGGTAAATATAATTCTCCCCCTTAGATTGCCCCATAGGAGGAATATTTGCCATAGTTACCACGTTTGGCAAGCTGGTTGGCAACCGCAGTGTTTTATATTAAGTCGTTATTAAGAAGTTGTTGCTGCTCTTCTTCTAATTTGTTTCCCTCTTTCCAGGACACCCACGGAATGTTGTGGGGTTGTGAATATTTTGACCTGCTGTATGCAGCCACGCCGAGAGATTTTGCGCGAGTAATTTCCGCGAGTATAGTTATTAGGCTCGTCTTCAAGCTAAATTGTGAGTGTTACTACATCGTCATATTTATATTTAAATAATAAAAATATTATAAGTTTAAGAATTTTGTTTAAATGTTTAAAAATATTTCAAATGATTTAATTCCTTTCCAGTAGGGATCTAAGTTTGTAATATACAATAAGTGTCCATTTATCCTGGATTATCTGCATTTTACCTATATGGTTCGAATAAAAGAGACTAGTTATTGTTAAAAGTTGTAATATTGTATGAGCTTGTACTAAAAGCAGGTGTAATTAAACATATAATGACAATTTACTGACTGATCTTTTAGGATTACCGTTTTTTGTTTTTAATGTTACAACTCTTACATGTCCATCGCTATCAAACTTAGCACAGATCTCTTCCATAAAACTACAGCGCTTGGCCATGAGGAAGCATTGAAATACCATTCGATATTCAAGTCTGCAACCTCCATGAAGGAGTTGTTGTTAGATATTTGCTGAAGTTGTTAGTATTCTTCCTGCAGAATTCTATTACTACCCACAAAATTTGAGCCATTATTACTTTAGATATAGAGCTATAAGAGAGATGTGGAGCTCCTTTCCTGACACCATGCGCCGGAGTGCTGCTAAACATACTTACGTCCTCAAATCTGACACTAACTCCAAATATATGGCTGTGGTAACCACACATACAAAAACTGCTACATGTCCCTTAGTAGTTACTATTTCTCGCCCTTTACTTGACTTTACTTCAATCAAATCAGTACAGTATATCAACGCCTGTGTGATGAATAGGTAGTGCTGAGTTAACCCTTGACACTGGTAAATCAGCCATTAATTGATGTTGTGTAGAGGGATTATTTTTTCTGCATTTAACGCAGTATCTTTAACGCAATTTACGGCTCTGTTGCCCCCTAAAATCCAAAATTTATGACGTATCTACCATCCAATATTTGTGAAGTTAGTCAAGGACCACCGTAAAATGTCATGATATGGGCATGGTCTACTAGAAGATCCGTCAATCTACTTTTATGAAGTATTATTATAGGGTGCATAATATCATGGTGGATGTTAGCATTTTTTAATCCTCCTCCAACCCCTAAGAGTATTCCTTCACTTAAAACCGGATTCAAACTCCGTAATTTGCTACTTAACCTATTGTGTTGTATTTATATAAATATTCTATGTCCACTTGAAAATCATTTTCCTGGCCATGTTTAATAATAACTAATTTTGCGTGCTTCAGTTCTCGTAACGTAAGGTAGCTCAGTCTTTGTTTATCTAAATGCTTAGGTGTTAAAAAACGTAATATCGTTTATATAATATTGATATGAATGTCTTTCTGAATGACAGGTGCTTGTTTTAACGAATTTGTTCCTTTGTTTGATAAAAGCGTTTTTCATTAAGTCGGTATGAATATTTTTGTAGCCATGTTAGTCCGTGCCACCATAATTGGTTGTTTTTAGTTGTAATATGTATAACCCCCCCCCCCACTTGCATGCACATGCGCGGAGATTTTTTAGACTTAACGTAATTACAATAGCTTACGTATAAGCTTACGCGTAAGTAGTAGTAGTAGTGAATAGTAGTAGTAGTGATACATTTAACTCTGTTCGCAATGAAAGCTTTCCAGCAACTTGTATCTTCATTTAGAAAACCTAAAACAACCATGGAGTCCGTCCATCCATATATCCCGAATTAATATTAACACAGATATTGATTTATCTTTTTTATCAATTTAAATATTAATTATTATAGTATTTTTTCATCCTAAGAAATATTTAACTTCCATATATTTTGAAATAATATTTATAATTTTATTCACATAGGTGCTAATCAGCATAATCTCTTTTTGTTAATTTCTTGAGTAGACATGTTACAATAGAAAGTAAATGTGTCTTTGTTGATTAAGAGTCCGAGTTGCGTGTTCACTTTTAAAACTAAAAATTATTTTTTCTTCTTTAATCCGACCTTGTCCTAAGCTACAAAGAAGTTTGTTGTTATTCGACGCCAATTTTCACAAAAACCAACTTTCTACCATGCTGAATGCTGTGGGCTTCATGGACGAGATCGTCCATATAAAAAGCCTCTTTTAAAGCCGTTGATGCTTCCGGGTAAGCGCCTGTTCGTCTTGTGCTAACTATTTTGATGTCATCATTGCCAAAAATGGTGCAGCCTTTGTTCCATATGTAACGGTGGTCAGTTGATAAGATTGCAAAGGTTGTTCTGGCGACCCTCTCCAAATATTTTTGATAACGTTGGTCTTGTTCATTTATGATGATTTATCGATACATATTCTAAATATCTGCGGTGAAAGCATATTTATATTGATGTCTTTTTAGTAACAAGCATTGAAAATCTTGTTGTAAATTAGGCCCTTTATAATACTATAACCACTCGAAGTCTATATATACTCAAACATTATATGCATACTATACTAAAACTATATCCACTCGAAGTTTTTGCTGACGCGGAGGCTTGTGGTCATTGACTTGGCATACGCTACACCGTGGTGAGGTAAATAACACTCCGGCATCGTATGACCGTCCGATTGTTTCATAGGATTCAATTGTACATACTCTTCTATAGAGGCTTTATATTTTTCTCCGAAATTATCCTGTTTTACAAGTTTTCTTTTTAAATTCCGAAACTGTGTAAATTTTCACTGATTTGGTTGATACCAATTTTGTATTAATTTCTGGTTTTAAGGGTAAACGGACCTCATAACGACCATTTTCATAGTGTTGTAAAATGCTGTTCTTATAAAGATAACTCTAAATATTCTGTTATTAGTTCTATTTCCCAAAATTTCTGAATATTTTGAATGTCGTTTGTGATAACATTAAATTGAAATGTTTTAACACTACCACACAGCAACCACCCTAGCTGCGTTTGTTGTGCAATAGGCTGTAATGAGTCTTCCTTTGAAATGCTCCTAACATGAGCATGGTTTAAATATCAGCACCGAAGAGTAACTCCACGGGTCGACTGTTATATACCTCAGGAACAACTAAGTTTATGTTTTTTATAAATGATCATTAAGGCTTTGCGAAAGATTGGTTTGGCAAACGTTTAATTAGGTTTTTCATTATATAAACATAGTTGATCGAATAGTCATTAAACATGGATATACACGTTATATTTAACATGCCCTTGCAAATGTTTTCCTTTTCTCAGACGCCATGTATAACTCCTTTTTAGTGCTTTTTTGACCTAAGGTTTGTACGGTATTTTCTGAGATGAGCGAAACATAAGATCCTTGATCTATCAAAGCTCTTTTTTATTTGATAGGTTCTATCTAACGCCATAACTTTACCAAAGCTGTCGATAACAAAATTTCTCATCCTAAATTATTTTCTGACACGTGCGATGCGTTTGTCACGGACTCGTTAGGTTTTCTCGCAACCCGTGCACCGTATATGGACTTAGTGCACGCGTCACATAACAGAGTACTATGTTTCTACAAGCATTTGCTGCACCTTTGTGTTGAAATACATGGATTTCCGTTATGGCAAAACAAACAATTTATAAAAGTATCAATTTGTTCGTGGTTTTCAATTTAATTACATTTGATATTTATAAAAATGTTTTGCATTGTAAATGCGTTTATCATCATTACAAAGACAATATTTGATTCCAGTAACTTTATATAATTTTTCATTCGGGTTGTTTGTCGCATTTTGATTAAAATTGAATTGCTTTTTGTAATTATTACTCGATGATGAATTAAAGTTATGTTGACCATGTAATTTTGCTGTTTGTGCTTTTTTTGCCAACATAATTCAAGTGCTGTAAATTTCTGTTTTCTAAGTAGCCCAGAGACAAGTTGCGCTGGCATATTATTGGATTATCCGAGGTCCGAAGAGTGGGGGAGGACACGGCAATCCTCGAGTCCGGCAACTTGTTCTATCACCGGGAGGGCGACCATCTGTCCCAAGGAGGTGTCGGATTTATCGTACACAAGTCTCTCGTCAACAACGTTGTAAAGATTGGGAGTGTGTCGACGAGGGTCGCGTACCTGATACTCAGAATCACCAAACGGTATTCGCTGAAGGTCATTCAGGTTTACGCACCAACCTCGGCACATCCCGATGAGGAGGTGGAGGAAATGTATGAGGATATTTCCAGAGCCATACATTCCTCCAAAACCCACTACACGGTGTTGATGGGAGACTTCAACGCAAAACTAGGCACAAGAGAAAGCGGTGAGCTGAAGGTAGGGAAATTTGGAGTAGGGCAACGGAACCGAAGGGGCCAGCAGCTGGCCGACTTTATGGAGAAAGAGGGACTCTTTATGATGAACTCTTTCTTCCAGAAGCGGCCCCACAGGAAGTGGACCTGGTCGAGCCCCCGACGGTTCGACAAAAAATGAGATTGACTTCATTATGACGACCAGACGCCAACTGTTCAGTGATGTCTCAGTGATCGCAAGGGTGAAAACTGGCAGCGATCACCGAATGGTTAGAGGCACACTGAACCTAAACGTTAAGTTGGAGAGGTCTCGTCTAATGAAGTCAACGCTCCGTCCCCCCTCGTGCTCTAATCCAGAATCCCGAAACCTTTCAGCTCGAGTTACGTAACCGCTTCCAGTGCCTAGAAGATTGCAATGCAGTGGACGATATGAACGACAAGCTCGTGGAAACTGTCCATGCGGTCGGAGCTAAGTTCTGCAAGACCCGCCGCAGAAGAACACAAAAACTCTCCGATCACACTCTTAATCTCATGGCTGTTAGACGGGAGATGAGGCTGCAATCGTCAACAGATTTGACAGCATACAGGCAACTGAACAAACAGATCTCCAAATGCATGCGGCGAGACTTACGCAACTTTAATACTTCTCGTATTAAAGAAGCGATCGAGCGGAACCAGGGCTCCAAAGTCTTTGCCAGAGATCTGTCTGCCAGAAAGAGCCAACTGTCAAAGCTGAAGACTGAGTGTGGCAACATCGTTTCCGGGACACCTGAGATTTTGAGTGAGATTGAGAGGTTCTATGGGCAGCTGTACACATCATCGTTGGAGCCACACGTAAGTGTGAGTAACGATCCAAGAGCAAGTCTTATCCGACACTATTCCGATGACATCCCGGACGTCAGTCTGAGCGAGATTAGAATGGCTCTCCACCACCTTAAAAACGGCAAGGCCCCGGGCGAGGATGGAATTACAGCGGAGCTTCTGAAAGCGGGTGGAAAACCGGTACTTGAAGTCCTTCGGAAGCTCTTCAATTCCGTCCTCCATGGTGGCACTACTCCGGAGGCGTGGAGCAGAAGCGCGGTGGTTTTGTTCTTTAAGAAAGGCGACAACGCTCTCTTGAAGAACTCTTTCTCTGAAGAACAGACCGATTTCCCTTCTGAGCCGCGTCTACATGCTATTTTCGAGAGTCGATTACGAATCGTCTCGCACGCAGACTCGACGACTTCCAGCCTCCCGAACAAGCCGGTTTCCGAAAAGGCTTCAGTACCATAGACCACATACATACCCTGCGGCAGATTGTACAGAAGACCGAAGAGTACAATCTGCCACTTTGCCTGGCATATGTGGACTATGAGAAAGCCTTTGATTCCGTTGAAATTTGGGCGGTGCTACAGTCCCTTCAGCGGTGCCAAGTTGACTGTCGGTACATCGAAGTGCTGAAGTGTTTGTACAGTAGGGCTACGATGGCTATCCGAGTACAGAACCAGAGTTCGAAACCTATCCAACTGCAGAGAGGTGTAAGACAGGGTGATGTTATATCCCCGAAACTCTTCACCGCTGCGTTGGAAGACGTTTTCAAGCTACTGGACTGGAAAGGATACGGTATTAACATCAATGGCGAGTACATCACTCACCTTCGATTTGCCGACGATATAGTCATTATGGCAGAATCGCTGGAGGACTTAAGCATTATGCTCAATGACCTCAATAGTGCCTCCCAACGGATAGGTCTTAAGATGAACATGGACAAAACAAAGATCATGTTTAATGTCCATGTCACACCTATGCCGGTAGTTGTTGGGAGCACTATGCTCGAAGTTGTTGACGAGTACGTTTACCTGGGACAAATAGTCCTACTAGGTAAGTCCAACTTCGACCGAGAGGTCAATCGACGGATTCAACTCGGCTGGGCAGCGTTCGGGAAATTACGACATATCTTTTCGTCAGGTATACCTCAATCTCTAAAAACTAGATTGTACAACCAGTGCGTGTTGCCAGTGATGACTTACGGATCAGAGACGTGGTCCTTCACTGCTGGCCGTATGAGGACGCTCAAGGTCGCTCAGCGAGCTATGGAGAGGGCTATGCTTGGAGTTTCTCTGCGTGATAGACTCAGAAATGAGGATATCCGCAGTAAAACCAGAGTGATCGACATAGCCCAACGGATTAGTAAGCTGAAGTGGCAATGGGCCGGCCATATAGCTCGAAGAACCGATAACCGATGGGGAAGAAAGGTTCTCGAGTGGCAGCCTCGTACCGGTAGGCGTAGTGTAGGGCGACCCCCCACTAGATGGAGTGACGACCTGGTAAGACATGCAGGAAGTCGATGGATGCAGGTGGCTCAGGACCGTGCTTTGTGGCATTACTTGGGGGAGGCCTATGTTCAGCAGTGGACTTGTGAAGGGCTGTAATGATAATGATGAAGTAGCCCAGAAACTCTTGTAGCACAGCCTTTTTTGGCAATTCTATGTATCTTGTATATGATTCCATGTATTGTTTTTGCATCAGTATGTGTACTAGAAGCGGATTCCATGTGCTAATATCTACGTCTAAGTTTTTGATAGCGTGTAGGCATTCTAAAGAAGTATCATGTAATTTTTAAGTTAAGTTACCACTTGCTGTTGAATATTAGGGAAACCAAGCAATAGGCTTATGTAAGATAAGAAAATTCGTCGCTTGATGTCAAACCTATGACTAATTTTCCAACAAGTTGCACAATTATCTGAACTATCTACTATCTGAAGTATGCATCCCCATGAAGTTGGTTGTTGTAGCCGAAAAATTTTCGGGTATTGGACGTAACAATAATTTAAATTTTATGTAAAAACAGTTTAATAAAAAAGTAAAAAAAAAACATAAGATTAAAATATGTTAAATAATGTTAAATGTTAATGTTATATGTTGTGATGATGAGTTCGCGTTCGTCGCGGTTAAGGTGATTATGTGAACTAACACAATTTTTATTATTGTCGAACTATAGCGATTGTTTTTTTAGTGACGAAAAGACATGAAATGATTGACTGCAGATTATGTACAAAGAATTGGTATCGCCGCCCCATTCAATTATTCTCGACCAACCACGCAAAGATTTCTCCAATAGAAACAATTTGTCACTGAAAAATCCTCAAAGCGTCGAGGTCGCAAGGAAAAGAGTAGTGATCCATTTACGGAATATGCATTTATAAGTACAATTTTAAGCAAATATTTTCAGTTTCAAATATAAAAAAAAATTATTTAAGTTAAGAAAACAGTCTTAAAAAAAGTTTAGGTGAGTATTGATTTTAAAACCTGGAAAAGTAAGAAACAGAATTGAATAAACAATTTCATTATAATTCTGTAGTACTGGCCATTTCACATAAAAATATTTTTAGTTTGGCTAAGAATTATAATTGCAAATTAATTTTACTTTTAAAACATTAAATTCTTTTTCAAAATTAGTTGTTTGTTTATTGATTAGCGTTATGTTTTCATTGCGTTTAAATCTTATTCGTCATCATGGATACCTTAAAAATTCAAGTAATTATGGAATATGTGATATTATGGAGCGAATACTACAAACGACCGCACCACCTGTTATTGGATTGCCCGCTTCCGTTCAAAAAATTTTGTACTGAAAAATGAACCCCGGGGCCGTCCAAAAACTTTGGTCGACAATGACGAATTAAAGGTGATTGTGGAACTTGATGTTATTCAATCTACGGCTGAGATAGCAGCAGCTTTCGACGTTAGCATCAAAACAATATTAGTCCATTTGCGTCAAATTGTCAAGGTAAAAAACTTGACAAATAGGTGCCACACAAACTCAATAATCGCCAACCGCCACTTGCAACGAAAAATGATTTATTTTTGACAATTGCAAGCTCTCAGTAAGCCGGTCGGATCATCGTTCAGCACCTAAACAATGCCCTAAACGAAAACACACACTTAGGAAAATGATGGTCACTGTTTGGTGGTCTAGCGTCGGTGTGATTCATTATTTGTGTGCCTAATGGGATCAGCATTACTGCGGATATCCACTGTAAAGAACTGAACACATTGATGGAGAAGCTCACACGTCACGTCTCCAACCAGCTTTGGACAATCGCTCGTCCCCGCAGCTCCTGCACGAAAACGCGCGACCTCGTACTGCACAACAGATGGTTTCCAAGTTACAAGAGCTGGGGTTGGAAGCTCTCCGTCATCACTAGACCTTGCTTTTTCAGACTTTTTCCAGAATTCGTATAACTTATTGGTGAGAAAAAAATTCCCTAGAGGCAGTATAAAATGCCTTTGAAGAATGTGTTGCCTTTCGTTCCGATAATATCTCAATAAGCTACAGCTACGTTGGTAAAGATGAATCAATTGCATGGTTGAATACTTTAATTAACAGAAATAAAAAATATAGAAAAAATACGTTAACTTATTTCATAAAAACGGCAATTTCATAGGTAAAGACCTAATATAAACGTTCTATTTACTACGAGTATTTAGAAAGGTTTTTCAACTATCGATACAGCACATTTATTAGGTATCTCAACACTATTTTATTGGAAATAGCTACAACAGTTCCGCTTCTTCCCGTTTAGAGTGATAGTTGCATTAACTCCTGATATGGAGCTAATGGAACCTTTACCAAATTTTGAAGTTTAAACAATATTTTAATTAGACTCTGTAAGCTTTATCTTGGAAATAAGTCTTTATTAACTGATATTATAAGGTGTCAAATAATTGAGATCTTAATATAAATTGGAAAGAATATATTACTTTCAAATTTCAACATTTTTATTTTAGCTACATTAACCTCGGTTTACCTCACACCAACATTATGCTAGAACTAGAGATTAAAGTATGACAGAAGCCGAGTTTTAACAGAAAGTGGCGCACGTAACAGTGTTTTTATTCCCAATCCATATAATGTTCCGTTTAGCCGTGTAGTGGTGGTTGAGAATATCTACTACCCCATATCTTCCCGTGGGTGTCGTAAGAGGCGACAGAGGGACACAGAAAGGAGATGGGCAGCAGCATCTTCCTAATAACAACAATAACATAATAAAAAAACTGCGGTTGCCAACCCGCTCGCCAAGCGTGGCAACTATGGCAAATATCCCCCCATGAGCAACGACGCAAATAAACGGCCCCCAGTCCCCGGCGGCCCCGCTATTCCTGGCTACGGTGGCGACCATGGTAACGGCGGGGCAGGGGGTGCTAAGAATCTGCGGTGGAGGTTCAGTTGCCACCTACGACGACTCGACCTGGCAACGTATAACGCACGCACCCTGAGGACTGACGAGAAGGTCCTGGAGCTGGAAGAAGAGGTAGACAAGTTGCGCTGGGATATTATTGGATTTTCTGAGGTCTGAAGAGAGGGGAAGAACACGGTAATCCTCGAGTCCGGCAACTTGTTCTATCACCGGGAGGGCGACCATCTGTCCCAAGGAGGTGTCGGATTTATCGTCCACAAGTCTCTCTTAAACAACGTTGTAAAGATTGGGAGTGTGTCGACGAGGGTCGCCTACCTGATACTCAGATTAACCAAACGGTACTCGCTGAAGGTCATACAGGTCTACGCACCAACCTCGGCACATCCCGATGAGGAGGTGAAGGAAATGTATGAGGATATTTCTAGAGCCATACATTCCTCCAAAACCCACTACAAGGTGTTGATGGGAGACTTCAACGCAAAACTAGGCACAAGAGAAGGTGATGAGCTGAAGTTAGGGAAATTTGGAGTAGGGCAACGGAACCGTAGGGGCCAGCAGCTGGCTGACTTTACGGAAAAAGAGGGATTCTTTATGATGAACTCATTCTTCCAGAAGCGGCCCCACAGGAAGTGGACCTGGTCGAGCTCCGACGGTTCGACAAAAAATGAGATTGACTTCATTATGACGACCAGACGCCAACTGTTCAGTGATGTCTCAGTGAGCGCAAGGGTGAAAACCGGCAGCGATCACCGAAAGGTTAGAGGCACACTGAACCTAAACGTTAAGATGGAGAGGTCTCGTTTAATGAAGTCAACGCTCCGTCCCCCCTCGTGCTCTGATCCAGAATCCCGAGACTTTTCAGCTCGAGTTACGTAACCGCTTTTAGTGCCTAGAAGATTGCAATGCAGTGTACGATAATGAATGACAAGCTCGTGGAAACTGACCATGCGGTTGGAGTTAAGTTCTGCATGACCCGCCGCAGAAGAACACAAAAACTCTCTGATCACACTCTTAATCCCGTGGCTGTTAGACGGGGGATGAGGCTGCAGTCGTCAACAGATTTGACAGCATACAGGCATCTTGAACAGACAGATCTCCAAATTTATGCGGCGAGACTTACGCAACTTTAATACTGCTCGTATTAAAGAAGCGATCGAGCGGAACCAGGGCTCCAAAGTCTTTGCCAGAGATCTGTCTGCCAGAAAGAGCCAACTGTCAAAGCTGAAGACTGAGTGTGGTAGCATCGTTTCCGAGACACCTGAGATTTTGAGTGAGATTGAGAGGTTCTATGGGCAGGCGCTGTACACATCATCGTTGGAGCCACACGCAAGTCGTAGTAACGATCCAAGAGCAAGTCTTATCCGACACTATTCCGATGATATCCCGGACGTCAGTCTGAGCGAGATTAGAATGGCTCTCCAGCACCTTAAAAACGGCAGGTCCCCAGGTGAGGATGGAATTACAGCAGAGCTTGTGAAAGCGGGTAGAAACACCGGTACTTGAAGTCCTTCAGAAGCTCTTCAATTCCGTCCTCCATGGTGGCACTACTCCGGAGGCGTGCAGCAGATGTGCGGTGGTCTTGTTTTTTAAAGGCGACAACGCTCTCTTGAAGAACTACAGACCGATTTTCCTTCTGAGCCGCGTCTACGCGCTGTTTTCGAGAGTCATTACGAATCGTCTTGCACGCAGACTCGATGACTTCCAGCCTCCTGAACAAGCCGGTTTCCGAAAAGGCTTCAGTACCATATACCACAACATACCTTGCGGCATATTGTACAGAAGACCGAAGAGTACAATCTGCCACTTTGCCTGGCGTATGTGGACTATGAGAAAGCCTTTGATTCCGTCGAAATTTGGGCGGTGCTACAGTCCCTTCAGCGTTGTCAAGTTGACTGTCGGTATATCGAAGTGCTGAAGTGTTTGTACAGTAGGGCTACGATGCCTATCCGAGTACAGAACCGGAGTTCGAATCCTATCCAACTGCAGAGAGGTGTAAGACAGGGTGACGTTATATCCCCGAAACTCTTCACCGCTGCGTTGGAAGACGTTTTCAAGCTACTGGACTGGAAACGATACGGTATTAACATCAATGGCGAGTACATCACTCACCTTCGATTTGCCGATGATATAGTCCTTACAGCAGAATCCCTGGAGAACCTTAGCACTATGCTCAATGACCTCAATGGTGTCTCCCAACGGATAGGTCTTAAGATGAACATGGACAAAATAAAGATCATGTTTAATGTCCATGTCACACCTATGCCGGTAGTTGTTGGGAGCACTATGCTCGAAGTTGTTGACGAGTACGTTTACCTGGGACAAATAGTCCGACTAGGTAAGTCCAACTTCGACCGAGAGGTCAGTCGACGGATTCAACTCGGCTGGGCAGCGTTCGGGAAATTACGGCACATCTCTCGTCAGGTATACCTCAATCTCCGAAAACTAAAGTGTACAACCAGTGCGTGTTGCCAGTGATGACTTACGGATCAGAGACGTGGTCCTTCACTGCTGGCCGTATGAGAACGCTCAAGGTCGCTCAGCGAGCTATGGAGAGGGCTATGCTCGGAGTTTCTCTGCGTGATAGACTCAGAAATGAGGATATCCGCAGTAAAACCAGAGTGACCGACATAGCCCAACGGATTAGTAAGCTGAAGTGGCAATGGGCCGGCCATATAGCTCGAAGAACCGATAACCGATGGAAGAAAGGTTCTTGAGTGGCAGCCTCGTACCGGTAGGCGTAGTGTAGGGCGACCTCCCACTAGATGGAGTGACGACCTGGTAAGACATGCAGGAAGTCGATGGATGCAGGTGGCTCTGGACCGTGCTTTGTGGCGTTGCTTGGGGGAGGCCTATGTTCAGTAGTGGACTTGTGAAGGGCTGTAATGATGATGATGGTGATGATTAGTTTTAAACATAATTGATACGAGTCTATTGGACCAGACGTTGCGCATTGCGAGCCTGGGACTTCAGTGATTGCTGTAAACCTGTGAAACTGTAAAAGCAATCCCAGAAATCTTTATTTACAACGAATCCCTAGTGTTTCGTCTGCTAACAATTTTATAGATAAGCTTTATTGCAGTTACCTTAACAGATCTTCTCCTGTCTAGTTATTTTACGTCTGCCGTAAATGCGATGTAAATGTTTATGGCATCAATCGGAAGTCATGAGTGATTCTAAATTGTTTTAATCGCCTTAGTAACCTCTTACATAAACACATTTGGAAGAGAAATTGTGAGTTTTAAGAAAATAAGATAAGTGTAAACTGTTGAGTAAATAAAATTAAATGAGACAAGTTGTCTGGGGTTGTAAGAGCGAATGTTATGCCACTTTTGTCCAAATTTCAGTCTTACCTTTGCAATGTACCCTTCTGATTGACGAACGGGGTTCAAAATAAATATTACAGACTGTAGTAATCGTAGAGGAATGTGAAGGTATCGGATCGGCTCTAACTAACCATTATTCCCCTGAACATCTTCTAAATAATGGTTGCCATATGGCAGGCATTCTAAGAAATGTGAATGGCTAGCATTCTTAAAAATGCTGTTAGTGAGATGTGATGTGTGAAAATAGCTTGCAGTGTAGTCTAACCTAATTAGTTTTGTTTGTTTCAGAATGATATATGATTTTTTATTAAAATAAATAAAAAAGTTGTGTGTCAAAATAGAAAAAATACTATTTAAAAGAAATATTGTACGATAAAGACGATTAATTATGACTCCCATATGATATAAAGCAGAATAAATATTTCTGTTCCGTCCATTATCTATTATCTTCTATGAAATTTTTAAAATTAAGATTCACATGTTGTGGTTTTCCTTAATCGCTAAGCTTTGCAGGCAGATTGAATCAAAATGCCAGACGTCTTGCACTTATGACACTGTTTTCCTTCTACGGTCCAAGTATTGTAGGTTTTTTTATAGTAGAGGGGGCAAAAGAGCATGCGGCTCACGTGATGTTAAGTGACTACCGCCGCCCATGATCAACCGCAACACCAGGGAAATTGCGGGTGCATTGCCGGCCCTTTAGAAAGGAGTAAGCTCTTTTCTTGAAGGTCCCAGGTCGTATCGGCCCGGAAAAATCACCGGTAGTAAACTATTCCACAGAGAGGTTGTGGAAGAAAACTCCTTGCGAAACGTACAGTGGTGGACCGCCAAGCATCCAGATGGTGTGGATGGTATCGGGAAGTTTGCCGCGTTGCCTTCACAAAATTTGGCGGCTGGGATTAATCCGAACAATTCCTCAGAGCAACCCCCGTGGTATATGCGAAAGAAAATGCAGAGATGCAACAAGAAGAATCGGAAAGCACTCGGTTGTTGACGATTCGAGCCGCGCTTCGCTGGATGCGGTCATGTGGAAGGAGCTGGCACTGGAGAGCCCCAGCCCAGAGATGGGAACAGTATTCCATGTGTGGCCGAACCTGCGACTTGTAAAGTTGCAGGCGGTGTGTCGGCTTAAAATACTGTTCGCTCTGCTGAGCACGCCAAGTTTTTTAGAGGCCAATTTGGCCCTCTCTTCCAAGTGACCACGAAACTGCACGTCACTCGATATGTCGACGCCGAGAATTCCGATACTAGCTGAGGCAACAAGGAGAGTGCTTTGGAGCTGTGGAGATACGACAAAGGGGTTCTTTTTAGTGGTTAACGCGCAAACTTGTGCCTTCTGAGGGTTAAACTGGACTAGATTTAGTCGCCCCCAATCCGAGAATTTGTTCAGCAAAGACTCGACTTCAGACACAAGTAGCTCCGCCTTCAATGGGGTGGTCATACCTTTATTACGGATGAGGCGAAAAATTTGTATGCGGCTCACCTGATGGTAAGTGATGAAAACAAACATCTGCACCAGGGAAATTGCAGGGGCATTTCCGGCCTTTTAGAAAGGAGTAAACACTTTTCTTGAAGGTTTCTAAACCATTTATTGGAAACCATGAGACCTATTGAGTATTTCTGAACAGCGCTTCCTACGGTACCCTCGGGAAAAATATTTTAATGAATTCTCTCACGCCGCCATCCACAACACCGCATAAGAATTTAATATTCACAATTAAATATTTCGGAATAAACTGTATGTATTGGTAATATAATGAATTTCATACTATAAATACTTGGCGTCTTTAATGAAAAAACTGAAAAGCAAATGCTGCTCGGGACGATTATAGGAAGCTATAAGCGAGTCATGTTAAGTGTATCTATTACTAAGCGACTCATTGCGAAACGGCTATGCTATCCTATGATGGGTGGCGGAAAAGTTCTATGCCTCAAGTGCTGTTAGTCACCCTACTCTCCGAATACCTATATAGGTTTAATAACACCAGTATCAAATTGAATAGTATGATCTGTTATGGATGCTGCTATGGGTATAGTTCATTCCTATATTCTATATTATATTATATAATATAAGCTAATGGAGAGGTATGAACTATATGAGTATAGTTCATACCTCTCCATTAGCTTATAGTGCTAGTTATTAGACAAATGTTAACTACAAAATTTGTATTTTTGACAAAAGTAAAAATAATAGCTAATGATTTCTTATATTAACGCGAACACTACACATTGATTAAAACTATTTTTACGGATTTTCAGGTGCTTTCATGGTCCCGGAGGTCCCATGGTCACGGAGGACTAAAGTGACTTTGTTTAGGCCAAATTGTAACAACTTAAAACTTGCGAAAACGCTCGTCTCGGGTGATAAACCTGTTTGACGGTTGGGCCGGCGGGCATTCGTTTTGCGGGCTGCTGCCGTGCTAATTAGTCTGGAACAATCAATTGTCCGCCACGGCTGTGTCGTGTCGGTTAGATAGGTTAGGTCACGTTAAGACCACGAAGAATCGTTAGGGCGCCGCCTCCTACCATCTTATAGCGTCTTAGCGGGCAGGGAGGCGCCCCCCTGCTCCTAATGTCGAGCATCCGATCACCGGGTGACGTTGTGCCCGAAGTTATTGGGTAAGTCGGTCCCGGCGAGGCGAACCATCGCTAAGGAGCGCCGCTGGTGCTACTCATGCTCGGAAAGGCACCTTCAACGAGACTGCCCGCACCAGCGGTCCTGTCCGCACTGCGAGGGGAACAACCATGCCGTTTTGTGCCTGGGTGCGAATGGCGCTTCCTCTCGGGGCTCTGCTAGGCTCTCAACTCCCACGGGCGGGGGCGCTCAGCCACGCCCTCTGTCGGACGACGCTTGGCGCTCCCCTGCCGGCCACCGTGCCCCTGGGTTTGAAGGGGGTCCCTCCCTCGACCAGTCGGGGGGTCGTCCCCCCAGGAGCGGGGTGGTCGTCGCCCCCCCTCAGCGTGTTGAGAGGAACTTCACGGCCACTCAGCGGTCAGCTAGACCCTTCTCACCCCCGTTAGCTGAGTAACCGCGACTGGAGTACCACCCTCCCCCCTGTGGTCAGTACCGGTACAACTGGGTTTCTGTGACATCGGATCTGTCCCGGGCCTCAAGGCCGAGGTTCCCTGAAGCTCCCCAGGTTGGCCCGTTCGGTGATTTCCAATCCCTGGTCACTGAGATGCCGCCGGATTGCTGCTTTCGGGACCCCCGGTTCGAGTGCCGGTCCGATGGAGGCAGCTTCAGGTAGGTAGCTGCCGCCCTAGCTCCCACCGCGGCCGCCTCCACTGATCCTTTGAGCCGTCAACAGTCTACTTATCAAACTGTTCTATTGTCGACGGACTCAGTGAAGATGTACAACCCGAGTGGCGACTTTTTAACGGTTCGCGCTCTATTGGATTCGGGTTCACAACGCTGTGTGTCCTCAACTTGGTTGGTGGGAAGACTAGGGCTCCCCCGGAGCTCTGAATTACGTCCAATGGTAGGTATTGGAGGTGCCGAGCCTCCTGCTTCTAGGGGACAAGTGGAGTTGGTGTTTGACCCTGCCAGCGAACACCTTCACATTCTAGTTAAAGTAAATGTCCTCGATGACATTGTAGGTTTTCTCCCTAACGTCCGTAAAAATGACAGCACGGTTCGTTGTACGTCGGGTTTGAGACCGGCAGACCTCAATGGTTCTAACCTGGGCCTATAGATTTGTTTGCTGGGGGCCGACGTGCTGGGGTTCATCTTGTTAGGCGAGATACGAGCCCTAGACCCCCGAAGGCTTGTCAGCCATGTCCACTGTATTTGTGCACAGTTTCTTTGGACTGGTTCTGTGGTGGGCGTGTCCTTTTCGGACGTCGTCCAGCGGTTCTGGGAAATTGAGGAACCACCACACGCGTCTCGAGTCTACCCTCTGGACCGTGAGTGCGAGTTGTTCTTCCAGAACAATACCGGCCATCGTATCGACGGTCGTCTTTTATAGAAGAGGGGGCAAACGAGCATGCGGCTCACCTGATGTTAAGTGACTACCGCAGCCCATGATCAACGGCCAGGGGAAATGTAGGTGCGTTGCCGGCCCTTTAGAAAGGAGTACGCTCTTTTC
Source organism: Parnassius apollo (assembly GCA_907164705.1). Classification (NCBI taxonomy): domain Eukaryota; kingdom Metazoa; phylum Arthropoda; class Insecta; order Lepidoptera; family Papilionidae; genus Parnassius; species Parnassius apollo. The sequence continues at coordinate 5,425,414 of CAJQZP010001441.1, read as the reverse complement.
TTGAAGGTTCCCAGGTCGTATCGGTCCGGAAGCGAAGCGGAAGAAAACTCCTCTTGAAACGTACAGTGGTGAACCGCCAAGCATCCAGATGGTGTGGTTGGTATCGGGACTAACTATGACATTGAGACGTCAAACATCTCAGTCCCCCCCCCGTGACCATGGTTGCTGTAAAGCACCCGAAACGTCGGGAATTAAAAATAAGTAAAAGTAGTGAAATAAACGCGATAAAATCCGTAAATTTAGTTTTATTCAATGGTATCGGGACGTTTGCCGCGTAGTGCGTTCACGAAATTTGGCGGCTGGGATTAATCCGAACAATTACTCAGAGCACTCTCCATGGTATATGCGAAAGAAAATGCAAAGAGATGCAACATCTCTTCGCAGTGCCAGTGAATCGAGCCCAGCCCAGAGATGGCATGGTAAAGTTGCAGGCGGTGTGCCGGCATGAAATACTGTTCCGCTCTGCTGAGCACGCCAAGCTTTTAGAGACCAATTTGGCCTTCTCTTCCAAGTGAACACGAAACTGCACGCCACTCGGTATGTCGACGCCGAGGATTCCGATACTGGCTGAGGCAACAAGTGGAGTGCCTTGAAACTGAGAAGATACGACAAAGGGGTCCTTTTTAGCGGTTAACGCGCAAACTTGTGTCTTCTGGGGGTTAAACTGGACTAGATTTAGTCGCCCCCAATCCGAGACTCTGTTCAGGAAAGACTCGACTTCAGACACAAGTTTGTCCCGGCACTCGGAGACGTTTTCTCGAGAAATATTGGCTCGGCCGGTGTAAAGAGCATCACCAGTGCTGTCACCTTCATAGCAATGAATGTTACGGGTTTGCAACATATCATTGATATGCAAAAGAAACAGCGTTGGCGATAGCACGCAGCCTTGTGGAACACTGGCATTAATAGGCTTGCAATCGGAGCTTGCACCGTCTACAACGACCTTGATGCCCCGATCTGCAAGAAAGCTGGTGATCCAATCGCACAATTTCTCGGGAAGCCTGGGCAAAGGGGTGTCGACGGAAATCTGATATCCGTCCGGGTGAGAGGTCAGCAGAAGGTCCAACAGGGAAGGTGCATGATCCTCCACATCTGGAATCCGCGTAGGCGAAGTAACCAGTTGTGTCAGACCATATGCCAAGGCAAAATCATGAACAGATCTCCCCGCATGATCGGTTAAACGTGAACCAAGCCATTCGGCGTGATGGGCGTTAAAGTCGCCGAGGATCACGATCTCTGCGGAGGGGATCTGCTGTAGCAACGAATCTGTAGCCATTTGGACGTGGTCGAAGAGTCGGTCTGTTTCAGCATTATCGCTATGAGACCTATAGAGGCACCCGTAGAGGCGCGGATGGTCGTCGCTGTCTACGCGTAGCCAAAGGATGGACAGGGCCGAACCTTCAAGTCTACCGAGGCGTCGAGAACAGATGTCCTCTCTGACGTAAACGCAAACTCCAGCCCGAGGCACAAAGGAGTGTTCCAGTTTGTACCCCGGGTAGGAGAGATACGAGACATCAGCCGGAGCGGACACCCGCTTCGCCGTCTCGAGATGGTAGTGGACGGCGTTTAGGTTAGAGTGAAGTCCCCTGATATTGCAGAAATTCACGGACAGCGTGGCAGGGGTCGCCTTGGTCTTGTTGCTCCGTTTGCCCCGAGTAGTTGTAGTCTTGAGTAGAATTTTGCCCCCCCCCCCCAGAATATGCGGGGCAGCCTGAGCACCCACGCTCAGAAGTGGAGAAACATGGTCGTGGATGCTTAGCGAGGGATTCTCCAGGGGTGCTGGTACCCACCTGGGGTAGTCTATCATCATTTAATTCCGCTACCATGTTGATGGGGGGGGGGGGGGGGATTTGGGCCTCCGGTCACCTGCACTCACCAGACGAAACGCGGAAGCAGAGCTTCCACTTCACGCCGGTATTCTGTGAGGTCGTGGTACCCCGGTTTGAGCCGGCCAATACGTGCAACAGCAAAGCTGCCGCGTGGCTCTACCACTGATTTGTCACTCGCTTACCCTTTCTTGACTCACGGCCCCCTTTGGGCCAATCTCGTACCCTGGCCGAAAAGAGGTTGCTTTCCATGGAGCGCCGTATGCGGCGCGACCCAGCCTTTCGCGACAAATATGTCGAGTTCATGCGCGAGTATCAAGAGCTGGGTCACATGTCACCATCCAACTTCGACTGGTGGTAACAGGAGCACAACTTTCTTCCTCACCATGTAGTCTTGAGGACCCCTGGGAGTAAGATTCGGGTAGTTTTGACGGCTCCGCCCCCCTCGTCAAAAGATGTGTCCCTGAAGCAGTGTCTCCACTCTGGTCCTAAATTAATCAAGGACATATCCGACATTTTGACCCACTTCTGTCGGCACCAAGTGGTTTTTGTAGCCAACGTTCGGATGATGTTTCGATGTGGTCCATTGTGATGACCGTCAATATTAGTTGATATTGTGGCGCGAGAAGCCCAGCGATCCGATACAGGTGTTTGAGTTGAACACCATCACCTATGGACTCCGGTCCAGAACGTATGTCGCCATGCGAACCCTCCTCGAACTCGCTGAGAGAGAGCGTCTAAAATACGCTCGGGGGGCTTCTATTTTGGAGACTTCGGTCTACATGGACGACATTTGTACGGGCGCCTCCACGAATTGATTGCCATCCTGAAGTCCAGAGGTTATGGGTTGCGCAAATGGTTGTCGAACTCCCCTCACATTTTGAAGGACCTCCCGGGAGAGGATCAACACGACCCTCTTTTATTTGAACACCCTGAAAATCCTAATTTGTTGACTGTGCTGGGCATTCAATATCAGTCTGTTCAGGATACTTGCACGTATCGAGTCAAACTTGATCCCCCTTCTAATGGTGTTTGGATGGATCACTCTGGTAATTTTTTTGGCTAAGTGCTTTCTTCAAAAGCTCTGGATATCCGGGTTGAGTTACCCGGTGTCTTTTGCGAGAATGGCACTCCATTGTGTCTCCCTTCCGGACATCAACCGGGTCTCCATGCCAAGGTGCTTCCTCCCTCCAGGGCTACCCTACATGGATTTTGCGACGCCTCTGAGGAAAGCTATGCTGCTGTCGTATATTTGCGGACTGTGACTCTTCTGGCCATACTTCCGTCCATCTCGTACTCGCTAAAAGCAAGGTTGCTCCCATTAGGTTCCGCTTAACTATCCCTAAATTGGAACTGTCCGGCGCCGCTCTTCTCACGCGACTACTCAACCACGTTCACTCGTCTTTGAAGTCTGTAATCGACATTACGGACGTCTACGCTTGATCGGACAGTGAGATAGTACTTTGTTGGCTCAGAGCTGCACCTCATAATATTGAGGTCTTTGTGGCGAACCGCGTATCTCAAATCCAGAATTCTGGCACGTCTTTAAACTGGAGAGATGTCCCAGGGGATTTGAATCCCGCCGACTGCGCTTCTCGCGGCTGTGAAGCCCCCTCTTTGGTTGACCACCCGCTGTGGTGGGGTCCCAGTTGGTTGACTGAGTCTCAGTCATTCTGGCCCCAGAATAAATACTCGGAATTTCTCCTTGCTAGAACGGTACAGCTCTCTCGATAAGCTCTTAGGAGTGCATGCTTGGTTGCGTCGATTTATCCGCAATTCGAGAGACCCGACCAACCGAATCTTTGATTTCGTTTTGTCCCCTAGCGAGCGTTGCGAAGCCTTGATGCATTGGACCCGTATGGTCCAAGCGGAGTATTTTGAGCCCGTGATTGAAACCTTGAAGCGAAGCTTCGTTGTCAAGAGCGCTCTGGCCCACCTGAATCTCTTCCTGGACGACGCTGGGATGCTGCGCGTTGGCAGACGTTTGAAAAATTCTCAACTGCCGTACGGGGCTCGACACCTGTTACTGCTCCCTAAGGACGGCGCCTTTGTTCGGTTGCTGGTAACTCACCATCATGTTCAGAATACCCACGCTGGGTGGAACGCTCTTTCGGCTATTTTGCAGCGGGAGTTTTGGATTTTGGCTGGCCGAAGCACTATTCGGAGCGTCCTCTTTAAGTGCATACCTTGTTATAAACTGAAGGCCACCATATCGCAGCCGATGATGGGTGACTTACCACCCGGCCGCATCAGTGCTATCCGACCATTCGCTGGAGTCGGAACCGACTTTGCTGGCCTTTTCTTCGTCAAGTCCTCCAACCTTCGTAAAGCGCGTTCACATAAGGCCTATCTGTGCGTTTTCGTATGCCTCGCCACTAAGACCGTTCACTTAGAACTTGTAAGTGCCCTAAGCACTGAAGCCTTTGTGGCCACGCTAGGCCGCTTCATATCTGATCTGATTCGTATTTGACCCGATCCGGTCTGATTGCGGAACGAATTATAAGGGCACGGATAGATATTTGAAAAAGGTCGTTGAATTTCTGTCCAGCAACAGACTTATTTAGGTACTGCGATGTCCAAGAAGGGCATCCAGTGGAAATTCGACCCTCCGGCTTGCGCACACTTGGGCGTTATTTTTGAGGCGGTGGTTAAGGTTGCAAAACGCATCTCCGTCGCGTTATTGGCGAAACTATTTTGACATTTGAGGAGCTTGCCACTGTATTCTGTAAAATTGAGGCGGTACTCAACTCTCGGCCCCACTGTCCCCTCTCGTCCGATCCGAATGATTTGGAGGTTCTAACCCCGGGCTACTTCCTTACTGGCCAGCCGCTTAACGCCCTGCCCCAGTACTCCTTCAGGGAAATAAACTCTTCGCGGTTGAGTTTGAGTCATTTGTTGCAGCAGGAAAAATCTGCTGCAACAAATGACTCAAAGTTTTTGGCACCGATGGTCTCTGGAGTACCTACATCTTTTTCAGCAGTGCGTTAAGTGGTCTGACAAGACGGATCCTCCTCGGGTTGGGGACCTCGTGTTAGTTAAGGAATCCCTTTGTATTCGCGCCGTGGGCGCATTGTTAAGTTGTTGTATGGACCGGATGGGGTGCCTAGGGTGGCCGAGGTTTTGGTTGGAGATTCGGTCTTCCTACGTGCCGTCACGATCCTATCCCATTTACTAATTTACTCGCGGACATAAGTCCTTATGCCCGGGACGGGGGTTTGTTTAGGCCAAATTGTAACAACTTAATACTTGCGAAAACGCTCGTCTCGGGCGATAAACCTGTTTGACAATTTGGGCATTCGTTTTGCGGGCTGCTGCCGTGCCAATTAGTCTGGAACAATCAATTGTCCGCGACGGCCGTGTCGGTTAGATGTCGGGAAGTTACGTTAGAATCGTTAGGTCGCGTTAAGACCACACCCTTTGCGTTGTCTTATTTTGTTCGTATACGTGACAACGAGGCTTTCCTTGAGTTTGAGTGATTAATTTAACTTCGATTGCCATTAATTTGCGTCGACGAGTTGCTTGTGTGGTATTTTAATATCGTACGAAGGAATTTTGCTTTGTCGGGTGGAACGCTAAACTTTGTGACCCGGGAGAAGATCGCGTTCCTTCTTCGATTATAGTTTGTGCTAAGTGACGTTGAACTTGAGTTCAGATAACGGTGAACGCCCACCGGAGTGATTGCAGCTTGTGGAGCAGGGCAACGCACGTGGGTCTGCTGGTCGATTACATCGGTGACGTCAGGTTACATTACCCATCTTCTTACACCACTCACACCTACCATTTACTTGCCCCTGACGGTACATTGTGGTCGACCCTACCTCCGGAACTCGGTAAGTTTGTGTTTGCTTATCCAGCGATTACATAATAATTATCCATAGGCCATTTGGGCCCGAACACTCTGGTTGCCCGTCTAGTTGGGTTACTGATGGGACCTAGCCCAGTCGACTTCTATCTTCTTTATTCTTATAAATCGATATTTAAACAGTGAATCTCACCACCATCCTTCATAGTTAGCTACCATGGGCAAATCTTTGTTACAGAGAGCACAAAGGATCTGTGAAAGCAAACACCTGGCTGCCGAGCTTCAGCACGTCAAGCAGGTTCTACAGGACAACAAGCTTCAGGTCCCGCGCCTACGTCACAGTAACCCAGTGAAGCCGGCCACAGTCGAGCGTGCGCCTGCTATACTACCATATGTCAGAGGTGTCACAGACAAGATTAGCTACATCTTAAAGTGAGGTTCTATTAGAACATTCTACAAGCCGTCGAAGAAGATAAGTCAATTCAAGTGTCATATTGCTCTACAAGATGCAGAAGTGTACAAGCTTGATTGTGAATATGGTCTCTCATACATAGGGCAAACAAAAATATCAATTAGAACCCATGTAAAAGAACATATAGCTGACGTGAAGCATCAACGTTCCGGGAAGTCTGCAGTTTATGATCGTATCCTAGCCGGCCACGACCATCAGATTTGATAGACAAAAGCACATCGGTCAATACCAAGGATGATATGTGGGGCTATTGAAATTAAAAAAACATCCTAATCTCAAAAGAGAAGGAGGCTGGGTTCTGCCACTTGCTTGAGACTCTGCAATCAATAAAGTCAAAACTAAACCCCAGCATACCACTGCAAGACTTCAAGACACAGTAAGGACTATAAATAATAATTAAAAGCTGAAGATACTCCAGGTTAACACTGACATCGGGACGTCAGTTACCTGTATCTCTCGTGACTATGGGCGCTGGAATCATATAAACTAAACGTGATATAATCTGTAAAAGTAGCTTTAACCAATAATAGCTGAATTAATCCTGTTTCTACTACAACGTTACTCATTCGTCTGCAATTATACAAATGTGTTGAATATTCTAAAGTTAACTCATAAATTTCTCTCGTATTTCTTCCGTCTTTCTTAAAGTTTGATGCCATTTGTTTACTTTAACAACAATACTTAATGTGAATGAAAGGCTGTAACTGTAGCAAATGTAGGTAAAACTGGGGCTACGACACGTGAAATTGTAGAGTTTTACCCGAGGAATGTTCGAAGTCTCATCCCCGGCGTTTTCGTGCAATTTTTCATGTGACATCTCGCTTTGTTGCGGTTGGAAAATAAATTACTAACAATTTCATTGTTTGTGAGAATTATATCCGACGAGCTTCTGCACGTGAGCTAACATTTTCTAGGCACTAGAACGCAGAAGCGGTTATTATTAACGTGTTGTGTTTCAGATTACGTTCGTTAGTTATTTGTTTTGAATATAAAGAATTGTGTGTTTTACAGTTTCAACTTAACATCATATCGTGTAGTTCTAATTTTAACTAGTTTAACTGTTTTTATTTAATGTAGAATTAGATGTTAAGGTTAGTTAAACGGAAATAAGTTAGCATAATTGGCTTTGCTCTTTGAATAGATGTCAATTTATCAAGTGCAATTAAGTAACCGATAATAAACGATTATATATAAGGACTCACATTTTTACTGTTATTGAAATTCTTTGTGTTGAGTGAGTGAGTGAATTTTATTGCTATATATTTGCTATCGAATTTTCTATGTCTCACTTTGCAGTAGGTGAAATTTTATATTACTTAAAAGTTGACAAATTTGAAAATAATAAACTATCATTTAGTCTTCTATTTCTTGCAGTTATTCATCAATGATTTAGGTAAGGCAATCACAATTCCTTTCAACATATGACATAATTCACGTCTCTGTGACGCAATGGATAAAATAAATGTTACATGTAAATACGTTATACATTCATTTTTAAAGCTGATAGTGCTAGTCATGCAGGTGGGTGAGCGTGAAATCCATACCAGTCTTCCATATTAGAGATCAAATTTCAGAAATATACTTTCACTATCTACCGATACCGTTCTATTCGTTATTTAGTACACAAAAAAACGAGACCAGAAATTATAGCAATAAATTACATAAGTATGATGGGAATTACTTGGTAATTTTATTTTACCATCATAATTAATTTTACTATTATTACAGAATGAAAGCTTTCCTATCTATCAAGTTATATATTACATGATTGGAGGTTAGTAATTGATATCAGAATTATATTTTTAATGATGTTTTGATATCTACGGTTGAATATAATCAAAAAACGATTACAATAAATTTTTAAATCCATTAATATTAATCTATACTTCAATGATGATTAAATTACTATAATACATTTTTACTACAAAGCTGTATTTATTCTTAAAGGAACGTTTTAAGTTAGAAATATGGAAAAAGTTTGCAATTAACGGCATTATAAACATGTTGGAATTAATTTTAAGAAGAACAGTGTCTTCATCATATGTATGATACCACATTACTACTTTTTCATTACTAGCCCATAACAATTCATAGATAGACAAGGTCTTTTTCAATATTATGGAGGATTTGCCGTAATCGTCAAGCTTGGCCGACCAATTGACGAACACAGTACTTCCACGACGATCTCGATGACTTGAAACGTCTCGCACATTTGCGCGACTCTTTCTATTTTCTTTATTGATTGATTTATTTGATTTTAAGAATTATCCCTTCTATCGGAAGACAGGAGGCCTCTCTGGCATTTTTTTTACATACATTTGATCTATTAGCTCCCAGGGTCTAAATGATGATTCACAAATATTGTTGCAACAACACTACTACACATCTTTATGTAACTCTTTGCAAAAATTGACATCTGCTTGGGTTTTAAATACAATGTAAATTAGCGGTACCCATCTTGCATTTAAAAACTATAGCGTGGAATGTGTACCATACTTTGGTTGATGTTTTTCGCACCGTTTTAACCACAAGTTTTACAATTATTTTCATATTTTATATCTTAGCTTATGTAATCGGCGCTCCTGACAGGCTTGAGTCATGTTTAATTTTTTTTCTTAATTTATTGAATTCGCACGTTCACGTCTACCTTTCTGTGGGTAATAAATAATGAATAAAGTCATAGAAATTCATTCATTCATCATTTCTTCATGTATAATATGCTGAAATGCCATTAGGTCGGTCATATAGCTCGAAGAACCAACCAGTGGCAGCCTTGTAACCGGTAAACAAAGTGAAGGGAGGCCCTCAACATGTAAGACATGAAGACAGTCGATGGACGTGGATTGCTCATGTGTAAAAAAGTCATGTGAAGGGCTGCAACGAGTTATAAGATATCATTAATTAAAGATATTTTTAATAAGCCATATATGTCTATTATATCGTTAATACTTTACTGTGTGTATATCTTGTGCAGGTGAAGATCTGCATTCTACAAACCTTGGTTTGCTAAAATTAATGCAGTAATACACTTAACATCATGTAGCTTCTTATATTATGATGACTGTTTATTTACATATTGATTGATGTTCATGTTAACAAAAATTATGAATTCCCACCACCATAACCGCATACAAAAATATATGTGATACGACAAAATTTGATTTAGATAAAAATATATTTTCACTCAAAGTTTTTGAGATAAAAGCATCAGATTTTTCTGCTTTTGCCTGTAGCAATATTTTAAATCACAGAAAGTAATACGTTAATTGTATTTATAAATTATCACATCCCAATGTCTTTAAGCAATGTTCAGGCTTATTGTTTTATTAAATTTAGCAAAAAGCAAAATATGATTTGTGTATTAAATTTGTTATCATTTCATTTGCAATATAGGAGTCTCACAAATCTTATCTCAAAGAACAATATAATTTAAGTATAAATAATATAAAATTAAAAAAAAAATCGCAACGATGTTTAGTAGAATTTATTTTATTCAGCCTGGCCTACACCAATGGCTGTGTAAGCCAGCATAAAGTCGATCAGCGAACTATAAAAGGGGGAATCTCGGTATTTTTTCTACGTGAACAATGCTTAATGAGGATATCCACTCGAAGCAGCTCGAAGAACTGACAATTGAGAGGATAGAAAGTACGAGACTACCATTGTAGGACGACCCTGTACCGTACGCAATGATGTCCTGGTAAAGAAGGCTCACAACGGTGATTTGAAATTGTCGTTGGGCTATATTAGTGATAATGAGTTGGGATATGATAGAGACTGCCTAGTTGGTGTAGTGGTTGTAATAGTGCGAATGCTGATCATGAGGTCCTGGGTTCAAATCCCCAGTCGGGCCAAAAATCAATAATTTTTTCCTGTCAAGAAATTCTCAGTAGTTGCCCGGAGTCAGGAAGTTGGCGGTCTCTCACCCCCGTGCCTCGGTAAGCACGTAAAGCGGTTGGTCCTGCGCCTGATCTCTCTCCGGTTATGTCGGTTTACCGTGCCATCGGATTGTGAAAGTGAGGGAATTGAGAGTGCACCTGTGCTCACGCATACACTTGGGCACTATAATCCTGTCCTGCGCCGATGGCTTGCCTCCGTTGAGGCAGGCCGCCGTGGCCGAAATTCGGTCCGGAGGGCATTATTATTAATAGTTTAGTCATTTCCCAAGAATTACAGCAACTTACATTATCACCGAGAGCAAATTATTATTAAAGTATAAATATACTTACTCACTTATAGCTCACAATATACTAAGCTAAATATTTTGAAGATATCTTTATCAACATAATTAAACATTTAAATACTAATGAATTACACTTTACATTGTTATTACAATTTTAGTCATAGGTTCTTGGCGGCAGTGGGCAATAGGTAAGAAAGACAAACTTCTAAAAAGAAACGAAATAACTGTACCAGTGACTAGATCAATCAGTCTCGTTTAAAATAAAGTCTATTAGATTTGATACTACAGACGATTTAGCCAAAACTTCTCAATAACGGAATTAATTTGACAAATAGGTCACTTAAATAAATAAATTAAATTTTTATTATTAATTTCTATATTGTTCAATTTCACACAAATATTTTGTGTGATATATGATGTGTATTGAAATTTTACAATTATTAGACATATATTATAAATATGATATTATATTAATAAAGCAATTATATGAATGTAATTATTCTAAGAAATTCATGCAGCCAAAATAATTTTGAAAAATTGTTAGTAACCAAAAACAAAACAATATTAGTGTTGAAAATTAAGCGTTATTAAGCACTTAGTATGGAACGTATACTACGTGAAACTAGCTTTACATTTGGCAAAACAAACTTCAAAATCAACAGTTATTAAATCTCAATTCACAGAGACATTAACATATTTACGCGGTAGCCTCGCTGCAAATATGTTATGGTTGCAGCATGAATGAGTCGGATCGACCGGGGTGGACCACGCTCTCACAGAATACCAGCGTAAAACAGCAGCTTAATTCCGATGTGTCATATGGTGAGAACCATATTGACATATAGAGATTCTCAATCGAAAAGAGAAATGTAGATGTCTATGGGCATTGACAATATTCTTTGGTGAATTCTTAACGCTGTGATCAAAAGTATTGTCATATACACATAGGACAGAATTCCATTATATAAAAATTGAGCTTTTAAAGGAAAGAAGTACGATTACAATGTTAGGTATATGAAAAAGGTCAATTTACGAATTATAATATTACTGCTACGTGACATTATCGTCTATGTAATATTGGAAGGTGTCAATTGGGTACTAAATTGTACAATTGGGTAAAATAGTATATTTTCTTTAATACGAACCTGGATACATAACTTAACGTGTGACATTATTAAATGTACCTTATTTAATGCAAGTAATGTAAATAACGTTATTTATATTACTTGCAAATAACGTACATTTAATATTTTTTGCACTATTTTTTATATAATATAGTCTAAAATATAATAATAAATTAAATAATAAGAAATTACGTTGATGATGAAGAAAAATGAGTCAAAATATTACCTAAGAATATTAGAGGTAGGAGGCTCTAATATTCTTCGTTATTATTTTGACTCCTTTTTCTTAACATTTTCGCCTTGAATTGCTGGACTTAGATTCTTCCGTTCTTCTTAAATTAGTCTCACCAATTTTTTTAAATTTTATTTTTTGGGTGATAAACCAACACACAGTTCTTTCAAACCTGAACACATTTGTAACCAGACGAAATCTACATTTTATTGAAATAATACTAGTTTTTTTTTTCTTTCACAATTCTACCTTTAGATAAAGTAACTGCATTTTTAGACCATCTTAACTCTATAAATTCTAAAATTCAGTTCACAATGGAGTTAGAGGCAAACAATTCCTTAGCTTTTCTAGATGTGTTAGTAATTCGGAATCTTGATAACACCTTGAGCCATACTGTGTATAGAAAAAAGACCCATACAGATAGATATTTAAACGGTGATTCTCACCACCATCCTTCACAGTTAGCTACCGTGGGTAAATCTTTGTTTTTTATATGTTACACTTTGTTTTTATATGTTACACTGGATATTTTTAATCTTCATGATAAGCTAGAAATTTTCATAATATATGTCTTTAAAAAGTTGATATTCGCTATTTCCATAATATTATTTATTATTTTCGTAAATACGCTGATCTCTTTTAAATAATAATATTATAGCCCCTTCTCGTGTCTAAGCTTTTGGTTTTCTTATCACATTAAGTATCAATTAAGTAAATATTTTGTTAATTTTTACTTAATTGCGCTTGCATATTTTTATAGAAGAGGGGGCAAACAAGCATGCGGCTCACCTGATGGTAAGTGAGTACCGCGGTCCAAGAACAATCGCAACACAAGGGGAATTGCGGGTGCGTTGCCAGCCTTAAGAAGTCTCTAAGTCGTATGGGTTTGGAAAAAATCGCCGGTGGTAAAAAAAATCCATAGAGAGGTTGTACGAGGAAGAAAACTCCTAGTAAAACGCACAGTAGTGGACCGCCAAGTATATAGGTGGTGTCGAAGGTATCGTTAGTTTTGTCACAATGTGCGTTCGTGAAATTTGGCGGCTGGAATTATTCTGAACCAATCCTCAGATAGAAAGTTCAAAGGGATGTGACGACAACGACAATTAATCAAGTCGATGAGAAAGAACTCAGTCATTGACAATTCGAGCAGCTCTGTGCTTGACGTTTTCAAGTAGAAAGAGCTGGCAATGGGTGGTGGGTGCCCCGTCTCAGAGATGAGAACAGGTTTTTTATGGAATAAGGTTTATAAACAAGCACACAGTCCACCTGATGGCAAGTGAATGATGTGTCCCATAAAAATCTACACTTATCCTCGATTAAGCATCAAAACGCAGATGCGTTGTCACTCCTGAGGATTAAGATGGAATACGTCATTTCCAGTAGAAAAGGGTCTCCGGATCTCTATACTCACCATATAAAGCATAGCTCTGATCACGTCAAGAATTTGAGAGGTGGATTTGGCATTCCCCTAAGTCACCGCAAAATTGCACATTATTCAATACGTTGATGCCGGAGATTCCGATTCTAGCTGAGGCAGCAAGGTATTACCTTTAAACTGACGAGATACGACAGAGGGCTTCTTTTTAACGGTAAACGCGCAAGCTTGTACCTTTTGGGAATTGAACTCGACGTCCAACATAAGTTTGTTCCGGTACTTGGTGACGTTTTCCCGAGAACTATTGCCACGACCGGCGTATAGAGCATCACCAATGCTGTCGTCCGCATAACCATGAATATTATCGGTTTGCAACATATCATTAATATGCAGAAGTAACAGCGTTGTTGATAGCACGCAGCTTTGTGGGACACCAGCGTTAATTGGCTTGTAATGAGAGCATACACCGTCTACTACGACCTTGATGCTCCGATCAGAAAGGCAACTGGTGATCCGATGGCGTAATTTCTCGGGAAGCCCATAAGAAGCCAAATCCGATCGAAGGCCTTGGACTTGACTGACTGGACAAAATCCAGACTAACGGCCAATGCCTCACTCCTGGACTCTACTGCCTCCAACCATCTATGATTCAGGTAAGCCAGAAGATCACCAGCTGATTGACACCAATGAACACCGTATTGACAGTCACTAATCAGCGGGTAATCCTCAAGGTACTTCATGGCAATAGCAGTTTATAATGGTTTCTGTTACTTTGAAGAACAAGGAGGTGATGGTGATAAGTCTATAGTTTGATGGATCTACGCGGTTGTCTTTTTTAGAGATTGGGTGTACCAAAGCTGTCTTCCATAAATTCGGAATTACACCTTGTGAGTAGGAGTAGGAGTGTCACTCCGGCACACACGTCTTCAAATTTCAATGGGAAGGACTCCACCAGGCCCATTCAACTCGTAGACGTCCAGGGAGAGGAGTACTTTGCGAAACGAGCGCTATGTAGGCCGCACATTCGACATGGAGCACTGCCACCGGATGATCAGCGGTGTGTTCACCCCGTCATCTAAAGTCGAGTTAGACGCAAAGAGAGAGCCTAACAGATCGCTTTTCTCCTTTGTGGAATGGACCAGTGAGTAGTCTTCTCTGTGCACAGATGGTAATAATGGCTGACAGAAGTTCCCTTGGACAGCCTCGGCAAGAGACCAGAATTCACGTGTTCCTGAAGGAAGGCGAACTAGCTTTTCACCAATTATGTCAATGTGCTCTGACCTTGCTTTGACAATGACTCTTTTGAAGGACCTGGAGGCGGATTACACATATTTAAGATCGTTGTTGTTTACATACCGAGACATTGCTGCGTCGGCCCTGGCCCTCTTGCCCTTAGCTTATAACATGATGCTATTTTACGGGAGCAACTAAACCGTGGCTGGAATTTGAATCCAAAGGAACTGAACGGTGGTTTTGCGATCCATTTCGCCATTTTTTTGCAAGCAATATTCAACGCTTAATTTATTTTTCAAACAAGCGCCTTTATTGATAGCTCTATGATTTACTGTGTTGCCAATATAGGAAGCTCGTTTTGGCTTACTCTATATATCTTCAGCTTAAAAAAGTATTTTTACAGATGATAAAATGTAATATATATTTTACTAATTTAAATTAATAGGGTTTTAAAGATTACCTACATACCTACATTTTTATTGTATAAGAGTGGCAAACGAGCACACAGTGCACGTGATGGTAAGTGATTGCTGTGGCCTATAGACATCTACATCAATTCTCAATAACGAATCAAAGTACAGATGCGTTGTCACCCGTAAGAACTAAGACAGAAGGCCTCATTTCCAGTAAAAAGGGTTTCCGGTTCTCTACACTCACCAAACGAAACACAGCAGCGTTAAGCCGATATTTGAAGCTGGAATTCTGTTAGAGCGTGGTCCTTCCCCGGTAGAGCCGACCCATTTGTGCTACAATTTTACCAGTAATATAGCTACAGCAAATCCGTACGCTCGTCGTCCAGTGGATTAGGCAGACTGGCCGACTCTGTTATTCACTTCTGCTGCATCAAATTGTTTTGTTATTTATTCATCTTTCATTATTTTTATATGACTAATCCACCCAAGCATTCCTTTCTTAATCCTTCTCCTAACATCTTTTTGTAAACTACTTCTGCCATACCTTACTTACTACTATAATATACTATAGTCTTATACACTATAACTAATGTATTAAGTCTAACCCATTGTTGTGAATTGCCATAAGTGCCATTTTTAACACATTCTAATTTCCAAGAATAGAGTGAAGAGCCCCATTTCCTGCATTAACTTGTCGTTCTAAATCCTTACAATGTCTGCCATCCCTACTAAATAAATATCCAACTCATACATCACAACGTTGGAGTTTTTAATTTTATTTAAAGCATGCTTAAAAGAACTCCTTTATTTTTCTTTTTTCTTTTATTGCGTTATTTTGTAATGACCGATTAGAACGAAATAATTATTCAAACAAAAGGTCGGCGATTAATTAGCGATGGTAGTTATATGAATTTTTAGTCCATCATTCTTGTAGGCTTGAATTATATCAGCCAGGCTTTGGACGCTCTGCTCCGTGCGCTCGTTAAATTTGTACGTGTTTGCGCGGAACAATTCATATCACTCAGAGAAAACTTGCTAGGCAAAGCTAACGTTGGAACTAATATTCGAACTTTTTTGCATATTCTAGTAAATTGTTACATTTTATAAATTCTTTTTTTGGTTTTGCTGAATGGGAACCTATATTTGTATATTATATACCGACATCGGTAGTGATATAATCCATTTCGAAATGTTTGTTGCTATTGTGAAAACTTTGAAATTATTATATAAAAAGTCACATTTTTTGTGAAAACCACGTAGAATTTTTTTTAAATATTTTACTAGGTGGTAGAGTAACGCTGCAGCTATTCTGTAATTATAGCACGAATTAGTTGGCTCGCCTTAAGGAAGAACCTCACTATCAAAACTACCATTGTAAAATATGAGAGAAATGCTGCTGCGTTTCTTATCGTGCGTGCAAAAACCGGAGACCCTTTTAAATGTTAAAGAGGCATTCCATTGTAATTCTCATTGGTGTCATCGCATTTACATTTTGATTCTTCGTCGAGGATGGATTTGCATGCTATAACTGCGGCATCAACTTGCAATCAAATATAATAAATAACAGTTTTATTTTTTTATTTGTCTTTGCTGCCGTTGTTTTTATTTTTTGTATTCCTTCTTTATTATATGATTTATTCTTGGATTATTCAGCGCCCAAGTGTTGTAGTGGACTTAATAAAAACGTGTACTGGATTTAATGTGTGTCTGTGGTATGTATTTAGATCGGAACGGTTTTTATGCACTTCATGTCATGGTATTTTATTACTACTTATTGAAAGACTTTTTTATTACCAATTCACTCAGCACGGCAACATTACGGTGCTATTATATACTGGAATTTTTGGAGAACGTGGTCTTTCCCCGGTAAAGTCGACCCGTTCGTCCTGTTAATTTAAAAAAATGATTTAATATGATTTTACTATTACCGCATTGTTTAAAAACCAAAATGTACCATTGCTACAAAACATTTATAAAATTTCAAAAAACATTCTCACCTTCAACTTAATATAAGAATAGAGTAAAATATAAAGTAAATAAAGCAAAATAAATTGAATTTGTTCGCAATGCCAATATAATCGCAGCCACAGAGAGAATTCCAGTATTATGTAAAGTGTAAATGCCACCACGCTACTGCTTCTAATTACGCAATGAGCGAAATGTTCGGGGCAAACGCAGAACTGTTTTGTAGAATCTGACTAATTAACTTGTACTCCTTCGCTTCAAATAACCTTCTGTTGTAATTATAAGCAAACCATTTTCTTTTATGCGCGGGTTACGCCTAAGTTATATACGTATTTATTTATTTATTTTTACAAAATATAGTTATTAAAAACATCCGACAGTACAAATAAACTTACAAAACTTTTTCCACGTACCACCGATTCGCAGCTTTGACCATGTTCAATCGGTTCGCGTTGCGACAACATATTTAATGATGTACATACATAGTGCAACAAAATAGCGAAATGTTTTTTGAAACAGATGTGTACCAACGCAAGGCTTAGTTAGTGAGATAAATAATTAAGAGGATATTCTAGAGCCATGCATCCCTCCTAAACCACTATATGATGTTGATGGGAGATTTCAATGCAAAACTATTCACGGAAGTCACTAGGAATGGAAGAGAAAACGGTGAGCTGAAGGTAGGAAAATTTGGAATCGGGCAACGAAACCCGATCCCTTGGGCAGCAGCTGACCAACTTCATGGAGAAAGATGGACTCTTTATAATGAACTCGCTCTTCCAGAATCGGTACCACAGGAAATGAACTTGGTTGAGCTCCGACGATTCGACAAAAAATGAGATTGATTTCATTATGAAAAATAAATGGCAACTGTTCAGTGATGTTTCAATGATCGCGAGAGTGAAAACTGGCAGCTATCGCCGAATGGTTAGAGGCACACTGAACCTAAACGTTAAGTTAGAGAAGTCTCGTCTAATGAAATCAACGCTCCGTCCCCCTCGTGCACTAATTCGCGATCCGAAAAACTTCATTTCAAATTACAAACCGTTTTCATTGCCTAGATGGTTGCAATACAGTGGAAGATATGAATAACAAGTTCGTGGAAACTTGTCATGCGGTCGGGGCTAAGTTCTGTAAGACCCGCCGCAGAAGAAACCCAAAAACTCTTCGATCACACACTCAATCTCATGGCTGTTAGAGGTGAAATGAAGGTGTAGTCTTCATCATATGTGACACCATACAGGCAACTGAGAAGACACATCTCACAATAAATGCGATGGGACTTACGCAACTTCAATTAAGCTTATATTAAAGAAGCGTTTAAGCGGAACCCGGGCTTCAAAGTCTTTGCCAGAAATCTGTCTGCCAGAAAGAACCAACTGTCGAAGCTGAAGTCCGAGTGTGGCAGCATCGTTTCCGGGGCACCTCAGATCTTGAGTGGGATTGAGAGGTTCTCTGGGCAGATGTACACGTTATCATTGGAGTCACACGCAACTGTAAGTAACGATACAAGAACAATTCTTATCCGACACTATTCCTATGATATCCCGACGTCATTCTGAGCAAGATTAGAACAGCCATTCAGCACCTTAAAAAAGGGCAAGTCCCCGGGTGAGATTAATGTCATGTAAATCTTTTTTGACTCGAGCGAGAGATTATACATCATTTTAGTTTTATTCGAATTAAGTGTAAGACCTGCGTCATGTCACCACTGCATGAGCCTCGTAATGTTCTCCTGTAACAGTTTTACCGAATTATCTATATTGTGGTGGACTACTAATAGACAGGTATCGTCGGCAAATTGGAAAATTTTTGAGTTGCCAACCACTTTTTTGATATTATTTACGTAAGTAATGTAGTGTAGCGGTCTTAACACAGAACTCTGTGCTGTTCCTTCACTCACCATAACTATTACTTAAGGTACCTCCTTCCTCGACGTATTAAGAACGATTTTTGAGATAGTCCCGACACCAGTCAAGCGTTGGCCCTCTAATTCCACAGTCATCAAGTCGCTCTAGCAGTACATCATGACGTAAAGTATCGAACGCCCTACTATAGTCGATAAATAACAGCAATACATTTTTTTCCATTAAGATTTTCATATACATTATCAGTAAATAGTGAAAGTAGTTGTGCTGTGCTTTTTTGAGTTGAGACCCAAACTATGTGTCATTAAGAATGTTATTTAGATCGTAAAAGATGTAAATTTGTCCAGCTGTGTATTTTTCTATAATCTTATCTATTGTAGGCAATATGGTTTTAGAACGATAATCATCGTAATCCTGTTTGCTTCCCTATTTATATAAGTCTAAATATAAAATATACTAAAATTTTTATATACCCATATCACTCCCTGTCTAGCAGTGTATTGTTTACGGTCTGAATAAAGGGTATTAAATATGTACGTTAAAAATGCTTATGCTTATTAGAATAAAACTGTGCCCGCTACTTCGTTGTGAGGTATTTCGGGATAGCAATAAAAATTCGTAGTTTCCCATAAATTAAGAGGTGAAAAAGTAAAGATGAGTTCTTTTTAAACTTGTGTGCATATACAGAGTACGAGCAGAGATCTCCATTATTATGTTTCCAACAACTCGCCAAATAACCAACTGAGGTTGAAAACCTCGCTAAAGTGGGAGAATTTGGGTACAACTATTGTAAATCCACTCAAACATAACTGTTTTGGCCAATCTTCTCAACTAAATAGTCTACAGACTGAAAACAAATAAACGGATTAACTAAAATTTCAACTAAATTTATTCTAAAGAAATTTGTTTCTTCTGTGAATATTAAATTGCGTGTTTTTGGATTATTATATTTAATTTACGTATTATTACAATTCTGTATAACTATTTATAGTATCTATCTAGCGATGCTTCGAGCTTCGCATGGCGTTAGGAATAAAGTATAGGTAATTTTCTCAGGGAAGTCACATATCTACGATAAACTTGAAAAGCAAAATTACTAATTATACTACTACTAATTATATTAATACAAAATTTTATCCAAATAATAATTTCTTAAATTTACGGGAACACTACACAGAATAAAACTATATATACTGATTTTATCGCGTTTAATTATCTTTTTTCATTCCCGACGTTTCGGGTGCTTTACAGCACCTATGATCACGGAGGGGGGGGGGGTTGATATGTTTGAAGTTCTAACGTCATAGTTAGCTCGGCTACCTTCAGTTTTTGAATATTTATTTTTGGTCCAATTCAAGAGACCTCGGTGAGGTTTACGGGCTCTGACCACGTGCTGCGTCAGAATGCGATTGTGTTAGTCTGCTTTGGTGTAAGGCCCGTTTCACGTACCATTGGTTACTCCAATGACTTTTAAGGCCTCTGATCAGTTTGGAAGAGACGATTCTGGTGGAACCGTGTAGACCTTTCGTTATATTTGTATTGTTTTTGCGTTATATTCTGATATTTGTCCCAGCAAACGCCATTCTGACGGTACACACGACTCGCAGCCTATTATTGCTTGACCTAAAGTTTATCAGTTTGCCAATAAAAGAACCATTGCGATCATCCTCGATCTTTCTTTTCCAGGCTGAAATAGCGCTACTTTACCCAATAGCGTAAAGTACTTCCAGCCGTCACCGCCGTCGGAACTGAGTCCGTCAATGGTCCTGGCTGGCTTCCAGATAGGTCATCAGTATTGGGTTCAAGCCTTCAAGACAGCTCGATTCCGCTTGCTTAGGGATATGCGGGAAGTAGTCGTTGATTTTCGGGAGGCGTACCGTTCCTTCTATAATCGCTTCTTTCAATATACTCCTAATTTGTCCTAGTTCATGGGCGACTTTTCCATCATCGCTTGAACCTACTACAACCTGAACATCCACGACGGCATCCGTAAGTGTGGGTTGCTGTGCAACTTGTCGTGCCGCATTCTTAGCCGTAGTATTTCCATCAAATGATGGAACAGTCTCACGTCGTAGCCACACGTCTCAGTTCAAGTTTGGCGTTATTAAATAATTTTGAGCGCATGATGTACCGAACTCGGTCTACCAGGTTTTACTCGGTGACGGTAACAGATGCGCTCAGCTCAGCAAAAAAACGATGCGATCCTAGCCCGGTACGCAAAACCTCCAACTTCTGCCCCTTTCGCCCTAAAGTACGCTTGCAATAAATCCTCGTTCATTTGAGCTGTCCATCACATGTGGCGTACTCGCCAGTGCAAATGTCGATTGCTGGGTCCGTGAAGGTCTTGCCGACATTAAGCTTGCTGGCGGGGATGATGGATGAAAGGGGGTACTGGGCGTTCGTTCAGCACGTCGCTTTTGACTGGCGGTCCACATGCTGCCACCTCCAACGCCAGTTCCAGACGCGCTCTGGCGAACTCCAGGTAGCGGCCTTACATGCATTTCTTTATTTTCCATCATTCATTAAAGTGGGAGTTAATTAAAGGGAGGTTTCATGGCACAACTATAAGCATAAACGAGCCTTTGCACCCTCATCTTTGGCGAGGCGCGACACTTACACCTCTTGACAAAATGCTGCCTGACTGCGCCGACATAGCAGTTTTGTCACCTGTTACGCGAGCAGGCGATAGGGTCGTCACTTCCCTACGCATTAAAACATTATAATTACTATTATTAAAACAATTGCTTTATATTTTTTTACTATTTAGACATATACAACATTAATGAAACAGCCTGTACTAGCTATTTCGCTATTTCACGTCCTTCGACTGTGATACAAAAATATGGTAAATTAAGATATTATTTTTAAAGGCTGATATGATTGGGTAAAAGTAAAGTAAAGTTACAGTCTATATACGTCCCACTGCTGGTCACAGGCCGCCCCTCATTTCTGAGAGGGTTTTAGGCCAAGGAAGTGTCCGCCGCGCTGCCCCAATGCGTGTTGGTGAACTTCACATTTCTTCGAAATATTTTTTTTCTTACTCCTCAGACATGCAGACATCCTCACAATGTTTTCCTTCACCGCCGAGCACGTGGTAAAATTGCAATTAACAATTTCATTGGTGCTGGCGGGGATCGAACCCGGGTTACTCGCGTTCTATTATATTTACAGCGAGCATTAACCATCTGAGCTACCACGGCTCTATGATTGGGTACTTCATATTAACGACTCAATGTCACAAAATTTGACATTGAGTTTTTTTTAAATATCAGACTTTTGAATTACTTTTACTTTTGAGTACATCTTATTCATATGATTGCAAATTATTCGTCTGTGTTGTTACTGCACATTTTTACATCTAAGAAGATCCAATAAAATATCATATTTACGATACAAAAGTATTTTAGCAAATATAATGTAAAATATCTTACCCTATAATTGGAAAGATGATTAACGATGCACGTAAAATGAACGTCACGGCCTTGTGTTACTGTATGGTTTTCCAACTCTTGCAGGAACTCTGGTTCAACCTCGGCCTGGATCGGCATTTCACCTTCAAGGCAAATATCAGTTAACTATTATGTTATTATTGACCTAATATACATCAATATGAAATATGTAAGTTTATATTTATAAAGATTGTTTCTAATCATGTATAAAAGTTAGTTAAAAATTACAGCGGTTTATACGTCCCATAGCTGGGCAAATGTCTCCGCCCATTTCTGAGAGGGTTTTATGTCTAGGTTCTAGGTCTGTAGCAGGAAATTGTGTGGCGCTGCTCCAAAATCATGTTGGCAGAGCTTCACATGTCTTCGAAATAGTTTTTTTTCTCAGACATACAGATTTATGACAATGGGGTTATTCACCGCAAAGCACGTGGCAAGTCTGAACTTAAAATTACAATTAACGATTTTATTTGCACTGGCTGGAATCGTACGCGGATTGCTGCGGTGAGCTCTTGGCATCTGATCTACCACGGCTCAATAATCATGTATAATATAAATAAAAAAGCCAGAAAACTAAACCCGCTGCTCTCACTAATAATCATCAAAAATATTGGTTGGAAATTATGGCAAATAACCTATTAGGCAACATGGCAGAGGCTTATGTTCCGCAGTGGACTATTGATAGGCTGTAACGGTAAGGGTAAATAAATTATAATAATTTAATGTTACAATATACGTTATTATAATTACTTTTATTATAATGTATAATTACTTTTATTATTTACTAATTCTCACGTATTATAATTACTTTTTTTATTTATTTATGTATATTTTATCTGAAAATTAACAATCTTTGTCTTATTTTTCTTCATCAGCTCATAAATTTGCTGAACATGACATGTTAACAATTTTAATACCAAAATTCTCACACCTTTGATGCCGCTCCCCGTTTAGGATTGATTCATTCGTTAATATGTTATGAATTTTAATTAACTTAATTTTTTCTTATTTACAATAATTAATCTAAATATATATTTTATAATCAAATTCCATTATCGAGTCAGTAAGTTTTTATGAATACGTTCTTTATAAACTGAAAAGCACATACCTGTAACGAAAACAGTTAAAAATGTTGCCAGCCACCAGGCCGTCTTTGTCGATGGTGCAATCATGTGTATACCGATGTTATTTTCTGAAACAACATAAGCTAAGGAAATTAACTAATTCATTTATAAAAATGAAATGACCCGTAAATTTACATTGACTCCGATGTTAAATCCTCATTAATATAGATAGTGTTGCAATTTATTCTGAAGGGGTCTAACCACGAAGGGTACTTATTTATTGGTCTATGGTGACTGATTTCTATTCCGATTTAATGAAATTTTAAGCTTTATTAATTAAAGATTGGTGTAAATATTTTTTTAATTTATTTACTTGTTCAAATGTTTTATTATCACCCTAATCATGCAATAAGTAAATAAAGAGACTATTATTGATTGTGCTCTTTTTTGACTATTATAGTGTGATCTTTGCACCATCTGGGCAACATCTTTTGCTGCATCTATATATTTAAGAGACGCGGTACAATATCGTTAACATAAATAAGTTATAAAGTTAAAACTATTAATAATTAAAACAAATAATCATGTTTTCCATGCATCCACAGCGATTAACTCATAGTAACACTGATATTTTGATATCAGTATTACTATAAGTTAATCGCTGTAAATGTATATGTGTAAATACTAAATATTTACTATTCTCCTTCTTATGGACGAAATAAGGAAAATTTATCAATAACTTTATTTATTTTATGAGTAAAATTATAGCTAGCAGTTTTTGCAATTAACTGTATAATAACAAGTGGTAAAATTAAAAATTTATACTACCGACTTCAATTTATTGTTATTTTTTTATAAAAGCGCTCGACCGCTTTCGATAAAATTTAAATGGACGGTCCCATCCCATCCTGGGAACTATCCTTTAAAAAAAAGAATTTTCCAAACCGGTTCAGGCGTCTTCGAGTAATCGGTGAACATACATTAAGAAAGATCCCGACGAGTTAAGAACTTTTTCGGTTGACAATGGCTCTAGACATGACGAACCCAAGATCCAATTACAGACTCACTCACTGACATAGCTTCAAAACTATAACTGACTGTCCGTTTTCACCCACAGAAAATTATAAATGAATGTTAGTGAAATTTTATTGTTATGTTTCAAATGTATAATTTTATAAGTGGTAGAGCCATGCCGCAGTTATTTTAGCAGTATAATCCACGCTCTCACAGAATACCAGCGTAAAATAGTAGCTTAATGCTGATGTGTTTCGTAAAGCGATTGTAGAGAACCGGACACCCTTTTTACTGGAAACGAGGTATTCCATCTTATTCCTCACGGGTGACAACGCATCTGAATTTTGATTTGTAATCGAAGATAGATGTCTATGGGCCGCAGCAACCACTTACCATCAGGTGGACTGTGTGCTCGTTTGTCACCCTATCCTATAAAAAAAATATTTATACATTCATAAATCATTATTCCTATTACAGACTACATCCCATTATATAAGTTTAAATTAATATAAAACAATAGCCTTTGAAATAAAATTTCAAACCCTCCTCCAGAGTCGACATAAAAATTTCGTAACAAAATTATAGCCTTATCAAAATTCGTTGAATGCCCGTGACTATTTTTATTCTCTTAATTTTTTTGTCATGATTTTGAATTTGTTTGACGCCTTTGTTTCATGCGTACTTATTGTTGTTGTTTTTTAAAGATCACAGAAAGATTAGCAAACTTAATTTCCAAAATTTTAAATAATGTGTCCTTCGAATGGTTACAATTTTAGGTAGGGTGTATAATTGAAATTATGAATTGTAAAATAAGACATTTACAAGAACATTGCTGAAAAATGGTCTCTCTAAGAATGCCGCAAAGCACAGTACTGAGTCACCTACTCGTATTCGGAATCTATTGTGGAGCTATTTTACCCCTACTTTACCGGTACGAAGCTGTCACTGGAGAACCATTCTTCCCCCGTTAGTTTTTCGGTTCTACCAACAATACAGCCGGTCCATATTGCCACTTTAGCTTACGGATCAGCCGTCGGGATGTGTCGGTTACTCTATTTCTACTGCAAATATCCTCATTATGAAGTCTATCTGGTAAAGAAAATCCGAGAATAGATGCATGAATAGGCCACATGCCTAGGACAGTGTTTTGTAGAATTCCTTGGAGGAGTCCTATATTCAGCAGTAGAATTGTAATAGGCTGTAATGATGAAGTTAATGATTAACTCTACTCTAATTGCCTTTTAAAAGTTCATTGAAGATTGTGTAATAAATATATCAAATTCAATATTATAATTTTAGGGTGTGAAGGCGGCCTTAAAAATTCTTCACCGTTTTCTAGTTTCTGTAAGAGTAAGAGTCATCATCAATCATCTTTATTACAGCCGTTCATTAGTTTACTGCCGGCCTCCCCCAAGGAATTCTACAAAGCACAGTCCTGGGCCAAGTGCATCCATCGACTTTCTGCATCTCTTACCAGGTTAATACTGCCTTACACTTCGCTTACCGATACGAGGTTGCCACTGGAGAATCTTTATTCCCAATAGTCAACTTTGGGAAATCCCAAAAATGTCTCTAGCATCGAATAAATAACAGCATAACTTCATATAAGTTTTTTGTACGTAAAAATATTCAGTACGGCGACGGAAAGATACTTTCAAGCATAGTTAATATTAATGTCTGGTGGTATCACCAATGCGCTAGTCATGTGTTACGATAAATGCAAGTCTTATGTAGTATGGTACTATGTGAGTATGGGGGAGAGACTCTAAACTACCTAAAGAAACTTTCTTTGTGTTTTAGTGGACGTTTACGAGGTGCATCTTTGTTAAATTTAATATAACCCAAAATGTTTACCAATACGATTCTAATGGCCCTTCTTTCGCACCAGTGAAATAGGAATCAGAAACTTGGATTCAATAAACAAACCCCGTGTGGTTAGACCCTTTGATAACTAATTGCAGTTCTATGTTTATTAATGGCTGACAAATAACAGTGAAAATAAAATAAATTACTCAATTGTAAATTGCAATATAATTTTTTTTAATCTTACAGTTTATATAGTAAATTGTAGTATTGAAATTTTACAAAGAAATAACAGTATGCGACTCGTAACTATAACTTTATAGTAGCAAGTAGTGTTAACTATATTATTTACATATATTCTTAATAATGGGTCGTTACTTATGAAATTGCCGTTCTACGGTACTGGCCATTTCAAATCAAAATAAATTTTGTTTGACTTAGAATTCTAGTTTCAAATTACTTTAATTTTAAAAACATCGAATTAGTTTTTTTTAATATTATACATTTTTTATTTATAAGCCTTATGTTTTAATCACATTTGAATCATTTAATTCATCATGGATACGTTAAAAATTCGAGTAATTATGGAATAAAAGTACCGTCGTTGCAGCAACGCGGCACAAGCACGCAACATAAACTACTTTTACGAAGCGAATACTACAAACGAACGTACTAACTGTTATTGGTTTGTCCGTTTCCGTTCAAAATGTGGTCGTGGTCGTCCAAAAACTTTGGTAAACAACGACGAATTAAAGGCCTGATAACGTGGAACCTGATGATATCAATCTACGGCTGAGATAGCAGCAGCGTTCGACGTTAGCATCAAAACAATATTTGGACCACCATTTGCTTCACAAATAGGTGCCCCACGAACTCAATGATCGCCAGCGCGAAGTACGTGTCGAGACGTGCCTTGCACTGCTCAACGGGCACACAAACGAAGGAATTTTAAACCGCATTATGACCTGCGACTAAAAATTTATTATGTTTGACAATCGCAAGCGCTCAGCGAGTTGGTTGAATCCTTGTTCAGCACCAAAACAATGCCCTAAATGAAAACTACCCCTCGAAAAGTGGTGGTCACTGGTGGTCTAGAGCCGTAGTGATTGATCACAGCTTCTTAACAAACCAGATGAGCATTACTGCAGATGTATACTGATAAGAATTGAACACAATGATGGAGATTCTCGCACGTCTCCAACCAGATTTGGTCAATCGCTCGTCCCCGCTGCTCCTGCATGACAACGCGACCTCATACTGCACAACAAACGGTCTCCCAAGTCACAATAGCTGGGGCTGGAAACTTCGTTGCTGTACTCATCAGACTTTGCGCCTACAGATTTCACTTATTTCAAAATTTGGATTTTTGCCTTCCGTCCAGCTAATATCTTCTAGAAGGGCATTAATAACCTGCCACTACGTTAGCGAAGAAGCGTCGATTGCCTGGGTGATTACTTGGATTAATAGAATTAATATAATAGAAAAAATACCTTACAATTACTTATAGTTAATTAGTTAACATAGTAACAATTAATTAGTTAACGTAAAGACCTAATATATTATTATTGCATAATAATTATAAGAGCAGGTAATAAATTTGCGAGTTTTCGG
The DNA here is from genome assembly GCA_907164705.1 of Parnassius apollo. NCBI lineage: Eukaryota > Metazoa > Arthropoda > Insecta > Lepidoptera > Papilionidae > Parnassius > Parnassius apollo. The sequence goes on along the minus strand of CAJQZP010001441.1, from coordinate 5,397,983 downwards.
TAACATAACTATATGTACGGTATGGAATAATTTATAGCCACAACCGCCTGTTAACGAGACCGTTAAATTGAGTACTTTAGTTATGATGTTACTATTTTATGGTATATAAAATAGGGTAAATGAAAGAGGTATATTTGTCAGCGTATTTTTTACAAAAATATGTTTTAAAGTTTAACTTATATACATAATTTATACTTTATAGAGCCATACAACATGTATATATTGTTGTACTACGGATGGATTTGCTAGATCGGAGGAGCACCATGATTTCACAGAATACATACGTACTTATATGTAATGAGTGTAAGAAATAAGACATTTCACGTGAGTTTTCAGGGGTGACAACGCATTTTGTATTTTGACTCTTAATCGAGGACAAATGTAGATGTCTATTGGTAATATCATCATATTGGCAATCAGGAAGATTGAGGGCTTGTTTGTCACATTTATTCTATAATAAATGAGAGTTATAATTATATGCTAAAATCACTTTAAACTAGTGATAAATCGACTATAAAATTATTATCACACAATCCGCACTTTCCTAGTATTACTTGTCATTATCATCATCATCACAATTACAGCCTTTCACAAGTCCACTGCTGAACATAGGACTTCCCCAAGGAATAATACAAAGCACGGTCCAGAGCCACCTGCATCCATCGTCTACCTGCATCTCTTACCAGGCATCACTCTTTTGGGGAGCCACCCCACACCTCACCTTCGGTTGTTGCTTCCCCATCGGTTGTCGGTTTTTCGAGCTATATGGCCGAACAAATGCCACTTCAGATTACCTTGAGTTTTCTCGTATGGCCAGCAGTGAAAGATCACGTCTGAGATTCATAAGTCATCACTGACAACACGCACTGGTTGTACAATCTTGTTTTCAAGTTTGAGGTATACGTGACGAGAAGCTGTTTTGGTAATCTCCCGAACACTGCCCACCCGAGTTGAATCTTTCGATTGACCTTTCGGTTGAAGTTGGACTGTTTTTGTTGGTTGGTTTCGTTGTATTCGAGCTTAGTGCTTCCAAAAACTACCGGCATGGGTGTGACATGGGCTTTATAAATGATCTTTGTTTAGTCCATGTTCATGTTGGAGGTCATTTAGCCCAGTGCTTAGGCCATCCAGCGGTTCTGCCATAGGGACTACATCGTGGACATACAAAAGGCAAGTTATGTACTCACCATTGGTAAATTAAAAAAGAATATCCAGTCAAATAATTCAAAAACGTTGTTCCAAGTCAGGACATTTGTTTACATGCGCAATTTATTCATGTTAGTCGCTTCTATGGAACAGAAGAAATTCCATTTTATTTTTCAAGTAAATAAAAAACTCATTTTGTCGAAATGTCCTGTTGTAAATGGACGTGTAGTGTTCGCGTAAATTTAAGAAATCATTATGTGAACCAGTACGGACTGGTAATAGCAAATAAAATTCGCCGATTAGAAGATCTTAAAACCAAGCGCGCAAGATATATAACATCTTTAAATTTCTTGAAGAGATGCAGAGACCATAATCTCATTCCTACGTGTGTCAAAATATCAACAAAAAAGGACATTCGAGGAAGCGCTAAGATCTTAAATCGGGAAAGTAAAAAGTTGTTACGAACGGTGATTCAACAGAAACGGTTCGATTTACATTTCATAAACAACACCATAGACAATTTGTTCAGTGAAATAAAGACAGTTTTAACGACATTTGATTTTAATAATTGCATCGAAACTTTAGACAAACGAGAAACATCAAAATACAATGAATGCAAAAATTAATAAATAGAAAAATAACAAAAATTAACGATCAAATCAAATGCCACCATCTAACTCAACGTCAAAACGAAACACAACCGTTGACCACAGACGTAAACAACAAACAATGCACGGTCTATAATCCGTCAAAACATACACTGGACGAACCGACAATAAAGGTATTAGCGAAGGGAATGAACTTCGCATTATCACCGCGAAAAATCCCGTACGAAGAAATTATCTGCAGTGTTGAGGACTGTCTGTTTAAGAATAATATCGGTAAGGAAGATTTGGAGGCTATACGTCAAGATATTTCGTCCTTGTTACGTCGTAGTGCAGCGCCGAAACCAAACCTTCCTAAAAATGAATTTACAGCGTTGATTAACTTACGGAACAGACCAGAGCTAACGATTCTCTGCGCGGATAAAGGAAACGCTACGGCAATAATGGACACGTCAGAGTATAATTTTAAAATACTACAGCTTTTATCGGACAAAAGTACATATAAAAAAGTCAAAACAGACCCCACAACTAACACGCTTAAAGCAACTAGCGATTTAATAAAGAAATACTCCGAAAAATTAAATCTCGACGTGAATTCGCTAATACCATCATGTACCAAACCACCAAGGTTGTATGGGTTACCGAAGATACACAAACCAAACGCTCCACTACGTCCTATAGTGAGCCAGATCGATTCACCAACTTATAAGCTGGCACAACACTTGGCAAAAATACTGTTACCACTGAGAGGACATACCAGAGCACACAGATTCATGCCATTTTGTTAGTGAGATAAAATACCTAGATCTCGCTGACAATGAAACTATGGTCAGTTTTGATGTTCAGTCACTATTCACATGCCTACCTATTGAATACTGCATTTCAATTGTAACTAGGAAGCTAGAAGATAACAACATGCCTGCTGAATATGCAGTATTACTCAAACATTGCCTCACATCTGGCTATCTATTGTGGAAGGGAGAGTTCTACAAGCAAGTAGATGGTGTGGCGATGGGCTCACTTGTATCTCCCATAGTCGCCGACATATTTATGGAGAACTTCGAGGAGAAAGCCCTTCTTACTGCTCCTGTAAATCCAAGATTCTACAAGCGGTATGTCGATGACACCTTCACAATTTTACCATCTGACAAAGTAACTGCATTTTTAAACGTTAGAGGCAAATAATTTTTTAGCTTTCCTAGATGTTTTAGTCATTCGAAATCCTGATAACACTATTTGTCACACTGTGTATAGAAAAAAGACCCATACCAACCGATATTTAAATGGTGAATCTCACCATCATCCTTCACAGTTAGCTACCGTGGGTAAATCTTTGTTTCAGAGAGCACGAGGGATCTGTGACAGAAAACATCTGGCCGCCGAGCTGCAGCATGTCAAGCAAGTATTGCAAGACAACAAGCTTCGGATCCCGCGCGTACTGCACAGTGACCGACTGAAGCCGGCCACAGTCGAGCGTGTGCCTGCTGTACTACCATATGTCAGAGGAGTCACAGACAAGGTTGGCTACATCTTGAGGCGAGCTTCCATTAAAACATACTACAAGCCGCCGAAGAATATTAGTCAATTTTTACCATCCGTCAAGTGTAATATCCCTCTACAAGATGCAGGAGTGTACAAGTTAGATTGTGAATGTGGTCTCTCTTACATAGGTCAAACAAAAAGATCCATAAAAACCTGCGTGAAAGAACATATAGCTGATGTGAAGCACCGATGCTCCGGGAAGTCTGCAGTCTGTGAACATGTTCAAGATCGTCCCCACCATTACATCAGATTTGATAAACCACAAATCCTCGCAAAAGAACACCGATTCCTACCAAGGATGATACGCGAGGCTATTGAAATTAAAAAAACATCCTAATTTCTATAGAGAAGATGGTTGGGTGCTGCCATCTGCTTGGGATCCTATAATTAACAAAATTAAACCCAAACCCAAGCATTCCATTGCAAGACTTCAAGATACTGTAAGTTCGTTTTGCGTAAATCGGACCAAAAATTAATATTCAAAAACTGAAGGTAGCCGGGCTAACAATGACATTGGGACGTCAAACATCTCAGTTCCACCGTAACCATGGTTGCAGTAAAATCAGTTAAATAAACGCGATAGAATCCGTAAATTTAGTTTTATTCAATAATAGTATCTTCACGCCTAGTATTGCTTTGCGCTCTGTATTAATGCCTGCATTAGTGCTCATATTTTGGTGCTCGAAGCGCGCTGCTCCGGTTGACAGCAATCTCACAGTGAAGTTTATCGGATGCTAGTAGTGGTGCAAAGAGTGTTTGTGCGTAACTCTCCTTCTTGGCTTCACCATAAGTAGTGTGAAACACACCCTCCACCTCAGAGGTGGCTATCTATTTTATTTTTGTGTTGCTTGTTGCATTAGGCAACTGCTAGGTACACACCCTAGAGTACCACCACTCGGTGTATAGGCATTTATTTTAGGCACACCCCTCTCTCGTTGAAATATTGAGGAGATTGTTATACTACTGTGGTAACCGTGTTAACATATGCAAGATCGCTTTGTTTTCAAACGATGAACTCTCCGATTTCCTGCGTCGCGCCTTCATCGACATTTCGGCATTCCTTAGACAGCGCAAGTATACACTGATATGTCATGAGGAATGTCCCTCTCTTCTTCTTCCACTCCGGTTTCACCGATTTCGTTCGCGTCGGTGAACAACGCTGTGTCACCTGCGCCATTAACGATATCAACCCGCGACCCCTCTGCGGTCTTCTCGGATGCTGACTAAGGCTCCAACATGGAGACCGAGACGCGTACCCCGTACTATCCCGAAGACGATGGCTTTACCATCGTCCAGAGTAAAAAGCGCAAGCGCGCAACCCCGAAAAGGCAACTGAGACTAACTCGGACCACCGTCCCAAACGCCACTCCGGCTAAAAAGCCAGGCTAAAAAGTAACCCCCACGCCCAGGCTAAGCCAATGGCGAATAGGTACCCCCTGCTGAATGTAGGGAAAAGCCGCCGCCACCTATAATTCAAGACAAAACCAAGTGGAAAATCTGTCCAACTAGTTAAACTCTAAAAAGATATACTGCTGAAAACTACAAAATGCCGGTCAGGGCATCCGTATTGTCCGGTACGGTCCCTGGGCTAAATATCTTGCCCGGCGAGAGACCTCCCCTTTTTCTTCTTCATCCAAAGGGTTTTACTTCATGCTATTACTGCATGTATGCAGTAATAGCATATAACATTTATTATATGTTGCTCGATAGCATTTATAAATTGTTTTCGTTTTCAGGCTCGCTGATTTTATTTATATTTCTCGTTGCAGTGAAATGTAATTTCAATGAAAATCGCTCGATTCTTCAGAATTGTGTTATTGATTGTTATTACGTTGGTTTTGAAATGTTTTTCAATTTTGGAATACGAATATTCATGTAAAAATAAATATTTGTTTTTCCACAAAATACAAACCATTTTGCGGTTTAATGGTGCTGTATAGTAACTATGTATTCTCGTAATATGTCCTTTGTATAATTAAATTAAAAAAATATTATCTCGTAATTTAAAAATATTTTTTTTTTCATTACCTATAAGTTTTCCTTTTATAATATGCAAGTCACAAATGACCCAGCAAGATCCTCCTGATAGTAACTGTAATATGACCAAGATTTAATGTATCCCACCCCGTAATTATAATAGACTTAAATTGAGACAAAAAACTAAAAGCGTTATTGCTTCGCGGTAAGGATAGGTAAAAAAGAGGAATTTAGCCAAAAGTATCTTTTATCATAACAATTATAACTATCAAAGTAACAATCTGATCCTTCTGATGGTAACCGTAATATGTCTTAGATGAAATACTATAGAGTCTGCAATTACAATGAAATAAAATCAAGACAGCAGTGTATTAGCATAGTATAATATAGCCTGCTTGAGTCGAAATATATAGGGATAGTTTGATGATGTTATAGTAATCACATCATGAATCTTATTGTGAATAATGTGGAGAAATAAGAGTGATTAAAATATAATTAAAATAATATAATTGCGCAACTCTGCGGCCATAGTATAGTTATAGAAAGAGGACTTAATTAACCGAGTAAAGAACAAGATGAATGAACTGTCACTGTCGCTAATGCGCCTTGTGGATATGAACTCACACGGCACGGATCAACAAAATACATAGATTTTATTACAATATTTAGTCCATAAAATTTAAGAATTCTATAGTTTAGTAGAATTATATAGTTTAATATAAGTAAAATAATTTTTTATCAAAACTTGTAATTTTAATTCACTTTATATCATCATATTATCTGTCATTTTTTAACTTTTATTTGAATGACATACATACTTTAAAGTAATAGAGCTGTGGTAGCTCAAATTACACATTACGCAAGAAACCCGGGTTCAATCCCCACCGGCACCAATAAAATTGTTAAGTGCTGATTTACAACGTGCTCGGCGGTGAAGAAAAACACCATGAGTGAACCTGCATATCTGTGAAGTAAGAAAAAATTTTTTAAAGAATGTGAAGTTCGCCAACGCGCATTGGGGCAGCACGGCGGACATTTTCTTGTCTCCAAACCTTGTCATAAATGAGAGGACGCCTGTGCCCACCATTGGTCCACGTATATAGGCTGTAACTTTAACTTTAACTTTGAAACCGATTCCATTAAAATTTAAAATAAACCTGGGTCTCAAAAATATACATACGCAAGCTACATAAAAAGGGTGACTGATGGTTAGGGTGATGGTAGTGTATCTGCTTACTTTACTACATAGCTCTAGAAACAAAATTTTGTTTTAGCTTCCGATACGGACACTAGTCTCTCGTCACATTCGTGTGTAATTTTTGCCACCTTAGATTACGCACAGATCCACATCACCTCTTTGATAATCCTCTTTGATAATCTGACCGGACGTAGGCTATTAGTAGTTAATAAGTTCGTTTCAGTTTAGTATCAGTCTCCAGACATCACTACTTAATAGGGTAGGTCGATTTTTACCTTTTGTAAATTGAAATGTTGGCATTTCGATTAAGAAGCCTGAAATATAATTTTAAAATGGTAAGTGATGAGAACCAGATAAAATGTTTTACTTGTGTCCTAATAAAAGTTGAGGGTAATTGTTGGTTGTTGTTTTTCTTTTCAATTTTATAAGAGTATATGGGTCGATCAACTATTTTTTGTCCTATCAGAAATATTTAAAAAAAAATGTTTATTGTTTTACTTTTAGTTTTTAACTTTATTGAAAGGTAGATAATTTATCAGATTTTTAAATTTCACACCCAGCAGCGCACTTTTTAAGACAAAAATAGGATTTTTAACAAAAAAAACCTGATGATTAGCCAATAAATCGGTCACTTGGACAGCCTTAGGTTTTAACTTTTAACAGCTAAAATAAAGGCTTAAGTTTAAATTAAACAGTCTAGTTGTGTAGTTCTATGTTAAATATTATCCTAGAGCACTGAATTATCAGTACTGCATTGACTGTCCTCTAATTATTTTTAGTTAAAATGTCTCTTGGAAAACTACCGTCTATATAAAACAAAGAAGTTTTAATAAAGGCATTAAATTATACGTATATATCATTTTCTTACAGCCCATTCATGTTACAACTATAATATAGCTGCAGTGGCTCCACCGCGTGTAGGGTTCAGTCCTCAGTCGTCTTCTACGACATCGTCAGAATAATATAGGCTGCTGGATATTCTTACGCCGCCACTACACCGCTGCTAAAAATATAGACTTCGAAATAAAAAGAATAAAGATTACTCTAAAAAAAGGTTCATAATACAGGCTTGTGATTCTACTTGGCTACGGTGCGGTGTACTGACCAAGGGCGGATGTAGTATCTCAGCTGTAGCATCTCGGGCGGGGAAGCTACGACTTGTTTACGGCCCTTCTATAAAAACATTTTGATTTATTAAAAAAATATAAATGTTCAAAGTTTTAACCGTGTAATGCTACCCAAACGAAATAAAAGTGTAATTTTATTATCCACTCACGCACGGATAATATGTCACCCTCATTTTAGTGACATTTGTTCATTATTTATCTCCCTTGAAACAAGTCGAAATATGTGCTCATATAAGCAAAAAATGTAGCACCGTAATATATTTATAGATACTGTTGACAATCAAATGAATATTCATGGTTCCAAAATCTCTACATAGTATAAAACAAAGTCGCTTCCCACCGTCTGTATGATTAGATTTTTTATACTACTCAACGGATTTTGATGCCGTTTTTTATCAATAGACAGAATGTCTATTAATGAAAATCTAAACTGAAAACTGAAAATGATTCAAGACCAAATCTTATATATTGTCATTTAAAGTTTAAGTTTGAGTTAAGTCAAGTTTAAGTTTTCTATGTTACATGCATATGTTTTCTAGCTAGTTAATGATAAATTACATGTTTTGGATACTTAATTAATAATAGAAGCCAACAATAGTTATGCGACAATTTGCATTTTATTTATAACTTTACGAGTAAAGGGTACAAAAATATACACTTAATGTGACATAAAACACAAAGTGCTCATGTGAAACTATATTTTCAAACAACTCTCGACATGACAAGTGACGAGAATGGAAGGCAAAATCCTGCTTGCGTTGTTTGCTCGTCACTTGTGTCACAATGGCACATTCTTTTTGTTCGATTTCATCCACAATCGTTTCAATGCTCGGCTAACATTTATTTGACTTAAGCTCCCGACACTTTTCCTCACTTAGTAACTTACCAATAAATATGTAGATATATTCTGTATGTAGTGTTATCGATTATTTACATGATATTTTGTTATTTAATCTAAATATTTACTTAATAATCTCCTTCTTTCTTTTATTATAGTTAATTCTGCAAAATTAATTAATTAAAATCTTGGAAAATAAATGAAATACATTAGCATATCTCATCTTGTTCAGCGACGAACGTAGAATATTAAACATTTATTTTTGTCTACATTATTTGGGAACGAGTTTAAATCCTTTTCTCACAAGGCATTGTATCTTATTTTCGTTATTTGAATTTTCTGTTCAATTTCATTTCGGAGCTTGTATAGTATTCTCCTTACGCAATGTTATCTACACTATTAGATGATAATTATGTATATTATGTATGTTATATATTTATTATTCATTCTTTGTTATTTAGTAGATATAAAATATGTATATTTTTAATATATTATATTTATTCTATTTATTTCCATTTTCTTATACCCTGTAACTTTATTACTTAATTATAAAACTTATAAAGTGATTGTTTACGCCTGCCACAGTTTCTCAAATCATCCTGGGTTGACCGGTAGAAAATGCCATAAGGCTTTAATTCCGCTTTTTAACATCACTTATTATAAGGTAAAGATTAAATAAAACAAAAAGATATGACGTTTTTACGCCCATAAATTAAACGAATTTTTAAGGTGGTAGAGCCATGTTGCTTTTATATTATAGCTACGGCACAAATGGGTCGGCTCGATCGGGGCAGTAGCACATTTTCACAGAATACCGGCATCAAATAGCAGTTTAATGCTACTGTGTTTCGTACGGTGAGTGTGGAAAATTGGAGACACATTTCACTGAGAACGAGGCATCATATCTTAGTCCTCAGTGGTGACAACGTATCTGAAGTGTGATTCTTAATCAAAGATCGATGTACATGTATGTAGGTTGCAGCTAATTATCTTTACAAATAAATCGTTATCTGCCCTAACCGTTGGTCTTACGCCATTTTTTATCTGGTCGTGTTGAATTGCCGTTTTATTGAATTATGATAGAGAATAAAGTGTACACACATACACTCGAACAATATAACCCTGTCCTTCACAGGGAGTCTCCGTTGAGACTGGCCTCCGTGACCGGAATTCTGTCTGGAGGACATTATTACATAAATCGTTCCAAAATCGACCAACCAAAACCGGAACTTCTTCCATGATGATTCTTTAGAAAAAAAAATTAATCGTAGTTACGACTTGATGAATAATGTACAAAGTCATTATCAGTCAGTCAGATAGCAGCATGTACTAATAGCATTTAATTGTAACAATTTTTGAACGATGTTAATGATAGTGAACTTGTAATAATAATGACGTTAAGAGGGGAAGGTAAAGAGTACTCGGATACCCAGACATGCATTTATGAAGAAGTTAATGAACCTGAAAGAAGCGAAAGAGGTATGTAAGGATCGTGACACTTGGCGATCTGTTCTCTCTGGCTACCCCTTTAGGGATTGTGCGTTAAAGACTGCGCTTATTTTTTTTGAAGTTTAAACTTCTTTAGAAACGATTTGATTTATGTCTATGGGAATAGCAATATTATATTACATTAGTGGTGTTTAAGCCAATTAGCATCTCTTTTACGTGCTAGCTTGAGAGTCAATCAATTTTGTTCGATAAAATGAATTTACCTATAGATAATTAAGTAGATGGTGCTATTACAAAGCGATTATATTCATAATTTTCTGAAGGTTTCACCTGTATCGCGTGTTAGTGTAGTAAGTTCGCCTGATGCTAAGTGGATAATGTGTTTAAAGACATCTAAAATTATCCTCCATTAAAAATCAAAATGCAGATGCGTTGTCAAACGTGAGGAATCAGTTAGAATGCCTCATATCCAGTACAAAGGATGTCTAGTCCTCTACACTCACCACACGAAGAATTAAGCAGCTACTCTACGCTGATGTTTTGTAAAAGCGTGGTCCATGATTAATTGAGCCGACCCATTCGTGCTACACGAATTATATAGCTGCAGCATTGCTTTACTTCGTAAGATGTAACAACTACCCCAATTAATTACCATGTTTTCCGTTAATAAATTGTAAATAATTTTGTAGAGTATAATCTAATATTCATGTATATAACTGTAGTATTTGCCACGTGATGACGGCGTTAGAAAATTTATTACCTGATGTTGTTCTATAGTTGTATTTGGCAGTTAGTTTGGGAATGACAGAAAGGTAATATGGCCCCCGATGGATCGCGGTTTAACAGTGCCACTTATATCAGATGTAATATAACCTCAATGGAGACAGAGTACAGTGTTTATACATCCCACTGCTGGGCACTGGCCTTCTCTCATTTCCGAGAGGGTGTTATGTCCGCCGCGCTGCCCGAATGCGTGTTGGCAATCTTATTTTTGTTATAGAAATTGCAAATGGGAAATAATTCATATTTTCATGGGCCGTATTTCATTAGTGTCGGTGGGAATTGAACCCGCGTTGCTCGCGTACTGTAAAATTTACAGTGAACGCTTATCCCATGAGCTACGATGGCTCATTAAAAGTAAATTTCATCATCATCATCATCATTACAACCCTTCACAAGTCCACTGCTGAACATAGACCTCCACCAAGGTATGCCACAAAGCAAGATCCTGAGCCATCTGCATCCATCGACTTCCTGCATGTCTTACCAGGTCGTCACTCCATCTAGTGGGGGTTGCCCTACACTTCGCCTACCGGTACGAGGCTACTTATTAATTATATACATAATTGAAAAAATAAAATTTACTTAATTTTAGGAGTTACGTACAGCAATTGCTGTTATGATATTGTTACGAGCTTGAGGTTCGTGACAGTAAAAACTGCCGATTGAATTACCAAAATTTACACTTTAATTTACTTTACACTAATTAAAACTTAAAACACTAATAATTAACCACACTGATTCACTTTATTTCGCTCCGAAGCTTCGCTTGTCTCGCCAAATTCAATACTGCGCCGATCGTGGCATGCAGCGGATTTAAATACACTTTTACACCGAAACATCCAGAAAATTCCCGTAGATACGGGCGCCGACCGACCAGACGCAGAAAGTTTGAGTGTGAGGCTTCTAGAAAGCTTAATTCTTCTATTTGATACTAGATGGCGCTGTTGGTCGAAAGTCAAGATTGACATTTTCTTAGGAAGCCTTCTTCGCTCTTTTCCCCGACACTAGATGGCGCTAGTGCCTGGTACCTGACGTCAACTTAGGCGCGCAACAATATGTTTGAATTTCATTCTGTTCTGGTTTCGGGTGTTGACCACTAATTCATCTGACGAGAAGCAAATACTGCGATGACTGTTCACTTCTGACGTGAATGGAGTTTTGGTTTTGTGTTGACTTCTTTTGCATCTGTATCTTTGAATGATTTTGCCTTATTCAGATTATTTAAATATGTTATTCATAATTTAGACTGAATTTATTGTTGCATATGTAAAGTTGTGTAATGACATATAATAACATTTTTAATTTATTAATTAATTTTCTTTAATAAGCAAACGCTGAATTTAGCTTTCGCACCCATATATATTGCGTGACACATCGAATCATACTCAGAATAGACCTTAACTCCACTGTCAACTGTGAGTTATAGAAAATGACATACTTAAGGTTTCTTTTTGGATAAGATTCGTAATGAAATTATCTGCCTTAGAAACAAGTATCTAGATGCTGTGCAAAACTTGCAAGCTTGCAGAGCATCTAAATACTTTAAGTTGAAGCCCGGTTGAAATGGTGCGTTAAAATCGTGTACCACAGTTAATTATGATAGCAACATTTTTTTTATGATGAATGTATAATAATACAGTGAGATAATAGGTAGATTATTTTTATTCTGCTTTGGGTACTGACCTAAATAACGATGATTATGAAGATGAAGATGTTTATTTTTTGAAGTGGACACGCATTCTCATGCACATTCTTTTATTGTCGTATCGGAGTCTAGAGGCCTCAAAGTGTTGTATATATCAAACAAAATTGTCAGTCGTAGGACTGCACATCAGAAGTGAAAACTTCTTAGCTTAGCCTTTTTTTTTTTTTTTTGCATGGGGAAATGCCTACGCATACCCGCCTCGCGGGGGCAAGGACGGGTTATGTCGGACTCGCACCGACTAAAACCCCATGGTGTTCCACCTTTGTCGCATATTGGCAGGGCTACGGGAACGCTTTCGCACACATCCGCGGCCCTACTAGCGCCTGCCGCCCCATGGCAGCACCTCCTCGGGAGAGGAAAATTCCTCCCCGTTCTCCTTCCCAGGTAAGGCGCACCAGAACACATGGCGCGCCTTCCTCCACGGCCTCCAGCTACGTCTGTGCAACAGACGCCCCCGCGTCCGATGCACAAAGGCCATGGGGCCAGGAAAAACGAGCACTTAGAAGTACTAGCCTTCCCGACCCCAGCGGCGGATCTGGTCTATGGCTCCGCCGCCAACCAAGATTCGGCTGCGGAGGGTGGGGAGAGCGGCGCCTCGCAATACCGACAATCCTCTCCCCCGCAGCCCCACCACCACCGCATCAACGGTGCGGCCCCGTTTGAGTCGCGAAGGATAGGGCGAGTGGCGCATCGCCATACCAACACTCCTCTTCCTCCGCGACTCCACCTCGGCTGCAGCGGTAGAGGGTGCGCGAGTCCCCACTCGCTGCAGTCCACCAGCACACATCCGAAGTGGGCTCCCCAAGCCCACTCGGAGCGGCCACCTCAGGCCGGCCCTTCACCTCGGGCCAGCCACGTGGGTTCCTCTTCGTTCACCGTGGGAGACCAAGCCACGGCTACTAAGCCCCCCCGCCACGACAAGGCGGGAACCCGTTCGGGGGGGTCTTAGCTTAGCCTAACATCTGTATATATGTATCTGAGCGTGACAGTCACGCGAGTTCATTGTTTTCCTCATCCCATAAGTGCCCAACGTGCCTCAAGAAGCTTTGACTTCAAAAATTCTATTTAAACTCTAGTTTAGGAGTAGCGTGAAAAATTTAATAGGTAAGTTTAAATGGCGTATCTGGTTTAAATTATCCAAATTTTATACAATTGTGAAATTGTGCAGATAAGTAAATGAAGCGGTTATATATCTATCTACGTGTATGTGAATCGCTAGTTGATGTGTCACGCAATATCGGAATGATTGATGAGAGGGTGGTGGACCGTGCGCCCGAATTCCGGATGGCCACAGCTTTATGCCTACTAGAAAAACCAAAACTGATATTTTTATAGACTTCGTTTAAATTTCAATGTTTAATGAGTAAATATAATATACATGAGGTTTCATTGTAATTGTTACAATACAAAGCATGGTTGCCAACAATAATAGAAATATGTTTAAAAGAAGATAAAAGTTAAGTTCATGTTTGAATATTATGATTACTTGTTACTCAAAACATTATTTTTTACCAGCTGGTCGCAACATGCTCCTACCGCAGAAGAAATAATTGTGACAATATCGTTTCAAATTTGGAATAGTTATATTTTTTAAACGAAATGATAATTAATACATTCGTTGTAGTTAAATTATCTACGACTTTCAAATCAATTGTCGGTACGATACGCGCGCTTCATAGTGTAAGTTTATTATACTATTACTATAACCTTCGCGCAAATGCAAGCCATAAATGAACACAGTTATACCGTAATCTGATGAACGGTATGGCAGTGTATAAAATAGGAACAAACAAATATTAGTTTTTATATTATTTGTTTTTTAGGAAAAGGGTCACAGCAGGACTGCAAAAACTACCGTGGTATCAGCTTGCTTAGTATTGTGGGTAAACTGTACGCTAAGATGTTAATTGAAAGAGTTATGAAAGAAACTGATGGAAAAATTTGGGATGTGCAAGCGGGTTTTAGAAAGGGAATGGGGTGTACAGATCAAGTCTTTTCCATGCGCATGATTGCGGAGATGTTTTTGGCCAAAAACCAGAAAGTTTTTTGTGCGTTCATGGACTTGGAAAAGGCTTATGACAGAGTGGACAGGAATGTGTTATGGTAAACACTGAACTCATATGGGTTGAGCGCTGGTTTGATACAGGCATTAAGGTCTCTTTATAGGGACTCTAGTGCTTGTGTCAGGATCAATGGGGTCTACTCGGACTGGTTTGGCATCCAAAAAGGTGTCAGACAGGGCTGTGTAGCTTCCCCTTGGCTGTTCAACCTATTTATGGACAGGTGTTTGCAAACTTTGAAAGATGAAGAATGTGGGTTAAGAATGGGCGAGTTAACCGTCAAATGCCTTTTGTATGCCGATGATCAAGTCATATTTGCGTCATCGGCGGCTGAGTTGCAAATGATGGTTACATTAATGAACTGGGAATTAAAAGAAAGGGGAATGAAAGTGAACGCAAGTAAGACGAAAGTGATGGTTTTTGAAAGAGAAGAAAGCAAAACGGTATGTGAAATAAGAATAGAAGGAGAATTAATTGAGCGAGTGGATGAGTTTGTGTATTTGGGATGTGTATTTAGAAGGGATGGTAGATATGATAGGGATATAGAACGACGAGTAAATGCAGGGAATAGAGTGAATGGGGCACTGCACTCTATTATGAAGAACCAGATTGTGTCAAAAAAGGCACGTATGGTAATTCATAATACTGTGTTAGTCCCTACTTTAATGTATGGTAGTGAAAGCTGGGTGTGGCAGAAGAAGCACGAAAGTAGAATAAATGCTGTAGAAATGCGGTCTTTAAGGAGTATGCTAGGGTTGAATCTGAATGACAGGGTGAGAAATTGCATGATAAGAGATAAATGTGGTATGCAAGATGATGTTGTGACCAGGATTAAGAAAGGAATGCTTCGGTGGTTTGGTCATGTAGAAAGAATGAATGAGGAAAGAGTGACAAAGCAAATTTATATGGCAGATGTGAACGGCCGAGTCGGGAAGGGACGCCTTAGAAAAAAGTTTATCGACCAAATTGGCGATATTTTGAAAAGAGGCCACGTTAGAAGTACCCTTAACCGACGAGCATGTATGCGTAGATATATGGATGTAAAGGAGGCGAAAGAGGTATGTCAGGATCGTGCCAAATGGAAGTCCGTAGTCTCTGCCTACCCCTCTGGGTGACAGACGTGAGTGTTTATGTATGTATTATGTAATAGGGTGACAAACAAGCACACAGTCCACCTGATGGTAAGTAGTTGCTGCGGCCCATAGACATCTACATCTATCCTCGATTACGAATCAAAATGCAGATGTGTTGTCACCCGTGAGGACTAAGATGGAATACCTCGTTTTCAGTAAAAAGGGTCTATATTAGGTTATAAATAATCATCAATAAATATAAGGGTTATATATTAGAAGACAAAGAATAAGGGTGAAAAACGTGCACATTTTCTAACTACATATTCTATAATCCATTAAGGACAAAGTGCAGATGCGTTTCCACACCCAAGGACTAAGATGGATATATTTCCAATAAAAAGGATCTTCGATTGTATACAGTACTTCTCCGGTCAAGCCGACCCATTCGTACTAGCTATAATATATACGACTACTGATACTTGGTGGTAGCTCTTCCAACTAGTGGTATAAGTCCATTTGGATTGGTACCACCCTCTTACCTATTTCAGCAGCCCTGTCTAAAGAGTATAGACAGTCACCAAAGAATACTATAATTCACAATAGAATTTTGTAAGAGGATACGTGTCGCCGGGAGCACACATACAAGCAATTACGTCGTTTTATCACGACAACAAACATTCGATTCGCTGTATTGACAGACTGAACGAATTTACATATTTTAGACATTTGATTAATGTTTTTGACACATCAATATTTCTTTATTTTTGTTTCTAATATTTACAAAATTTAAATAGTTTGTCTCTTTTATTTAAATTTCATTTCCCGCTATTCTTTTGATATCTAGTTATTTCACAATTTGCCATTTTTTAAATAATTTGCCTGAGAGGTACCGACGCTTGACACGAAAATTGAAAACGATTGATTGTGTTGACATTTATAGGTGTGAATTGACATGTTAGTAGCTACACGGGCTCCGTCCACTCCCTCGTTCTATTATGTACGTATTTGGCTGCAGGTGTCCAGGGACTGCAGTAGCTACTTACCACGTGAACTGATAGTTCGTTTGACCTACTGATTCATTTACTGATCATTATTCTTTATCAGGCTTGACACAAGTCCACTGCTGAATATAGACCCCTAAGGAATTTCACAAAGCATGGACCCGAGATATCTGAATCCATTTATTTGCCGCATATCTTACTAGGTTATCACACCGTCTAATAGGAGGCACCATACACTTCGTTTGTCAGTACGAAACTGCCAATCATTGAAAGATGATGGGGAAAAAATCTTTCTTCCGCATCGTCTTTCAGTTTCACCTATTTTGCCAGCCGTTCCATTGCCACTATTTCCTATTGCTTCACTGATTGAAATTCAATTATTGAGGATAGTAAAAGATTTCCTCCCACCTAAATAGATATCGGTGCTAGTTGATAATATATTAATTTCGATATATAAATAAGTTAATTAATAAAATTTATCTTCTTGCGATTAGTGCATTTTATTTATTTTAAATTATTAAATTTTTTAAAGTTTAGAGTTTTTTGTTTTTGCGGGTTTTTTTTTTTGTTTTTTTTTTTTTTTTTTGGGGTTTCTTTTTAAAGAAGAAAATTAAAATTTTCTTTACTACCGCAAAATCTGGTATTTTTGCCACTTATGGAAGGTTTTAAAATCTAGAATCAATTTTAATCAACAAGAAAGATACTTTCAGACTGGGCGTCAATGTTGAATGTGACTTTATTTTATTCATTGATTTAGTTATTTATTAGTGATTTTAAAAAATACTAATATTATATAGAAAAAATACTCAAAAATAGAAATAATACTCACTTTGTGGCAATTTTGTCATCAGGATTTTTATGAAAATAATACCAGATAACTTATTGGTTTACCACACATTATACACCACTCAGAGTTACGATTTGCTCCTTTAATAGTGTTGCCCGTAGCAAAGTTCATGTTAGTGGCAAAGTTGCTCAACCATTTTTCAATTTTTGGTACAAATCTGAAAATATATGTCAAGGTTGTCAAAAATCCTTCCTTACGTACTTTACTTAATGTTTTTACTCAAATCTTGCCACAATAATTTCTTTAGTAATAATCTAAAATATATCAAACAAAATTTTGTCCAATAAAAAGCTTATCTGTTCAATCATTTCAAACAAGTATTCGTGTTTTTATTATTTATACTCTTTATTACGGTCAGGTAAAGAAACATTTGCAACTAACCCTAATGCTGCTTTTACACAATAGCAAAACATTCATAATTATTAAAAATGACACTGTACTTTGGGTCATCATCATCATCATTACAGCCCTTCACAAGTCCACTGCTGAACATAGGCCTCCCCCAAGTAATGCCACAAAGCACGGTCCTGAGCCACCTGCATCCATCGACTTCCTGTATATCTTACCAGGTCGTCACTCCATCTAGTGGGGGGTCGCCCTACTCGACGCCTACCGGTACGAGGCTGCCACTCGAGAACCTTTCTTCCCCATCGGTTTCGGTTCTCGGTATGGCGGCCCATTGCCCTTAGCTTACTAATCCGATGGGCTATGTCGGTCACTCTGGTTTATGCGGATATCCTCATTTCTGAGTTATCACGCAGAGAAACTCGAGCATAGCCCTCTCGCGTGAGCGATTGGTTGCCAGAGTGAAGGACCGTCTCAGTCCGTAGGCAACACGCACTGGTTGTACACTTTAGTTTTCAGAGATTGAGGTATACCTGACGAGAAGATGTGCCGTAATTTCCCGAACGCTGCCCAGCCGAGTTGAATCCGTCGATTGACCTCTCGGTCGAAGTTGGACTTACCTAGTCGGACTATTTGTCCCAGGTAAGCGTACTCGTCAACAACAAAATAGTGCTCCCAACAAATACCGGCATAGGTGTGACATGGACATTAAACATAATCTTTGTTTTGTCCATGATCATCTTAAGACCTATCCGTAGTGTCTCCCACTATTGAGGTCATTGATCATAGTGCTTAAGTCCTCCAGCGATTCTGCCATAAGGACTATATCGTCGGCAAATCGAAGGTGAGTGATGTACTCGCCATTGATGTTAATACCGTATCCGTTCCAGTCCAGTAGCTTGAAAACGTCTTCCAATGCAGCGGTGAAGAGTTTCGGAGATATAACGTCACCCTGTCTTACACCTCTCTGCAGTTGGATAAGTTTCGAGCTCTGGTTCTGTACTCGGATAGCCATCGTAGCCCTACTGTATAAACGCTTCAGCACTTCGATATACCGATAGTCAACTTGGCACCGCTGAAGGGACTGTAGAACCGCCCAAATTTCGACGAAATCAAAGGCTTTCTCATAGTCACATACGCCAGGCAAAGTGGCAGATTGTACTCTTCGGTCTTCTGTACAATCTGCCGCAGGGTATGTATGTGATCTATGGTACTGAAGCCTTTTCGAAAACCGGCTTGTTCGGGAGGCTGAAAGTCCTCGAGTCTGCGTACGAGACGATTCGTAATGACTCTCGAAAACAGCACGTAGACGCGGCTCAGAAGGGAAATCGGTCTGTAGTTCTTCAAGAGAGCGTTGTCGCCTTTCTTAAAGAACAAGACCACCGCACTTCTGCTCCACGCCTCTGGAGTAGTACCACCATGGAGGACAGAATTGAAGAGCTTCTGAAGGACTTCAAGTACCGGTGTTCCACCCGCTTTCAGAAGCTCCGCTGTAATTCCATCCTCGCCTGGGGCCCTGCCGTTTTAAGGTGCTGGAGAGCCATTCTAATCTCGCTTAGACTGACGTCCGGGATATCATCGGAATAGTGTCGGATAAGACTTGCTCTTGGATCGTTACTCACACTTGCGTGTGGCTCCAACGATGATGTGTACAGCTGCCCATAGAACCTCTCAATCTCACTCAAATCTCAGGCGTCCCGGAAAACGATGCTGCCACACTCAGTCTTCAGCTTTGACAGTTGGCTCTTACTGGCAGACAGATCTCTGGCAAAGACTTTGGAGCCCTGGTTCCGCTCGATCGCTTCTTTAATACGAGCAGTATTAAAGTTGCGTAAGTCTCGCCGCATGCATTTGGAGATCTGTCTGTTCAGTTGCCTGTATGCTGTCAAATCTGTTGACGATTGCAGCCTCATCTCCCATCTAACAGCCATGAGATTAAGAGTGTGATCGGAGAGTTTTTGTGTTCTTCTGCGGCGGGTCTTGCAGAACTTAGCTCCGACCGCGTGGACAGTTTCCACGAGCTTGTCATTCATATCGTCCACTGCATTGCAATCTTGTAGGCACTGAAAGCGGTTACGTAACTCGAGCTGAAAGTTTTCGGGATTCTGGATTAGAGCACGAGGGGGACGGAGCGTTGACTTCATTAGACGAGACCTCTCCAACTTAACGTTTAGGTTCAGTGTGCCTCTAACCATTCGGTGATCGCTGCCAGTTTTCACCCTTGCGATCACTGAGACATCATTGAACAGTTGGCGTCTGGTCGTCATAATGAAGTCAATCTCGTTTTTTGTCGAACCGTCGGGGCTCGGCCAGGTCCACTTCCTGTGAAGCCGCTTCTGGAAGAAAGAGTTCATCATATGGAGTCCCTCTTTCTCCATAAAGTCGGCCAGCTACTGGCCCCTTCGGTTCCGTTGCCCTACTCCAAATTTCCCTAACTTCAGCCCACCGTTTTCTCTTGTGCCTAGTTTTGCGTTGAAGTCTCCCATCAACACCGTGTAGTGGGTTTTGGAGGAACGCATGGCTTTAGAAATATTCTCATACATTTCCTCCATCTCCTCATCGGGATGTGCCGAGGTAGGTGCGTAAACCTGTATGACCTTCAGCGAATACCGTTTGGTGATTCTGAGTATCAGGTACGCGACCCTCATCGACACACTCTCAAACTTTACAACGTTGTTAACGAGATACTTGTGGACGATAAATCCGACACCTCCTTGGGACAGATGGTCGCCCTCCCGGTGATAGAACAAGTTGCCGGATTCGAGAATCACCGTGTCCTCCCCCCTCTCTTCGGACCTCGGATAATCCTATAATATTCCAGCTCAACTTGTCTATCTCTTCTTACAGCTCCAGGATCTTCTCGTCAGTCCTAAGGGTGCGTGCGTTAAATGTTGCCAGGTCGAGTCATCGTAGGTGGCAACCGAACCTCCACCGGAGATTCTTAGCACCCCCTGCCCCGCCATTACCATGGTCGCCACCGTAGCCAGGAATAGCGGGCCGCCGGGGACTGGGGGCCGTCTATTTGTGTAATTGTTCATGGGGGGTATATTGCCATAGTTGCCACGCTTGGCGAGCGAGTTGGCAACCGCAGTTTTTTTTGTCGTACAGTTACTGTTATCAGGAAGATGCTGCTGCCCATCTCCTGCCTGTTTCCCTCTGTCGCTTTTTACGACACCCACGGGAAGATATGGGGTAGTGGATATTCTTAACCGCCACTACACGGCAAACTGTACTTTGGGTGCTAATTAATATTCACACACTAAGTTGAAATTATGAAAAATACTGCGTAGTAATTATATTATTAATAGCCAACAATCTAGTAAAAATCGATTTCTCTTTTCTTTTCATTCACTTTTGATGAAGATGAATCACTTAACAATTCATTTTGTAAAATCGGTCTAATAGGCTGCTATGGTGAAACATCTATAAAAACATACTTAAATATAATGCCAAGTACAGAACCCTTTCTTTGAATCGTCGAAGTCGGTTAAAATTATTGGTTAAAGTCACAACCCCTGGTTAACCGTCACATCGTGACATCACTATTGTAGTACTTTTGCTAAGTCAGTGTCCACAGTTTTATAGATAAATGTTAAGAATCCCATATTAAAAACGAATTATTACATTTCCTTAACATTAATATTACATTACTACAAAAATATATATGCCTACATTCAATACTTCAAACATAATCAACAAAAGTTTTGGAGCACATAACAAAGAGTTTACATTGCTGGCACATTTCCTCGTTAAAATAAAATGTAAAAGTTAACTCATATGTAGTCCCATTGAAAACAATGCTGTTAATTAGTTATTCAATTTTCATCAAAAACAGCATAAGTCGAAAAACGTTTCATTGTCCGTGTTAATCGTTATTTTGTACCTGTACATCCCTGATGGCACAGTTCAATTCCGGTAACTTTACCAATCGAGGTTCCATTGGTAAAGTTACCGAGATTGACTGAATGCATAATTTTTGGTTTTTACTTTTATTGCAATAAGTTGATAGTTAACAGAATCCATTAAATTTTACTACAATCATTTGTCTGTCTCTTTCATTCTTATGCTCATACATTCTTCAAAAAATAAAGTTAACAATTGAACACAAGAGGAATATAAGGTTTTTATCAAAAGTGTTTTTTTAACGCAAAGGCAGAAATACCTTGTTTCTGCTATTTCAAGAGGAAAAATGGGTTTCATTTCCTTCACATTTTTACACTTGTTAATTTTAGATTTCGTATATTATTAACGTATTGTCTTAAAAGTGATTACAGAGATACTATTTTTTAAGAATTTTTTGTTGAATTATATATTAGATTGAGATATGTTTTATATGTACGCCCATAACTATTGTCCACAATTAGTCAAACAACTGATAGAAACTGTGGACACAAAAGAGTCTCTATCAGAGGGTAGTCACATGTATTAGTCAGGTCGTGTCAGGTTATATTTCCATAAAATTATGTTTTTCCAGGAGAGTGTTTGATGTGTGGAAATAACTATCAGTTTGATTTTTTTTGGTATTGAATATTAGACCGGCGTCATGGCTTCATCTTCACAGAGAATCTACATCAGACTGCAGAAGTTCGTAGGTTTTTTGTGGATGTTATTCGTTGATAAAAAGCATGTGTCATCTGAAAAGTGATAGCATGTGCAATAATAAAGGTAGTTATTCATATCAATAACACAAGACAAAAAGTGTAAGGGACCCAAAACCGATCCTTGAGCGGTGCCTACCGTCGCTTTTAAGGGTTCACTTAATGAATTTTCAATTTTGACTGAATATTTTGACTTTCATCTCTTAGAATAGTGTTTCAGTTCCCGCTAGCACCAATGAAATTATTATTAGCTACAATTACAAATGCTTAGCGTTGAAGGAAATCCATTAGGGAATCTGCGCGCCATATCTATCCCACCCTGCCCTATGCGAAGCCGCCAGGCGTATGAAAGCATGTTTGTATTCATCAATTAGTATAAACATATATCAATTGGTATACACATCTACTAGTATACATATGATAGGTAAATATGAAAATTATTATACCTATAAAATTACTTAGGAGTATATGCAAACGACCGGGTTTCGGAAAAAATTACCGTTAAGATTAAAAATACCGAATTTAATTTAATTATATTTATGAAAATTTTGAAGCCTCATATTTGAGCTCTTAATTGAACCAAGTCAATGCTAAAATACTGCTTACTGTTGTAATAGTATCAGTAATATTCACGTGTAAGTTTTCAGCTAATTTGGTATGAAATACAAACAACGTTGACAATACACGCGAGTGACGCCGCTGGAAAAGCTAGTATCGAATAAATGTAATAAATTATGTGTACACAATAGTATGATACGGTTTGACATACGTAATCGGAATGATAGATGAGCAGTACTGTCAGGCAGTGTGCAAAACAACTGCATTTCAAATTATTAAGAATTCCATGTTTGATGTTATTTGTGCAACAATGGACGTATGTAATTGCTTCGATATTCTTTTATCAACTCCTATATTACGTTCTATTACATATAAATAAAAACAAGTAATTTAACATTATTATATATAGTAATAAAGAGCCGTGGTAGCTCAAATGGTTAACGCTCGCTGAAAATAAAATAGAACGCGAGTAACTCGGGTTCGATCCCCGACGGCACCAATGAAATTGTTAATTGCAATTTTAAGTGCTGACCACATGCTCGGCGGTGAAGGAAAACATTGTGAGGAAACCTGCATGTCTGAGGAATAAGAAAAAATATTTCGAAGAAATGTGAAGTTCGCCAACACGCATTTGGGGCAGCGCGGCGGACACTTCCTTGCCCTAAAACCCTCACAGAAATAAGGGGCGGCCGGTTCCCAGCAGTGGGACTCATATAGGCTGTAACTTTACTTTTTACTTTATATATAAAAATATATTTAAAGACTCTAAAGGCCACAGAACATTAAAAAATCCGTGCAGCCAGTGTGTGTTGTCAGTAATAACATGTGGAACTGAGACGTAGTCCTTCAGTGCTAGACTGAAATAGAAATTGGAAGGCCATATAACTCGAAGAACCATATATAGAAAAGAAAACCGAGGGGGCAAAAAGGTTTTCTAGTGGCAGTTACGTGCTAGAAAAGCGGAGAGTAGGGCGGCCGCCCAATAGATGGAGTGACGACTTCGCAAGAGATACAAAAAGGCGATAGATGCAGGTGGCTCAGGACCGTGTTTTGTATCATTCTTTGGGCAAGATCTACGCTCAGCAGTGAAATCATAAGCGGCTGTAAGAGTATTATATATAATGATTTGTAAGTTATGTTGTAGCATGTATTTTTTAAACAAATTACGGGAACAACTTGGTTGAGAAGTAGCGATAAATTAGAGCAGTTGTGTGACATTTGGCAAGGAAAAGAGAATGTCGTGAGAACCTCTATACAGTAGAATAAATGAAACGAGACAATGGGGTGCAATACAATTGCGCTAAAAAGACGCGCGGTCCGTGTGTTCCAGTTACAGACAAGAGAAATGGTAGCGCGTCGCAGGTGCATAGCGTAACAATGCGCGCTGCACGAGTTGCCAACAATGCTCCAGTGCCTGGTGCCAGCATTGCGCTTGATTGTGTTCCATGGTTAACAAGAATGCTTTCTAATTTAACTGATCGTATGCTTAATTTCCCATACGTTTGTTTTTTTGAATTTTGAATTATTTTCAACTATGTATTATACGAAATTGCATTCATTCATTTTTGTGCTTCTGAAAAATGTGCTTTTACAATATGATTTGTGGTGAAAAATCTGTAGTACTAAGGTACTGAGATGGAGATAGAAGTAACAATTAGTTAGCCGTAATCACCGGAAAATCATCAATCGTTAAAATATACGCCGTAAAAAACTTGATGAATAAATTTCATTTGAAAGTAAGAAATAAATAAATGCGTTTATTGCAGTTTATGCATGCAGCACAATATGTAAAAAAGTAATTTTGTGCAAAAAGATAAATAAAACGAAATATTTAACAACATTATAAAGGAGATGGCCAAAAATTGTATGAATCTGTGATGACTGTACAGAGATGAAATCTATGTCATTTGAAAGTACAGATCTTCTATACAAAGAATTAGAAAAATATATGTAGCTACGCAGTAGTGGACAAAAGTTATGAAGATTTAAAAAGGTTGATTTTAGCAGTCGGTTTTTACCTATCACTATCACACAATGTAGATATTAATAAAGTTCCAATTCATGAGTGTTATGTAGGTTAATGTATATGCATGATGATTAGGATGTATACTAACCGGTTTAGCTAAAAAAAACAAGGACAGCAGTTTTCTTCAATTTCTTATTATATCTCTTCATTATTATTTGTAACTAACATAACTATTATTGATCGAAGTATATTAGACAGTACAGACAAAATAATTAAACTTACGTATTACACCGTTTATAATTAGTGGAGCACTCGCGTGGAGCTACGGCATTTGTTAAATAAAAGTGAAATACGATAAAACACAAATACGAAGGAAAAGCGTACATATATCATATACCAAAAATGGCGCGTAAGTCGGTAGACGTGAATCAGATCAAGTCTGTTGTTGTTGTTGTTTTATTATTCGCTCGAGAGAGCAGGCAAAGGAACTAAGCCATACAGCCTTGTCTTTTTTTTAATTTGAATATATAGAATTTTGAAGTGTAAAGGCCGGAACCAAGTCTTATTTTTCTTCTTTCCATCTCTTCAAAATCCATAAAGGCCGAAGCCAAGTCTTATTTTCTTTAATTCTTCATATTTTCAAAAACCACAAAGGCTAAAGCCAAGTCTTGTTTATATTATAATCTTTATAAGTTTCAATTCATATAGTTTTATTTTTCAAGGTACCCGCGCTTTTTTTTCTTTTCTTCACAATATGCTGATGCGTCACATTGCAAAGCCCTTGGGAGATTTTGACGACAGTTCAACCCAGCGGACAGTTGATGACGACAGCCACTCAAGTTCATAAGGCGCCTAAGCGATCAAAATAATTTGAGGTTTATATCGACATCAAAGCACTTGTTTCGTCGTTTTCTCTAATATTTTACACGCGGAGGAAATTAATTCACAAAATCACATCACTTTTACGAATTAAAATCCGATTCAAACCATTATTCAAGCGACAAAACAGGAGCGACAGTCCGTCTTCGGCCAAGTTCCCGCCAAAACTCCCAAGTCAAGTCTAACATTGACATTTTAACTGTTTTGATGCTTGACGGACGGCTTCAGCGTTGCTAAGTACTAAAGTAAAATAACCCTACCCTATAATGTAACGCTACATGTTTAAGCTGTTGCTGTGTTAAACAAATAAATAGAATCCTATACTTTAGTGTATTTTGATTATTTTGATGTATTAGTTCGTTAATTGAAGGCTTATTTTTATATATAATATATCATAAATAAAGAATTTTTATGAATTTAGCCATTTTTTTTCACTAGCCTGATATTTTAAAGTATTATATGGCCATATTAAAGGCACTATAGAGTGACTTTAAAGAGAAGAAATCACTTTAAATACTTTTAAACTTGATTATTTTTCAACAGCTGCTATAAAATGTTAATAGTTATTCAAAATTCTTTCTTTATTTTATTTAAATTAATAACAACAGTCTTATATTTGTACAGCATGGGGCACATTTTGACCATCTCATTTAAGAATATACACTTAAAAAAACCTGTGAAAGGGATCGATCTCAGTGATTGCACTGGTTTTCAGTTCGGCCCCTACCCCGAGTCATAGTAAAACAGAATTGCAGGGTTGTCACTGTCTTTTGATTTAACAGCTATGTCTCATTTAGTTTTATAAATAGTTATAATATTTACAAATATAATACATACGGATACGTACAAATGCATCCTATTTGTTAATCCTTTCTTTAGTTTCCTCTCAAAGAATCTATGTTTGTCAAAAAAATTCCAGCAACTTACATTACGACAAATTACATTACAACAAATGCCAAATAACTAAAATATGAGTAAATTAACACTGAGCATATGGTGTTAGCTCAGGTTTAATGTTTAAAATAAATTTGATCTGATTAATTTAATACGATAATTATTGTATTTATGAGGTGTGTATCTATGTATGGATATAGTAATATAACCTATTAACAAAAAGCTAATTTATTTACAAAAAAAAATATTCCTCCAAAATCTAATACACGGCGTAAATGGGAAACTTCAAGGCAAAAATAAGCACAAGAGTTAACGGTGAGCTGAAAGAAAGTAAATTCGGATTAGAGCAACGGAACCCAAGAAGAAACTTTATCGAAGCAGCGGTACTTGAAGTTCTTCAGAAGCTCTTTACTTCCATTCTTCATCGTGGGATTAGTCCAGAGGCGTAGAGTAGAAGTGCGGTGGTCTTATTCTTTAATAAAGTTGACAACACTCTCTTGAAGAACTACAGACCAATTTCCTTTCTGAGCTGCGTCTACGTGCTGGTTTCGAGAATCATTACTAATCGTCTCGCCACCGACTTGAAAACTTCTAGCATCCCAGAACAAACCTCTTACATACCCTTCGGCAAATTGTACAGAAGACTGAAAAGTAGCCTCTTTGTCTTGTGTATGTAGACTATGAAAAAGCCTTTGATTACGTCACAATTTGGCCCTATGACGAAGTTCAAGGTCGCTGCAGCTTGAAGGACTGACATCCAATGGGGAAAAAATGCAACCTTATACCGGTAGGCAAAGTGTACGGTGGCTCCCCACTCGCCCCGAGCGGGCTCCCGCCATACCGTGGCGGGGAAGTTTGGTGGTTTTTAGCCATGGCTTGGTCATGCGCGGTGAACTAAGATAAATCCACATGGCAGGCGAGCCGACAGACAGGCATGAGACGGCCACTCCGAGCGGCTTAGCGAGCCCACTTCAGATGTGTGTTGGTGGGTTGTGACGAGAGGGCTGTCCTATCCCGTACCAGAGCAGCCCACGTCGAGTCGCGGAGGAAGAGAAGTGTTGCTATGGCAATGCGTCACTTGCCTTATCCTCTGTGATTCTAACGGGAGCGCTCAGTTTATGCGGTGATGGTGGTGGGACTACGGGGGAAGAGGAGTGTCGGTATTGTGAGGCACCGCTCTTTCTATCCTCCGCAGCCAACACTTGGTTAGTGGCGGAACCGTAGACCAGAGTTGAGTCAGAAAGGCTAGTGCTTCTGAGTGATCATTGTTTTTGGCCCCATGGTCTTCGCGCATCGTAAACGAGGACGTCCGTTGCGTTGGTGAAGTTGGAAGCCGTGGAGGAAGGTGCACCATGTGTTCCCGTACACTTTACCTGGGACGGAGATGGGAGAGGAGTAGTCCTCTCCCGAAGAGGGTCGTCATGAAGCTGCCGGTGCTGGTGGAGCCACGGATGTGTGCGAAAGCGTTCCCGTAGCCCTGCCAATATACGACGATGCAGGAACATAATGCGGTTTTAGTTGGTGTGAGTCCGACATAGCCAGTCCTTGCATTCATTGTATGCATATTCATTTCTCCATTTTAAGAAAAGGGCGACCTCTATTAGATGTAGTGACGACCTAGTAAGATATGCAGGAAGTCGATATCGGTGAATCAAAACCGTGCTGTGTGGCATTCCTTCAAAAGTCCACTGTTAAACATAGTCCTCCCCCTGTGTTCAGCAGTTGACTTTTGAAGGGCTGTAATGATGACTAAGTCTTAACCAACATTTTCTTGTTTAATAAGTATCTTTTATTAAGTACTGCTGAACACAGGCCTCACCCACAGCTTGCCTCATAGGGCGGATTTTATTTACCATGTTTGGCTACCACAGTTTTTTTTGTCGTTATTAGGAATACACAGCGTCCCATCTTCTGATTTGTTTAAATCTGGCGCCTTTTACGACATCCAAGGAATTATATAGTGGATATTCCTACATCACCACAACACGGTTTTTTATCAAGTAGCATTAATTTTCCAAGTCGTTAATTGTCGCAAGGTACGTAATGGAAGCGTAAAGGAGGTTGTTCTAACACTTCGCATTGTATTTAAAACTTTCTCTGAATGGAGTAGAGCGGCTAAAAGAATATCATACTAATTTTTGATCAACTGATCTGAGATTGTGTGAATTTTTTGTATTATATACGACCCCCAAGAGACTTGCTTTTGCTATAGAGACTACTGCGGGATTCAGCCGCAAAGTAGTTTTCCAAAAGAACTGTATCCGCGACTAATGGTAAGAAATCTAGTTCCTTTCCCGGAAGCTAAGTATGCCGATTCAGCAACATCGTTGCTATTTCGTTGCTATTGTCCTTTAGAAAGGCACCTCAAAGAGGAACACACCACGAGGATATACGATATAATTTTTTTTCTTTTTAAAAACGTATTCTCCCCCGGCCAAATAAATACTTGATTCGCGCCCGATTCAAACGCGCGTCACTAAGCGCTGCAACTTATGGCTAAAGCCACTGCGCCATGAATCAGTTTTTGATGAGAGCATTTAATCTCTCAGGCCACGAATCTTAACGCACTCTCTTCATGGGGGATGCATACTTTGCTAACTCTAAATAATTCTTAAGAACATTTTTTTCAGGCCAGATGTTCTAATACTGACCACAATTTATAGTCCAATGGGTACAACACAGCTCTTAATAAGGCCGAAATATTCTTCTAGGATCAGATTTGAGTTGTTTCACGTGGAAGCGCGTGCTTTGAAACTCTAAGCTACCTTGGCAGAAATCTTTACTTCTTTTTCTAAAATGAAGGCTCGTAACACTCCATCCCTCTAAAAAATAATTGACGCTGGACGACGATTTTACCAACAAGTTGCAATGCTTTTTAGAGCGGTGAACATTTAATAACACGCCATAGGGTCCTAGGGGGATCTCCACCTAACGTGGTAACATTTTTGTTTTCTAAAAAGGTTTCGTCGGGTTCTGCATTTTACAGTATCATAGGCTACTTAAAATAACCGCGTACGCGGTCGTCTCGATCATTTTCGATGTTATCCTGAGGAACTGTTGGTAGACAGATTGACGATACAGCTAATGCCAGGCTTTTCAAGCATCCTAAAAATGACTGACGGTTCCATTCCCACTTTGTGTAAATCAATCATTGCAACTCGCTTTTCTTTCCCAATATACACCGTGAACTAGTATATTTCATTACGAGTGCGGAAAGCCTGTCATTGCAAAGAGTTCGGATAAGTTGGAAACAGTCCGACTCTTTTCAACTTGACAAGTTGCAATGACGGTTCCGCACGTGTACTGAACAACTATTTTTAATACAGTTGCGAAAAAATGAAGCAATTTAATAAGATAATAAAAATAATAAACTCAACTAACTTAGTTTGGGGTATTCATTTATATCCACGTTGTTCCTTATTTTAAGCATACTTTTTATCATCGAAAACCTCGACCATAACGTAGAAGGTTTTAATTTTGCTGAGAGTTCGGAGAAGTATGCCAACATAACATTTTCTGAAAAACTAGTTGCTTTTATCTCTTCTCTCCGACCAATTAATTCGTCGTATGCAGATATGTAGCAACTTTTTGACTTTTCCTGTAAAATGTTCTCATGATATTGAAACAAATTAGTAGCTTCTAGTTAGAAATATTTGCATGAATCATAAAAACTTCTATGATTTTCTTTTAGTAAAAACTTCGTGGTTGGTTTTTTCTTTTCAATAGACATTATTTTGACAGTTGGAAAGAGAACGTACGAGTTAGGAAAAGGTAAAGAAAAAGCTCGAGTATGTTATAGCCCACATCCCGAACGCTATACTTCCCTGCAATACGCCACTTTTTGAGCAACTGTATTAAAAAGAATATAAGCAGAGACTATTTTTGTTTTCTTCACCCATTCTGGGTAGGCAAAGGCCCATACAGCCAAGTCTTCAATAGAATTTTTGTATTGTTGAAATGAATTTAAGATTGATGAAATGAAATGAAGCCTAACCTAACTCATTGAATCAAATCATTATATCTGATATTGAGACAAATTAGTAACTTTTTTTAGAAATATTTGCGTGGATCATAAAAACTTCTATTTTTTATTAATTTTTTTAGTAAAAAATTATAATTTGGATTTTTTAGTAAAAAATTCGTGGTTGTTTTTTTCTTTTTATTTATTTATTTAATCGGAAATCCTTCGGTTAACAAAAACCAGAGTAGGTAGAAAACAATTAAGCAATAGGAAACCATTTATGGGTTTTCGCAAATAGTGGGACTATATAAATAATTGCATGCGGTGAGTTACCGACAGCTAATAGGACACTGTCGCACAAACCGTAAGCTTAGCTAGGTAACATCGTGCATTAAATAACTGAACATTACAGATTAACAAAAGCAAAAAAAATATTTAAAAGAGATCATCAGATAGAGTTGAAAAAGGCTTACTCAGAACTCGTCTCCCCGAAATAGGTCTAAGTTAAACAATTGGGATACAGTATTAAAATTCTTGCTCGCACGGTACATATAACTATTCTGCCTATAATTAGTATTTGCTGCGGGTAGTGATAGTTGGACCTTTCGTCTAACATTTTTCGGAGTTTTGATATTTAACTTCTCAAGTAGATCTGGACAGTCGATCTCGCTTGAAGCTATCTTAAGTAGAAAGTAGTAGAATATCTGCTATTTGCATTCGCATCTCGAGTGGTAAGAAATGGAACTTTCTACACTTATCATAATAGAGGCTAGAGTTGTAATGCGTATTTACTCGGCAGCAAAGGTGTTTTATATTGAGGGTTCCATATCTGTGATGCATATTCCAAAATACTTCTTACGTTACAACAATACAGAATTTTCAAGGTTTTAATTTGTCTAAAGTTTTTAGAGCAACACATCACTAACCCTAAGGCTCTGGAAGACAGTCCAATGATATTTTCGATATGTTTATCAAACACAAGTTTCAAGTCATGTATAACTCTCAAATCGCGTATGGAACACTCTCTGGACAATGATTGGCATCGAATCTGGTAATCGTATAGTAATTTATTGAATTTACGGCTAAATGTGACGACTGATCATTTTATAAGGTTGAGATCGAGATGGTTATAGGTACAATAATCAAGTGAGTTTCGTTTTGTAATGCTTCTGCGTCTTTTAATGAAGAAATATTTGAAAAAATTTCATGTCATCTGCGAAACATAATAGACGAGAGTTACACCGACAGTTGTTAATATCATTGACAAAGATAGCAAAGAGTAAAGGTGCTAGTAGCGAGCCCTAGGGAACACCACTAGGGATCTTAACCCAGCTAGAAATGTAATTATTTACCACTATAGCTTGTGTTCTGTTCTCAATATACGAGGAAAACCAGCGAAGTAAATCTCCACCTATACCAACACATTCAAGGTTGTAGAGGAGGTGACTATGGTTAATCCAGTTGAAGGCCTTACTGTAATCAGTATAGGTGACATCAATTTGATGGCCTTTGGATTTTAATAGACAATATTTTGACAATTGGGAAAGAGAACGCACGAGTTCGGAAAAGGTAAAGAAAAAGCTCGAGTATGTAATAGCTCACATCCCGAACGCTATACGTCCCTGCAATATGCCACTTTTTGAGCAACTGTATTAAAAATTAATATCAAGTGGTGGTTTAATGGTTAAAAACTTTTTTTTTATAATAAACGCATTCCAAATTTGAAAGCAGATTTTTTTTAATTGTAATATTACTTCTGGCAATATATAGTAATATACTTACATCATAAACACTGTGACATTATAATCTAACAGTTAAACAGAATGTTAATCCCCTAAAAATACCTACAATCAAACATTACAAATGCGTTGTTACTGTAGACTAAGATCAAATATCTCACAAAGCTGTAGGTTTTCTAATATTTGATGGAAGGAAAAGTATATAAAAGCCATTTCATCTAGAAGTTCACGAAAATAATACTTTTGCACATATGAACATAATATACAGTTTTCGCTTTTCTATCCTGTTTGGTCGTCCCTTTAGAGCTTGAAGAATAATCGCTAAACGATCCACTGATTTGCATTATATAATTTTTATATCTTATACTTACCTAATGGACAAGAACGATTTGTGATTTTTTTAATGTTGCACTTTAATATTAAACTTTAACGTATCTATTTGAACACTTTAAATTATAAATCAAACGTTAAAATTCTAAATATAAGAAATGTAAATCTATTATAGTAATAAAATGAAAACTGTAATTTAAAATTAAAAGGACAGTTGTCGAGTTAGCAACTGGCAGCGCAATTCTAAACTATTCTCTTTCAATTTTAAATTACACGCTTCTTCAAGACGAACTTAATCTTAAAGCTGATTACATTTATTTTCCAGGAAGGTCTGATTGCTTACTTATCATTTCCTAACTATTTTTAGGCTATGCTTGGAGTTTCTCTGTGTTTCACACATTGTTCAACACATTTCATAATGACGATATCTTCAGTATAACCAGAGAAACCATCATAGCGGAATGGATTAATAATCAGATGATGATGATGAGTATTGTCATGTGAAGGAGACGGACTGGACTTTAAATTAATGTATTGTGTGATTTTTCCCAGTTTCTGGTTTGTTGTTTAATGAATCAGCAATATAGCCTTCTGCAACTTTGTCAGGCTTCCAACCTCCCGCTTCTCCCTCCCGCTTTCTGGACGTCAAATTGGCTCCTCAATCTGCCAATTATGTAGCAGAGGTCCTCTTGAAGCTGTGCCCAGTATAATACTCAGCATCCGGCAGACCAAGAAACGAGACGAAATCTTTTGGCATATTACCAAATTTGTTTATCCCGATTGCTTAATCGGTACACATCCCTTTTTGATAATTTTGAAAAAAAAAACGGTCGGTTTTTGCTTTTTTGGGACCGCCGATTCATATATGTTGCACTGTTCTAAAAAAATCTCCTTCAACAAAAAAGCTTTTCGGTATTTTATTTTTTGTATTCGGAATCTTGATTAGTAGCATTTTTCCATGGGCTACAATATCTTTTAAAGTAACATTGGCTAACTCCTCTCTGCGGCAAGCTCTAACAACGCCAAAAATCAGCGCAACCTACAAAAAAAGGGATTTGATTAATATTTTTTAAATAATATATTGACTGTATTTTGTATTTCGTAAACTGAATAATAAAAAAATATAAGTATTTATTAATAAATTACCTTTGTGGCTAAATAACAATCATCGGGAGCTTCGTTCAAAAACCTTTCCACTTCATTCGATGTTAACATTTTCGACTTCTTAGTTATAAAACCGTCTGATTGTCGTTTTAAGAAAGCATTTAGTATTGGGTATTCATTTATGTCCACGTTGTTCCTTATTTTCAGCATACTTTTTATCATCGAAAACCTCGACCATAACGTAGAAGGTTAAAACCTTCTACGTTATTTTGCTGAGAGTTCGGAGAAGTATGCCAACATAACATTTTTTTGAAAAACTATTTGCTTTTTTCTCTTCTCTCCAAGCAATAAATTCGACATATGTAGATTTGTATCGGCTTTTTTTACTTTTACGGTAAAATGTGCTCCGTAGCATTTTGTGCAATTATACTGAGTTCCGGTGGTGTTAATTCAAATAAAATATCGTCGAAATTACTCATTTTGTGCAACAAATAACTAAACTCGCAAAGAACATTTTTGGAAAATGGCG
Organism: Parnassius apollo; assembly: GCA_907164705.1. Taxonomy (NCBI): domain Eukaryota; kingdom Metazoa; phylum Arthropoda; class Insecta; order Lepidoptera; family Papilionidae; genus Parnassius; species Parnassius apollo. The sequence continues at coordinate 5,363,729 of CAJQZP010001441.1, read as the reverse complement.
CCAACCGTAAAGGAATATAAGCAGAGATTTTTTGTTTTCTTCACCCATTCTGGGTAGGCAAAGGGAACTTTGTCCATACAGCCAAGTCTTCAGAGGATTTTTTTATTGATATGAAATGAAAATGAAATTTAATGAGATGAAACCTAACCTAACTCATTGAATCGAATTATTAAATCTGATATTGAAACGAATTAGTAGCTTCTTTTTAGAAATATTTGCGTGAATCATAAAAACTTCTACAATTTTTTTAGTAAAAACTTCGTGGTTGGTTTTTTCCTTTTAATAGTCATTAAATTAACAGTTGGGAAAGAGAACGCACGAGTTCGGAAAAGGTAAAGAAAAAGCTCGAGTATTTAATAGCCCACATCCCGAACGCTATACGTCCCTGCAATATGCCACTTTTTTAGCAACTGCATTAAAAATTTATATCAAGTGGTGGTTTACCGGTTAAAAGTTTTTTTTTTTTTAATAATAAACGCATTCCAAATTTGAAAGCAGAAAAAACTTTTTAATTGTAACAATACTTATGGCATTATATAGTAATGTACTTACATCATAAACACTGTGACATTATTATCTAACAGTTAACCAGAACGTTAATCGTCTAAAGATGCCTACAACCAAACATTACAGATGCGTTGTCACTGTAGACTAAGATAAAATATCTCACAAAGCTGTAGGTTTTCTAATATTTGGTGGAAGGAAAAGTATTTAAAAGCCTAAGTATTTAATTATTTAAAATAAAAATATTTAAAGTATTTAAAATAAAAATAATACTTTTGCACATATGAACATAATATACAGTTTTCGCTTTTCTATCCTGTTTAGTCGTCAAATCCCTTTAGAGCTTGAAGAATAATCGCTAAACGATTCACTGATTTGCATTATATAATTTTTGTATCTTATATTTACCCAATGGACAAGAACGGTTTGTGTTTTTTTAATTTTGCACTTTAATATTAAACTTTAACGTAACTATTTGAACACTTTGAATTATAAATCAAACGTTAAAATTCCAAATACAAGAAATGTCAATCTATTATAGTAACAAAATGAAAACTGTAATTTAAACTTAAAAGGACTTTAAAATCTTTTCTTAATTCGACAACTGGCAGCGCAATTCTAAACTATTCTCTTTCAATTTTAAATTGCACGCTTCGTCAAGACGAACTTAATCTAAAAGCTGATTACAACTGTTTTCTAGGAAGGTCGGATTGCTTAATTATTATTTCCTAAATATTTTTAGGCTATGCTCGGAGTTTCTCTGCGTTATTGCTAACATAATTCGTAATGACGATATCTTCAGTATAACCAGAGAAACCATCAAAGCGCAATGGATTAATAATCAAATGATGATAGTTAATATTTTAATCATGCGCGGACGCTATTTAAGTCAATTTTCAGCCTTCTAACAATTCAATTACAATTTTTTTCACACATTAGTCTGGATTTATGAGATTTTATTGACGTTTTTGTAGTCACTTCTTACGGCGCTCACACAATTACACAACAACAGACTTAGTATTTCACTTGAAGTAGATTTCAGAGAATGTATTGGAATTGATTGTACGCCTGTGAGATAAATTAAAGGGTAACAATCAAGGCTTCTTGTTTTATAAATTTTTTTCATATTTCACCAGGTTATCACTCCATCTTGCGTGAAGTTGCCTTGACTCCATTTACTACTAGGAAGCTGCAACTCAAGCATCTTATTACCCCAACCCATCAAAAGTATCTTCTAAATATATGGCCAATCTGTTTACTGTCACGTCGTGTTTCGATTATGTTAGTTAGCCTAAGTTTGTTTTTATAACGAGTTTTAATCAGTTAGATAAATAATCCTCGTGTATATACATTGTTCGACGAGTTACCTTGAGCTTCTTCATAATGTTAGCAGTATATAACAACCCTGCACTCTATTGTGAAGAGTCAAAATGTGTCAAAAAAGGCACATATGGCAATTCACAATGCTGTGTCGGTCCCTACTTTAACGTATGGTAGTGAAAGTTGGGTGTGGCAGAAGAAGCACGAGAGTAGAATCAACGCAGTCGAAATGCGGTCCTTAAAGAGTATGTTAGGGCTGAATCTGAACGACAGGGTAAGAAATTGTGTAATAAGAGAAGAGTGTGGTTTGCAAGATGATGTTGTGACCAGGATTAAGAAAGGAATGCTTCGGTGGTTTGGTCATGTGGAAAGAATGAATGAGGAAAGAGTGACAAAGAAAATTTATGTTGCAAAAGTGAATGGCAGAGTCGGAAAGGGACGTCCTAGGCGAAAATTTATCGACCAAATTGGCGATTTATTGAAAACGGGCCAAATTAGGAGTACCCTTAACCGACGAGCATGTATGCGTAGGTGTATGGATGTGAAGGAGGCGAGATAGGTGTGTCAGGATCGTGCCAAATGGAAGTCTGTAGTCTCTGCCTACCCCTCTGGGTGACAGGCGTGAGTGTTTATGTTATGTTATGTTATGTCGTTCCATAAGTTCAGTCATTCAGTTACACAGTCGTTCAGTGGCTCTAAAAAATAGTTGAGGGCTTTCATTTTAAGATTTTGAAGTATATCTATAAAGAAAACTTTTATTCAGAAAATCTGGTTTAATTTTTTTTACACAATCCACAGAACACTAACTTAAATAGCAATATAATGCTCTTGTGTCTCGTATAATCAGTGACGAGAATTGGAAGCCCATTAACCGGTAATGAGGCATTTCATCTTAGTCCTCAGGGTTGTCAAAGTACTCATTTTGATTCTTAATCGGGGATAAAGATTTAAGCATCTATGCACAAGATCTCAATAGTGCTTTCCAACGGAAAGTTCTTAAAATGAACATGGATAAAACATAGGTCATGTGTAACGTCCATGTCACTTTTATGCCGATAGTTGTTGGGAGCACTACACTCGAAGTTGTGGACGTGTATGTTTACTTTGGACAAATAGTGCAACTATGTAAGTCCAACTACAACCGGAAATCACTCTACTCATCAGGTATACCTCAAAACAGGAAAATGAGATTGTGCAACTAGTGCGTGCTACCATTCATGACATATGGATCTGAGGCGTGGTTATTTGCTGGCCGTTTTAGAAAGTTCAAGGTCACTAAAATATAACTAATGATAATTGCTAGGATAAATTAAAAATCATAATTTCAGCTTATGTTTGATTCAGTACTTACATTAACTTTATAAATTTGTCCTACGTTGCATACAATGTATGTATATAAAGAGCTATGCTCGGGGTTTCTCACCGTTAAACGCTTTAAAATTAAGGATATCTGCAGTAGAAATAGAGTAACCAAAACAGCCCAATGGATTAGTAAGCTAAAGTGGAAATAGAACGGCCATACAGCTCGAAGAACCTTCAACCAGGAAGACAGGTTCTCGGGTGGCAGCCTCATACCGATAGGCGAATTGTAGAGCGACCCCCCACCGGATAGAGTGACGACGTGGTAAGACATGCAGGAAGTTGATGGATGCAGGTGGCTTAGGACCGTGCTTTATGGCATTCCTTTGAGGAGGCTATGTTCAGCAGTGGACGAAATAAGGTGATGATGTCGTTTACACCGCTAATAAACGGGTAGTGGTGACTGAAAGATAATATTAAAGCGGTAAAGTACCGTCGATATATTAAATTAAGGTAAAATTGGATGCCTGTCAAATCCTTTTGGTAATGTAATATTTTATATACACTTCAGAGATCTTACACGATAATAAAAAATATTGCCTCTAGTATATTCGAAAAGAATTTTTTTCCAGTCGTTGAGAATGTAAGATCGAATCGATCAGAAGCTTTGACGGAATGATTCAATTTGTAAGTCTTTATTGGTATGCATAAGTTGTAATCGTGGAGTCACAAGTCTGGGGATATTATAGCAATAAATATAAAAAGTACAAAGTCATAGCTTCTAATTTTTAATACTTACGAAAAAGGGAATATGATAATAATTTTGACATACTGATATTCAAAAACAAAAAGACCCGACATCAAGAGACGTACAGAAGTCAATGTATGCGAATGGCTTAGAACGCTGCTTTGTGTTAATCTGTGGAAGGTTAACATTTAGGGTACTTATGACTAGTGTGCTTAAAGGGCTGATGACAAAAAGAAAACATTATCAAATTAAATATGCCCTATTTAATAAGGAACCACTATTTAAAATTTTTTTGACTAGAGCAATCACGTACCTGAAACTCGTACTTGAAAACATTATAATGTTTACGGCGTAATTGTGCAGTAGATCAAGGAGTACAAATTGCCACTTTGCCTTGCGTATGTGGAATATGAGAAATTCTTTGTTCCATCGAATTTTTGACGGTGGTACAGTCCCTTCAGTGGTAACCAGTGGACTGTCGGTATATTATAGTGCTGAAGTGTTTATACGATGGGCCGAGTACAGAATCAGAGTATGAAACGCATCCAACTTTAGAGAGTTATAAGACAGTGTTACGTATAACCCCCGAAATTTTTCACCGCTGCATTGGAAGACGTATTGCAAGCTACTGGTGCATGTGGACTGAAAAGAATACGGTATTAGCAGCAATGGCAAGTACATCAACAACCTTCGATTTGTCGGCGATATAATCCTTATGGCAACATTTCTGGAGGACTTAAGATAGTGCTTAATGACCTCAATAGTGCCTCCCAACGGATAGATATTAAGATGAACATGGACAAAACAAAGGTCGTACATAACGTCCTTGTTACACCTATGCCGGTAGTTGTTGGGAGCACTGAGCTCGAAGTTATTAAAGATTATGTTTACCTGGTACAAAAAGTCTGACTAGATAAGTATAACTTCTAGCTCAATGTCGCTCAGCGTACAATGGAGAGGGTCATTTATCACATATGATAAATTTAGAAATAAAAAAGGTTCTTGAGTGGCAGCCTCGTACTGGTAGGCGAAGTGTAGGGCAACCCCCCACTAGATGGTGTGACAACCTGGTAAGACATGCAGAAAGTTGATGGATGCAGGTGGCTCAGGACTGTGCTTTGTGGGACACGTTGGGGGGAGCCTATGTTCAGCAGTGGACTTGTGAAGCGATGTCAAACGTTAAAGTTGTATATAATTTTCATAATTCTAAAAATATTTGCTGAAACTAAAACGCCTCAATGGTTGAGAACAGAGAGTGTAAATTTAAAGAACCCGATTCGAATCAGCGATTCGATTAAATCGCAAAAAAGGTTTTAACAAGGGTTACAAGTCTGTCTCTGTAGATAAATATCTCTTATATACTTTTCTTTTGTACTTACCTACAAAAATAGCAATATATAGAGTTTGTGTATATAGAAAATATACTCAAACTCTAAATATTGCTATTTACAGTCAGTAAAAATATTACAGTCTATAAAGAAAACCATCTTAGTTTTAATTTTTTTTGTCATATAATGAATCCGAAGCTTTCTTAGATTGTAAATGAAATTGCCATCTAACTATATCGAGCTACTTATATTTGAATACAATGCAAGGATTATTTAAAATTTGTATTTGTTCTGTCCTGTACCTGAGTGCATGTTTTTTTTCTTTCGTGCTACAACATATTTAAACTATAGTTGCTTATATTGCAATCTCTAACTCTTCTTTTTACCATGACAGCCTCGTTGATCTGGTGGTCGTAAACGTGTTTGCTGATCAGTTATTGGGTTATTCTGACAAAAAAAATTCAGTAGAAGACCGGATGCCGAACTTTGAAAGAACGTAAAGTACGTTGGTCCTGCGACTGGTTTCTCTTCGATCGTGTCAGATTACTGACAAAACGGACTGTGAGAGTGAAGGAAGTAGAGTATGCACCTGTGCTTGCGTATATACTCTAGCACTATAATCTTGTCCTACACAGATGGCCAGCCTCTGACGAGACTGGCAGCCGTGACTAATTTTTTTGGACGACTTTATTAATCTTGAATCACACAATGAAACCAATGTAAGTACAAGTTAACTCAGAGAATATAATCGACTTCGGCAGACTGTAGAGCCATGCTGCATCTGTATTATGGTAGTAGCAAGAATGAGTCGGCTTGACCGGGCTAAGGCCGCACAGAATATTAGCGTCAGATATCAGTACAATTCTGCTGTGTTTCGTATGATGTGTATGGAGAACCAAAGACCCGTTTTAATCTTTGACTAGAGAAAAAAAAAGGACATGAAATACCTACGAAAAAAAACGTGTATACCTAAACTGAGTCTGGCACAAAGATGGCGGCTTGACGTAGTGCTGCGCACTATACTTAATATCGATAATGTGGCGCTTATTTAGAAAAAGATTCTTTCATGTGATTCGTCTCAAACACCCATGTGTCTTAGATGTTGTTTTTAAATCAATATGACGGATTTTTGGCGCCAAATTGTAAGTTCTTAATTTTTTTTACTCAACCTACCGACATGGGTATCAAAATATAGAAAATTAAAAGGAGATTACTGAAATATATTATAAGTTATACATATGTTGTCAGTTCATTATTTTTAGGCAGTCGTTGTTTTTTTTTTTGTTATTATAATGTGACTATCTATTATTAATACATATACACATATACATAATAATACATAAACACTTACGCCTGTCACCCAGAGGGGTAGTCAGAGACTTCAGACTTCCATTTGGCACGATCCTGACACACCTCTCTCGCCTCCTTCACATCTATATACCTACGCATACATGCTCGTCGGTTAAGGGTGCTCCTAATTTGGCTCATTTTCAATAAATCGCCAATTTGGTTGATAAATTTTCGCCTAGAACGTCCCTTTTCGACTCTGACATTCACTTCTGCAACATAAATTTTCTTTGTCATCCTTTCCACATGACCAAACCACCGAAGCATTCCTTTCTTAATCCTGGTCACATCATCATCTTGCAAACCACACTCTTCTCTTATCACACAATTTCTCACCCTGTCATTCAGATTCAGCCCTAACATACTCCTTAACGACTGCATTTCTATTGCGTTCATTCTACTCTCGTGCTTCTTCTGCCACACCCAACTTTCACTACCATACGTTAAAGTAGGGATCAACACAGCATTGTGAATTGCCATACGTGCCTTTTTCGACACATTTTGACTCTTCACAATAGAGTGTAGGGCCCCATTTATTCTATTGCCTGCATTCACTCGTCATTCTATATCCTTATCACATTTCCAATCCTTGCTAAATACGCTACCCAAATATACAAACTCATCTACTTGCTTGATCAACTCCCCTTCTATTCTTATTTCACATATAGTTTTACTTTCTTCTCTTTCAAAAACCATAACTGTCGTCTTACTTGTGTTCACTTTCGTACCCCTTTCTTTTAGTGATCTGTTCATTAATGTAACCATCATTTGCAACTCGGCCGCCGATGACGCAAGAATAACTTGATCATCGGCGTACAAAAGGCATTTGACGGTTAACTCACCCATTCTTAATCAGCGTTCTTCAGCTTTCAAATTTTGCAAACACCTGTCCATAAATAGGTTGAACAGCCACGGGGAAGTCATACAGCCCCGTCTGACACCTTTATGGATGCCAAACCAGTCCGAGTAGACCCCGTTGATCCTAACACAAGCACTAGAGTCTCTATAAAGAGACTCTAGTGCCTGTATCAAGCCAGCGCTCAACCCAAATGAGTTCAGTGTTTGCCATAGCACATCCCTATCCACTCTGTCATAGGCCTTTTCCAAATCCATGAACGCACAAAAAACCTTTTGGATTTTGGCCAAAAACTTCTCCGCGATCATGCGCATGGAAAAGACTTGATCTGTGCATCCCATTCCCTTTCTAAATCCCGCTTGTACATCCCAAATTTTTCCATTAGTTTCTTTTATGACCCTTTTAATCAGTACCTTAGCATAGAGTTTTCCCACAATGCTAAGAAGGCTGATACCACAATAGTTTTTACAGTCCTGCTGCGACTCTTTTTCTCTATAGTCCCAGACTATCACGGCTTTGCATCAGTCTACCGGTACCCGCTTAAGTTCCCAGCATAAATTAAACAAGGTGTGCAGCATGCCTGCCACCACTTCCTCTCCAGCCCTTAGCATTTCGAGTGAAACTCTATCATATCCGGCAGCCTTACCTGCTTTCATGCTTTTCATTGCTTTCATTATTTCATCTATACTTATCTCGCTACCTCTTTCCTCTTCTTTCGGATTTTCTTCATTTAATTCATACGTTGTCTCCTCACTCATAAACACGCTTTCAAAATATTCCTTCCATCTCTTTAAACTCAAAACTTTATCATTCAGAATAAATCCATTCTCTTCTCTTATAGCATTCAGCTGTTTAGAATGTCTACTATTTTGAATGTCTATTATGCTCTTATAGCATTCATTATAGGCTGTTTTGAATGTCTATTATTAATGTTACAATTATTTCCCGGGAATTACTAAACAATAAATACTAATTAAAGATTTTTTGTATGTTTGTTAGACAATAAATTAGGCTCAGTCATCATACTCAAACTAATCAAAATATAATAAATGCAAAAGTTTGAATGTTTGTTTGATCCTCAATCACGCCAAAAGTATCAGACCAGTTTGAATGTAAAAATTTGGCACACAGTTTATTACCTGAATTAACATATAGGATACTTTTTATCCGGATTTACAAGTTCCGAGTGATAGAATACGAAATTTCGTAATAATCGAATTCCACGACTAAAACTTATGAAAATACCACACTTACCTCACTAAAGTCGCAATGTCAACTGATATAGTTGTCATTGACTATGACAAAACACGGCGCCTGGCCGCAGCGAAAAAATTGTTGCCATATTCGGTAATGATAAAACTACTGTTGTCATTTTTTACATACGAATATACTCATAAGCTAAAAAGAGTCGCCGATATTTCGTTACACTCCTACAACTAACGATCTTTATGTCATGTCCTTTCTTACTTCTCAAAGGTTTTAATTTAATTTACCTCTGCCTATTTTTATGACATCGATTTGATGATATGGTATAGTGGATTCTCTTATTCTGCCAGTGCATGGCGATATTAAAACAAAAAATGTAATTAACACGTTCAGTGGAAGAATCATACGCTTAGCCACAGACCACCCAACCTACGGGTGGTCTGTGCGCCTAGCAGCGTATTCTTATACGCTGACAACTACATTCCAATGCTTACGTATTCTTAATACTGTTAATTCAAGCAAATAAAAAGATAAAAGTAGTAAACGAAATTTTAGCATTCCACACATTGGCTCAAATTCTCATAAAATCTCGTACACGCGAGTCATATGAAATGAAGATAGAGCGCGAAGAGTGGAAAGCGGTTCTCTGTAGAGTATGATATTCTTACTTCTACTGTGGAATCAAAAATATTGCAGTTTATAAAGTACATAATTAACTTAAATATTAATGTTATAAAGAAACCCTAAGTACCTTATATATCGTGCTCGAAAATCAGAACAAAATATTGACAATTTTCACGAACGGTTTATTGTATAAAGTCTCTTCAACCGTTTGTCGAGAATTTTATGCTATTAAGGTTTTCGAATGAGACTTTTGAGATAAATTTTAAAATGCCTAAACAAAGATATATACAAGCTTATTATCTCCTATTTCGGGGTTTAATCCCAATTCGATTAATAATTATTAGATTAATAATTTGTTAACAGTTGCTATCATTGTTTTCATTATAAAAATGTAAAGATACATGGAACAATTATTTATGTACATACAGAAGAATATATACATAAATAATTGTTCCAGCAATAGTTTTGAATATTATATCAATTCTAATAGCTAAAACAAATAGCACAGGCACTAATGAGAAAATCTACCTTAACAAAAGAAAGTTGCTTTTCCGTTGTCAAAAACGAGTTTAAAGTCCTGGGAAAGCTTACAAAGTTATATTCAATAGATTAAGCAAAAACAAGCTCTGTTTTATTCAATTGCTACGCTTTAGCAGCCGCTGTTTTCCGAACATTTTTCTGTAGCTTTATTTTGCTATTTGCAACTGACGTTTGTATGTAGTTTCATTGAATTTGAATTGTTTATTAAATCATGTTAAATCCAAGTATTGTATAATACACCGTAGAATAAGTAACGTATATAGAAATGTAAGAAAGAAAAGGAAAAATAAAAAATTTTAAAAGATTACCTACAGTTCTTTTAGGTATAATTTACGTCGAACTTCATAATATGATAACGAAACGTGATGTTAATTATAACCATTATATCGGACGTTACAAAGCACAATATCTTTGTTTAATTCGCTAATGCGTTTAGACATATCACTGTATTAATTCTTAAAGTTTTCATATGATTACTTCTTAATCAAGAAAAATCTAGGACATACTTTTTATTTTTATTGTTAATTCAAGCTTTATAAAAATTTAATTTCGTTAAGCTTCCAAATTGTCTGGATTATTTTTGAATTCATAAATATAATTAAAAAGTTGTAATAAGAAAACATACGCAAATTTAATGAGATAGAAGAGATAATTTAGGTAGCATAAAGATTTTAGCCTAATGGTAATGCACAGTTATTTTCTTTATTAAAATATTTCTTATATTTAAAACTTACTTTCTTAATCAAACGATGAATATGTTCAAGTAAAAAAGACACTTCCTAAAGTCCAAGTTTATTTTTTATACTTTTTATTTCCACAGTCTCATACTTCGAACGCGATATCCGAACACGAGAAAATTTCGTGAAAATTTTCGTCAAGTTATATTTATTCATTCATGGTTTTATTTAATTAAATTTTATTAATGTTTATTTCACGAGAAAAATTTAAGCGCGGGAAATCGCAAAATCGATCCATAAAATCAGCTTCCTTCGATACCACCATCCCTCCCCGTGTTCCACAATGTACTGACAACTGTCACACGGAGCTGGCCGGCGTTTTGCTCGCTTTTACTACTAACGCTTTACCTCTTTTCCTATCTTGCTGTAACGAAAATTTATATACACAGAGAACTGTATATACACACACAGAGAACAACTTAGCAAAGCCGTGGAGATTCTGTATGAACACTTTACTAATGTGTGCAACGATTTCGCATAAGTGCGTATAAGTGAGTCGCATCTTCACGATAACTTACTATTGCGTTATTGCACACAGTGAAAATTTGTTTCTTCTCATGAAACTGTTTAATGAAACAGAATAAAGTAGGGTTTCCTTTGTTACTAAATGCTACTTAAGTTTATTCAGGACGCCGCAGTGATCGAATTGCGCATGTCCGTTATCAATCCTGTATAAGGAACTACGTAAACTATTGCCATCCTTATTTTACAATAAGTTCAACTGAAAAATGTATTAAAAGTAACAAGTTATAGATTTTGGGTAATTTACTTATATTCTGTAGGTACCTAGATATTAAAATAATGATTCAAGTTACAAATAACATGGAATAAGTTATTCCTCTTCATCTCATCATAAGATGAATATATAAGATGATAGACTTTTAAAATTGAACTTAGTCTAAGCTAAAAATTACGCTATATATGATTATTATGAAAAAGAAGTTATACTAATTTCTTTCAATCGTAATTCATATTAATTACCATCTAACTTCCGAATAAAAACTCATTAGAATACAATATAAAGAAAATATTTCCACAACTGGAGATGATATTAAGCGGGAGATAAGAGTACGACTGAAGCACTCTTTCCCAGCGAACAGCGTTTATACAAAGCTATGAATAACAATTTACCAAAGAGCCGGGAGCGCAAACACTTGAGCGTGGAAGTTTGTTTCGAAGTGCCCAAACTCACGAACAATAGCCCACCGCCGAGTTACGAAGGCAGGGGATAATAGAGAACCCGCCTCTTATTTATTAAACTCAAATTGCCTTATAATAAAATTACAAAATAAACGAGAGATAAAGGGGTTACACATGCATAAAAGTATTTTCATACGTGTCAATGATAAAATTATTTGAAATAAAATTATATTCACCAATTCGTCAAGATTTTGAAACAAAATGTGCACGCCTATAACATTTCATAAGTATATTTCGTAGCTTCTTTTGAGAATTTATTTAGGTAAGAAATACAACAAGTGTTTGCTAGACCTAAATTGTCACATCCTTTATACTACAAGTAATCTTAAAACGTACAAAACTGTGTATAATTCACATCCAGCACTGAACAAGAATGTAGTGTTATGCACTGCATTCTTCTAAACTGAAAACCGACTTCAAAAATATACAGGTCATAAGTTCCATTTATTTTATTGTAGGAGGGCAAAGTAGCGCTGCGTATATATATATATATATATATATATATATATATATGTGCGAGTGTTTCAATTATCGGTACAGCTTCCATGCTGAAAGGGTTTTACTGTAAGGAAGAGTGTAACTATACATATTTCCTTTAATGTTTTGTCCATCATCGAGCACATAGCGAATCAAAACTCGAAATTGTGATGAACAATATCCTTAATACGTTCGCGTGAGCAACCTCATCTCTAAATGTTTGTGTAGTGGCGCACAACTTCGCATATATGCGTTCAAAACTATAAAAAAATTTTTTTAAATCACGTGGCGGTATACGCTATGAAAGTTTGGTGCTTGGCGCTACTTCGATACGCCATAGGAATTCGCCTATAAAATAGACGTCCAAAGACGTTCCACGGAAATAAATATCACAATCAGAGGACGTCTTATGCGTGCTTATACGTGTTAATACTGGTGGTGTTCAACTCGTTTAACTTAGGCTAACGCTTATCCCTTGACAAAGCACGTTCCGCAAAATATAATTTCAAAGTATTTTGGTGATATTTACCGAGTGTATATTTTTAGTGTTACTTTATATAACGTTTCTAAAATATCCTATTATATCGTAATTGAAACCAGTGTGTATTTTTATAAATAATTTATTTATATTTACTAGGATATTATATTACATAAAAAGCAAGCCGCCTTTTATCTAATATGAATTAGATACATTTTACATATATTAATATTATTTAAACTAAGATATTTTAACAGCATCATAGTATAAGACTAACGTATTGTTCGTATTCCATTTTACCCTTGCGTCATGAAAAATCTTGTTAAAGTTTTTTCAGTAAAGAAAGAGTTATGAAAACGCCAACTTTAGGGTTTTCACAAAAAAGCGTAGACAGTTTGCACAACTTTGGTCTTCAACACGATTTTATAAATGTTAAACTCCTCAGCGAGAACCTTTAGAGGCACAATTTCATTTTTATTTATTTTCCTTGAGATGAACTTAGTTCGTCGTTAGTTCTGATTAAAAAATTACTTAAAAAGTTTAAATGTGTATAACTATCACACGATAGTGAATTATGAGACTTAAACCTACAGTGACTGTTAATTCAAGATATTCGGAACGACCATTAACTCTGTGGGCTATAATAGCACTTGTGAAGTTATGCATAATAATTACTTGCTCTTTGGTCCCAATTTAAGACAATTGAATGGCTATGAACTTTAAGGTGAATACAACCTGACTATGATTGATATAAATATACTGTGTAAAGTGTATCCGTTGATTAAGTTTAAATGTGCCGTGGTAGCTCAGATGGTTAACGCTCGTTGTTAATATTACTACGCTAGTAGCCCGGGTTCGATTCCAATGAAACTTTTAATTGCAATTTTAAGTGCTGATTTACCACGTGCTCTGTAGTGAGGGAAAACGTCATGTCTGATGAATAACAAAAAAATAGATATGTGAAGTTCGCCAGCACGCATTGGGGCAGTGCGGCGGACACTTCCTTGCCCTAAAACCCTCTCAGAAATGAGAGGAGGCCTGTGCCCAGCAGTGGGACGTATATAAGCTGTGACTTTACTTTTTACTTTATATATAGAAAGATACTTAAAGACTCAAGCCCACAGAACATTAAAAAAATCCGTGCAGCCAGTGTGTGTTGTCAATAATAACATGTGGAACTGAGACGTAGTCCTTCAGTGCTAGACTTTTTTAATATTGATTTTATAAAGAACCCGATAGAAAATTACTAATGCAAAATTATAGTAAAATAAATATTTTGAGTGTAAGAGCAAATATAATATATTTTTCAAAAATAATAAATTTCTATAGTTTTTATCATCGTTGGAAGCGCAGGGCGTCTGTTAGTAGTAGGCTACCAAGACAAAATACATCGCTTTGTGTTTTATTACAATTTTTTATTCTGACTAGGATATATTTACAAAACAAATCTAAGGTACGCCAACCTCTGAATCACAGGACAGTCATATTTTTGTATATACATATAATCGCTGAATTTTATGCTCATTACTTACATAACTTACTTAAAACAAAAATATGGAATACCATAAACAATAAAGTATTTTAATACTATTTGTGTTGTGCTTTTAATCCAAGGAGCTTTATTAGCAGCACTGTGAGTGAGTTTGTGGTAGATATGCGCACAAACCACAATCTCTATGACTGTGCGTGTTCAGACGATTTCAGTGGAAGCTACAGTTAAACTCTACTTGCTGCTTTATATTAGTTAATATAGTTACAATATGATAACTTCTTCGGCTTATAATTATACTGTGAACTTAATATAATAACCTAAGCAGCATTCATTTAGTCAAATTACATACATTTAAAATAATATAACGTTCATGATTATTTTTTACATAGGGCAACGCTTATGCAACCCATTTCGTGGGGGCAAGGACGGGTCATGTCGGACTCGCACCGACTAAAACCCCATGGTATTCCACCTTCGTCACATATCGGCAGGTCTACGGGAATACTTTCTTATACATTCACGCCCCAACAACACTGGCCGCACTTTGGGTCAGTAGAGGACTACTCCTCCTCCCCATCTCTTTCCCAGGTAAGGCGTACCATAACACAACGCGTGCCCTCCTCCGCGGCGGTCTTCAACCTCAACTGCACAACAGACGCACCCGTGTCCGATACGCGAGGACCATGGTGCCAGGAAAAATGATCACTCAGAAGCACTATCCTCCTTGACCCCAGCGGCGGATCTAGTGTATGGCTCCGCTGCCAAATCTATGTATGTATCAATATCATGGAAATTTGCAATTAAGTGTTCACCTACTTTTAGACGTCTGAAGAATCAGGAATTCTGCAAAAGTATTAAGAAACGATAACACCACAATCATTTTCAAGATATGACCTAGTACTCTCACGAGGTATTATCACAGCTTATGATAAAGTCGCGTTGTTTAAGTTTTCTTAAAATCTATACCATATATTAATACACGGAAAGAAAACCCCTCTATAAGCATATCGTGCGGGAATATAATAGAATAGAATGGAATATTTTTTATTCAATACAGACTATTACATAATATTTATTGAAAGTCATTTTCTTTATTTATCACTGGTTCGGAAAATACCTATATCCTTAAAGGAACCAGCTAAATACCCAGCGGGACTTTTTTTAAACATATGTTATGTTACAATAATTTTGTTTGTACAATTTTTTAATAAATTTTAATAGAACCAACATGGTGGCGATTACCTCATTCCCAGGGGTTGTGTTCATTTATGTATTCTTTGATATTATAGTAACCCTTTTTGTACAATTTTTCTTTAATAAAATATTTAAACTTGTTTATTGACAAATTATGTACATTTTTTGGAATTTTGTTGTAAAAGCGTATGCATTGCCCCATATTTGAACTACTAATTATATGGAAACTATTAACTGGTATTAAAATTTATGTTTGTTCCCAGTGCTCGAAGAAGTTAATATGTTTATTTTTTTTAAAGGGAGCAGAAAGCTAAAATTTATAAATAATATTATCTGTAATTAAATCGTTGTTCTCATTCATACTGCCAATCAATTGTCAACAAATAATAGTCTACGGTCAAACAGTCGCATAGTTGTGTGTGTTTTACTTCATTTTTTCCCAATGTTCAAACTGTTTTACAGCACACAGTTCGTGAAAGACCAACAGGTCGTTCACACCCTCCTTTAGCTTTTAATGCTTAATTGATGTTACACAAAAATATGAAAAACATCACTGGCAACACGCGTAGTCAACTAATCTAGGCTTAACTCCCTAGGCGTAGTCCCAAAATCATGGAAGACGGCTTTCGTCCACCCGATCCCTAAAAAAGGCGACCGCTCAGACCCGTCCAACTACCGGCCTATCGCCATCACCTCCTTGTTCTCCAAAACAATGGAGTCCATTGTAAACTGCCAGCTCATGAGGTACCTTGAGGATCACCAGCTGATTAGTGACCGCCAATACGGTTTTCGCCGTGGTAGGTCAGCTGGTGATCTTCTGGTCTACCTAACTCACAGATGGGCGGAGGCAGTAGAGTCCAAGGGGGAGGCATTGGCCGTTAGTTTGGACATTGCGAAGGCCTTCGATCGGGTTTGGCACAAAGCGCTTCTTTCGAAGCTCCCTTCCTATGGGCTTCCCGAGAAATTGTGCGATTGGATCACCAGTTTTCTTGCAGATCGGAGCATCAAGGTCGTTGTAGACGGTGCAAGCTCCGATTGCAAGCCTATTAATGCTGGTGTTCCACAGGGCTGCGTGCTATCGCCAACGCTGTTTCTTCTGCATATCAATGATATGTTGCAGACCCGTAACATTCATTGCTATGCAGATGACAGCACTGGTGATGCTCTTTACACCGGCCGAGCCAATATTTCTCGGGAAAACGTCTCCGAGTGCCGGGACAAACTTGTGTCTGAAGTCGAGTCTCTGCTGGACAGAGTCTCGGATTGGGGGCGACTAAATCTAGTCCAGTTTAACCCCCAGAAGACACAAGTTTGCGCGTTAACCGCTAAAAAGTACCCCTTTGTCGTATCCCCTCAGTTTCAAGGCACTCCCCTTGTTGCCTCAGCCAGTATCGGAATCCTCGGCGTCGACATATCGAGTGACGTGCAGTTTCGTGGTCACTTGGAAGGGAAGGCCAAATTGGCCTCTAAAAAAGCTTGGCGTGCTCAGCAGAGCGGGACAGTATTTCATGCCGGCACACCGCCTGCAAC
Source organism: Parnassius apollo (assembly GCA_907164705.1). Lineage (NCBI taxonomy): Eukaryota > Metazoa > Arthropoda > Insecta > Lepidoptera > Papilionidae > Parnassius > Parnassius apollo. The sequence continues at coordinate 5,346,849 of CAJQZP010001441.1, read as the reverse complement.
TTTACAAGGCGCAGGTTCGGCCGCACATGGAATACTGTTCCCATCTCTGGGCTGGGGCTCCCCAGTACCAGCTCCTTCCACTTGACCACATCCAGCGCAGAGCGGCTCGAATCGTCGACGACCGAGTGCTTTCCGATCGGCTCGATTCTCTGGCACTGCGAAGAGATGTTGCATCCCTTTGCATTTTCTTTCGCATATACCATGGAGAGTGCTCTGAGGAATTGTTCGGATTAATCCCAGCCGCCAAATTTCGTGAAGGCACTACGCGGCAAACGTCCCGATACCATCCACACCATCTGGATGCTTGGCGGTCCACCACTGTACGTTTCAAAAGGAGTTTTCTTCCGCGTACAACCTCTCTGTGGAATAATTTACCACCAGCGATTTTTCCGGACCGATACGACCTGGGGACCTTCAAGAAAAGAGCTTACTCCTTTCTAAAGGGCCGGCAACGCGTCTGCAATTCCCCTGGTGTTGCAGTTGATCATGGGCGGCGGTAGTCACTTAACATCAGGTGAGCCACATGCTCGTTTGCCCCCTCTTCTATAAAAAAAAAAAAAAAAACACGCACTGGTTGTACAATCTAGTTTTCAGAGTTTGAGGTATACCTGACGAGAAGATGTATCGTAGTTTCCTGAACGCTGCCTAGCCGAGTTGAATTCGTCGATTGACCTATCGGTCGAAGTTGGACTTACCTAGTCGGACTATTTGTCCCAGGTAAACGTAGTCGTCAACAACTTGATCCCAACAACTACTGGCATAGGTGTGACATGGACATTAAAAATGATCTTTGTTTTGTCCTTGTTCATCTTAAGACCTATCCGTTGGGAGATACCATTGAGGTCATTGATCATAGTGCTTAGATCCTCCAGCGATTCTGCCATAAGGCCACTATAAACACACACACACACACACACACACACACACACACACACACACACACACACACACACACACACACACACACACACACACACACACACACACACACACACACACACACACACACAATATATATATATATATAGTATAGTGTGTATATATATATATATATATATATATTAAATAAAGTTTACATATATTAAATTATCCTCTGCTTGGGCTTACATTAACTCAAGTCAAAAAATTCGTTTTACGAGTACTGTATAAAAATTAAAAATTTAATCATATCGAAAACACAAAGTACATAGAGTGCAGTATAGTATTTACAACTTTATGCGTGTTATAATATATATTAAAATTAGTTATATGTAGAGATTGTATTTCATCTGTTGTCATCTGTAACAAAACAAAACAAGTGACGAGAAGATGTATCGTAGTTTCCTGAACGCTGCCCAGCCGAGTTGAATTCGTCGATTCACCTATCGGTCGAAGTTGGACTTACCTAGTCGGACTATTTGTCCCAGGTAAACGTAGTCGTCAACAACTTGCTCCCAACAACTACTGGCATAGGTGTGACATGGACATTAAAAATGATCTTTGTTTTGTCCTTGTTTATCTTAAGACCTATCCGTAGGGAGATACCATTGAGGTCATTGATCATAGTGCTTAGATCCTCCAGCGATTCTGCCATAAGGCCACTATAAACACACACACACACACACACACACACACACACACACACACACACACACACACACACACACACACACACACATATATATATATATATATATATATTTATATATATATATATATATATATATATATATATATATATATAATAATGTTTACATATATTAAATTATCCTCTGCTTGGGCTTACATTAACTCAAGTCAAAAAATTCGTAGTACTGTATAAAAATTAAAAATTTAATCATATCGAAAACACAAAGTACATAGAGTGCAGTATAGTATTTACAACTTTATGCGTGTTATAATATATATATTAAAATTAGTTATATGTAGAGATTGTATTTCATCTGTTGTCATCTGTAACAAAACACAATAGTATTTTTCTAGCTTTTATCAAATTGAAGGAAATAATATGGTAGAGCAACGCTGTAGCTGAATTATGGCTGAAAAACAAATGAGTTGGCTCGACCGGGGGAGGACTGTTACTATGTCCACCAGCGTTAAATAGCAGCACAATGCAGCAGTATTACTTATGGAGAGTGTTGAGAATCGGACAACCTTTTTATTAGTAACTAGGCATTCCACCTTGTTTCTCAGGAGTGACAACATATCTTTATTTTGATTCTTAATCAAGAATAGATGTAGATGTCTATGAGCCTAGGTGGGCGTCCTCATACTTCAGTGGGTCAAGTGATACGTGGGCTCGCCAAACCTACTCAAGCTGGCCATGTGGGCTCCTCTTAGTTCACCATAGGTGACCAAACCACAACTTCTAAGATACGCCACGACAAGGCGAGAACCAGTTCGGGTGTGTTCTAAGGCAACCTGGTATAACAAATTTCAGCACGGTCGACCAGCATTGAGAAATGTAGAAAGAAGTGGTCCCTTTCACGACTGTTACGGAAGGGAAAGTGCTAGCAGTGAAAAATTCAATTGAAGATAATAGGTTAATAAATAATGAAGAATTTGGCCCATATTACTGATTGGATCGGGAAGCATTCGCGAGATCTTACGAATAACTTTGCAAGAGAAGTAAAGTTTCGCATACACTGCAAAAAACCTCACTGGTGCTCAGAATCAGACCCGCGTGGAATGGTGGCGTGACATGATTACTAAAACAGGTGTTTGTAAAACAGGAACATCTTGGCTTGTTTATGATATAAGTTAAAGTGACAAATCTTAGATTGATCAAGATAATATAGAAACTGTTCCAAATTAAAACAACGCCTACCAAAGTGCGGCTTTCCTGAAGCGCAGAAATGATTTTCATCGTTAATTTTTAACATTGACTAAATAAATGGTAAATTAGAGATTTTAAAAATAATTAGCTTAGATCCATATTTTTTTTAAATATTAGTAGTAGTTTTTAGAACACAAAGCTCTGCGGGCTACTGCTTCACCCTGACAACGCGCTTGCTCAAAATTAAGGTACAGCGCACTAGCAAAACGTATTATAGAAAATATGTACTTTATAATATAAACTTTAACCATAGACCTTCTTCAGTTTCGCAAAATTTTCAGAGAGGTCAACATATGTATACATTTCATCTAATTTGAGCAGGGCGTTAATAATTTCTCCTGACCAATTTTGACGACGGTCATAACTTCAAAATACAGTCGATCAAAACATTATCTAAAACATGTCATACATATGAAAAACAAAATATTAAATATAAAAGACATGTTTAAAGTAAAGATATCATCATTGTCATCATCATTACAGCCCATCCCAAGTCCACTGCTGAACATAGGCCTCTCCCAAGTAATGCCACAAAGCACGGTCCTGAGCCAGCTGCATCCATCGACTTCCTGCATGTCTTACGACCAAGTAGCTCCATCTAGTGAAATAATAAACACATGTCCTATATTAAATTAAAAAAAAATCCAAGTACGCGTATATGATAAATTCATATTAGGTTCATATACAGATATATATATCTGCCTATATACTTAGCCACGGGATTTATGTATGAAAAGTTTTTTTTGAAATTACTAGGTTTTTTTAGTTGAATCTTAATTTTTCTGGCAAAATTTTGGTGGCAAGTACTCTGTTGATGTAAAGAGACCTTTTGTGTAAGTACTTGGAGCTAGTATTATGAGGAGTTATTTGCTCACAACTCATTAGCGTGGATACATGTTTGTGATAATATATGGGTGTGTAATAATATGTGATATTTGGAATTTACAAGAACTTTTACAACAACAAAAATAACAATATTGTTATTTTTAAGTTGATAAATACAAATACTTACCATCAGATGGAATATTACTTACTTTGTTTCTTCAGTTTTGTGAAAAAAAATGATTAATATTTTAAAAATAACTTTGTTTCCTAGAAGTAAGTTGTTTGTCCTGAAAGTAAAAAGCTAAAATAATCTTACATTTTAATTCTTGCGATCGAAAAAAACTACCAGAGACGTATTGTATTATTATCGAAAAAAAATAATTCGGGTGCTTTCTTTTAAAATATAAAATACAATTCTCAATCTGCATAAAAATGTAAACGACGCCAAATATTTAATTAAAGATTGACGTTTTACCCCTTTCAGCTACACTAAGAGCGCGGTGTAATAATCTCGCTTTTGTTTACTTCAGTACGTGGATATTCAGAAATTCAATTTAAATATGATGGCGTGGAGCACAAACATGAGATCAACAGAATTAAATGACGTGCGCCATTTGTCGGGGCTGTGTGCGCGTTACCAAGCTGCCATGGGAGCCGGCCAATTCCCAAATTAATTGGTTTCCAATAGTATTTTTAGTTAAAATAGCTTTAAAGCTTAAACCTTCGTTAAATAATCTTTTAGCATAAAATTGAGTGTTGCATTTTCAAATTAATTTAACATTTGTTTGATAATTTCAAACTGCTGTAGTATTTTTATTTATAAAGTAAGCTTTGTGGTGACTGTGAAAGAAAACTCATCCCGCCATTTCGGTCGGTGGGGGTCGTAAAGTCTACAAAAATGCCCAAAAATGTTATAGCTTCCAATAGGTGGACAAACATTAACCCATGCAGTCGCATGCGTCCGTCAAAACCCGAGCGGTCGCATGCGACCGCACCCACCCACAGCATTTTAACCCATTAAAACTTATATTTAGAGACTAATTTTCTGTAAAGAAGTTTGGCATTATAAAATCTATACAAAATTCTCTATCCTGTGGTCTAAATAAAGTGAGGTTTTACTTTATTACAAAATACTTTATTGTATTTTGATAACAAAAAACGGGTACATACCAATCGGATGTCGGCAGCGTGAAAATCACTATTATTTCTATATATTACTCGAAATTATTTACGTAAAAGGATAAATTATATGCACACGAAAACTTTCATACCAATTTTATAAAACACTAGAAAAATCCAAAAATCAACACAACAAAACATAATAACATCCACACGAAAATGGCGTACGTAATAAACGTAGATTATAAATAAATAACCATAAGATAACTAACTTTTTATTGCATTAAAGGATAGCGAATTTCATATCGATACTATAATGCCAAACTTCTACATAGAAAAGTAGTCTCTAACCATAAGTATTTATGTGTTTAAGTGCTGTGGGTGGGTGCGGCCGATTTGACTTGGTATTTGACGGAATATCGCCGAGACCGAATTCGGCCGCTTGGTATTTAACGGAATATCACCGCGACCGAATTTGGCCGCTTGGTAGCTAAGAGGTTAAATGTCTTGGGTTTGAGAAAGACGGCAGCGCCAAAGGTGTATACGTCTGAAATTGGTTTGTCAATCTGCTTGCCAAGCGTGGTGAGTAAAGCAAATCCTACTTACAGCGGGAGAGATCCAAGTCCAACAATGGATTTTTATCACTTTTATGAGCTAATTTAAAATACGAAAGAAAGTAATATTTCAATTAAATTGAGGTGGTGTCATATCAGTTTTAAAAATTTTGTCTCAATACAGACATGACAAAAGCGCAATCTGTGTTTCTTCACACATTTTAACTGTGTGACCCCGGAATTGGTGACAACGTTAAAAAGGAAGCGACTCGGGAGGAAGTTGCCACTACAAGGGAGATGTGACGGGAAATACGGTACCCGTTATAATTATCGCACTGTTAGTACAATACTGTTGTAACTCAAAAAGTGACTTTTTTCAGAATCGTCGAAAAATGTATTATTCACTTCCTATTATAAATTACAAAAAAATTAATGCTTTATTAGGTTTATTAATAAAATTAACGCAAATATCATTTAAATTTTTTTTTGTATTTGCCGGTAGTAAATATAATTACCAATTTTTGAGTTAAGACTGTATTGTCCGGAACAAAGTTTTCAGAAAGATGAATTATTTTTAGTTGTACAGTTATTGTCGAAACATTTTGAGTTACTACAATTTTAAGTTGACTTTTTTTCTGTGGTTTTGAGTAACATTTTGAGTTACAACAATTTTTAAATTTGGTTTTCCAACTTCAACATAATTATTTTCATACTAAGGTTAGGACATTGATAAATAAAACCAGGTAATCAAGAAAAACAGTCACATATTCAGTCTTTATTTATAAAAAAGATAATTAAAATGTTATTTAAACATTTGTACTTAGTTAAATAAAAAAAACTTCCGAAACAAGTACAAAATTTGTCTTAGTGTAAAAACAGGGGAAATTAAAATACTATAATTATACATACATATTCATACATATAAATAATTAATTACTATTGAAATTGCACAGTAATGGTACGTTATCATTAAACTGGACCTAGGCGAAAGAATTTATACTATAATAAGTATACTTAAACAAGTTTAAGGGAGTATTAGTTATAAATAATTAACAATACAAATCACGATATTAATAATAATACTTTTTTTAGTTAGTTAAAACTAATCAATCACAGCTCGAAAGTATGTTTCATAATAGGACCTGGGAATTATATTTTTGTCGAGCAGTTCTTTTATGTCTCTTTTTTATTTTAATTTAAAGGTATTTTACTCGTATATGCTTGTGTCAATCCAACAGAAAATAAATCCAACGTTTGGTTCCCAGCTCGTCGTGTATTACGCACGGAAACATTATTGTAGTTTTTATCTTCGTAAGAATTCTTATAGAAAAAAGTCATTGGGTGTTCCTTTACAACACGAAGCACCTTAATGTCGTGCCATTTTACTTGGTTTCTATCCGTGTTCACATTAAAATTTTTTTTTTTTTTTTTTGGTAAGGAAGGTGGGGGGGTGTGGTTTTTTTTTTTGGTGTTTTTGTTATTTTTTTTTTATTTTTTTTTTTTTTTTTTTTTATTATTTTTTTATTTTTTTTTTTTTTTTATTATTGTAGTATTTTTTTTTTTTATAAAATTAAAAAAAAGTAGATGTGTTGTAGAGGGATCGGGCCTCGGTTAAAAATTGGGGGGGGGTTGTTACCCCACTGCTCTTGAAGTAATTTAAGGTCATAAAATTTATCATTAGTCATTTCATTGACTTTATAAGGTTGTCCTGTCTTTTTAGCGGTCTGAATTAAAGTGACGTATTGTTGTGGAACATAGATTGGCTCAGATTTAAGGAAGCGCTTTACTTGTTTTTCAATTACGCTGTGCATATTGTCACCCTCATTTTGAGAGTGACCACGAATCAGAAATTTGTGGGTTATACTTTTAACATCCAATTTTTGTACCGCATAAGCGTAAGCTGCAAGGAGATACTTATTCTTTTGCTGGCCACAGCAGTTATCAGAGTAAAATATGAATTCTAGTTCTTTATTAGGATTAGCCTGTGTATATGTTTCTATATAATTTAGTATGCAACTCCCAATTTCTATCGCACCTCGATTTCCCTCAGTTTCGTCCCAGAAGAAACATTCAACGTTTTTAGCATGTAAGTCGCTCACAGTAAAGTTAAAACAATTAATCCTACTTTTGTAATAAAATAAAGAAATTTGACCCTTTGGTATCGGCATATATATCGACATATCGGCACAGCCTGTAAGTCATAGACAGCGACAATTGTGTTGTCTACCCTGGCTTTATCTATTTCTTTCTCTCTTCTTGACAATTCTTTTTCTTTCAAGTGATTTTCGTAAACTATAAAAATCCTTTGTTTTCCTTCTTCGTCAGCATTTTTATAACTTTCGCAGAGATCACACTGATCTTTCTTTGGCGTATGGAAGGAAATATTAAATTCTTTATTAAAAATGCGGTTAAAAGTAGATGCAGAAGCAGATGGTAGGTTTTCTTTTGTACGATTTTCTTTGTAGTCACGGTATAAGTCGGCTAAAGATTTATCACACTGAATGTACTCCCGTGATGTCTGGGCTCTACGATAATGTGATTCGATCCGTGGTATGGCATTAATAAATTGTTTGACACTATCATAGACTTCAGGTTCCACAGTGCATTGGTTACCATGTTTCCCTCGCATATCTTCCAGTACAAAACCAGTCTCTGTTTTTTTTTTGATAATGCTGTAGCAATTGGTCTGTCGTTTATTGCGAGTGTATTTTAAAAAAAATGTTTTGCAGACTCTGATATAATTATGGTTTAGCTGGAAATGAAATGCGGTATTTAATTTACGTAAATTTTGAGTGGATGAGTATCTGTATTTAGGTTTAATGTCCGTAGTATGTCTAATTATAAATTCTCTTTGTTTTTGTAAATCTCCCAAACTCCAATAATTCTTGAAAATGTTCTGTCTTGATGTCTCATTTAGTTTTGAACCACAATTTAACCTGCATTTTTCGCCACATGTCGGTCCCATCTTCCTTGCAGGTACCGGTTTGTTAGTCGCTGATTGGTATGCTTTACCAGTATTGCGAAGTGTTTTAGCTATTTTAGTTTTCCAATTTAATACATTACGTACCCTCTTTTTGCCTTTTCTGTTGTGCTGCACTTCTGAGGGAACATTTGACTCTGTAGCCGTTTGAATTGCTGATCTACTAGTTGATGCAACGGAACTTAAGGCATTCTCAGCTTCCTGATCTGAGCTACTTGATGAAGAGCTACTGGAAGAAGAGATACTTGACGAAGAACTACCTGACGATTTTGTCGCACCACTTCGAAGTAAACTCGGAGCTTTACTGGTTGAACCAGGAATAAAATGAGGGTCACAGTCGGAATCATCAAAATCACTCTCATCAGAGTGCAGGGGTGGAATGTAATATTTCGTTTGGTTGGATTGGGTCATTGATTCAACATTACTAGACGTACTGAGTGTATTGTTCACGTTAATTTCTTGAAGAACTGGATTAATTATTGTAGAAGGTGAAGTTATCGAGGACGCCGTTTGTTCTTTCGCAGCTTTGTTGTCATCATTCTGAGACCATTTATTGTTTGCACTCACCGGTTTCAATGATGAAAGTTCGTCGTTTTCCTTCCCCTGGTGATTTTTTGACCTTGTTTTTGTCGCCATATCCACAAGCAATCGCCCATACTTACATACTTATTCTACAAATAAAAACAATTATTTATTGACTAAGTCACCTTATACGACTATATTATATGTGAACAAGAATGTAATAACTCTAAATAATTAAAAAAAATAATTAATAAGAATATTCTTATTTTTACTTTAACATGTTTGAATGCGTAACTTTAAATGCTGTGATTAACAAATAAGTATTTGTTTAAATGTTAACAAATTATCACAAGAAACAAGGTAATTAAAATTCTTCAACAAAACTGTATTAAGTCTAAAATTATTTACTAAACCAACAAGAATGTCGTAAGTAAAAATATTATTTTAAATGTCATTTTTGTGAATCAATAATAGTGTAACAACTAGAAATACACCAAATTTATCTTTAGGTTTAAATCAACTATAATGTATTAACTGGATTATTGTTTACTTTTAATCCTTTCAGCAATAACGTTTCAATTCGAATTAATACGGTCTAATACACAATGCGGCACACCCTTCTTAGCCGAGTTTCGATCGTAACTAAATATGATACATTATTGGGTGGGGGTTTACAACAGTCGGTCAATCATAAACTATGACAAATGGAGCCATCTCTTATTTGTTTATTGCACTATTCTAACGACGGTATTATTGACGCGTAGGGAACTGAATTTTGCGTTTTATGTTTATGTTAATTAATATGATGTTATCACAAATTGAACATATTTTGAGTTACAACAGTATTGTACTATTAGTTCGTTATGTGGAATACCACAAAAATTTTCCATAATAAAAAAATACTACGTAAATGTGCTAATCTGCATAATAGTATAAAAATATCAATAACATTGAAACGTGGAAATAAAATGTAAAATTTTAGACTTCTGTAAATCGGTCCCTTAAATTATGATTATATGTCATGACAACTTTTTTTATAGAATTAGCATGACAAAAGCGTACACAGTCCACCTGATAGTAACTTGATGCCGTGGCTCAGAGACACCAATATTATTCCTTTATTAAGTCGCGGGTTCTCTATAACGACCATAAGAAACGCAGCATCATGTTTTTTACTTATCTAAGCCAACACTTAACTATCATCCCATCCGATGTTAAGCAGTGATGTAGTTTAAGATGGTGTAGCGCACTGACTTAACAAAAGCCTCTTGCCTTGATGACGGCCACATTGTAATCGGATGGAAAGACTGATGCTTGATGGAGAGGATCGTGATCACCATAACGGAGAGTAAACTTATTATGTATGATCTGTCTCCACCGAGTACTATCGCTGGCCGGACGGCCAACGGAGAGCGTCGTAGAAATTAAGCGAATCGACATCTTTGACTTGGTCAGACCTCCGGGTTGGATTTCTACCTCTCGGCCTTTTTGCCTCTACGTTTCCAACAACTAACAATTTCTTAATACTTTCGTCCCCGCAGCGAGGGATATGACCAAAATAGCTGAGGATGCGCTGAAGACATGTGGTGGAAAAACGCGTCTTGATCTTGAGTTGTGATAGGATTGACACGTTTGTGCGCTTCGCAGTCCACGGTATTCGCAGCATTTGCCTCCAGCACCGAATTTTGAACGCATCAATTCTCTTCCTTTCTCTGACACGTATAATTCATGAATGCTCAAATGCTCAAATAAGCATAAGCACCTTACTACAAATTTTTTTGACTACTTCAATCTATATTATATTTTTTATTCATATTATGTACCTAATGGGTATCAGTTTGTAGAAATTCGCACCCCTCTAGTAACCGCAAGCGCTGCTAAGCATTCGAAATGTGGAAATTCAATATAAGACCCCACAATCCGTTTTATTCATTGAGAATAGTGAAAATTGTTATTTAAACTATAATAGACGCAACAATATAAGGAGCGATTATAAACTGCAAGACTATACCCGGCTCATAAAAATTGGTACTAAATATTCCACTGCTGGCTTCTCTTTCTCATCATTTCACCTTCCTGCGAGCTCGTCGATAATTAACACTACATACAATATATACACTCAAAATGAAATTACATTTTTGAAAGTTTAGTTATCGTTTTATTTCCTTTAGGTTATTTGCTTCACAAAGAAAATATTTTACCTGACATTACAAAGTGTTAAGATAGACCACAACAGAGCTTCGCATTCCTAAGAAGAAAGAATTTTGTCAGTAGTTTTTTTTATTTGATAAGTTTCCCAATGTAAAACCCTACAATAGCCAAACCAAACAATGTGATTATTGTAAGTTTTTGCAAATATTACGTGTATAATAATGTATGAAACATTTAACAAAATGTAATAATATCTGTATAGAATTATAAAAATGGAATGTAAATTTATTGCAATAAATAAAATATTTAACTAGTCACCAATATTTTCAAAATTAATACTATTGTATGATAATGTTGTACTTTATGATAAAGCTCTGCCTCAGAAATCTGCTCGGATTTGAATTTGAAATGGTATGACGTCATACATGTTGCTTTACCACAAACTTGTTCATTACATCCTTACATATAAATGACAAGCCTGTTCTTCCGTTGGTTATTATAAAATAACTTAAATTTTGTGAACAATCTTAAACCTACTGATAATTTTTATCATGATTTTTCACTGTATATGCTATTTTTACTGACTTCAAAAAATGGATGTAAATGGGGCGACAGAGGTTGTCAGGATCGTGCTAAATGGATGTCCGTAATCTCTGTTTACTCCTCTGAGTGACAAGCGTGAGTGTTTATGTTTATGTAGTTTTTGTTCAAAAACATAATAATAATAATAATAATATGGCGTAGGGAATTGACGACCCCATTGCCCGCTGACGTAACAGTTAAGTGACAAAACTGCTACGTCAACGCAGTCAGTCAGCGCCTTGCGAGAGGTGTGAGCGCCGTGCCTCGGCAGAATTCAGGGTGCAAAGGCCCGTTTGTGCTTATGGCCGTCCACGATACGGTGCCGGGCCTGGGCGTCTCCCGTTAATGGACGCCCATATTATGGATGATGGAGAAAAAGATAGTGCGCAAAGGGCCGCTGCATGGAGGTCGCCAGGGCGCGTCTGGAGCTGGCGCTGAACGCGACAGCATGCGGGCCGCCAGCTGAGCGCGGGGTGTTGCAAGACCATCTAGCAACCCCCCGCATCCATCATCCCCACCAGAAGGCTTGGTGTCGGCTGGGTCTTCTCGGACTCAGCAAGCGGCACCCGCCGCTGGTGGAGCACGTCGCATGCGTTGGTCTAAATCAATGAATGAAAACGCACTGCGGGCGTATTTTAGGGCAAAAGGGGAAGAAACTGGATGTTTGGCGTATCGGGCTCGGATGCATCGCTTTTTTGCAGAGCTGGAGCCATCTCTATCCGTCACTGAGCAAAACCTGGCAGACCGAGTTAGGTACATCCTGCGCTCCAACATATTTGGTGACGCCGAACTCGAGCGACTACGACGTGAGGCTATTCCTTCATCGAATGGAAATGCTACGGCTGGGAATGCGGCGCCACTAGATGCGCAACAAACTGCATATGTGGATGCTGCCGTCAACATTCCATTTGTGGCTAATTCAGACGATGATGGAATAGTCTCCCACGAACTAGAGAAAATGAGGAGCATATTGGAAGCGTCGATGCTGGAAACGCGCAGCATGCCTCTCGAAAATCGACCGCGACTTCCCCGCATACCCCTTAGCAAGCGAAATCGGGCTGTCGTGCGGGCTCTTAACCCAATGCTGGTGACCTATTTGGAAGCCAGCCGGGACCTTTGCGAGAAGGATTCAATTCTTTTTGGCGCCGCACTGGCAGTATGCCGTATTATTGGCGCCAAACTTCCCGTGGCTGGACGTGCTACTCAAAAAAGTAGCGCCATCCCAGCCTGGAGAAAAAGAATTGAGGACCGTATCGCAAAGGCAAGGGCCCTTATCGGCAGACTGACAAGCTTCAGGTCGGGTAATAATAGACCGAGGATTATGCGCACCGTTAGGATGGCGTTTGCTGGGACAAATATCAGTTTGTTCCAGCCGGATATCACGCAAAAACTAACGGAGTGCATAGATGACCTGAAGCAAAAAATCGCTGCTTGGGGGAAGCGGATTCGACGATTTAGCGAGAGGTCAAGGCGGTTCAACCAGAATCGTCTCTTCCAGAGTGATCAGAAGAGGCTCTATAAATCATTGGAGCGACCAGAGGTATGTGGAGCGGGCCCAGGACCGGATCAGGCTGACACTGTCGCATTTTGGCGTGGCCTGTGGTCAGAGCCCGTAAACCACAGCGAGGGCCCTTGGATGAAAGTTGTGGCGAGCCAGAGTGCAAGTGTTACGCCTATGGACCCCGTCACCATAACGCCTGAAGACGTGGCTGAGGCAGTCCGTAGGGCCCCGAACTGGAAAAGTCCGGGGCTCGACGGGCTGCATCATTACTGGCTAAAGGGGTTCGTAGTGTGTCACGCTGTGCTCGCCCGACAGTTTCAAGAGGCTCTCGATCAGAAGTCGCTCCCGAGCCTCTTCACTACTGGGATCACTCATTTGGTTCCTAAAGATCAGGATACCACAGACCCGAGCAAATACCGCCCCATCACGTGTCTACCCACCATATATAAGACACTGACATCCATTTTGAGCGCGAGAATCACTCGTCACCTGGAGCTAAATCAGGTGATGTCACGCGCTCAAAATGGATGTCGGGGCGGTGGTCGTGGAACCAAGGAACCACTCCTCATTGACGTGGTCATTGGCAAAGTGGTGAAACGCAACCGTCGGAATTTCTCCGCCGCCTGGATAGACTACAGAAAGGCATTCGACTCGGTGCCCCATACATGGCTAAAGACAGTCCTCCAGCTGTACAAAATTGACTGTACAGTTGGAGACTTCCTCGAGCAGTGTATGGGGCAATGGAGTACGATCCTTTGCTATCTGGGCGAGCGGATGATGGCTGCGGAGAACCACATAAGGATAAGAAGGGGTATCTTCCAGGGCGATTGTCTGAGTCCAATCTGGTTTTGCCTCTCCCTGAACCCTCTCAGTACTTTACTGGAGGGCTCCGGGAGGGGATTTCAGCTTCGGAAAGGAGGTACAAAAGTGACCCACCTTTTCTATATGGATGACCTCAAGTTATTCGCCTCCAGTCGCTCCCATCTTATGGAATTGCTAAACATCACTTGTGAATTTAGCAATTCTATTGGAATGGAGCTGGGAACGGATAAGTGTGCGGTCCTCCATGTTGAAAGGGGAGGGTTGCTAACTCTGAGGGCATAGACTTATCTATGCCCGTCAACTTAAGGACCCTTTCCGAGGCTGAAACATACCGATACCTGGGTATGTCACAGAACATCGGTATCGATGAGGCTGGTATGAAACAGTCAGTTTGCGACGTGTTTTATGCACGCTTGACCAAAGTGCTTAACAGCCTTTTGTCCGGTGTGAATAAGACACACGCATATAACGGCTGGGTCATGCCTGTCCTCATGTATACCTTTGGCATACTCAGGTGGACTCAGACTGAACTTAACGCCCTGGATAGATAAGTCCGCACTACCATGACGTCCTACAGGATGCATCATCCGAGATCGTCGGTAATGAGGCTGTACTTGCCGCGAAAGCATGGTGGGCGTGGCTTCTTGAGCGCGCTCACCATGCATAATCGCGAAGTGTGCAGCCTCCGTAATTACTTCCTGGCGAGATCGGATGATCCATTCTATAAGGACGTCATTTCTAGTGATAAAGGACTTACCCCTCTATCCTTAGCCAACGAGCAATGGCAAGACCCGGCAGTGCAGACAATTTCCGACCGGAAGAACGTATGGAAGGAGAAGGAGCTCCACGGGAGGTTCTACAAGGCTCTACATGAGTCTTTCGTAGACACAGTAGCCTCCCTCCACTGGCTACGCTTTGGTGATCTCTTCGGGGAAACCGAGGGTTTTGTCTGTGCAATACAGGATCAGGTTATTAAGACCAACAACTATCGGAGATACATCCTAAAGGATGGCACCGTGGACATCTGTCGAGCTTGTCGCCATCCCGGTGAGTCACTTAGGCATGTCATCTCCGGTTGTTCGGCGCTTTCTAACTCTGAGTACTTGCACAGGCACAACCTAGTAGCCAGAATTCTTCACCAGGAGCTCGCTCTGAAATACGGTCTCGTGGATCGGAAATTGCCGTATTACAAGTACTTGCCGGAAGCCGTGCTCGAAAATGATCGCGCCAGGCTCTATTGGGACCGGGCCATCATCACAGACAGGACTATTCTTGCGAATAAGCCTGATATTGTGCTGATGGACCGGGCACAGTCAAGGATATTTTTGGTCGACATTACCATTCCGTATGACGAGAACCTCGTGAAAGCCGAAACAGACAAGCAAACAAAATATCTGGACCTGGCTCACGAGGTGACTGACATGTGGGGTGGTCTGCCGACCGAAATTATTCCTGTAGTCGTCTCTGCAAACGGGCTAATCCCAGTCAGCCTCTCGGGTCATCTGAGGCGACTGGGACTACGTGGCGGACCGCTCCGGGCTCAAATGCAGAAGGCGGTGCTCCTCGATACCGCCCGCATCGTCCGCCGGTTTCTTTCCCTTTCCCCCTAACCCTCGGCCGTTTGGTCTCCCCTGCCGAGGGCCTCCATCTGGTTGGGCTTTTATTTATTTATGTATTTTTATATTTATTTTATGTTATTGATATATATGTATATTTATCTTTTCATTTTCATCTATAATTATGTATTTATAGAACCCAACCAGATGAGAAAACTATATAGATACCCCACAATAATAATAATAGCCTTAATGATTTCTTAAATTGAATAAAACTATTATTTACGGATTTTATCGCGTTTAATTTCTTTAATTTACTTTTATTATTATCCCGACGTTTACGAAACGTCGTCTCTCTTACATAGGTCAAACAAAGAGATCTATAAAAACTAATATGGTCTCTCTTACATAGGTCAAACAAAGAGATCTATAAAAACCCGCGTGAAGGAACATATAGCTGATTTGAAGTACCGACGCTCCGGGAAGTCTGCATTCTGCGAAAATGTTCAAGATAGTCCCCACCATTACATTAGATTTGATAAACCACAAATTCTCGCAAAAGAACTCCGATTCCTACCAAGGATGATACGCGAGGCTATTGAAATTAAAAAACATCCAAATTTCAATAGAGAAGATGGTTGGGTGCTACCATCTGCTTGGGATCCTATAATTAACAAAATTAAACCCAAACCCAAGCATACCACTGCAAGACTTCATGATACTATAAGCTCGTTTTCCGTAAATCGGACCAAAAATTAATATTAAAAAAAACTGAAGGTAGCCGGACTAACTATGACATTGGGACGTCAAACATCTCAGTCCCCCCCCCCCGTGACCATGGGTGGTTTTCAGGATTAAAGCACCCGAAACGTCGGGATAATAATAAAAATAAATTAAAGTAATTAAACGCGATAAAATCAGTAAATAATAGTTTTATTCGATAATAATAGCCATTTAATTCCCAATTTTTATACACCAGTCGACATTAGTTAAAACCAATTACAATATTATTATGAGTCATGAATTTTTTTTTAATTAAAAGACATGATAATGCCAGTGTCAATTTTAAATAAAAAGTTTAAATTAAATTTACAAAATTAATTTTTGATTATTTATAAATAATGTTAAAGCGCTTCTACACGGTTGGGACCAACCACCAACCGTCGTGACCTTGGTCGGGTCAACCGATTTTTGTATTCGTTCTACACGGTCGGGTGGTTGAGTAAACTTATCAGTTGTCTCTGGTATTTAAAGAGTAAAGACGTAATGTAGTTAATGATTTCTTAACTTATTCAACGTAATGTAGTTACTTTTAAAAATGGCTCCTTGCTTTTCTATACAACAAAAAAATTGGTTTAGCTTTAACGTTTCTATGCTTGAGTGAAGATGAAAAAAAAGAAAATGGATAAAATTGTGGCTGAAAGAGCGCATTACTTTAAACAAACATGACATGGTACTTTAAGACATGGTAAATCACAGTACAGTGACAAGAATTCGGTCAGGACCTCACGTTCTTTGCTTCCGTTCGTATCGATAGTGCCGTTAAACATCCGCCTGCGGCGACTGCTAAGCGCGCACTGAGGCGCTCTCGTCGGCTGACAGCGTTCCACACGGTCGGCGTCAACCACGGACCCAACGTGTCGTGAGGGATGCGCTCGCGATCAAGCCCGTCGGACTCAACCAAAATATTGGTCAGACAACCGATGTCTACACTGTCCATTTTTACATCAACTCGACCAAGGTCACGACGGTTGGTGGTTGGTCCCGACCGTGTAGAAGGCCTATTAGGGTAAATAATCAATTTATATTTATATTTTTAAGTAATTGTCAACTTATTTTGATTTTTGTCACAAAATATACAGCTAAAAATAATAAAATTGAAGTTAATAATAGTCTACTGAATTTGGCTATATACATAAATAGTATCATAATTAATTATATTATAGTTATTATGGGGTATCCATTTCCGGATGAAGGTCTCCTCCATCCTTTTCCATGAGGTTCTGTCTGCCGCTAGCCTCGTCCACGTTGCTCCTGCCATCACTACAATGTCGTCGCACCAGCGTGCCCGCGGTTGGCCGCGCGAGCGCGTCGCATCACACGGGTACCAATGTAGCACCCGTTCAGTCCATCTCCCATCACTGACTCTTGCCACGTGTCCTGCCCATCTCCATTTCAGTTGACACGCTAATTTTGTTGCGTCTATGATATTTGTTATTTTTCGTATATCACTGTTTCTATGTCGATGTCTTAGTTTAACGGCGTGGTGGTTTTTTTTTTTTTTTGGATTATTCCTTTGTATTTAACGACTTATTTTCTTGGTTGATTTTTTAGGTTTTTTTTATTTTAAAAACGATTTCACTTTTTATTAAAATTTTAATTATCTTCGCTTTTTTGCCTTTATTTCAACGAACACTTCACAAATTTTCGATACATCGCTCTATAAGTTGTAAACTTAACAAATATTTGGTTGGATGCCTATTATGTTTCACGTGCGTGTTGTCTACTAATCTAGACTAAAAATTCATCAAATTATTTCACGATGAGTCATGATCAATTAATTTTTCAGGATTAATGGACAAAATAGTTTTTTAAACTACCAAAATTAAGCAATATAGGAATTGGTTCCAATTTGTTAGACACAACGTGAAGGTAGCAAGGATTTTATTGTGGCCCGAAGAACTACATTTATCCTCGATTAATAATCAAAATACAATTGCGTTGTCACCCATGAGGACTAAGATGGAACGCCTCGTTTCCGGTAAAAAAGGGTCTCCGGATCTCTAAAAGTTAAACTTTTAATGAAAAATAGAAACTATTTAAAAAAATCATCATACCATCTAATTCCACATCGAGAAGTGAACGGGAAATATACTTATTTTGCGTAAGGAATATATATTTCGAATATGCCACACGTACACAGACCGAAGCTTTGGATAGCATCAAAGGCAATTGGTATGGCTGTTACCGAGGGCATATCCTCCCTATCATTAAAAAGATTCGTGATCAATGCGTACATGTGCCAGAATTGAGCGCTGTTAATGTTATTTTTGTTTGGTATTTATTTAGGCTTACCAACTGAAAACATACAGAATATTATTATCATTTATTATTTCATATATAATCATTTGCAGTTACTAACAGAGGTATACCATTAATGTTTTTAACTTAAAGGTATGCACATAATTTCAAAATAAAAACTAACATTTATTATCAAATTACCAGACAATAAATTATGATATGAACACGAAGACACTATTCTAAGCATTACAGGTAAGATTCTAATTTGGTAGGCAGCTTATCATTTTATAATTAATAGAAGAACATAATAATAAAATTGAAGTGTGTGTCTGTTATATCAAAACAACGGCTTTTTTTCAAGTTTAGGAAGTAAATTGCATGCCATTAAGACATGAATATAACCATCTATCAGTCTATCTGCCTGGACTAACCTTATGAATGGCTAAGCCGATTATGAATAAATTTCTCGAACAGGTTGGCAAGGCCCCGTGTAGTCTAATCATCATCGTTAAAAATATATGGATCCTACTCAGGCGAAGCCGGGGCTGCTAGTTGTTATATATAGATTTCTATATTGTCATATAATACTATAATAGATACATGATAACGTACGAATTTATATCAAATACTGCATACATGTTTAGTAGTTTGTTATTATCTGTATAATGTTTTTCTTTCTCCTTATTTT
This sequence comes from Parnassius apollo, assembly GCA_907164705.1. NCBI lineage: Eukaryota > Metazoa > Arthropoda > Insecta > Lepidoptera > Papilionidae > Parnassius > Parnassius apollo. The sequence continues at coordinate 5,327,713 of CAJQZP010001441.1, read as the reverse complement.
TCCTTTGTGTCGATACAAGTGTAATTTTGATTACCTGTACTGGTAGTGTACTGATTGACAATATTTTATTAACACCCGATACTGCCTTTCGTGCATAAAGAAAGTACGTGAAATAATATCAACAGCATAAAGTTTGCGGTGAAATTCTCATGCACACAAATTATATATTCTGATGTCAAACAAACAAAAAATTCAACAAATTGATAAAAAATAATAAAAAAAAGCTTTTGGTAAATCCAAATCTGCATGCCTTAAGTGTTATACTAATGTTATACGTCAATTTTTTAAAGTATTTTAAATACACGCAAGTTTTCACAAATAATCTTATTACTATTACTTATAATTTTTTGATAATTTTGTGTCAAACGTCAATAAAAATGTTTGGAAATCCATCCAAAAGTGCACGACTCATAAAACAGGATTCCTATTGCACCGTGTCGCAACCGGGCCAGGCTCCACCCGGGACATATCGACCGTGCATCGGCTGGGCCAGTCATTTGTGCAACACCGGGCTGTTAGCGTGTATTCCTTGTACGACCGTGCCTATGATAGGTGTTTTGTGTCAGTTGGTGATTTCATCAGTCGATATACGGGATGCTTGAGTTAAATATGCAATTTCACAACTTGAGGTGGCAGCCATTGCAGATGCCATCGATCTCCATCGATATTGTTTTCCAAATAACATTTTTGTATTTATTATCCAAATACTTAGGATCGTATCGTAAACTGCAGGACATTTACGGACATATTATAGTAATTTCTCATCGTCCATTTTGACATTAAATTGCTCACATCTCGAAGTTTTGCCAGGGCCGGGTCGAGCCGGCGCTGGGAAACAATACCCACCGAATCACTTCATACAAAAAGTATGCAAAGATGTGTGTTTAACCGTGTACCGGCCGGGGTTTGTCCAGGGCCCGGCCCGGTCGCAGCTCATGTGATCATGAAAAAATGTAGAAAAATAATCTCAGCAATAGACAATTTATTTTTTTATTTCACTATGTTATTATTATAGGGATTTAAAAAAAAACTTTTAACAGAATTATCTTAAAACGACCAGAAATCAATTTTAATATGACTAATTTTTAGATATTTTTACTCGAAGATGACGACCTTTAAGAACGAGGAATATGCACACTGTCAAACACACTAATATCCGGCATTCGGCGGCCGGGATTTGACAATTGCAGTATCCATAACAAATCAAAATATCAACATATTACTCGTCCGTAAAGGTCGTCATCTTCAATAGTTAAATATCAAAAGCACTAATCAATGTGCAGTTAGAGAGCACAGTCACGAATCGAAAGAAAAACAGCCCAGAAATACAAGCCAAGTCAGCCACTGAGTCTATCTATCACGCGCATCTACCACGTTCGAATTACGTAAGTAGACTAATAAACTAAACACAAAAACACCGAAATGGCTTGCTGAACACCCAGCACCGTTATTGTTTACCCGTGACTTTCTCATCCTAGGTTTTTTCTAGCAATTCTGATAAAACTTAGACTATTATATCTTGTTGGATAGCTGAAGAAACGTAAATATTTTAAAATCCATCTGCAACATACCTGCCGGAGATGTTTTAAATATTATTCATAGAAACAAATACTTTGTACAAATTAACACCCAGATTGACTATTACGACCCAGATTGTTTATTTATCTACGACTTTGGTATTGAAAATAATAAAACAAATTACTAACTACACAAAGATTATAAGAAAAATAAAACAAGATCCACAAATTACAAAAAAGTACAATAGACAGAAATTGGCAATTTTTGTAAAAAAAAAACTTTAATATCTAATATCTTGTAAATGGTTAAGTTTGGATACGGTGTTTCACAGTCGAACAAGTCGGAAATGATGCAAACTACAACTACCTAAAGGATCTACGTTGTCTTAACCTACAACCCTGTATAAATCCTACGTATTTTTCGCGAAACAACATATTGTAATGAAAATCGGTCATTACAAAAATAAAAATAATATATTACCTTGTACTTGTGATAAATTTGGTTTTTGGAATATTTTGTATTATATATTTGAGCTGCTGTAATCAAACGGTACAGTAACCCACACACGACGGCGGCTGAGCCCGCAGCACAGAACATATATACCCCTAAAAGGGCTGGCCCTGGCCCGCAGTGAGTCAAAATGGATCTGTATTTAGTAAAATATTTATTAAATTATTACCCAAAATTGCAAAATTTCTCAGCCGAAAAAAAATTACTTATAACTAAACAAAACTAAATCTAACAGCCATTTACATTCCATTGATTCCCACATGATAGATGAATTGATTAAAAAATAAATTGAGTTGAACAATTGCATCGCAATTGCAATCGCAAACAGCAGTCTTCCCGGAATATGAAACATCAACGTTCCGGGAAGTCTGCAGTTTGCGATCATATCCTAGACGGCCCCAACCATTACATCAGATTTGATAGACCACAAATCCTCGCGAAAGAACACCGATTCCTGCCAAGGATGATGCGTGAGGCTATTGAAATTAAAAAACATCCTAATTTCAATAGAGAAGGAGGCTGGGTACTACCACCTGTACCTGTACAATCAATAAGATTAAAACTAAACCCAAGCATACCACTGCAAGACCTCAGGACATAGTCAGTTCATTTTGCATAGATCGGACCATAAACAATAATTAAAAAGCTGAAGGTATTCCGGGTTTAACAATGACATCGGGACGTCAGTCATCTCAGTTCCCCGTGACCATGGGTGCTGGAAAGCACCCGAAACGTCGGAAATTAAAATAAAAGTAATTAAAAGTAAAATAAACGCGATAAAATCAGTAAAAGTAGTTTTAATCAAATTATAATGAGTTCAAAAATCATTTAACTTTCTAACAATGTGCTTTTTATATCATTTATATGTTCAATATGATTGTTAGATACGATTTCATGCGACAAAATGTTGGATTCTTGATTTTTAGGCGCTAGTAGAACATACCTACGCGCTTTGAACTTAAGACATGCAATAACAAAAGAAATACAAGCAAATACCACTATATTCTACAGGCTCATGAAATAATTTACCATAAAAATAAATGCGATCCTAATTCAAAGCAGTAGTCCCTAAGCGGTGGAGCTGTTACCAGAAAATTTGTCTATCACTCAAGAGGCCGATTCGTTTTCTTTCTTATGCTCTTCACTTCCGAAAGCCAAATAAAGTTAGAAGGTAATTTAATTGAGCACTCTTGCATAACCGTAACATTTTAAAAGAATTAAATGGGAGGGAATATTCTATAAATATTTTTATTTCTCTGGCTGGTGAATTAGTAGTCACAGAAGTGCTCGTCGTACATATCCCGTAAACAGCCCAGGTGTTTTATAACTAACATGCACCTATGAGATGATTTTACCATGACTATTTGAGAAACATGGCATTTACCAACATTGCATTTATGATACCTCTTTAACATAAATTAGGTTTGTATTTATCTCCTCTTTAATATAAAGAGTAAAATAGAAAATATTTAGTGTCTGGTATAACTTTAAAGAACATTATTGGCGACCAAAGTTTTCTTGTTAAAAGTTGTCTAAGGCGAAACGAGAATTATTATTCCTGAAATCACATCTTGTTAGAAGACTTTTTCTAAATTTCTTGAACGTTTAAAAGAATTATTCATTCGGAAATTATATTTATATATTTAAAGATATAATGATAGTTGTGATGCATTTTATTTACATTCGCGATACCACTCCAAGTAGACTTAAAATGTTTCAGTGAGGAGTAGTTCATGGCAGTAGTCAAATGGCGGATTCGAACTCACGACTTCTTTGAAGTTTTCAGACTGTACTTTTAAGTATGCCTTGATTAGACTAAGGCCGCAAAGCTAAACATGATATTTTTAATTTTAATTTTGTGTCTCAAATCTTCGACTTCTATTGCCTGCCTAAGCGCAAAGTTTTAATGAATCCAACGTTTTGTCGCACACAAATAAATGATATAAAAGCACATTGTTACAAAGATTAATGAATATTGAACTTATTATGATTTTTTAAAATCGATTATTTGCAATCTTTACATTTAAAGTAGTTTTAGTGGCTTTTGTTCTCGATTTATCAAGTCCGCATGGCGGGATAAACAAGATAACTTTTGAGAATAACAATTGTTCAACTCAATCTATTTTTAATCTCTTAATCTATCATGTGGGAAGCCATGAATGTAAATGGCTGTTAGATTTTGTTTTGTTTAGTTACAATTTTTCCTACCGGTTGAGAAATTTCGAACTTTTTGGTGTACCAGCAGCCTTGTAATAAAATATTTTACAAAATATAGATCCACTTTGACCCACAGCGGGCTCGGCCGTCGTCGTGAGTGGGTTACTGTATCGTTTGTCTCGATTGTCTTTGGTCAATATTTTACAAAACGAGCTGTTTACAACAGCTCGTTTTGTAAAATATTGACCAATATCGACCGCTGTAGAAATACAAAATATTCCAAAAACTTATTTGATACATACTTGCCCAAGGTAAGATATTATTATATGTTTTATAATCACAAATTTTCATTACAATATATTGTTTCACTAAAAGTACGTACGATTTACTTATAAATATACTTATACGTCTTGGAATTTATGGAGTGACCTGAGAGTATGATAAATTAAAATACTGGTAAGATATGACTACATGAAAAACTTTTTGTAAACGAAATAAAGATGATTAGAAAAAGAAATTACTAACGAGTCAGGTAAAAAATACTAGTTTTTACGAAAATGCCTTCTTATTTAAAAAGAAACGTAACCCCCTAGAATTTTCTCCTGTATCGTGGAGGCGGTTTACACACATAAATCGCACAAGGATAGTCATCTAGACCCGTAGCAAATACATGTAGGCCATACAAACACCTTTTCCGTGCGGGATTCGAACACACGGCCCTCAGCGCTATAACTTATTGCTAAAAGCTACTGCGCCGCGGAACCGTCAATGCCGTCATGCCTGAGTAAAAATACCTAAAAATTAAAGTAATATTAAACTTCATTTCTGATCGTTTTAAATAATTCTGTTAAAAGTTTTTTTTTTTTTAATTAACAATCATAAATTTTTTTTGAATATCAATAATGTTGATTGAGATTTTTTCTACATTATTCCACGATCATATGAGTCATGCAATTCTGGATTTTGCAAACTTTTTTTATTGACGTTTGACATAAAATTATCGGAAAATTAGAAGTAATAGTAACAAGGTTATTTGTGAAAAATTAGGTGTATTTATAATATTTAAAAAAATTGAAGTATAACATGAGCGCTTATGGCATGCACATTTGTATTTAGCATGCACATTTGGATTTATCAAATATTTTTTCGACTGCCTGCTGCTAATAATGAAGTTCCGGATTCGAATTTCTGGTCAATCCAAAACAAGTTATTTACGTTTTTCTGTCAAGAAATTTCTTAGTAGCTGCCAGGAGTTAAAAAGTTAGCGGTGTTTCAAGCCTTGGAAAACACATAAGGCCGTTGGTCCTGCGCCTAATCTCTCTCTGGTCGTGTCGGTTTGCCATCTTATTGTGCTATTTGAGTGAGAGAATAGCGCCTGTGATTGCGCACAAACTCGTGCAACATAATTCTGCCCAACGTAGACTGGTCGCCGTGACCCAAATTTAGTCTCGTTGTCACTATTTTTCTTTCCTTTTATTTAAAAAAATATTAACCACAGTTTAGGAATTTTTTCAGTACCGTAAAGGCGTTTTACGCACTCAATCACATAATAAGGGAAAAGTTAATTGTAGGCCACACAATTTTAAGTAGTTGTTCTCTGGGGGATTTGAGCCCACAGCCCTAGAGCCACAGTCAAAGGCCTAATCACTGTGCCACGAAACTGTCAAGGAACGAAAAACATTGCAGATATGACATTTATAAATATATTAAATTATTTATTTTCTTAATGCAAATTATATTCACGTAAAAACATTAAGTAAAACACAATATTGTTTACTATCCATGATGAATAAATCTGTATATACTTGTAGCTATCTCTCTGAAACGCGCCAGTGGATGGGCCAGGCGGATTATCTGGCGACTATATAACGTTGTTTGAATAAGAAAACACCATATAATATTATATTGTTTAAATAAGAAAATTGGTTGCTCTTTACTTATAGGTGACCTATAAATACACTATTTATATTACGTGATAACAGTTGGTAATTGGTGTATCAAAGTAATTAGTTTTTGATGGATTAATTTTTGCGTGAAATATTAAGAGGTTTATATTCAAATTGAAATTGTAATATTGTTAATATTTAATTAAGTAAAACTCTTCATTGAGGGACTCGAGATTTATTAATAGATCTTAACAATAATAACGAGACCGTCCGTACCACGAGAGTAGCTAACAACTTCAATAAAGTTCTCTATGAGTTGCAAAAGTTTGACGTTAAATTGAGCCGTAGTATTATTTAACAGATAATTATAAGTTATAATATAAAAGGGAAGGATGTGGTGATCATAGATGCTTTGATCTATGATCACCACATCTTTCCCTTTTTCAAAAACAAAATAAAAGTACAAAAATGTATATAGCCGTTTATGGCCTATGAGTCCTTACATATTATAAATTTCCCTTCTTCTAAAAAATACTAACAGAATGTTACAATTATTGCTTCTTGTTAAAAATACATACCTAAGATGTTTTTGTATTTTAGAAGTATGACTTTTTGATTTTCAGAATTACATACTTATAATGTATCAAAGAGTAATTTGAAAACTTCATGTAAATATTTACTGCAGTGTATGATTTAGTGTATGAGTTACATACTTCTCCTCAGGTAAAAAAATCTGGAAAAAATACTACTAAAACTAATAAATATAGGTACTTGATCAACTAATCTTCAACAATAGTAACGACCTCCGAACCGAACCGAAACAAGAAGAACACTATAATAAATACATTACACTGTAATTTCAATATACTTATAAATGGAATACCAGCGTAAAATACTAGCTTAATGTTGCTGTGTTTCGTATGGTGAGTGAAAAAAACCGAACCGTTTATTGGAACTGGGGCATAATATCATCTCAGTCCTCACGGGTGACAGCGCATCTGAATTTCGAATCGTAATCGAGGATAGATGTGTTGTCTATGGGCTACAGCAATCACTTACCATCAGTTGGACTGCGTTTCCGTTTGTCACCCTATCCTATAAAAAATTATTGAAATCCAACAACATGAAATCAGTCTGCGTCTGCGGCAGGCTGCGTAACTCGCCGTACCGACCATTTCATACCGCAAACGTCACATGATTTTTTACTCAATTGATGAACATTAACACTAGGTAGCTCGAGCTCTACTCCGAAATTTTATCGTTCTGAATGTCAGTAGCTTCCCCCATAGACGGTAAAATACGGATGAACGCTTGAGCATAACACAATCTTTCTGTCCGTAATGTTGGCGTGTGGTAGCGTCGTAAAATAATCCACTAATTGATAACATTTCAGATTTGTTGTAAGAGGTAACTGAGATATACCGACTCAGAAGATGGGCAGCAACATCTTCCTTATAACAATTTAAAATAATAAATGACTGCGGTTGTCAATCCGCCTGCCAAGTGTGGCATCTATAGTAAAATACCTTATGGCGTACATTGTACGCTCATGCAGGCGTCAGTCAATTCCATCAATCATGATTGATTAAAAACCGGATGGTGCCTGATAGGCGTACATTACGCGCTCATGCAGGCGTCAATCACTGCATTACTCGGTAGGTTATTCGTCAATCACAACCGTGATTGTTGTAAAACTGACAGTTTGCATGAGCGTGTAATGTACGCCTATGAAATAATCTTTGTACTACTTTGTAAGAAGTACTATGTTCAGAAGTGTTGTTAACTCAGTGTCAGGTTTTTGATCACAATGGAAGTCAATAAATAAAAGGGACTCGTTGAAAGCTGTTGTTAAATAATAAAGTTGGTTCTTATTGTTTTTTATCATTATTGGCTGCATTACCGTCAGTGTGGATAATGTATAAAATATCTTAAATAATTATAAAGATTTTAATTATAGCTAGCTTAAAAATCTCACATCAGAGAATCTTCGTCTAATTAGTCGAGTAGCGTTTCGTGATTTGGTAAATTCAATTTATACCTATAATAATAAATTTTGAGTATTTATAAATTTCTGATGGGCTTTCTCTTTGCGTCCAACTCCACTCTTGATGACAAGGAAAGCCCACCTCCGATCATCGCGCGGTATGAGTGCTGCACGCTGCGTGTTTCGTGGTTACTTGGAAGAGAAGGCCAAATTTTCTATGAGGCCTTCAAATATTAATTCTGTAGGCGTTTTATCATTCTATGTGATGATGAATGTCATTATCGCCATTCCCTGTCTGTGTAATAGATTACAGGCAATAAGTAGCCCTTTCCTGCCTAGGAGTATGTCTGGATAGGATCCATTCTTACCTTCCTACGTGGTAGAGCCATGCTGCAGCTCTATTATGCTTGTATCACGAATGGGTACAAGCACCATGCTCTCACAGAATACCACCGTAAAATAGCAGCTTAATGCTTTTGTGTTTTGTATGGTGAGTGTGGAGAACCGGAGACCTATTTTCTTTTTACCGGTAACAAGACATACCATTTTAGTCCTCAGGGTGACAACGTTAGGTCTAGTTTTAATGATTTGGATATGTAGTGCGGTAGTACGGGGTTTATTGATATTATAGTATTTAATATTGTATGTTTCACGATTTTTACGAATTCAGCTCAATAAATGAACAGAACTCTATGTACCTAATTTAATCTCTATCTATCGCCCTTTTCCGCGCTATTCCTGTGCCAAATTTTACAACAACGCATTGGCCCGTGAATACGCAATTAATAACCTAGTTATATTATCTCCTTATATGTATATAAAATCGGTTCCTGTCCGTTAGTTTCGCTAGAACTGGAAAACCGCTCGAAAGATTTTTATGATTTTTTGTGTGCGTTTGAATGGATCCCTGAATGTTTTAGATTCACAATTGCATCCGGTAGGTGTCACTGTTGTCGGGATCCAGGAGCCATCTATTCAAAGCAGGGGTAAATCACTACTTTATGATAAAAGTAATACAGAAAACGATGATCAACCTTATAATTTGTTATAAGAAAGTACATTATCTAAGGACAGTAAGATTTTGTAAAGCTAAACGTATTTCTCTATGAACAGTAACATTTGTTCACAAAAAATATATTTTCATTAAAATAAGATGGGCGTAGTGTAGTTATCACGCGGTGAGATCTCGGACTATAACGATAAATTTACTGATTAAAAGTTTGTAACGGTAAAATAAGTAAGAAACGAACAGTAATTCTTGGAAACGCAAAGAAAGAGTTTTATTTTAAAGTTGTTTTAAAACTACAATTTCGTTGTTGAAACAATGTACTTGTGAGGTGGGTACTTAATCATTTCTGCCTCATTCACGTCTTTCAAAATACATACATGAACGTTGAAACATTTCTGCTAAGTATCAATATTTGCGGGAAGCTCGCTTAAATATATTCGTTCGGTAAATTGTACAATTTTAATCGGGGGGGGGGGTGGGGGAAAAGATGGGGGAAGCTGTTTTGGCGCCAAGTCGCCGGAATTTTGGCCCGGCTATTTATTCTTTTATAATTTTCCAAAGTGAAGCTTCCAATTAATTTTCATATCTTTTTTTATCTATAGGTCTGAGATACACGTAATTTTTGAATTTCTATTATTTTGATATCAATAAGGTATAAGTATGTCCATTTGAACATATTGCTGACCGTGTTTCTCGATCTGATATTCAAATTGTGTGTAAATTCGGGGTTGTAAATATACTTACAATTTTATCGTGAAAATGAGGTAGATAAGAGTTGCCTTCATTGGTAGAACTGAAAAAGAATGCTGCAAAGACCAGACACAAGTCAGATCCTCCAAGTTGTGTAGAGACTTACGACGACGCCATATCCATAAATCTGTTCAAAACGAAGATCCAAGCCATGTTTGGAAATTCCTAAGGTCTCTTGGAGTTGGGAAATCACATTCAAGCTCGATTCAAAATGATATAGATTTAAATTGGCTTAATCAGCACTTTTCTTCTGCTTTTTGCACCGATAATGTTGCAAAGTCAACTACAACTCAACTTTCAAAGTTACCCACTCCTGATTATCCTCTATTTGTGTTTAGGCAATTTGCAGATTGTGATGTTAGGAGAAACAAACTCTCTATCCATTCTGACGCTGTCGGAAGTAATGATATCAGTCTATTATTACCCCATATCCTTAATTTTTCTATATCCACATCCTCCTTCCCTTCCCACTGGAAATATGCCCAAATCATTCCTTTGCCCAAAAAAGCTAATCCTTCGAGTTATTCCGAGTATCGTCCCATTTCAATTCTTACTTTTCTGTCCAAAGTCCTAGAACGTCTTGTCCAACAAAAATTAAATTCAATTCACACAAGAAATGATATCCTCAATTCATATCAATCCGGATTTAGGCCGGGACACAGTACGACTACAGCGTTTTTAAAAATCACTGACGACATACGTTTCGGAATGGATAACCGCCAAGTCACAATGATGGTGTTACTGGATTTCAGCAATGCCTTTAATGATGTAAATCATGATATACTAATTGGTGTACTGCGTTCTCTTAACATATCTCCAACTGTAATTGCCTGGTTTCGTAGATTCGGTTTATATGAACGTCGCCAACGTGTTCAGGTACAAGACAGAATGTCTTCGTGGCTTGATACCGTTGCTGGCATTCCACAAGGTGGCGTGTTATCTCCTCTCTTATTTGCACTCTTAGCATAATACTTCTTACATAAATTCTATTACCTCCAGAATATCTTCTCTCTTCCACTTGTATGCTGATGATCTTAAGATATATCTACAAAAAACCGTAGAGGACCTGCCAAAAGCAATTTGTAATATAAACAAGGACCTAGCGTGTATTCATGACTGGAGTCGATCTTATGGGTTAACTGTTAATCCGATAAAATCTCAAGCTATTATTATTGGTAGTTCAAGAATAATCTCCAAATTAAACAAAACTCAGTTAAACCCTATAAAATTTAATGGTGTTCAAATTTCTTATAATGATGTAGTGAAAAACTTGGGATCTTGCTAGATTCTAGCCTTTATTGGTCTCCTCAAATCAACGCAGTGTCTCGTAAAATGTTTGCAGCTTATGGTTCACTCCGAAGAATGAATTACTTCTTACCCATCTACACCAAAATTATGCTTGCCCAATCTTTACTGCTCCCCATTCTCGATTATGCTGACATAAGCTATCTAGACATTACCGAAGAGCAACTTAACAAACTTGAGCGACTACAAAATCTATGTATAAGGTTCATATTTGGACTTCGTAAATATGACCATGTATCAGAATACCGCACTAAGCTCAAGTGGCTTCCAATCCGTCTTCGTCGGAATACTCATATCCTTTCTGCTCTCTACTGCGTTTTATTTAATATATCAAGTCCTCCCTACCTTAAAGAACGTTTCCAATTTCTCAGTTCCTCTCACAAACTTTCCCTTCGATCCTTAGAAAACCTTTCCCTTCTATGTTCCTTGCACTCTTCTACATTTTACAGTAAATCTTTTTCAGTTCTTGGAGTTAAGCTTTGGAATTCCTTACCATTAACTATAAAACGTGCTCAAACAATAGACTCCTTTAAAAAACAAGTTAAAAAACATCTTTCTTTCTAAATCATCCCTCCTCTTTTTATCTATTCCTGTCGTTTTATGATCACTAGTCTGTCAATTAAGTAAATTCCGGCATGTTTAAATTTCTTTTATATTTATAGATTATAATATTATTTATAGTGCACTCTATACCCATTACTTAACTTTTCACTTATTTTTATTTCCTATTAAGGTTGTCTGGAAGAAATTGCTGCATAGCAATAAGACCACCTTTTGTTTTTCTCTTTGTTTGTTTCTTGCTATGTTGTTGTTTTTTTTTTTGTTTACAATAAAGGGTATTGTATTGTATTGTAGAACTTACACTTACATAGAAGATGTCTTGTTTTGTGTTGGTTTCGTTGAAGTTGATCAGGAGGACATCACCGTCACCATTACAGACATGGACAGTCAGGATGACATCGTCGGGTGTGATTATGATAGTCAAGATGAAATATTACAACATTCAATCATACATATTCTATTACTTTTCAAACCGTACGCAGTAGCGGCTTGACCGGATCCAGACGTACTCTAAGGCAATAAAATGGATCTCAAATATTGCATATAAAGCGTGCAACGAGTACAATAATACTAAGTGAATCGTGTTACATAGTAAATAACAAATACCATTAATTTAGTAACTAAAAATCTGTTACTAAATTTACGTACATCATAAATTATCTGAAATGGATTAATATTATACTTAGCCTTTTGTAATTTTGTGTTTCTTGACTGATATTGGTCGGGTGATATCGACACTTTTCCCTAATGCCTGCTAAAGCTGATAATAGAAAATTTATAAGTGCCATTAGACAATAAGGGGAGGCTCTTAAGATAAAAAACCTCATTACTTAAGAACCAAATGAGAAGTAGGTAATTATTAAAACGAAATACTTTAGAGTTACGTATAAATTATACGATTTAACGTTTTCTTACAACTACATTTAACTTGCATAGAAATAAATTAATTTGATGTGTGAATGGAGACCCATTTTGCAGAAACGGAGGCTTCCTTTTCGATCAGCAATGGTTGCTTATAAAGCGAGTGTTCTAAGCCAATAAGGCTGATCGAATTTAAACTTTGAACGAGTAGTAAACAATCTTCTTGCCTTACCTTGTAGTAAGAGGTTATTGTATCCAAAAATACCTACACACCAATTCAACGAAAAAAAAAAAGATTGATTACGTTGTCACCGCTAATGTAAATGAAATATCTTTAGAGATTCTAGCTTCTTTGAAGGCACTTCCCATCGCCAGTCTGAATTTATCACATATCACATTTTTCAACAAGTGCCTCTTTAAGACCACAGCAAGAATATTTCATCTTACATGCTGCTTGAAATATATTAAGTTCATACTCATCAATAGTGCATATAGTCTGATAATGACTACCGCACTGGCCTGCAGGATTCGGATTTACGCTATATGAACAGATAGTCCACCAGTAATCACTCCTCAGAGTCACCTTATCGGTTAAAATGTCGTATCGAAGTTTAGTATGTTCTCCTTTGAATTACATGTACTCGTACTGACTATTATTTTCTTCTTCTAATATTATATAATAAACTTTTATTAACAGAAAAAATTGATTATTACACTCATATATACTTATACTTATTAAATTAATATACATCACAACACACTCGAGTCAGCGCATAAGCACGCGAGTTCCACCGGTCTGTCGTGCGGGAAAAAACGGGTACTCTCGCATTTTGTTTTAGTGTAGTATCTAGGCAGTGTCTCTTTCGTCCATCCACGCATTCCATTCCACGCTAGTCATGATTGCATCTCTGTAGTAGTCGTGCCACAGAAAAATCTAGAAGTAACCGCCTTGCATAGTGCAAGTTATCGTCGCGCAACACCGCTCTCTTCTAAGGCATCACAAGAGAAGAGCTGTTTATTTTCTTTGCTATGTTTTATTTCCCCTAACAGCTCAAGTAGAATTTCATCTCGGGACACTGGCAAAATAATAGATTTGGTGATAGGTGCCACGTGCCACATCAGTCATCTTGTTTGGCTATAGGGAACAACGCATACAGTCCAAAAAAAAAATTGATCCCGCATAATAAGGTTTTGGCTCGACCCGGGAATCGAACACAAGACCCTATCGCCGCATCATTTTCTGGTCATTAGCCCGACTATTTTCAGTTCCTTGATACCGGATTTTAAATTGGCTCCTCCAGTATAAAAACTAGCATAACGACAGAATCGTCACATTCTATCTAAAGCCGCGTATGGATTACGCGCTCTTGGTACGTGCGCCGCGCGCCTCCTGAGCGTGGGTGCTCAGACTGCCCCAGCAGCAACAACGCGAAATTCCACTCGCGACTAAAACTGCTCAGGGCAAGCGGAGCGAAAAGACGGAGGTGACATCTGTCGAGTTATTAGTGAATGTTTGCAATATTAGGGGATTTCATTCAAACCTTAACGCCATCCTCTACCATCTAGAGATGGAGGTTCTCTTGCTCTTCTCGTTCAGGTGTCCTCTCGCGTTGGTACTTCATACCTCTCCTACCTGGGGCTCAAATTAGAAAACTCCTTTGTGCTCCAGACTGATGTTTGCGTATACGTCAGAGAGGACATGTGTTATTAACGCCTCGGCAGTCTTAAAGGTACGGGCCTATTGATTCACTGGATATGCGTAGACAGCGACGACAATATAAAAAAGTTGAAAGAACACTAAAGGAGTTTCTAATCAAATAACTACATGGTCGGTATGGTATGTCATGGGTATTTTGTATAGGTAATATAATATATTAATAGAAGATAGAGATGACAACGTAATTAATATAAATTGAATGATGTAATAATCTGATTTATCTCAAATTTATATATTTATTACCATACTTAGCGATTAGCGGATTAGCAAATAAATATATAAATCTACCATAATTTTCATTAATAGTTTGGTAATAGTTTATAGTTAATAGACCACAGTCATTAAAATAATATTTAATAGTTTAGAATTTTTACAATATCTTATAGTTAATAAACCACAGCAATTAAACCGTGTGTGGTTTCTGCTGTAGGGATAAAAAATATTTTTGTGTATCAGCTTGATTCTTATATTTTGAATTAAAAATACCCCATTTTTGACTAATACCCAACATTTCATTATTACAGATATTCCTAAGAGAATTGTTTGTTTTGAATGCCACGTTAACGCCGTTTTGTAGAAGGGTATAAGCTATTTTTTCAGATATGGAGCCTAACTAGGTCAAACTGTTCACATATTGCCGGATACTTTGAGGTTGAACCGCGTACAGAGAATTGCGAACGACATGCTTTTGTTTCTTTTTAATTGGATTGTTAATGAGAGTTTTTGAAAAACCGGTAGGTAAGACACATCACTTTAATTTATTGAGCGGATATGTGCGAATTAATTCTTAGCAACTTTAATACGATGTTTTGTTGCTATGTTGTTATTCATTCTTTAAGCATTTTGGTGAAAAATAATGTAGAAGGTGTGAAATGAAGAAATGTGTTGTTAGTTCGAAGAGTTTAATTAGTCCTTCATCGTTATTTACAATACAAATGTGTCATATGAGCTACTCTAACCCTAATGTTGTTTTTGCCGAGTAACCTAGCACGGCTCTTTATCTATAAAAATTTGTGTGTTATGGTAGAGCGGACACTGGTAGCTAGTTAATTACCCGTCGCAAGGTCCAGCCGATTCTTGGATTATTGTAACTTTTCTTACACTATTTTTCAGCACAAATTAACAACTAATTTTGTCCTATTAGTTGACTCAATTATCATTGCTTTCGACATTCTTCTTTCATTCATTTCGTTTTACTTCTAGTTTATGGTGCATTAAGTAGTAACTTTTTTCGTAAAATAATTCTAAGATACAAAATTAGTTATTGAGCAACGTAAAGTTACCAACTATTTAACTTTGAATAAAACTACTTTCACGGATTTTATCGCGCTTACTTTGTTGAATTTTAATTCTTGACGTTTCGGGTGCTTTCCAGTCACCACCCATGGTCACAGGGGACTGAGATGACTGTCGTCCCGATGTCAGTGTTAATCCGGAGTATCTTCAGCTTTTTAACTATGTTATTTATGGTCCGTATTATTATGGTCCGATATTATTTTTGGTCCGATCTACAAAGAATGAACTTACTGTCTTGAAGTCTTGCAGTAATATACTTGGGCTTAGTTTTAATTTTATTAATTACAGGATCGTAGTAGGTCCCACCTCTTTCTCACCCATCCTCTTTCTCTTTTGATACTAGGAAGTTTTTTTTTTAATTTCAATAGTCTCACGTATTATCCATGGTGGGAATCGATGTTCCTTCGCGAGGATTTGTCGTCTATCAAATCCGATATAATGGTGATGGCTGTCTAGGATATGATCACAAACTGCAGTCTTCCCGGGACGTTGGTGTTTCATGTCAGCTATATGTTTTTACGGGGGTTCTAACTGATCTTTTTGTTTTCCCTATATATAAGAGACCATATTTAAAATAATGTTTGTACACTCCTGCATCTGGAAGAGGAATATGATACTTGACCGATGGTAAGAACTGACTAATGTTCTTCAGCGGCTTGTAGAATGTTCTGGTAGAAGCTCGCTTCAAGATGTAGCCAATGTTTTCCGTGACACCTCTGAAATACAGTAAAGTAGTACAGCAGGCAAACGATCGACTGTCGCCGGCTTCACTCGTTGACTGTGACGTAGTCGCGGCACCCAAAGCTTGTTGTCGTGCAGAACCTGCTTTACGTGCTGAAGCTCGGCGGCAAGGTGTTTGCTGTCGCAGATATCTAGTGCTCTTTGTAACAAAGATTTGCCCATGATAGCTAACTATGAATAATGATGGTGAGATTCACCGTTTAAATATCGTTTTGCACGGGTCTTTTTTCTATACACAGTGTGACCTATAATATTATTATGATTTTGGACGACTACAAATTACAATGCAAATTTTTAAGGTTTCTGCTGACTTTTTACTGCCATCTTGACAGAGCTCTGTACGTTTATTTCATAGAATAAGGGTGTTGTACAATTAAAAAGTCAATTTAATGACCGAACGAATAACGATTAACCGAACGATTTTATGAAAATAAAAATTGACAATAATGAATGTCATTAAATTAATAATTACGGTATTTTAATATATTACTGGCATTTACTATATTACTGCTGCAGTACGTATTGGTCAACTCGACCGGGGAAGAACCACGCTCTCACAGAATACCAGCGTTAAATAGCAGCACAATGCAGCTGTGTTTCGTATGGTGATCGCAGGAACCGGAGAACCTGTTTACTAGAAACGATACATTCCATCTTTGTACTTACGGGTGATCGGAAATTGCCGTATTACAAGTACATGCCGGAGGCCGTGCTTGAAAATAATCGTGCCAGGCTTTACTCGGACCGGGCCATCATCACAAACAGGATTATTCTTGCGAATAAGCCTGATATTGTGCAGATGGACCGGGCACACAAGGATATTTTTGGTCGACATTACCATTCCGTATGACGAGAACTTCGTGAAAGCCGAAACAGACAAGCAAGTAAAAATATCTAGACCTGGCTCACGAGTTGACCGAGGTGTAGGGTGGTCTGCCGACCGAAATTATTTCTGTAGTCGTTTCCGCAAACGGGCTAATCCCAGTCAGCCTCTCAGGTCATCTGAGGCGGTTGGGAATCCGTGACGGACCGCTCCAGGCCCAAATACAGAAGGCTGTGCCCACATTGTCCGCCGGTTTCTTTCCCTTTCCCCCTAACCCTCGACCGTTTCGTTTCCCCTGCCGAGGGCCTCCATCTGGTTGGGCTTTTATTTATTTATGTATTATTTATTTATTTATGTTAGTATATGAAATATATATTTATGTATAGTATTTATCATTTCCTTTTATATATTTATTCAGCCCAACCAGATGAGAATACATTACTAATACCCCAAAATAATAATATAATTTATTTAGTTCTAAACATACACACAAATTAACATAACATAATAATTTTGTGGAATATAATTAAAAAGGCGTCTACTTAGCAAAAATGTTGTAGAAACCACATAGTGGTAATTACAACTACTGATTTTCAGTAAACACCAAAGACATATGTGGAATAGAATAAACTTAACTATTCACACCAATCACAGGTTCCAACACATTTCACTCTGTAGGCTGTACAACGTAAATATCCAAGCTAAAGCCATACAATATCAAATATTTAAAACTTAAAAGTTTCTTTACAAATCAGCAGTATTTCTTATCTTTTATAATGAAAAATCATTCAGTTTATTGTCACGAATATAATTAAAGTCATTTATGAAGCACGTAGCATACAAAGTATGTTATTATTGCATGAGTAAACTTGGAACAATGTCGAACATTTCCGTTTTGATTAAAACAATAAGCTGGAGCGTAGCAAGGCACGTACCTTAAGTAATTATTTAAATAATAACGAAGAAATATAAAAACTAACATCAAAGCTTACAGTCATAAGTTGTTACTTTTGTAGGGAATGCAGTTGAGAAGTAATTGAATACGCATGTGAACCGATTTAAAGAGTTGAAACGAACGCGTCTTGTGTATTTTCAATAATTTACTTTTCCTTTGAAGTTTAACTAATCTGTAAATTACCGACAATATTTTTTCCTTTTTCATTTGCAAAATATTGTTTTACTCTGAAGCGATTCAGAATAATTAATTATTCAACTGATATTCCAGTTTCCAGGTGGTCACTGCACTAGAAAATAAACTACTAACGGTGATAAAATTAATCTTCTAAATTATCATTATCAAACTGCAACCAATCACTGATTAGAAGCGTCTTCCCAATAACAATAAAATATTAATATAATTTATTTAATTACAAACAAACACACAATCTAACATAACATAATAATCTAATGGAATATAAATAAAAAGGCGTCTACTCAGCAGAAACGTTATAGAAACCACATAGTGGTAATTATACTCGTACAACAACTACTGATTTTCAGTAAACGCCAGAGACTTATATCCTCTCAACTGCGGATGTCCAAGACTTGGACACGAAAATATCTCCGTTGACTGCGGGTGTCCAAGTGTTAGACATTTTTTACCCGCTCTTTTAATGAAGAAACAAAGCATTATGCGCTATTTCTAACTCATTCTACCATACGAGTATGTCAATGTGTACAGGATAAAAAAGGCTAGCATAAAAACCCCACAGCTTATACACGTAGTATTTATAAATCATTCTTAAATGTCGTCCGTTCCTTGAGTCAGCCATTAGTGTGATTGACGCGCGCTAACAACGAAGTTGTTTGTAATTATTTTGTATTAATTTATATTTATTGTGTGGTGAATTGTATTAAAACAATGACTGGGTAAGTAACCTTCTTATTTGTAATCTCATTTTGTGTTTTATCTTATTAAGTACGTGTAAAATCGTTTTTTAATATGTATGAAGCAAACTGCTATCTTAGAACTAACATGCTGGTTGAGGAAAGTTGACTTGAAATGTACGTAAAATTTTAGTTTTGACTGTCAGTTTTGCGTTAAAATATATGTAATTATTCATTGTTCACAGTTTTAGTACATTAAAATGAAGATAAAGTGCAATATTTTCAAAATTTTAATGTAAATACGCAATAGGTCCAATAGTGTCCATTTTTGTGACGTCCGCAGTAGTGAATTCTAGTTCTCTGTTTTGCGGGTGGCGAAAAAAGGAACTAAAGTTTGCCATACTGCATCAAGTTCAAATTCGGTTCAATGGTTAGAATGGTAAAGAATCTAGCGCCCTCGAACAGAGAAATGGAGCTTGGTTAACTCCACGATTATTCGATGATTTATGAAAAATTAATTGTGGCATTTGGATATGTCATGTATGTTAACACATGACTTCGGAATTTTTTAAACAATTTATTAAATCAGAAAATTAGAAAGTATATATATAATATGCTTTTTAATATTTTTGTTTTAATATTTTTTAATATTATTTAATATTTGAAATTTTTATTTTTTTTAATTTATAATGTTGAGTGATTTTTGAGGTCACCTCAGACACATATTTCTTATTTTTTTTTTTTAGTGTACATTTTATCTGTATGTACTTTGCAAATCGTGTAACGTTGCGTTATGTATCAACCTAGAGCAAGATTACTGCTACCTGCAGTACCATTCGTAAATGAATTGTACTGTAGATACAGTAAATCCAAGAAGTACCAGGAGCCTTTTAAAGAAATGAGTACCTATGTTACATATTTATTCAATTTTATACTTATGTCCATCCATCGATTTAGTTTTTATTGTTGCCTAGCTATAATTTGATCAGCTAATTATTTCAGAATATCATCGTCGAAATTGTTAAGTTAGTTAAGTTACACAGCCTATTTCCGTCTCACTGCTGGGCCTTCTCTCAATTCTGAAAAGGTTTTAGGGCAAAGAAGTGTCCGCCGCGCTGCCCATATGAGTGTTGGCGAACTGCACATGCCTTGGAAATTTTGTTTTATTTCTCAGCCAGTCAGACTTCCTCATGATGTTTTCCTTCACCGCCGAGCAAGAGGTAAATCAGCACTTAAAATTGCAATTAATAATTTCATTGATGCCGGCGGGGATCGAACCCGGTGTGCTAGCGTACTGTGAAATTTAACGCGAGAGCTAACAATCTGAGCTACCAGGGCTCTCTCATCGTCGAAATGAATACTTAAGTTAGTTAAGTTACAGTCTTTTTACGCCCCACAGCTGGGCAAAGGCATCCCCTTATTTCTCAGAGGGTTTTAGGGCAAAGAAGTTTCCGCCGCGCTGCCCCAATGCGTATTGGTGAACTTCACATGTCTTCGAAATATTTTTTTTCTTATTTCACAGACGTGCAGGTTTCCTCACAATGTCTTTCTTCGCCGCCGAGCACGTGGTAGATCAGTGCTTAAAATTGCAATTAACAATTTCGTTATTGCTAGCGGGGATCAAACCCGGCTTGCTAGCGTACTGTGAAATTTACAGCGAGAGCTAACCATCTGAGCTACCACGGCTCTTCTGAGCCACCACGGCTCTCATCTTTGAAATGAATACACCTATAGGATAGGGTGACAAAAGAGCACGCAGTCCACCTGTGGTGGTTGCTGCGGCCCACAGATATCTACATCTATCCTCGATTACAAATCAAAATGCAGACGAGTTGTCACCCGTGACGGCTAAGATGGAACGCCTCGTTTCCAGTAAAAAGGCTCTCCGGTTCTCTACACTCACCATACGAAACACAGAAGGATTAAGCTATGTATTATTTCACGCTGGTATTCGGTGAGAGCGTGGTCCTTCCCCGGTCGCGCCGGCCTATTCGTGCTACAACTATACTACTAATATAACTGCAGCATGGCTCCACCACGTATAAAAAATGTTTTAATGGACTAGTACATGATGCACAAAAAAGTGCAGAATCGGACTTTAATTGTGGCATATTTTTGTATAATGCATAAGAAGTGAGTTCTTTAAAATATACATAATTAATATTTTTTTTATTTCAGGAAGAGATATATTTATTTTAAATTTTATTATTTCGTAGCTATTATTTGTGTTAAAGAAAATATGTTACATTTTGGAGAAATAATGTTGTTGGTTATTGGAAATGTAACATAACCGCTGCGCACCTCGCGGCGCCTCTGTCACTCGATACATATTATGGTGCATTGGGTATTGTTTACAAAAAACGTTATTTATAACTCTACATCAGCGGGAGTGACCCTTGAGTGGTTTTATGGATTTTAAAAGGAATGAATGAATCTTTATTTCTGTACAAGTGCTGTTAAAGTTTGTTTGCTCAAATAAAGTAATTAATTTTTCAATAAATATGGCACTTACGACTAAAATTTTGAAGGCATTAAGAGTACTTTTCTAAAACTTAGCAAGACCTATTGAAAGATGACTGAATCATGTAAAGAAAAAGAGAGGTTCAAGACTGAATCATTATAATGAAATAAAAAAAAAACTATTTTTATTGACTAAAGCATTACGCCGCATTATGCCGCATCTGGTCCGAACTACATTCTACATCGGTGTAAGTTGATTGTGGGTTCTTGTAAGCTTATTATTAATGCGTTTTATGATAAAAAATTGTATTGTAGCCTATGATTTTGCACATAAAATATTGTAAACGATAGATTTAAGATTAAAATAAAATAAAATTGAACTATTAAAAAACTTTGTATCATTGAGAAATATGATAGTTTTGATTTTATTCAATATTTAGTCATACTAATTACTTTAAAACTTTATTAAATATAGTCTCGTTTATAGGAAATTTCATAGAGAATTCAGAAACGTATACATATTATAGTATTCGATATACCAAAATCAAGATATTTGCGTTTAAACTGATTGGGCCCAATCAGCCGTCCATTTTATTAAACAGCTCCGCAGTCAACGGAGTATTACGGTTAGAGTCTCCGCAGCTGAAAGGTGGAATAGAATAAACTTAACTAGTCACACTAATCACAGGTTCCAACACTTATAAAAATACATATTTTACTTATATAATAAAACACACTTATAATAATTTAAAAATAAAAATAAAACTGTTAGCATCTAGAAAAAAGGCACAACAAAAGGTTAACACAACATAAAGCGTTACAATAGGCATGTGCAAGGCTCAAGGCACACTAATAATTTATTTGATAAGACACAAAAGCAAAACAAATAAATGTACAATTAAGCAAGTATTTCTTAGCTTACAATATACAGACACAGTATACTTCATAAGAAAGGTGTGATACATCGACACAGAACTCCACTTACATTGCAAATTTGAAAGGTATTCTTTGAGTTTTATTTTAAAAGTGCCGTTCTGTGTGTGGTATTCTGTGTGTGTGTTCAATAAACGAACAGATTCTCGTGAGAGACGTTGCGTGAATCTGAGCCTTTCATATAAGTATTTAGGTTGTTGATTTTGTAATATTTTATAAAGTAAACAACAGTAATGAACTGATCTAAGAG
Organism: Parnassius apollo; assembly: GCA_907164705.1. Taxonomy (NCBI): domain Eukaryota; kingdom Metazoa; phylum Arthropoda; class Insecta; order Lepidoptera; family Papilionidae; genus Parnassius; species Parnassius apollo. The sequence goes on along the minus strand of CAJQZP010001441.1, from coordinate 5,305,125 downwards.
AATTCATATTAATAAATTTGCCCTGATTTCAAAACGGTATCACATGACCTCTACGAGTAATTCAATAGCAGAACCTAGCGCATGCATTTTGTACTCGTTGTATAACAAGTTTTGTTCACGCAAGCAAAAACTCTCCCATGACAATATAAGCACAGTTGAACCCTCAATTCTTCACTTAATTATTGCTGAAGATTATATAATATTTTTAATCTGTAAAAACAATTTTTCACTGTATGCGTAACATGAATTTCAAATCTTAGTCTACTGTCCATAATTATAACCAAGTTACAAACTTCAGATACCTTTTCAATATGGTGGCCACCAACGACAATTTTGGGCTTATGGGCATTCGTTTGTTTTATTAATTTCTTTGACCACGAAATCATGAACTTGGTTTTAGTTGGATTTAATATGACATCATTATTATTCGCCCATTCAGCGATCATGCTTAACTCTCGACTTTGTTAACTGCCTCATTTGTATCACCCAGCCTAAATTACATGTCAATTTTTAAAACATCCTGTAATATCAGCACTGTAGATGATAAACAATAAAGGTCCTAAAATTGACACTTGTGAACAAGAGACTCAGCAGAAAAAATGTTGTTACCAGTTTAATTTCGAAGCCTGATTCCTGTGTGCGACCACTCAAATAACTTTCAAACCACTTTAATGCGTTACACTCAACAGCATAATACACCAACTTTAACAGAAGTTGAGTAGTTTTTACTGTATCAAACGCACCGGAAAAGTTCAGCATTGTCAAAATTGTAGCGTCTCCTTTATCCTGATTGTTGGAATGTCATCGACAACCCTTAATAGCGCCGCAACCGTGCTTAGTCGTAAATAACATAAACATAAACACTCACGCCTATCACCCAGAGAAGTAGGCCGAAACTATAGACGTCCATTTAGCACGATCCTGACATACCTCTCTCGCTTCCTCCACATTCATATACTACGCATACATGCTAGCCGGTTAAGGGTACTCTTAATTTGGCCCATTTTTAATATATCGCCAACTTGGTCCACAAACTTTCGCCTAGGACGTCCCTTTTCGATTCTTTTATTCACTTCTGCAACATATATTTGCTTTGTAAGTCTTTCCTTATTCATTCTTTCTACATGACCAAACTGACCTTTTCTGGTCATAGCATCATCTTGAATTTGAAACTGTGTGATAAAAGAAAGCACATTCTTCTTTTATCGAGTTTCTTACCCAGTCACAGCAGTATATTCAGCCCTAACATACTCCTTAATGACCACATTTCTACCGCATTTATTCTACTGTCATGCTTCTTCTGCCAAACCCAACTTTCACTACCAATCGTTATAGTAGGGACTAATGAAGCATTGTGAATTGCCATACGTACCTTGTTCGACACATTCTGACTTTTCACAATGGTGTGAAACCCCATTTACTTTATTTTCTGCGTTTACTCGACGTTCTATATTCTTATATCTCCCATTACTGCTGAATACACATTCCAAATATACAAACTACCATCTCCCCTCTATTCTTATTTCACATATCGTTTTACTTTCTTCTCTTTCAAAAACCATAACTTTCTCCTTACTTGCATTCACTTTCATTCCCCTTTCTTCTAATGACCTGTTCACTATTTGTACTGTACATTATTTGCAACTCGGCCGCTGACGCCGCAAATATGACAAGGCGTACAAAAGGCATTTCACGTGACCGTACTTAGGCCAGTCCTAAAACCCGATTGGCCGAGGTAAAATATTATTCTGGCTTAGATATTCTATTAATTGCGCATGTATAGTCTTTTCTGCGATTTTAGATTAAAAAAGGCAGTATAATTATAGGTCTAAGATGATTTAGTTCTAAAGGATGATTATTTTTTGGTATTGGATTCATGGCAGCTTCCTTCCAGATGCCTGGGAAAACCCCTGTCTTTATCGAGGTATTAATAATCGTGGTTAATGTATTCAAAGTCCGTGGCAATGTTAAGAGAACCATATCTTCAGTAATACCATCAACACCCATAACATTAGTGGCAATATTTTTCGAAATTTCTGATATTTTAATTTTCATCTACTAATTTTAAAGTAAAAACCGACGAATTGAAATGGTTAGATTCAAAATAGCATAAGTAGGCTGTTTTTTCACTTAGTATAGCAGTATTAATAGTACTCTTCAGATCTTTATAATATTTTTGTCTTCTTTGGAGTTATGACCTTTACATTTAGCGTATTTAGCGTAGCATTCCTTTAATCATTGGTGTGATACACGGATAGCTATGGCATTTTATATATGACGTTTTTACTAGTGCATGAATATCAATCAGATAGAATATATGTGCATTGAAAGCCGTTACAGAACTGTTTATATCGCAGCAAAGCAACTCTTCCCATGATACAGTATTAACATCAGAGTTAAATTTTGGTACGTTTAGATCCATAATCGGTCTATAAGTAACACATGTTAAGAATTGCTTTGGCTTAAATGTTATAAACCAAAGCAATTCTCTATACGTTCAGCATACAAGATAAATTAGCGTGATGACTCAGATCTGGTACATAGTTAACCTATGTATTAGATACATCACAGCTGCTGAAAATTAAATCAAGTAAAGTTTCCGAGGAATCAGTAAAATGAGTCGCTTGTGTGTCGTGCTGCCTTGGACCCACACGCAATAGAATGGAGAATGTTTCAAATTGTCAGGAGAATTGACTTTCTAGTCTCCGAGTACTTCGCACATTTTGTAGTTGCTTGCATAGGTATTTTATATCGAGATGGTTATGCCGCCTTCTAACGAAAATCATATATTGAATTCTTCAAAACTGCATTCTCTAATGACATAACCACAGAGCGTTTTTTTCCAATCTACGTCAAATAAAATGAATAAAAATATTTCTAGAAAAGCACTTCGGAGTTACGAGTATATAAATATAAAATAAACTGTGAATTTGAATTGGTTATTCTTGTTATCATACTTTATTACAACGTAATTCAAGAAAGATTACATAATCTAAGTTTATACTTTCAATAACTTGCGAATTTGTGACGGCTAACATTCTAGTCAAGTTACTTAAAAATGCAAACAGCGAAAACATGCTTTTTACTGGCAACAGGAAATTAACGCATTTATTGATATACGCAGAAAATAAAATATCTTGTTTAAACTTTCTTGCCTAGTGGTAAATTGAACTAACTATAAAAAAATTAAAAATAAATTAATTTTCTATCCAACTACCTGCATATGATCTACTTCTTTCATAATACATCTAAAACATTGGCCAAATGCTTGTTATGGCATGCACAAGATATGTTTCCGTTGTAAAAATTATCGCCACGTAGTGGCATCGTAGGAAAATCCACTATTCCATAATATCATCCCGTAGACTTCGTGAAAGACGACGGATGGAATTAGAAACAGGAGGTAGCAGCAGCACCTTCCTGATAAAAACTGAGCGTACAAACCAAGCGTGGCAAAAACGGAAAAAAATTGTAATATTTAAAAGGCTCCCTTTTTACCCCGGAGGCCTACGTTTAGCAGTAAACTTATAGTAGACTGTTTTAAAGGAACGAATGAATGTACAAATCATCTCTTAGATCTATCGCTTATACGAAAAATCTTTTGAGTACATCTATCGATATTCGTTATAAGTTTAATCAGTTTGCGTTCATTAACAGTTAGTTACGAATATTTTTTTCAATTTTTTATTCGTATTGTTTAAAGAAACATTGATAATTAAATCTGATTGACGTTAGATTGATCCTTTCAGTATCACTAAAAGGGAGGGATATACAGAGAGAAAGACAGAGATAGAGAGAGTCTAAGTCTGCCAATCTATCTTCTATACATATAATAAAAATGTAAATTTCAGATGTCTGTAAGTTTTATATTTTTGTAACAAAATTGATTGAGGGAGACTAAAAATAAGTAATATATATATATATATATATATATATATATATATATATATATATATATATATCATCATCATCATCATCACAGCCCTTCACAAGTCCACTGCTGAACATAGGCCTCCCCCAAGTAATGCCACAAAGCACGGTCCTGAGCCACCTGCATCCATCGACTTCCTGCATATCTTACCAGGTCGTCACTCCATCTAGTGGGGGGGTCGCCCTACACTACGCCTACCGGTACGAGGCTGCCACTCGAGAACCTTTCTTCCCCATCGGTTATCGGTTCTTCGAGCTATATGGCCGGCCCATTGCCACTTCAGCTTACTAATCCGTTGGGCTATGTCGGTCAATCTGGTTTTACTGCGGATATCCTCATTTCTGAGTCTATCACGCAGAGAAACTCCGAGCATAGCCCTTTCCATAGCTCGCTGAGCGACCTTGAGCGTCCTCATACGGCCAGCAGTGAAGGACCACGTCTCTGATCCGTAAGTCATCACTGGCAACACGCACTGGTTGTACACTTTAGTTTTCAGAGATTGAGGTATACCTGACGAGAAGATATGTCGTAATTTCCCGAACGCTGCCCAGCCGAGTTGAATCCGTCGATTGACCTCTCGGTCGAAGTTGGACTTACCTAGTCGGACTATTTGTCCCAGGTAAACGTACTCGTCAACAACTTCGAGCATAGTGCTCCCAACAACTACCGGCATAGGTGTGACATGGACATTAAACATAATCTTTGTTTTGTCCATGTTCATCTTAAGACCTATCCGTTGGGAGGCACTATTGAGGTCATTGAGCATAGTGCTTAAGTCCTCCAGCGATTCTGCCATAAGGACTATATCGTCGGCAAATCGAAGGTGAGTGATGTACTCGCCATTGATGTTAATACCGTATCCTTTCCAGTCCAGTAGCTTGAAAACGTCTTCCAAAGCAGCGGTGAAGAGTTTCGGGGATATAACGTCACCCTGTCTTACACCTCTCTGCAGTTGGATAGGTTTCGAGCTCTGGTTCTGTACTCGGATAGCCATCGTAGCCCTACTGTACAAACACTTCAGCACTTCAATATACCGACAGTCAACTTGGCACCGCTGAAGGGACTGCAGCACCGCCCAAATTTCGACGGAATCAAAGGCTTTCTCATAGTCCACATACGCCAGGCAAAGTGGCAAATTGTACTCTTCAGTCTTCTGTACAATCTGCCGCAGGGTATGTATGTGGTCTATGGTACTGAAGCCTTTTCGGAAACCGGCTTGTTCGGGAGGCTGGAAGTCGTCGAGTCTGCGTGCGAGACGATTCGTATATATATATATATATATATATATATATATATATATATATATATATAACATTTCTATTAATTTTTAGAATTGTCTGTCTGTATCCCCCCCCCCCAGTATTTTTTAAAATAATAAGTATGACAAACGACCACAGAATCCACGTGATTTTTAATGGATATTGTGTCACGTTATTATTATTTGTTGAACAAATAAATAATGACATCAAAATTATTTTAAGACGTTTAATACTTTTACTAATAAACTATACTAATATACATATTTCAAAAAACATACTAAAATAAAAAACTACTAAAACTATGCTGATACTAAATCGATATATATGAAAGAAATAAAATAAAATAAAATAAAATAAAATTAGAAGGTCGCGGGTTCGAAGCCTTTCAGAATCAGAAGGAAAGTTAGAACTTCACTGACACGTCTGGCGGCGAGTCCGGCGGGAGTGGTAGTGTATATATAATATAAAAGTGTTCTTTTCCAACCGATTCCACTCGTGCGAGTTTAATTTGTATGAATTTATTTCATATATTTAATTATAACCTCCCATCCTTAATATTTGGGAAAATAATAATATGGATTCACAACTCCAGCAAAGTTCCCTGGAACACACAGTCAAAATCCTTAATTTACTTTGCAACCAAGGTTGAAAACATATACGTCCACCGCCAAAATTAACTGGGAGAGTATAACTAATAAATATGGTACGGTGGTACATGCTAGTAGCAAAAGAGGCAAAAATTAAAGTTATATCTACTAAGTACAATGAAAAGACATAAAAATTACATGACAAAACAACTAGCATATGACATAATTACATAATTTATTCACACAAATTTCATAATTTACATACTAAGTATGAATTGTTTATATATATTCTTTAAAAAATCATAAAAAGAACATAAATATTTAAATAATTATCAAACTTATTAGAAGTAATTAGCTATCATTTGTATAACGTATGGGTTTGAGATGATTAAAAATGCATTTACAGAAATGCATTTAGGCGAGTTGTGCCTTCACGGTCACTGAGGTCACTGGCAAGCCGCGCGAGCTATCATTACATATACATTACAGCTGTAATATTGGACACACAAACATCTTTCCTCGATTAAAGGTCACATTGGCGATGCGTTGCCATACCTAAGGACGAAGAGTTCGAGGTAAATTAACTAAGGACTGCGAAGTAAATTAGTCCTACATATATAACCAAATTATTTTTTTAATGTATCCTCTCTATAGCTTTATACATTTTAAACTTCGTTAGTCAGCTTTTAAAATCCATTAAGAAAATTTAATATTTTTACATTTAAAATTATCAAAATCGGCTTTTTAACTCATTATCATTCGTTAAGTAGGGTTGGATTTAGATTCGTTTAGTAGGAATTTGGAGAAGCAAGGTATTTGGTAAAAGTTTGATTCCCGATTATAATAATAGGCACTATTTGCATTAAAAGGTATTGAATAGTTTTCGAGAAAATAAAAAAGAACCAAAAATGGTTGAAACATGGAAAAACGAATGCAATGTTACTATGAAAGCTGGATAGCATACATAATTTTTTTATGTGCGACAAGGTTGTAAAAGTATGTCAAAGACTAGTGTCACATTATTATAATTCTATAGTATTTTATTCTCCTGTGGTCTATGTTATCATAATAAATTGTTTATAAACAATAAAAAATATTATTACATACTTTACACCTGGAAAACCTTTCAGTTGAGCAAGGTCAGGACAAAAAAAATCACGTGGTAATTTTTATACCACCCAGAAATACTTGAGCACCTAGAAATCCTTATACCGGCTCTACACGCTCGTCTCGTCGCCTCGCGTGCCTCTCGTCGTGTTGAGGATCGACACGAGAACACACCATGTACACACTCGTTATATCATTTGAACTCCGTATGCTCACTGAGACGGACCTAGATGAAACTGTTGCTGCGTTTTGCCTTTGTGCTATTAGTTATTATAACTTTTGACACATTTACCATAAAAACAAAATTAATAAGCCACGGCGAAGAAGAAGATGGTGGATGGTCTCTATTTACCGTAACTGAACCATATACGGTTAATATAATATGGTAAGCCATAGTACGCTCTCATTTTCATCGCGAGACTCACGAGACCGTTTGACTCGAGCGCATAAAACCGACACGCTTCCAAGAGCGCACGAGGGCCACGAGACGCGACGCGACTCGCACGCACTCGTACTCGGCCTGTCTTGTGGTGTCTCTACGAGCGTGTATAGCCGTCATTACAGTTGTGACAGGGATGTACATCCCTGCTCTCTTCCTCCCCATCCCCTCCTGCTGGAGAGAGATAAATAATATTGTTATTATTATTACTCTTATATTTAAGAGATAATTTCGAAGTTAGGTCTGTGAGATTTTCTTTTAAATTTTTCTCGAGAAGGGTGTATTACCTTGTCGTGGGAGTGGTGTTGAAGTGTAGGGGACATACCCTTTTCCCCTCTCCCCTCACTCTCCCTCCCCTCCCCTGTTAAAACAATTCTAAATTTTACCGTTAAATAAATCCAACTCCGATCAAGTGGTCAACCCAAGAATCCAGCTGATTAAGACATAACTTCTCGTAAGGTTCACCTCAAGACTTGGAAACGTTTCTATAACCAGTGTGTGTATGATTACTTACGGAACTTAAAAGTGGTCCTTTACTGCTGACGTTGTGGTAGCTTAGCGTGCGATGGATAAGGCTATGCTTGGAATTTCTCTGCGAAACTTAATTCGGGTAATAAAATGATAATATAATGAGTAACTGACATATCCCAGTGGATTTGTGATCTAAAGTGACAATGGGTTGGCCATATAGCTCGAAAACCAAGAGCCGATAAGGATAAAATGAAAATGAAAAGTCTTGAGGGGTAGCCTTGCACCGGCAAGCGCAGTATGCACATGGCTTTGAAAAGGTCCATCGGGTTACAATGCAGATTACAAATTTGTCCCTATTGTATTATTTAATCTTTTAATTGATTCTGTTACCTAAATTTATAAAGTTGTTATTTTTAATTTCCTCTATTATTGTTAGCTAAACAAACACCACTTCATTAGTTCAATTAAAGTAAATTTGAAGTTAGCACATCCAAAAAACTATTGTTGGAGCAGTAATATATTATATATTAAATAATAAAAAGGTTACATTTCATTTTCGTATCATACCGGAGCAAATTATTTATAATTAATAAATCGATACAAATAATAATAAGAAATAAAAAATATGTCAGAGCTTTAACTTTAGTGATTTAAATGCATTTAAAATGCAATGAAATTATTCCTGTAGTCGTCTCTGCAAACGGGCTAATCCCAGTCAGCCTCTCGGGTCATCTGAGGCGGCTGGGACTACGTGGCGGACCGCTCCAGGTTCAAATGCAGAAGGCGGTGCTCCTCGATACCGCCCGCATCGTCCGCCGATTTCTTTCCCTTTCCCCCTAACCCTCGGCCGTTTGGTCTCCCCTGCTGAGGGCCTCCATCTGGTTGGGCTTTTATTTATTTATGTACTTTTATATTTATTTTATGTTATTGATATTTATGTATCTTTATTTTTTCATTTCCATTTATAATTATATATTTATAGAACCCAACCAGATGAGAAAACTATATAGATACCCCATAGAAATAAAAAATATGTCAGAGCTTTAACTTTAGTGATTTAATTGCATTATACATAGCTATAAACCAGGTTATTAACCTATAAAAAAGAAAACCTTTTGTTTAATTTTCAATATCAATATTTTTTATAGGTTAGGGTGACAAATGAGCACACAGGCCACCCGATGGTAAGTGATTGCTGTGGCCCATAGACATCTGCATCTATCCTCGATTACGAATCAAAATGCAGATGCGTTGTCACTCGTGAGGACTAAGATGGAATGCCTCGTTTCCAGTAAAAAGGGTCTCCAGTTCTCTACACTCACCATACAAAACACAGCAGCATTAAACTACTGTTTCACGCTGGTTTTCTGTGAGAGCGTGCTCCTTCCCCGGTCGAGCCCACCATTCGTGCTACAACTATACTTCTTATACAACTGCAGCATGGCTCTACCACTTATAAAACTTATTTATAAGTTAATTAATAAATCAATAACATCTGAAACCCTAAGAGCACTGCACGATCAAAAGAGGGTACAAACCCATCATGACTCGTTGAAGGTTGTTTTCAAGCATACTCCAAAACTAATCGCAAGTACCTCTCCATAAGTCCCAAGGGTTCTTCGATCGTTTACGATTGCTAGCGTGACACGTTCTGCTGGGAGATATTAAATGTTCCCTAATTGGACTACCGTATTGAGATCAAGTATTTGTGAGGTAAATGTTTATCTAACACCTCGCACTATTCGAAATCCAGTTAATTAAAAGGTAGGTTAGATATTTGGGTGCTACGAATTCATAGGCTTAACGCTTAAGACTCATAATTCAATCATGGTTGTCTTTATGGTTCTGTTAATTTTTAAATAATAAGTTTAAAAAGTACTTACGAATTCAGTGAGCTCTATTTTCTAAATACAAGCTTAAAATGAAAGATTAGAAGAGAAAGAAAGAAGAAAATATTTATATTGTAACAATCTTCGATTAATTCGACCCCAATTCACATATTTTTTATCGTGCTTTTCATATTACATTGTAGAGCGGAGAATATCGCAAATTATTGAACAAGACCTGAAAATGTTAAGAGCACTGGAAGAAGCAAAATAAAAAAGTAAACAATCACAGTTTTTTTATAGGAGAGTGGGAAACGAGCATACTGCTCACCTGATGGTAAGTGATTACCATCACCCATGAACAACTGCAACACCACGGGAATTGCAGATGCGTTGCCGGCCTTTCAAAAAGCAATAGGCTCTTTTCTTGAAGGTCCCTAAGTTGTATCGTTCCGGAAAAATGTCTGATGGTAGTCGATTCCACAAGGAAGTTATGCGAGGAAGAAAACTTCTTTTAAATCGGTGGAGATATGGATGGTATCGCGGGTTTTGTCGCGATGTGTGATGGTGAAATTGTGCGGCTGGAATTAGTCCGAACCATTCCTCAGAGCACTCCCCGTGGTAGATGCGATAAAATACGCAAAGAGATGCAACATCTCTTCACAGTGCCAGTGAGTCAAGCCGATCGGAAAGAGCTCGGTCGCTGACGATTTGAACTACTCTGCGCTGGGTGCGATCAAATGGATGGAGATGGGCACAGGGAAACCCAGAGATGGGAACAGTATTCAATTTGAAGCCGAACCTGCGCCTTGTAAAGTTGCAGTTTTAAAGATGCCTTTTAACTTGTCACAAGAGTTCAACTTGGTCGCTCTCCTTTTTTATAGGATAGGGTGACAAACGAGCACACAGTGCACCAGATGGTAAGTGGTTGCTGTGGCCCATAGACATCTACATCTATCCTCGATTACAAATCAAAATGCATATGCGTTGTCACCCGTGAGGACCAAGATGGAATTCATTCCTCGTTTCCAGTAAAAAGGGTCTCCGGTTCTCTAAACTCACCATAGGAAACACAGCTGCATTAAGCTACTATTTTACGTTGGTATACTGTGAGAGCGTGGTACTTCCTCAGTCGAGCCGACCCATTCGTGCTACAACTATACTACTAATATAACTGCAGCATGGTTCTACCACGTATAACAACAATTCCTGGATCAATTACCCATATGGGATGTGCTGCCAAGGAGTCACGAAGCTTCATTTTGATGAAAAGGAGTAAAAACTTTGGCTTGAGCTATCAAGCGATAACTATCAAGAGACGGTTTTGGATCGTGTAGTGAAGCATCTGGTTGACACACTTTTCAAAAACATTTCAACATGTTGGATATTCTTATAGATCCTACGAGGACGATTGTAGCTTCAGACTTTCTTCTTCTTTACTTATTCAGGCGCCAGTTCAGACCTCAAATCTTTTATCGGCACACCGAAAACCCCAATGTCGAATGACATGTGCTGAATTTTGCCCCCACAAAATGTATTTTTTGGTGAGATATCGTTATTTTTTGAAAAAGTTTTATCTTTTTAATAATAATATATAAAAACGTGACCTTCAATTTTTTCTTGCATTAACGCTTCACTGTTTCCTTTAAACTTTTCTAATTTAAACTATAGGAATCAATTTAATGTCGAAAAATTTATAACGCATTTAATTCCAAGAATTTGAAGACCAGTCTTGGATTTAACCGCAACAATAAGTACTTGTCGATTCGAATATAGAAATCTGTTGTTTTCAGATTTTTTGCTTTGTACACATATGCCTAATGATCTACGGTATTACCAAAGTTCAAGTTTCTAAGTAACCAAGAAGAGACCCAGGTTTTTGATGAATGAGTCAGGGAGCGACAAACACCATGCTTGAAACACTTTTCAGACATTTTGTAAATCATCACACAAATTGCAAATAACAATTCAAAGAATGCCGGCAGGAAGGACTACAAACACGAAAAGAAAAATGTTTTACTTTGACTGAACATCGAATCCCATTTAATGTAAGTTACAGCCTGTATTGCAAATTAAAGAAAATTTAAATAATGGTTTTCAAGCGGATATAAAATGTCTATGTAAATAAAATGGAAATAATAGAAATAAATACATTTTAGCGAAAGTACGAGTATTAAAAACGCAACGATAATGTACTAAAGTTAATTATAACAGCTTGTAAAAGTAAAAAAAAGACTTTTCCAATAAGTATGCGGCATGTATAAAATAATACAAGTCGATTTTTTTAGGAATTGCGTACAAGAACAAACTAATTGATTTACATGGCCCATCCCTCGCACCCTTTGTAAAAGAAACTTGACCATTTTGTTTACTCTGTTAATTACTTATAAATAAAGGCTTTTATTATAATATATATGGGGATAGTGCTATTTTTGATGAACCTTTTAGTGATAAATACACATAAGCAATAAGTAAATATGAATACAAAAAAATATAAATAAGTAATATTGGTATATTAAGAACAATCATCACCATCATCATCATTACAGCCCTTCCCAAGTCCACTGCTTAACATAGACTTCCCCAAGGAATGTAACGATGATGATGATGATGACAATATAAAGGGGCGATCTTTTTCGTGTTTACAGACTACAGATGATTAATTAGCATTAACGTAAACGTCGGATATATAAAACAAGTTAATGAAACGCGATGAAGTCAGTAAAGAAAAGTTTCATTCAATATTTCATTTTATTTCACCCACACTACTATTCTCGGGTATTCATGTATGATATGATTCCTCACAAATATATAAAGGTAAAATGACAAACGGTGAGAACTGGGCGAGAAATAGAGGATGTTAAGTTGTAGCCTTAATACAATCAGGGCGGTGTAGGGTAGAACTTACTAATAAAGGATGCAAACTATGAATGCAAGTAATTTAGTATTAGAACCGAGCTTTGTGATAATCACATTAATAGCATGCAGATTTTTTTTCGGACGAGGGTAACTAAGTAGAATCATAATAAGTAGAATCTGTATTACGTTTACGCTTCGATTTTAAAAGGAAGCGAATAACTGTAATATTTTAGCGATGATAAGCCAATTGTCGGTATATCGATGCTGAAATTTTTATACAGCAAAGTGAAGGGGTGATGTACGTGCTGACCCAAAATACGAAACCTATCCAACTGCAGAAAGGTGTAAGACAGGCTATCGCTATATCCCTAAAACTCTTCACCGCTTCATTGGAAGACGTTTCCAAATTACTGGACTAGAAAAATTACAATATCAACCTTAATGGCAAGCCCTCTTGGCCTGCTGTATTTATGGCAGAATCGCTGGAGGACATAAGCACTATGATCAATGATTTCAATATTTTTCCCTTTTTTCTATGTTGCTTTCTTTCTTTCTTTTTTTCCTTATTTCTATGTCAACCCAGGTTTCAAGTAGTTAAATAATTTGCTCATAAATAATTTCGTAAAAATAAATATTGTAATTGATAATTTCCACCTCAAATTAAAGTAATAGTTGTTAATTACGAACAAATTGTATTGTGTAATAAATATAAGTGGTAAATATCTAAATAAATAAAATGTTAGTGTCTGAACTTAGTGACAGCAGGAAACGAATATCGCATAAACTTCAGTTACTGTAATTCTTGTTATATGGATAATAATTATGATATATTAATAATATATCTCTTTAGTATGTCTTTTTTAATATTTATGATATATCTCTTAAGTGTTTTTGTTGTTTGAAAATTTTTAAAAAGTTTTTAGAAAATTCATTAAATTTGTGTCAAAAGTAGATAGATTACAATACAATCAATCAATATTGAAAGGATGATTTTATTTTATTTAAATGAATTTTTTTTATGATCCTACTATGTTATTTTTTTTTTTCTTTTTTTTTTTTTTTTTGTGTTTAAAAAATTTTTTTCTATTATTATAAATAATAATTATTTGTAAAATTTCTAACTATTTCTTTGCACGCATTTAGCAAACTTTTCTAAACCAAAAAGCAGTTTTTTCGCTCGCGCTTTAGTTTTTAATATGATTTTTGATATCGTGGCGGCTCCTTTGACAAGATACGGCAAGTGCCAGGCGGGGAGACACAGAGGCGACCGTATCCAAGCGAATAGACTTTATATCACTCGCTTTGTACATTTATATATTCGACGACTGGAATAATAGCAAAAATCGATAAAAAAGATTGGAAAAATGATGTTATTCTTGCGCACATTCATCAAATTGTAAACTTAAGAAAATCAAGAAGTTGACTACTCTGTACTGTGTTGAAGACTTTTAAGATTGGTTTTAACCAAGTTGAAGTAATACCTTTGACCAAATAAAAGCTTTTCTAAAACTTCCTAGGTTATAAGACAAAACTTGTTATAGGTATGTGCAGTCGTTTGTTCGAAAACAACTGAGGCATGCATCTCAGTGTGATCCTATTGCTATACAGCAGTATATTGAGGCCGATTATTACCTACGCCTCCACTGTCTAGTGTAATAAAGCTAACCAAAAGACGACTGTGGACAGTCTAAATAGTCTACAAAGGACAGCCTGCTTAATGGCAACTGGAGCGATGCGATCATCGCCCGGAGCGGCCCTTAATGCACTTTTCTACCAAACGTGACCCTTGAACTACCCTTGACCTTTATCTAGACAAGGAGTTGAGTATTAGCTTGTATAGGAGAAAGGTCATTAAGTAAAAATAAATTGCGCATTCTAGCAAAAGCCCTGTCTGGACACTGTTTTCTTAAAAAACACTAAGCAACTCAATGAGGATGTGCCGGTTCTGTTCCTTAACGAAAGAAATGCTTATGCACATCGTAACTGGTTGCGGATCCTTAATGCGTAAACTATGTACTCCGCCCAGAAGTGAAATTGCTCACAACTAAACAACTGCTTCTATTTATTGAAGACGTAGGGTTTAGCAGTGAACTATATACATAGCAGCAATCTCAATAAATCTTTTAGTTCGCAGGGATACTGGTCTGGTTCTTTGTTTATTGTTATGAGATATCACGGCATGAAGTACCACCCACCTAAGTAGACATCTAACTTTCTTGCGATTTTAACTTAGCTGAGTTTCATTGACGTCATGTACGTGCACCATATTGAAGATATTAATAAACTTATCGCAATGATTTTAAGTTCGTTTAAATACTTTTTTATTGAATTTCAGATGTCAAAAATATTTACATTTGTTTGGAATTCAGACAGGCGTCTCCATCAAATATAATTAAGCCATAAAATAAAGGCAACGTTTATAAATTTATCAACTTTGCAGTAGCAATCAATTATATTCAGTAATTTGTTTCCCGTGTGGTGTCAATATAAAAAATCTAAAAAATAATTTTTAAATAACTAATAGGGATAGATAAGAATTGTTACGCGCTCCAGTCAACGATACACTAGCGCCATCTAGTGTCAGGAACGAGAGCGAGGGGAGCATTGAGAAAATGACATCACAAATCACTCAACCGACAACGCCTAGTCGAAACTCGAACGCTCGGTACCTTGCGCGTGTTTACTTGAACATTCTCGATATTTCTTTGCTAATTTAAATATATAGGCGCTGCAAGATGCGATCGAAGTAGTATTGAATTGGCGATACGAGCGAATCTTCGGAGCGAAATTAAGTGAATTAGTGTGTTTAATTATTAGTGTTTTAAGATTTAATTTGTTTAAAGTAAATTAAAGTGTTAATTTAGGTAATTTTATCGGCAATTTTTATTGTCACGAACCTCAAGCTCGTAACAATTGGTGTCAGAAGTGGGATAAAATCATGCCGATTTCACCTAAGGAGGAAACGGAGGGTGTCCGTACCCGAAGTCAACGCCAGCAGGAGACGGACCAACGAAGATTTGGTGGTGCAACGCCGCAGACGTCGGAGGGCCAGCCACCGGCTGAAGGCCCGTCGGTAGCTCCTACATCTGCAGCACCTGACTTAGGTGCTCTGATGGTGATGCTGCAGGAGCAGGCTCGCCGACAGGAGGAACATCCGCGGGGAACAGGCTCGCGGCCGACAGGAGGAACAGGCCCGCCGAAAGGAGGAACAGGTCCGTCAGTTAAAGAGCAGCTGCAGAGCGGACAAGAGGAACAGGCTCGCCGACAGGAGGAACAGGCCCGTCGGTTGGAAGATCAGCAGGCGGAACAGGCTCGTCGGTCGGAAGAGCAGATGCTCCTCATGAAGGACCTTCACGCTACCTTTGGAAAAGAGATAAGGGACGTGAAGGATAGGGTTGCTCAACACGACAACCGCCTGTCGGAAGCTGAAACCCGAATCGAAGAACATGAAACCCGAATCAACCATGTGAACAATCGGGTTGACAACGTGATGGCTGACGTGAAGAAAACGCTAAACGACCTCAAACTTGGGGATGGAACTACAGCTCCCGTAGTAGCTGCAGCACCTTCGCTACGTGGATTCAAAGTGCCGCCGTTCGACGGGACTTCTTCCTGGTCGGCCTACAAAATCCAGTTCGAGGCTGTTATGAAGGCGAACGGCTGGAATAAAAGTCAGGCCATGACTGCTCTCACACTAGGCCTGCGCGACCAGGCCTTAACAGTTCTGGAAGCTCTCGGTGAGGAAGTGACTTATGAGCAACTCCTTGAGGCATTGGAGGCGAGATATGGCGACGCTCACCTGGAACACGTCTTTCGTGCGCAGCTTAAAGATCGTGTGCAGCGCATCAACGAAAACCTGTAGCAGTGGGCTCTAGAAGTGGAGAAGCTGGTGCGAAAAGCATACCGGTCTGTACCTGCGCTCATTGAAGGGAACCTGGTGCAGACATTCATCGACGGCATCCGCGACCTGGAAGTCAGAGCTGCTGTGAGGCTCGGGCACCACGAGACGCTTAAGGACGCCTTGGCCCATGCACTGGAAGTGGAAGCCGTGCGGCAGGATCATCGTTCCCATTGCGTCAGGGAGGTTGCAGCAGCTACAGTTCGCGACCGCAACAAAGGATACAGCCCAAGGTGCTATGGCTGTGGGGAAAAGGGCCATCTTCGAATCAGCTGCCCTAAGCGAACCGTGGAAAGGAGAGTTGATCGATCTCGAGAGGGTAGTGCAGCTAACGACACTGCCTGGCGGCGACAGGATCATCGTTCACCTCACGCTAGGGAGGTTATAGCAGTTACGGTTCGCGACCACAATAAAAGATACAGCCCTAGGTGCTATGGCTGTGGGGAAAGGGGCCATCTTCGGTCCAGCTGCCCTGAGCACACCCTACGAAGGGAAGGTGAACGGTCTCAGAAAGGAAGTGCGGCTAACAGCACCGCCCAGCAGCAGCAGGAATACGACTTTACTATCAGAAACTGCAGCGGGAAATCTCACGGCAACGCAGATGCATTGTCAAGAAGACCTTGTCCTGAAGATTGCAACCATTGTAGTAGGCAAGAGAGTAAGGAGGTGGTATCCGTGAGGATGCTCAGGGCAGACCACCTCAGCAACGAGTGGAAGGACAGCTTTCAACGTGCACAGCAGGAAGATCCGGACATCAAGCCGATCCTGGAATGGATGAAGGCCAGTGCTACCAAGCCTAAGTGGAGGGACGTCTCAGCGATGAGTTCAACCACGAAAAGCTATTGGGCCCAATGGGACAGCTTGCTGATTCAGGATGGAGTCCTGTGCCGTAAATGGGACAATGGTCGAAGAGACAGCTGTCGTTTGCAAATGGTTGTCCCTAAACCTAAGGTGCCGAATGTTCTACAGTTGTGCCATAATGGTCGTTCAAGAGTCCATCTGGGAGTTAAACGAACTCTACTGAAGGTCCGAGAACAGTTTTACTGGGTCCATTATCGTGACGATGCCGAGGA
The DNA here is from genome assembly GCA_907164705.1 of Parnassius apollo. Classification (NCBI taxonomy): domain Eukaryota; kingdom Metazoa; phylum Arthropoda; class Insecta; order Lepidoptera; family Papilionidae; genus Parnassius; species Parnassius apollo. The sequence continues at coordinate 5,287,675 of CAJQZP010001441.1, read as the reverse complement.
TTGGTGTCGTACATGTACAAGTTGTGCGGCCGTGCGGGGACCTCGGACACGTGGTAGAGGAGCACCGAAATTGTACAATGTTGGTGCACCACGGGATAGGACAGCCCTTGACATTGCGGAGCCGTTACAGAAAGGCGCAAGAGGGACTCCTAAGATCGTCCATGTGAATCGCTTGGCACGTTATTATGGGGCCAATAATGCTCGGGACGAGCATGTCTTAGGAGGGGGCAGTGTTACGCGCTCCAGTCAACGATACACTAGCGCCATCTAGTGTCAGGAACGAGAGCGAGGGGAGCATTGAGAAAATGACATCACAAATCACTCAACCGACAACGCCTAGTCGAAACTCGAACGCTCGGTACCTTGCGCGTGTTTACTTGAACATTCTGGATATTTCTTTGCTAATTTAAATATATAGGCGCTGCAAGATGCGATCGAAGTAGTATTGAATTGGCGATACGAGCGAAGCTTCGGAGCGAAATTAAGTGAATTAGTGTGTTTAATTATTAGTGTTTTAAGATTTAATTTGTTAAAAGTAAATTAAAGTGTTAATTTAGGTAATTTTATCGGCAATTTTTATTGTCACGAACCTCAAGCTCGTAACAGTATATTGTGAACCAAAGAGGAATTAATTATGTATCTATTTCTTCAACAATTTTATAATAATCAGCTCAAAAATTGACGATTGCGCTTAACTAAATTTTTATAACTTGGAGTTCCATCTTAGTCCTCACGGGGGACTACGCATCTGCATTTAGATTCGTAGTCGAAGATAGATATAGATGATGATGATGATGATAATTTACCATCAAGTGGATTGTGCTTCTTCGTCATACTTCTCCTATAAAAAAAACTGCTTACTATACAACGTATAAAAGTTTTATATTCCCGACGTTTTGAATGGTTTTGCAACTCTTGACCACGTGTTAAGGTGGCATAAAATTTAGTTCAATGATTAGTATTTGCGTAAATATAAGACATCGAAATTTAAAAATTGGAAATAGAAATAAAGTCATGAAATGTACTCCACGTATTTCATGAAGCCTATTGATCATTTCGTATCTGAATCGACACATTAAGAAAAAATAAAGTCTGAAGGTATATTTAGGAAATTTCTTCCTATATATATTTCCTGTTCATAATACGGACACATTTAGAAATTTACCAATTCGATTCTATTTTTTTGAATAAAGGATTATTTTCCCTTTGAGCTATAATTATCACCTAGGGCTATATGGACCCTTTTGAAATCCAGAATCGTCGAAATCTCTCCTATCAAATAAAAAAGAATAAATATGAATATTTGCTACTGAAAAAAATAATTATTGGTAAAGTGGTAATTAAAAAAATAAGAAAAAAACTTTATTTTAGTAATTCACATAAATAATACATTTTTTTGTTTTTATTTTTATTTTTGTTAGCAGACCTGCGCGGCACCGCTCGCATGAAATTTAGGTAAACAAAAATGTATTTAAAGAAAAACCTTAATATTACAAATGAAAAAAATCATTTAATTATTTTAAGAATAGTAAAGTTAAGCAGTACATTGTGTTCATTTAAATTAAACCGATGGGAACCTTATTAAGCAATCAAACCGCTCTCCAATACTCCGACTCAATTTTTCAAATTATACTGATGTTATACATACTGTAATCTAATTTTGATCCACCGATAGAGTTCAATGTTAATAATGTTTCTTGTTATAACTAAAATAATATTATGTATTGTTAAATCAAGTAGTTCAAGTGAAAGGTATACTGTTATTTTAAAATTGAAAATTCTTTTCATTTTGTTTTATTTTTTGTATCATTATTTTCAAATGCTGACATTCTGTATCATTATAACTTTATTGTAATTTCTATTTATTAAATTGATTTTCATTATGTAAATTGATTGCATGAAGATGATAAAATATTTGCTTATTGATAGATCGATTTAACAAAAATTCTCCATAATTTTTATGATAATGATTAATAATTTTTATGATGATGATAATGATGAATGATGATGAATGATTTATATGAGAATGATAAAGATCAGTACGACCATGTTTTATGCAAATAATAATTTAAATAAATAAATAATTAAAAGAATAAATAAAAAGTAGCCGCTTGATGGTAAATGGACTGTAGTAGCCACGTGATGGTAAGTAGACTGTAAGTTCGCTTATCCACCTGCATTCTCCTCCAAAAAAGAAGAAAACAGATGCGAAATCAAAACCCTTAATTATTATACTTTATTGTATTCTTACTCTTCTAATTGGAACACGAAGTCAATACACTGCTTATTTACAAAAGCAGATTAGAAGTCGATAATAGCTCAGAAGTACTCCCCCGAAATCATGTGAGTCTCTGAAAGGTATATTATACTATTATAAGTGTCATTTGCTGTAGAAAATATCAGTCCTCCAAAAGGTTATCATGCGTTAAAGTTTTTGAGAATATCTGACAGTCGTTGTCTACGTTAGACTAGAACTGATTCTTTCTCGACCAAAGGCTATCGAATTAAATTATAGCTATAGAATTATTGAAACGCATTCAACGTTCGCAGGTTATCGAATATCGCGAGAAATAGATTTTAACATGATAGTTTTAGTTTTAAGCCTTTTACTGTTGTTAAAATTGCATATATGTAATGTAAAAAAATATTTAAAACGCATTGTAGTTTAATCCGTAATACATACATATATAATAATTTATGTAATCCATAAAATTTTTGCAACGTTTTATATTTCACTTGTCATATTGTATTTCAATGACGCCAATTACATTATCTTGGTTATTACGTTAACATTTAAAATTTAATATTGAAAAACGTTCACGTTATTCTCATCATTATTTCTCATATTCATCCAATGCTCTACATGAACAGGAATAAATTATTGTCGTTATCACCGCGCAGGAATTAAAACATGATGTTTTTATTTAATAGCGTCAACGATTCGGAATGCATTGGTATTTTAGTGCCTATGAAATTAAGATGTTTCTTTCCATCTATTGTAAGCTTTGTGAACTGTGAACTGTTATTTGGTAAATACGCTTTTAGGATAATGAGGATATCCGTAGTAGAACCAAAGTAACCGACAATGCAACGGATCAGTAAGCTGAAGAGGTAATGGGCCAGCCTTATAGCTGGAAGAACCGACATCTGATGGGAAAAATAGGTACTCGAGCGGCAGGTTTATGAAGACACAAGGCGTGCGAAATGTAGGGTAGCCCCCGACTAGATGGAGTGACGACCTGGTAAACGATACAGGAAGTTAATGGATGCAGTTGGCTCAGAACCGTGCTTTGTGGAATTCCTTTTAACAGGCTTATGTTCAGCGGTGAACTCGTGATGGCCTGTAGTAATGTGAAACTGCGATTTCTTTACTAAATGTCTGTCATCCGATTAACATAAATTTTAAGTTATTTTTCAAGATCTGACTTTTACACAATTAAAAGGCTATGAATTTAATATATAAATTTTTACATCCTCCAGTTTTATGTATCCTACTTAGTCTTCGATCACTTATGTTGCGTGGTTACTCAGTCTCCACCATCAAATTTGGTGAGGATGCAGCACCGCAACAGTAATGCAGTAGACATGCCTTTTTTTTTTTTTTTTTTTTTTTTTTTTGCATGGGGAAATGCCTACGCATACCCGCCTCGCGGGGGGCAAGGACGGGTTATGTCGGACTCGCACCGACTAAAACCCCATGGTGTTCCAGCTTTGTCGCATATTGGCAGGGCTACGGGAACGCTTTCGCACACATCCGCGGCCCTACTAGCGCCTGCCGCCCCATGGCAGCACCTCCTCGGGAGAGGAAAATTCCTCCCCATTCTCCTTCCCAGGTAAGGCGCACCAGAACACATGGCGCGCCTTCCTCCACGGCCTCTAACTACGTCTGTGCAACAGACGCCCCCGCGTCCGATGCACAAAGGCCATGGGGCCAGGAAAAGCGAGCACTTAGAAGTACTAGCCTTCCCGACCCCAGCGGCGGATCTGGTCTATGGCTCCGCCGCCAACCAAGATTCGGCTGCGGAGGGTAGGGAGAGCGGCGCCTCGCAATACCGACAATCCTCTCCCCCCGCAGCCCCACCACCACCGCATCAACGGTGCGGCCCCGTTTGAGTCGCGGAGGATAGGGCGAGTGGCGCATCGCCATACCAACACTCCTCTTCCTCCGCGACTCCACCTCGGCTGCAGCGGTAGAGGGTGCGCGAGTCCCCACTTGCTGCAGTCCACCAGCACACATCCAAAGTGGGCTCCCCAAGCCCACTCGGAGCGGCCACCTCAGGCCGGCCCTTCACCTCGGGCCAGCCACGTGGGTTCCTCTTTGTTCACCGTGGGAGACCAAGCCACGGCTACTAAGCCCCCCCGCCACGACAAGGCGGGAACCCGTTCGGGGGGAGTAGACATGCCTTGGACTCTGCTTTTCATAGTAAGTCTGTTGTGTATTTTAGGCATATATGCGATGATTAATGATTGTTCCATTGCATTTTAGGACACGTAATGTCTCGATAATTATATCTTCAATATTTTTAATTCAAAAAGAGGAATGTAACTTGAACAAAAATAACTTTTACATAGGTATTGATAGCAATCTATAAATTAAAGTATATAAAATAATACCTTCGTCGTGGGTGTTAGAGAGGAACATGCGTCACATAAAAAATAAAAACCAAAGACTGCATTAAATTTGTAAACTTGAAAGGTTTGCAACCACGAGAAAACGATCAGGAGATTGCCTCATTATGTTTGAAAAACGTGCTCTGCATTTAAAGTTATTGTAATTTTAAAAGCCTTAAAATCAAATGCTAGACGAATTTTCTTGAAAATGTGACAATTCACTCAATCGATGTCCGATAGTAGTCTTTTGAAATACCTTAATTACTCTTTTACGAAGAAATATAAAACTGTTATAATAACATAATATAAACTGATAATTGAATATGAAAATTTTTAGGCTTAATTTAAGTATTAATTAAATTTGTCAATGTATGTCACTCATCTCTCCTTCTTTATTCGGTTGCAGAAATGCTATCCCATTAGGTGCAGTGTTAGTTCGCAATGTATTGTGTATATATGTTCTTGTACTACCATTTGATAAAAGAAAAAGATGAGACGATTAAAAAAATATTATTATTCATAAGTGGCATTTAAATACCCGCAAAATTAAAAGTAATTTGAACGCAGTTCACGATTATCAGACAGAACGGAGCAATTTCCTTGTAATTTCAGCGTAGTTACAAACTATTCAACTTCTTGTTTTTGTGAAATTCTCGCAGAATAAAGAACGATAATTTATCTCTTAATTATAACTAAAGTGTCATGTCATGGCTTAGATAGTTAAAATAAAAACTGGTCATTTGCGTATTGGACCACGCACAGTGTAGAGGTAAAGTTCCGTAGATTCCCATCATAATACGTGAACTCAGAATGGGCTTTCTTGTTAATGAATATGTAAAGTAAGTGGCGACACCTAGCTGAATTTAATTTTGCAACATATTTGATTTTCCCACGGGAATGAGATGTTTTTCCGCGGAAAAAAGTAGCCTATGTCACTCTACAGCCACCGAAATATCCCCATACCAAAATTCATGCCATGCCGACGCTCTGTTGCGACGTGAAAGAAGGACAAACTTTTGCAACATATTCTATTTTCCCACGGGAATGAGATGTTTTTCCGCGGAAAAAGTAACCTATGTCACTCTACAGCCACCGAACTATCCCCATACAAAAAATCATGCCATGCCGACGCTCTGTTGCGACGTAAAAGAAGGACAAACAAACAAACAAACACACTTTCACATTAATAATATTAGTATGGATAAAAACATTTAAAATCAACTTTTAAAATATGACTAAAATTCTTGATTACATGCATCTGTTACTAAACGCAACGCTCTAATCATTTGAGGATTACACTAATGGATAGATAATTTAAAAATCTATATTCTCCACGTTTTATTGAATTTTTTAAGTTCGTTTTTCTTTTTTAATTGAAATAATTCCAAAAATTGTGTGAATTCTATGATAAAAGGGCGTGCGCAGAGTGCGGGCGGCAACCGGTCTCCCTCACGACCGGTCTCCCTCATTCTTGGTCATCAGCCACCTCCCCCAACACACGCAAAAACCTTCACTAATTGGAAGGGATTCAAGTAGGCCCTAGCTAAATCTTTGGAGTCACAGGACTCTACCATCTCCCTACCGTCGGACTTAGACAGTCCCGAAATAATCGACACCGCGGTCGATTCACTCTCCACCCTTATTAAATCCTCCCTTAAGGAGAACGAAAGAACCGGTTGCTAACAATAGTGGGCTTCCCCTACATATTAGCAACCTATTAAAAGCCAAGAAAGCTGCTTTCCGGAGAGCAGCAAAATATCCAACCCCCGAATATAGGCGCACGACCAATCGTCTTCAACGAGAACTCCGATTCCGCCTCTCTGAATTTCGACACATCGAAAAGAGTAAACTCATAGAGAATATCTCTCCATCTCATACAGCGTACTATCAGATGGCTAGAGCCCTCCGAATAGACGCTATCACCCACACTCCCCCTCTCTCCCGTCCCGATGGTACGGTTGCCTTCGAGGACGAGGAAAAGGCTGAGTGCTTTGCAGATAGCATTGCCGCACAATGCTCTCCTAGCTCTCAACCCGTTGACCCCTCACACGTCCAGGCAGGCATCTCCAACCAAGCCCTAAAGCACTTAACTGAGCAGGTGTTAACCTTTTTATCTATTATCTTCAACGCCTGCTTCAACCTTAGTTACTTTCGCACTACGTGGAAAGAGGCAACTGTGATTGGTATTCCCAAGCCAGGCAAGTCTCTCAACCGCCCCTCCAGTCATCGCCCCATTAGCCTCCTCAAGGCCATGGGCAAGCTCTTCGAAAGAGTCATCCAAACTCGCATGAGGCGCTATCTGTTTCCCACAGACGGTGACCCTCTTATCATTCCTCATCAATTCGATTTCCGAGCGCAACACTCATATCCCCAACAAGTTCACCGTATTGTGGAATATATCCTCAGCGGTTTTCATCTTCGTCGTCATAAGACCATCGCGGTCTTTTTCAACATAGCTAAAGCCTTTGATAGAGTCTGGCATACAGGCCTTATCTTTAAGCTGTACAAAATAGGTCTCCCCGATCGTCTAGTACGTCTCGTGGCCTCTTATTTAAAGCATCGTACCTTTCGTTTTAGACACGAAGGCACGCTATCTTCACAGCGCCCTATTAAAGCTGGTGTCCCTCAGGGCTCAGTACTTGCTCCTCTGCTGTACATCCTGTTCACCAACGACATTCCCATCCCGTCGAAAGGTGTTCAGCTCTCCCTCTTCGCAGACGACACTGCTATCTACTGTAAAGGTATCTCGCTACCTTTCATACGGAACAAGGTTCAAAAGTCAGTTGACGACCTAGAAGCTTGGTTCAAAAAATGGCGCATCGATGTGAACCTGGAGAAGAGCTCCGCTGTTCACTTCGATTATAAACGACGCCGTCTCAAAAACACTCCACCAATACGTACGCTAGGGACCCCTGTCCCCTGGCATATGACTGAAAAATATTTAGGTGTCACTCTAGACACAAGGCTCACTTTCAGGCCCCACGTCAAAAGAGTAACCCGTCACGCACGTTTTTACCTGAGTAGGCTTAACAGTATGTTGGGCCGACACAGTAAAATGTCCCTCAGAAACAAGCGTACCCTTTATAAGGTCTGTATACGACCAGTCATGTCCTACGCGGGCCCCATTTTTGCCCACTAAACGACCCTAAAATTATTAATGAACTCCAAATAGTTCAAAATCTTTTCTGTCGTCGAGCTGCGAACGCACCTTGGTACGTCCGTAATGCTGACCTTCATCGGGACCTAGAGCTCCCTACAATTCAACAATTTCTTAAAAACTCTCTGAGAACTTCTTCAAAGCCTCAGAGTCGCACTAAAATCATCTTATTCGTGAGGCAGCTACTTATGCAGCCCCACCCCCCTCTTGCTATCGAGTCCGCAGGCCGAGAAAATCTCACTCGGACCCGCCTAATAAACTATCAAACGACCTGAACTGCCTCCTGGCGGCTCAGGCCAACTCTAATTAAATTAAATTATTCATAATTAATTTGCCTTCGTAGACACTCCCTCAGCGGCTCGTACGATACGGCATAATAAGCTTAAAAAGCCAGTTGCCAGTCCCCAAAGGCGGTTTTTAGAGGGTAACACTTAGGCTCCCTCGGTAGGCAGTGAGTCAGTTAATTGCTTCGGGCGCAAAAAAAAAGAACGGGCGGAATTACGCTGTATGCGTTCGCACGAGGTGGCTGTGTCGCTCGTCGCCGTCGTCGACGTCATGTGGGAAATATTCTATTTTCGGGAAAGGGAACGGGAATGAGATGTTTTTCCGCGGAAAAAGTAGCCTATGTCACTCTACAGCCTCAATCCCATGGGAAAATAGAATATGTTGCAAAAGTTTGTCCTTCTTTCACGTCGCAACAGAGCGTCGGCATGGCATGAATTTTGGTATGGGGATAGTTCGGTGGCTGTAGAGTGATATAGGCTACTATTTTCCGTCGAAAAACATCTCATTCCCGAGGGAAAATCGAATATATTGCACAAGTTTGTCCTTCTTTCACGTCGCAACAGAGCGTCTGCATGGCAAGATTTTTTGTATGGGGATAGTTCGGTGGCTGTGGAGTGACATAGGCTAATTGTTTCAGCGTAAAAACATATCATTCCCGTGGGGAAATCGAATATGTTGCAAAATTAAATTCAGCTAGATGGCGCCACCGTAATTCTACAAGACTAACGACGGTACGATGGAGGAACACAGAAGGTCAGAATATCTGGATTATTATGTCTTTTTACCAAATTTAAGATAAAAAATGTATGGATGTGTATTTTTCCATTTTTCCAGCAGATATTCAGTGGATCTACCACGTAGAATTTGCATGTGTGAATTTTCTTTAATGCAGTAGTTCCACAAAATTATAAAAACTATTGTTATTTTAATATCTGATAGGCCATAATTATTTTCCTTTACAATATGTAACATTCCATTGTGATCCTTAAGTGGAAACGCCAGAAGATTACATCTGTTTAAAGTAAGAGTATTCACTTTATTTCCGACAGCAAAAATTATTTTTAAAAGAAATGTTAAAATTTTAAATTATGTCCATTCAATTTGTCCTTTCATATCTACAATTTTTATTAAATAATGCTTACTTTGTACCATAATTACATTTTAAAATAATCTTATAATATACCTAATTAACATTTTGTCGAGATAAATTGTAAGTAAAGTTTTCTTACATAAATAAGTTATATATTTCGCATAATTTGTAACAATCATCAACCCATATATATTTTTTTCTTATAAAACTTAGTCGAAAATTAACTATAGTCAACCAAATCTAAGAAATACCTTTTGACGTTTAACATTAATCATTCCGCTGCAACTTTGCACAAGGGTACTCACACAATTTAAAATAACCTTTTAAGTAAATTCGAAGATTTATGAAGTTATCCATATTTCATATTTTATCACTAATTTAAATTCTTTAAAACAAAATAAAATATTAAAAAATAACCAGTATCAACTTTTTTACTTGACGTCGATTTAATAATATGTCGCTCAGAACCTTACTGTAGTATTTGGATGATTAAAATTCATTGTTATACTTGGTGGAGCGACGAGCCTAAGGCTACCAATGTCCAATTCCCCGGTGGAGCCTTAAAACTATTACGCGAGATATTAACCAAAGTGGACTGTATATGCGAAATGCTTCTTCGTTTACATAAATGGCGACTATAGCACGCGGTACAATGCACTCGCTCTTCCCTAAAACGAACTATTACTTGCCAAATCTATGAAAGGAATCCTGCTTGATTAGGAGAAAATAAATTGGAGCGGACACAATTATATCAAGCAGTAACTAGTAAGGAATATTCATTCACCGGGGTGTTGCTTCTATGCGGCTTGAGCACTAAGTTGCTGCAACTTCTGGAAGACACTCTGGGTAGACTCTCTGGCGCCCCAGCCTTTCTTGTCCGGTGATACGTTGGGAGAGAGTGCGGTGCGCGACTATTTCTCACACGAGGTGAGGCGGGTTTCCTGGAGCTCGACTGCTTCCAGGCTAAAGCGGATATACTAGCGGTGCGCGTGGACAATATTGTCTTAAGCGGTGTGGTTCCAACGACGAGCGCGGCGGGAAGAGGCTGCGCGTCGTCCGCGCGTGCCTTTTATTCCTTCGGTTGCGATGATTGCGTGATATTTTTTTTGGTTAAAGATATTTTATTCTCAAAAGAAATATACATTTCACTTAATGAGAGGTTACAATATTCAAGTTATAAATGGGTTATGAGCATACAGATAGCAAATATATATATATTAACATTAAAAAGGGAGGAAATAGTTTCGTGACATACAACTTCTTACTAGTTTAGGCATACAACTTAATACTTCCAATATTATCGTTTTGTGTATTGATGTACAAGTTAGCAATCTTTTAGTACTCGTAGAAAGTAATAGATAAGGTTGGTAGTAAGTAAGGTATTTCTTATCGTTATCCAATAACGCTGGTTAGCGGTCGGCATATGGACAGGGTCGGATTTAGAACTTATTCATTATATGTTGTTTTAGTTTGCTTTTAAAGATGTTAAAACTATTTAATATTTTTATTTCTTGTGGTAGTTTATTATATATTTTAACTCCATCAAAAAGTATGCTCTGTTTACCATAGTTTCTTCGTACCATAGGTATGTAAATATTATTAGTGTTGCGAAGTACTTTCTTTCCTTTGCCTTCATTTGTTATAAATTTTAATTGTGTGTGTATTTTATTATCTAAAATTTTCTTTATTAGAATACAAGTCTTATAGCAATATGTTTGATAAATATTCATAATTTTGGTTTCACTGTACAGTTTGTCTGTAGGTGTAAAGAAGTTATAATTGAATAATAGTTTTAATATTTTATTTTGGTTTATTTGTAGGTCCTTTAATGTTGTTTTGTAGGTGCACCCCCAAATTTCAACTAGATAATCCAGATGTGGTTTGACTAAAGCATTATAAATTGTTCGGCGAACACGGTAAGGAAGGCATCGAATACAACCATAAAGTGAACCCTGTAGAGAAGATAGTTTCGATCTTATTTTGTCTACATGACCCTTCCATGACAAGGTTTTATCTAGCACTAAGCCCAAATATTTCTCTTCGGCTGACTCGTGTATTGTAGAGTTGTCAATGGAGAGAGGGGAATAACTGCAAATGTTTTTGTTTTTGGGTTTAAATATCATGTACGAGGTTTTTGATGTATTTATTGTAAGCAAATTGGATTGGAACCATTTATGTACTACATTTAGATCTACTTGGGCTCGTGCGATAACTTCTTCTATGGAACGTCCAAAGTAGAAAATACAGGTATCATCTGCATATAAAGAAATTTCGCCATTTAATTTAAGATCAGTTATGTTATTTATATAAATCAGGAAAAGAAGTGGGCCCAATATAGAGCCTTGGGGAATACCGTACGTAATGGGTTGTGGGGAACTTTGATAGTGACCAATCTTTACAATTTGATATCTTTTATTTAGATAACTTTCAAAAATTTTTAAGGCATGGCCGTTAATACCTATATGAGAAAGTTTCTTTAATAGTAGTGAGTGACTTATTGAATCAAATGCCTTTTTAGGTCAATGAAAATTCCAAGCCCTAAGTTTTTTGCATCAATCTTTTTTTTTTATTTTGGTAATTAAATCTACCGTTGCGGCTAAGGTATTTGACCTAGGCTGGAAACCATACTGACAGTTTGAAATAAAGTTAATTGTTGTTAGGTATATATTTAAGCGGTTATATATTACTTTTTCAAAAATTTTGGAAACTACTGGTAGACAGAGATAGGACGGTAGTTACTATTATATTCTAGAATCATCTTCTTTCCCCTCACACCCCACCACCCCGATGTGTCGACAGGAGGGTATGAATGATATCGTTTGGAAAGGGATAAACGATTTGGCAAGCCGACCGTCAAATAAATAAATATGGATGGTTTTCCGCGCAACCATCTCCCCCCGCCCTTGAAGGGTTTCCTTCAAAAAATAACTAAAACAACTAGAGCTAAGATCAAACTAACAAATAACTAACTAACGCTAAGATTACCTAAATTCAACTACAATTTCTAATCTAGAAAGCTAATTTAAATTATGGAAGAGGCAAGGGGCACAAACGGACAACAGGACGCATGTAAGACCCAACCGTGGTCTTAACGCGAGCTACCCTAATTACTCCGTCGGAACCGGGAAAGACCTCTTCGACAAATCCTAATGGCCAATGGAGAGGCGGCGTATTCTCTTTGGTGAGCAGAACTACAGTTCCTACAGCTAAAGGCTCAGTTACTGTGTTCCATTTTTGCCGAGACTGCAAAGTATGCAAGTATTCCATCCTCCATCGTTTCCAAAACGATTGCATTAACCGGTCTAATAATTTGTGGCGTGCGGAAATGCTAAGTATGTTCTCATCCATACCTCCGGTGGGCAAATACTTCAAAGGCGTTAAATTCAAAAAATGTGCTGGAGTTAGAGCCAGCGGCTTCGAGGGGTCACTAAACAACGTACGACAAAGTGGGCGGCTATTCATTACGCATTCGATTTGAGCGAGCACGTACTTAGCTCTTCGAAGGACAAAATTTGATCTCCTATTACTCGGTATAAGTGACTCTTTAGACTCTTAATATTAGTCTCCCAATTGCCCCCAAAATGACTCGCGGCTGGGACGTTCAGAGACCACTCAATGCGGTTCTCGGCTAGAATGTGAGCGAACTCCGAATTATAATACTTGCTAGCTAAGAGCTCATGTAGTTCCGATAGAATACGTTTTGCACCGACGTAGTTCGTACCGTTATCCGAATATAATTTACTTACAGGGCCACGGCGGGATAGAAATCTTTTAAATGCACCCATAAAGCCTGCTGTGCTTAGATCACCAACGAGTTCTATATGCACCGCTCGAGTAGTTAGACATACGAAAATGCAGACGTAAGAATTTGTGGATCTTATAACACGCCCACGAGTGAGCGTGACCTTAAACGGACCAGCAAAATCAGACCCAGTGTGCGTAAAGGGCTTTACTGATTGTATTACTCTACAAGATCTAAGTTCCGCCATTTCCGGAAATGACGGCTTGGGGCGTGCCCGAAAGCAAGCTATACATCTGTGCACCCGATTGCGGATTAAACTACGTGCAGAAAGAATCCAATAATTCTGACGCAGGATCGACATCAGCAAGTCGGAGCCAGCGTGCGAATTCAATTTATGATGGTAATCCACTAATAAATTCATGATATGATCTTTACACGGTAAAACTATAGGGTTCCGTTGGTCGAAACTCAACTGCGAGTTGGACAAGCGTCCACCTACCCTTACAATCCCATCCTGTAAAAATGGCTTAAGGCGTTGAAAGGCGCGACTACAAGCTCTATTCGATTGTAATCTTGTAATTTCTTCAGAGAAATGCGCACGTTGAAGTTCACGCAATACTAGCGACTCGGCATAGTTGTAATCGGACGCTAAGACATACGAACGTCGCGGTAAAAGCTTCGCGAATCGACAAACGTAAATTACCCTACGCAATAATTTCGACCAAGAGGACAAGCGGTTCGCCAAAGCAATGATTGAAGAAACCTCGCTCGAAACGTTCGCCACTAGAGCGTTTCTCTTCTCTTCCGGCGGTTGTGACACTGACGAAGGTTCGAAATTGGTTATTGCCCATTGCGAGGGATCCAAGTGAACCCAAGAAGGTCCGTGGAACCAAAGCGGGTGGTCCATTATTTGCATCGGGGTGAGTTCACGGGATAGACAATCGGCAGGGTTTTCCGTACCGGACACGTGATAAAAGTTCTGCTTTTCTAACTCGTCTTGGATCTTGGCCACTCGGTTCGCGACAAACGTATCCCAACGGTGGGGTGAAGAATGAACCCAGTATAAGGCGACGGTGGAGTCGGAAAAGGCAAATATCCTTTCTATGTGAACTCTATCCCTACATGCGCTGATAACTGCGGTAATAAGCTTGGTGAGTACTAATATTGCGCAAAGCTTTAAGCGCGCCAGAGAGACAACCTTACGGGGGGAGACTCTTGACATAGAACTAATGAGGCTAATCGAATTTCTACCATTATTCTGGTCTTGGAAATATACAACGCCCCCTGTAAGCCTTGGCGTCTGCAAACCCAACGACCGTGATGACGCTATTTCTATCGACCTTTATATGATGTGGTATTTTAATTTCGCTTGGTAAAGGAAGTTCCTCTCTAAAACGTTGCCACAACCGAACAATGCTGTCAGGCGGCGAGTCATCCCAATCACATTCAAATAACGAAAGTTGTTCAATCAAAAGCTTAGCATATAATACCACCGGAGCTACGAAACCCATGACGTCCCATAATCTAGCAACGCATGACAGTATTATGCGCTTTGTGCACTTCTCTACATGCAGGCTTTACCTTAAGGCTAAACAAGTCGGACTCTGGTGACCAACACAGACAGAGCACCTTGTGTGTAGCAGAATCGTCGAATTCCTTTATCGCCGAAAGACGGTGTGATAGTGGGATTGTGTCTAAAACCGGACGCGAATTACTAGTCCACTTAACAAGATCGAATTGACCCGATTTCATGAGCTTTATAACCTCGGCGGTGGTTAGGGTGGCCTCCTCCACGCTATCGACCGAGTACACAATATCATCCATATATAATCCACTTTCAATTGCCCTCTTAGCTTTAAGATAAGAGGGACCTTCGTCATGGGCGAGCTGTCTCACCGTGCGTAATGCATGAAATGGGCTCGACTTTAAACCAAAACAAACGCGGTTAAATTCAAACACTATCAGAGGTTCCTTTGGGTTGAAACGATATAAAATGCGTTGGAATCTACGGTCGCATTCACGGACCCCTATGCAAAGAAACATTTGTCGAATATCGGCGGATAGTGCTATACTAAACAAACGAAAATTGGCTATTATATTAAATAAACTGCCCTGTAAATTTTGTCCACTATAGAGGATATCGTTAAGCGACAGGTGAGTGCTAGTTTTAGCATTAGCGTCGAGCACTACACATAACTTAGATGTAAGTGTTTGTCCTCCTTAATGACCCCGTGGTGTGGTATGAAATACGACGGTGTGTCTTCGTAGTTATCTAATTTCGAAACCACAAGTGATAAAAATGTAACCTTCCCTTATATATTCGTTAATGACGCCGTCGTAAGCTTCCTTTAACTGGGGTGAAGCGAGCATCCTACGTTCCAAGCTGTAGAAACGTTTTTCCGCCATTTGACGCGAATCGCCGAGAGATAAAACATCTCCTTTAAAGGGTAGCGCTACACTATATCTACCGTCGCGATCACGAACGGTCGTGCGGACGTAAATTTCCTCGCATAATCTGTCATCTGAGCTAGCTATGGGTGGGACGTTCACCTCCTCCATCTCCCAAAATTTGCGGACTAACGACTCGAGCGGTTCGACAGCCATACCACAATAAGAGGTTGCCGAAATACTATCCATGATGGGGGCGGAGCCAACGATGACATAGCCCAAGATGGTTTCCAATGCGTAATGCGCGGTATGCGAGGAGTTGCCCCTGACCTTATTGTTTAACAAAAGATGAGGGAAAAGCGATGCTCCAATGAGCATGTCTATGTTTCCAGGAACGGCGTAAGTGTCGTCTGCTAGAGTCAAATTTTTAAATTCAATCATTGCCGAGGTGTCAACCAAAACGGTTGGCAGCCGTTCAGTGACCCTATCTACTACTAGTGCATTTATATCAAAGTTAACATTACGATCTATCCGAGAATAAAATTTTAAATTTATATATCCCTGGGTAACTTTACTAGTACCTCCGATGCCTTTGACTACGGGACATGAAAGTGACCTATTTATTACTAAGCCTAAGCGCTGACAACATTGTCGCCTTATAAAACTATTTTGGGCTCCGCTGTCCAGCAGTGCACGGACGCTTTGTTCGTTTCCACGCGAATCCCTAACCAAAATACGTGCCGTACCCAGTAACACGGTTGAAGGAGGTTGTGCTCCCATATTTTCCAATGAGCACAGAGCGACATCACCAGGTCGACCGCTAGAATCGTTGACTTTAGTAGGGGTGAATTCCTTGTCCGCTTTACTTGACGCCGATATGTTGCTATTTTCAAAATGTAATAGCGTGTGATGTTTCCTGGCGCACTTGCTACATACGGAACTAGAATTGCATTTTGCAACTAAATGCTTATCGCTTAAGCAGTTCAGACATAGGTTGTTTGTCTTTACCATTTCATAACGTTCGCTTGGTGAATATTTACGAAAAGTCGCACAATTGTATAAATTACCGTGTTTATCTTTGCATATGATACAGGCATGCTGAAGTGGTGCCGACGTAGCGGTTACGTACGTTAATGACCCTGCTGTTTTAGGTGTTTGAGTCTGTCTACGGTCGACGCACTTTTTAATCTCCTGTTTAACGTTCGGGGAGCGCTGCATTACCTTTATTTGATCTCGCACAAACGATGCTAATGAATGAAAGGGAGGCATCTCCGAGCTACGATGCTCTATTTCAAACGCACGCACGGTGTCGGGGTCTAATTTCTTTAGTGCAATATGGAGAAACACCACGTCCATAAGGTCATTAAATTTCAAATTCTTATGTGCAGCCACCGATGCCACAAATTTATCTAAAACTGCTCTAAGCCGTTGATGTTCGCGGATGATATAGGTTTAAGATCGAATATCTGGTTCAAATATTCGGAAGCTAACATTCTCCTATCTTCATATTTAGTTTTAAGCGTTTCGAATATTAACAAGTAATTGTTTGTTGTAGGTGTAAAACCCGAGCATATTGACTGTGCCCTGCCATTAAGTTTACTAATAAATAATATAATTTTTCAGCGTCCGATAACGATGGGTTATTATGTATATTGTTTTGAAAACTACAGAAGAAGAAAGGCTATGTCTTAATATCACCATTGAATACCGGAATATCTATTGGCGGCAACCTAATTGAGTCACGTGGGCGTACCTGGATTTCCGGCTTTGCTTCGTTTTGAGATGGAGACTGTAAGAGTTTCGCCGTTCTTTTCACGCGACACAACATGTCTTCAAATGCTAGAAGCGGTTGGTAGTTCATTATATATTTCGGGTCGATTTGTAATTCCAAATGATTAATTTGGTCTAATATTCTTTCGTAATCCGTCCGCGAAGAATCCACCGTTTCAATTTCATTCAAAAAAGTTTCCCGCACTGCTTCTATATTAATGTTCTTTATGTGACCACTAATACTTTGTATACGTGAAAAAAGTATGTCCCTCTTGGCATAAAGCGTTTTAATTTTGATGTCATTTCCACTAACTGCCATTTTAAATTATTATAATAAAATTATATTAATCACAATTAATCTAACAACGCTGGAGGATGGACATTCGCGCCGTATTACGTCATTAAATTGAACACAATTGAGTCATTAAATTGAACACCTGTTACAGCGCGCCGAGTAAATTTCTAAGCCGCAATATATTTTTATCAAAATTGTACGGTAAGCGTACAAAACGCGTGTGATTACACTGTTTCAATTATTTAAGCGACTGATAAGCTTTAAATTTAAACTAAATACAAACAATATTTAAATGAATAATTCTATTTGCGGGTAACTAACAAAAATTTAAATTTTAAACGAACACTATTTAAGTCTATTCCATAAATTAGAGTGCATTATCTAAATAATTAATCTAATAATTCGACCAGAAAATGGTTGAACGACTACTAAACACCAGTCTAAATTCTGCCGAAGTGACCATAAAATGGTGGAGCGACGAGCCTAAAGCTACCGAAGATATTAACCAAAGTGGACTGTATATGCGAAATGCTTCTTCGTTTACATAAATGGCGACTATAGCACGCGGTACACTGCACTCGCTCTTCCCTAAAACGAACTATTATTTGCCAAATCTATGAAAGGAATCCTGCTTGATTAGGAGAAAGTAAATTGGAGCGGACACAATTATATCAAGCAGTAACTAGTAAGGAATATTCACTCACCGGGGTGTTGCTTCTATGCGGCTTGGGCACTAAGTTGCTGCAACTTCTGGAAGACACTCTGGGTAGACTCTCTGGGGCCCTAGCCTTTCTTGTCCGGTGATACGTTCGGAGAGAGTGCGGTGCGAGACTATTTCTCACACGAGGTGAGGCGGGTTTCCTGGAGCTCGACTGCTTCCAGGCTAAAGCGGATATACTAGCGGTGCGCGTGGACACTATTGTCTTAAGCGGTGTGGTTCCAACGACGAGCGCGGCGGGAAGAGGCTGCGCCTCGGCCGCGCGTGCCTTTTATTCCTTCGGTTGCGATGATTGCGTGATATTCTAGAATCATCTTCTTTCCCCTTACACCCCACCACCCCGATGTGTCGATATGAGGGTATGAATGATATCCGTTGGAAAGGGATAAACGATTTGGCAAGCCTACCGTCAAATAAATAAATACGAATGGTTTTCCGCGCAACCAATACTAATAATCGGCAAAAATATTCAAACAATCGGTAAAAAGATTAAAATAATCGTATCATTATTTTTTATGTATTATTTGTTTAATTCAATTATTATTCATAAAATTCCTTAAATAACATGAATCACGAATAAAACAAGTTCATTTTTTTATTTTATCAACGTAAATTTGTGTAGAAAAAACTCATATACAAGGCTGCGCTGAAAAAACTACTACGTAATTTCAATCTCCCGCCATTTCGGGAGCTTGCTTTGCGTTATTTTATGATTTTGTGTTTGTCTTCTTATTATTTTGTGACTTGGCTTTAGCTTTTTGGACTGTTTCTTCTATATTCTTTGAAGCATTTTCCACTGTAACAAAGGCTGATTGAGTAAAAGAGATAGAAAAAACAAAAAAAATTGATTATGGATGACTTTGAAAGAGACATTAATTTTAACTGCATTATTGAACATCAAACAAATTTAAAAAACAAATTAATCTATACAAGGACAGCTCAGTTGTTGTATTGAAAGTGATTGAATAAATTAATTTTTAATCTAGATTCAATCTAAAATTTTTATAACTTTGCCTGTAGAGATAAGCAATAACAATAAATACGAAGAAACTAATAAATCTTGTGTTTTAAATTATCTGTTTCTAATTTATTCTGGTATTATTCAAACCAAACAGTGAATGATTACCAACTCTAAATAATCGATATCGATTTTTTTTATGAATCGAATATTGTACGTTCTCATTTTTTGGTTGGCTTGCTTGGTGCAATAAGTCTGACAGCTGTCAAAATGTATTTTTTAGATTTGTTTGACTATAAAATTTCACCTCATGGAAAGTAGCAACTGAACCCCATTGACACCTGGAAATAACTTAAAACAAAGAAGGCCATAGATGCGTTGTCCCCTCTGAGGATTAAGATGGAAAACTTCACAGCCTGTGTGTTGCTCTTTATCACAAGTTGAAGTTCGTCATCCGCAAGATTGCACTGCTCGTCATAAAATAGCTTTGTGAGAGAAGCACCTCATTTGATCACCGTAAGGCGTTGGGTACGCAGAATTGATTGTAGCCGTGTTTCGCCATGATGAAGTTTGTGAAAGTTGACTCTTAATTGTGATCACTGAAAAAAATATAGCTACTGTCAGACGACTAATTCTGAAGAAAACCCGCGCATGATCTGATATATTGGAGATTTGAGGGCAGCGATCGCTGAATGGTTAGAGGCACACTAATCCTTAACGTTAAGTTGGATAGGTCCCGGCTAATGAAGTCAACGCGCCTCGTACACTATTTCAGGGTCCCGAGAATATTCAGAACGAATTACAAAACCATTTTCAGTCCCTAAAAGACTGCAATACAGTGGACCATATGAAAGACAAGCTAGTCGAAACTATCCATGCGGTCGGAGCTAAGTTCTGCAAGACCCGCCACAGAAGAACTGTTAATCTCATGACTGTTAGACTTTAAATCGTTATCATTACATACTTTAAATCGAAAATATGGTACTAAATTGTAATAAATAAAAATATTTAATAATAATAAAGCTATTAAAAAACATTCACGTTTTCAACTAAACTTCTTATAGTCGCTTATAGTTAATAAGTATCTGACTATAAAACAAAGTCAAACTTTTTATTGTTTTTGTTCAAATTAGCCACCGGAAATAAAAATGAAATCGTGATACATAGCGCTTCTTAAATTGTTTACAAAATGCTAAAAGTGTCCGTTCTGTTGTTATATCTAAAAAGTTAAGAGAAAAATCAATTTTATTTTCAGTTTTCTTACGTGTTGTTCAACAATGTCTTTTGGATACGAATCGCAAGCGGTGTGACGTTGCATATAGTTTTAAAACACACATGTTAGAAATGGTGAAGCATCATACAAGTGTTATATATGCCACTATCACCAATTTAATGTGCTCTGAATAATAAATATTCATAAAAAGAGACCATTTTTACATAAATTAATATGTCAAAAAGCAAACATATATACTAAAAAATCGTAAACGTTGTTTACAAATGCTTATCACAATTCAGTTTACTTTTGACAATTAACTTAAATCGGAATCTTTTTCTAATGACCCGACGTATTAAAGTACATACAACATAAATGATTTAAATATTCATGCCCGTTTGTTATCATTTTAGGTCATCGCTTATTCGTTGTTATATTAAAAAATATACGAAACAATTTTTTTTGGTGTAAAGTGAAAGATTAAAACCTCAATGGTACCGAATGCTTTGTTGTCTGTTAATTTTAATTCACTATGTGGTAGGCCTTCTTTTCAAATTGAACCACTCTATTATATATTTCTGCAACTAAGGAGCTTGAAGGGCAACTAAGCGGCTTAAGGTCAGTGTAAGTACAAGTTGTGACGCATTTGATCTGAGGCCTGATCACCCCTCAGGACATGCTCAACGCCACGATTAAGCACATAGGTCTTATTGACGCAATCTGGTCTTTCCAGTGCGCCTAATTACACTACTTAAAACCCATAATGGCAGTACAACCGTTAGATAGAACCACGCTCTCTGACTTCGGTTGCTCTGGTTAATATTCATTTTACAAAAAGAGACCTAAAATAACTAAGTTACATAAAACAACGTAAACAGTTGTGTCAGACCATATGCCAAAGCAAAGTCATAAATAAATCTTCCCGCATTATTGGTTAAACGTGAACCGAGACATTCGGCGTGGTGGGCGTTAAAATCGCCAAGGATCACAATCTCTGCGGATGGGATCTGCTGTAGCACGGAATCTGTAGTCATTTGGACGTGATCGAGGAGTCGGTTTGTTTCGAAATGGGACCTATAGTGGCAGCCGCAGACGCGGGGATGGTCGTCGCTATCTACGCGTAGCCATAGGATGGACAGGTCCGTACCTTCAAGACTGCCGAGGCATTGAAAACACATGCCCTCTCTGACGTATACGCAACTCCAGCCCGGGGCACAAAGGAATATTTTAATTTGTACCCCGGGTAGGGGAGATATGAAGTATCTGCTGGAAAAGACATCTGAGTCTTTTTTTTTAAAAGAGTAAGGCCGGCTACGCCGTCTTCAAATGGTATTGGACAGCGTTAAGGTTCAAATGAAGTCCCCTGATGTGGCAAAAATTCACGGAAAGCGTGGCAGGAGTCGCCTTAGTGTTGTTGCTCCGCTTACGTGGGGCAGCTGGAGCACCCACACTCAGGAAGAGTAGGATAACTTGGTTGTGGATGCTCAGCGAGGGATTCTCCGTCACCAGGGGTGCTGTTACCCTCCTGGGGTAGTTCTACACTTAATTCCACTACCATGTTAAGGGCGGGGAGGGGGGGGTGGATTGGGCCACCGGCCAACTGCACTCGCAAAGCGAAACGCAGAGGTAACTCTACTTCACGCTGGTATTCTGTGAGGTCGTGGTACTGCTCCGGTTTGAGCCGGCCCATCCGTGCCACAGCAAAAACTACCGCGTGGCCTTTACAATGTTAAAATATTGCTATTATGTTCATATGAGTTCAGCTGAGTAATCAAGCAAATATATAACCGTATTTTTTTTTCATAACTAAAATGGAGACTGTCAAAATATCACAGTAAGACAATTTGAGGTTTATATCACTAGACGTTTGCCGTACTTCATTGAAATTACAATGGTCCTTTGAATAGTAATAAAATAAGGTTTAGAAAAAAAATAATCTGAAAACGGGTTCAATTTAGCAAGACTTATCATTTTTTACACAACGAAATGAAAGGTTTTCAATTTCGTATTTAAATTTATTCATTATTACTTTAATATTTGCCACGCTATCATCTCGTGTCGTATTACGCAGCGGGCTCCATTGTCACACATTCAGCATGTAATTGCATCTGAAAATAGGCTACTATTAAAGCAAATCAGTGTTATGATGTATTTATTCACTTAAGTTTTTGTAGTTCACTGATATATTTATTTTTATTAATAAAACAACTAGCATTATGGAATAAAATTACATCATAACCTTTGTTGGCGTAGCGATATAAACGTTTCATTAATTGTTTCATTGTTTCTTAAAGATAAACATTTTAATTAATTACTTTTTCATAAAGTGCTAATTTCTGAGAAAAGTAAGGATATTTTTAGTAACTTAGAGTCATGCATTACATAGCAGTCGGCTATGTAATACAAATTAAATAAAGAATTAAGAACATTTTCATTCGTTTTATGCACTTTTGATTAAAGTTTACTTAATGTTTTAATTACCGATAAGACATGTCAACAATACGTTAGATAAGGAGAGATTAATGCTGGAGTGAAACGGTTTATATGTCATACAAGGAAATGTATAAATATTAGAAAAGGATGGCAAGAGCCTCCTATAGGATCCCGAGCGTCGTGTAAAATTGAGTTTGTCAATTAGCATAGGTATTTAGCATAAATACAAATGCAAGTCCGAACCGTTTTTCAAGATTATTAATTAAAATAATATTTTTTTCTTAATTAATTTTTCTTTTATTGAGGCTACTTTATGGTGTCATTTGAATAGTAATAAAATAAGGGTTAGAAATAAACAATCTGAAAATAGTTTCACAATCAGTACGGCTTATGATTTTTTACAATATTGAAATCAAAGGTTTTCAATTTCATATTTTAATTTATTCATTATTACTTTAATATTTGCTTATCATTGTCACACCTCTACACGCCACGAGATGATTCTCGTTTCGTATTACACAGCGGGCTCCAATATCACAAATGCAGCATATATTTAAATCTGACAACAGCCTACTATAAAAGCAAATCGATGTTATGATGTTCATATTCGCTTAAGTTTTTGTAGCTCACTGCTATATTTAATTTTATTAATAACACAACTTAAGCATTATGAAAAAACATTACATCATAACTTTTATTGTCTCATTAATTCTTTCATTCTTTCTTAAAGATATACATTAGAATTTTTTTAATGATAACTTCTGATAAAAGTAAGGATATTTGTAGTAACTTAGGGTCAAGCATTACATAGTAGTCGGCTATGTAATACAAATTAAATAAAGAATTAAGAACATTTTCATTCGTTTTATGTAGTAACTTAAAGTCATGCATCACACAGTAATCGGCTACGTATTACGAATTAAATAAAGAATTAAGAACATTTTTATTCACTTTAAGTACTTTTGATTAATGTTTAATTAATGGTATATCATATAATAAGATATATCAACAATATTTTAGATAAGGAGAGCTTAATGCTAGAGTGAAATGGTGTATATGTCATACAAAGAAAAGTATAAATATTAGAAAAGGATGGCAAGAGCCTCCTATAGGATCCTGAGTGTCGTGTAAAATTGAGGTTGTCAATTAGCATAGATATTTAGCATAAAATAAAATGCAAGTACGAACCGTTTTTTAAGATTTTTAAAATGCATATAATAGCGATTTGTTACTGTTTTGTATAGATTATATTTAATGATAAGATAATAGAAATCAATAATAGATAGAGAATAGAAGTCAGTAAAATTGTATTATAATAGTGCAAAATGAGAAAAATGAACTATAAATTAAATGTTTAATTCTGCTTAAAAGTTTTAATTCTTGCTCTTTTATTGTATTACATATGTGAAATTATTAATAAAAATTGTATTGTAAAGATTTTACTTGACATTTTAAGGTTATGACTATAAGAATTTCTAGTAAAATTGTGATATTATGTTTAATACTATATAAATGTTTTTGAGAAAAACAGTTGTTTTGTGATATTGCCACGGGAAACAAAGTTATGATACAATATGGGATATGTGATAATGAAAAACCATATACATTTTGTTATGACAATTTCTGCTGACGAAACAAATAAAAGACGCTTAATATATTTTATGGAATATGTTGCATGTGTTAATAACATTGCATTCATTACTTTTTATATTTTATCCTCCACGGATCTAGTACAAACTGGTCATTTATAAAATCAAATTGTTGGGTGTTTCTAAATTAATAATTTAACAATATCGCAAATATTCAAATTTATAAGTTTTAGCAACATTTAAATTTATATTGAGTTAAAATGGCTTTATTTTTTCATTAATAAATGAAATTAATTTTATTGAATATTAATTCAATTTTAAATTATAAAAACAGATACATAATCATTTTAAAATAATAATAATATAGAATATTTTAGGATTTTTTATCTTTCTGGACTTGCAGAGAGACGATGGATTCAAAATGCACAAGACCGTTTAAAATAAACATTACTCTGCATAAATTGTGAAAATATACAGGATGATAAGAGATCGATTGCAGCATGACCCTCTATTCTATTATCCAGATGTTAGTGCTGTTAGTATATGCGACTCATAAAGCTTCATCTTGTCTCAGGGCTAATCAAAAAGGAAAAGGCAATGAGGTGAAAATGATGATGAGATGGTTTATGATTTGATATTGTTACCAATCATCATGTCGCCTTTTAGGCGTTTTTCTTTGAGCTATCTAACCGCAGTCCGAGGAGAGGTGTGCGGACCCCCGTCTCTGACTGCTCAGCTCGTGTCGGTCGGTGGTCTGGGCGGTGAGAACCGTCCAGGAACGCGGGTGTACGGTGTGTACGCGGTGTGAGCTGGAACGCGTCGTGCTCGTCTGCGGGTGCGACGCGTTCCATTCGTTGTCCTATTTCTGTTTGTCCCATTTAGTGTGGGTGTAGTGTCGTTGTGTGATGTGCCTGCGACACTATGGTCGACTGGATCGAGCGGTAGAGGTGGTTCTATTAATAAATTTCGCGGTCTACGGAGATAGGGCGCGACGTTAGTTATCCTAACGTAGTTAGCTGCGTTTGTCACTAGCGGGTTAGGGTGGGTTTCTACTCTATCAAAGTAGCGTTGGGACATCTCCTTAAAATATTCGGAGATAGATGGTAGTTCACAATCATTGTGTAAATCAGAGTTCCGTTGATACCACCGTGCACCGGTGGCTTTTCGGATGAAAACGTTTTGTGCTCTTTGGAGTTTTAAAATATGGGTCTTATATGTGTGGGCGAAAGCTACACTTGCATAGGACATAACTGGTCTAATGCAGGTTTTGTACAGCCGGAGTTTGTGTCTTAGCAACAACTTACTCTTGCTGTTAACGAGAGGGTGTAGACGGCCAATTATTGACTTGGCTCTGTTGCGTACTACACTTATGTGCGTCTTGAAACTCATGCGGGAGTCGAAAGTGTCGCCTAGATATTTGGCCTATTTTTCCCAAGGGATTGGGCGGTCGTATAAAGAGATTGTTTTGGGTTTAGAACCTCCTGTAGAATTCCGTTGAAAGTATACTGCTACACTTTTTTCGGGATTCACGTCAATTCTCCACAGGCGGAACCACGAAGGCGATTGGTCGCTTTTTGGAGTTATAGCGAGTCTATTTTTGTTGGGGTCTGACACAAAGAGTGCCGTATCGTCGGCAAAGAGAGCGGTGTTCACTACGGGGTCTTTTGGGATATCACTCGTGAAGAGTGTGAAAAGGAGTGGAGATAGTACGGAGCCCTGTGGGACCCCGGCCTTGAGGAAACGTTTCGAAGAACGTGTTCCCTCCACTCGATATCGAAAAGTGCGGTTCGAAAGGAAAGCTCGTATGATGTGCACGAGCCTATCGGGCACGTTTAGTTTGTACAGCTTGTAAATCAAGCCGTCGTGCCAGACCTTGTCAAACGCCTTCGCGACATCGAAGAAGAGGGCTCCCGTGTTTCGAGCCTTTTTCCTTAACGGGTTTTGGCTGAAGCCAGACAGAACGTATTCTGTTAGGCGATGAATCTGGTGAGTGCATGAGTGATTGGCTCTAAAGCCGAACTGTTCGTCTGGGAGGAGTCCGTCTTCGGTGAATGAGAGCTTATGATATCGCTCGTATAGTTTGCCCAATGTGTTGAGCAGGCTAATGGGTCTGTAGCCAGAGGGACGATTACGCGGTTTACCCGGTTTTGGGATCCCTATTACGTCTGCTTCTTTCCAGATGTCCGGGAAGGAGCAGTTCGTGAGAAAGGTGTTAAATATTATAAAGGGATTTGATCACCTTGTTGCTGATGCCGTCTGGCCCAGGGGCTGATCTATTTTTAAGACTTTTTATGGTTTCGGTGACTTCATCTACTGTCACAGGATCGAGTGGTTCACCAGCTGGTGGCAGCGCAGACCTACGTTCTACTTCCGTTTCTACCTCTAATAGGTGAGCGGGATCTATTGGTGCAGTGGATGGCGTGCACTGGTACTCTAGGCTGTCAGCTAGGTATTCCTTTTCACTAGGTCTCACGAGAGGCGGCATCGGTGAGGATTTGTCGGCTTTAAGAGCTATCGTTAGTTTCCAGAAGGCGTCTTGGGATGGTCCGATACCTTCTAAGAGGTTATCCCAGCTATCGTTTCTAAACTCGGCTACTCGTTGTTTAATCTCGTTTTGTAGTTTTATTGGTTTAAAGCTTTCCCGAAGTTTATTGGTTTCCGTGCGGTAGCGGTCGTAAGTTTTGAGCGCGGAATTCTTCGCTCTAATCAGCCGTCGAACATCCGCCGGAAGTTTCGTGTATTGATCGCTCGATACACGAACCTTACGGGAGCAATCTTCGACCGCTGATGTGAGGTGAGTCGAAAGGGCGCTAATCGCCCTATCGGCTTCCTCCAGCGAGTCTATCTTGTCAGGTATAGTGTCCAAATGCTGGGAGTTCGTAGACTTAAGTTTGACCTCAAGTTTACGCCAGTCGACAATAGTTTTGGTCTGAGGGACCTCACCTGCCGGCCGGCCCAGTTGTAAAACGACCGGCCTGTAGTCTGAGACTAGCTCTATAATAGTCTCTATCGAATTAACAGTAAGTCGGATGTCTTTTAGCAGTGCTATATCAAGGACGTCCAGTTTCGGGAGCAATAACATCGAAGTTAAGTCTCTCCGTGAGGTCTCTTAGAATAATTCCATTAGGATTGTTAACGTTAGAATTCCAGCTAACGTGTTTACTGTTTAGTCTCCTGCGATTAAAACGCTAGGGCCTAGGTTTAATAGAGCCGATATGTCGGAATCTAATATACTTTTTAAGGGAGACAGGTATGCTGATGCAATTATTAATGGCGGATGGCCCGTAAGTGCTATCCTACAGACCGACGCTTCTAGTTAGTAAGCGGCGGAGTATCTATCGGTACACATTGCAAGGACCTTTTGTAGTAGATCAAGGTGCCGCCTTTAGGTCCGGTCAGCCTATCATTTCTTACTAGGGTATAATTGGCTATTTTGGGATCGCTCAAACTAGGTTTCAAGAAGGTCTCTTGCACTAGCATGATGTCGATAACATGGTTGCGTATAAAATATATGATCTCTTCCTTTTGATCTCTGACACCGTTTGCATTAAAATACGCGACATTCAGAGACCTAGGCTTAGTTCTACCTATAGGTCTTATTTCCATTTTAGTTATAAAAGATGAGAGTCGCTTAGGCGCACTGGAACGAACCTATCGCTTGGATAAGACTAAGATGGTCAATGGTAGCATTGAGCCTATCTTGAATTGATTTAGCTTCGCGAAGTTTGCGGGCTAGGGTTGTGACTTCGGCCACATTAAAGCTGCTGGCGAAGTTGAACACTAACGAAAGGTCAATGTCGATGTTTGACGGTGCCTGAGGGGCGGGTTTGGGCTTCTGGGCCTGGCGAGGAGGGCACTGGCCGTGAGGCGGCCGTGCTGACTATCGCCGGGGGCTTAACCCATGCGTTGGGCTTAGGTGCTGAAGGCACCGGAAGGCTTGGGCCTTGCCCGGAAGTCCCTTTACCGGGGGCGGGCTTGGCTGTAGCCTGAACAGGCGCGGGTTGCGGCACCGAGATTGGTGCAATCGATGGGGCAGAATGCCGTGGGAGTGACCTACTGGGGTTGCCCGCACGTCCGCGCCGGATTGCTCCTCCATTCTGCTTCCTACGCGGCGCTTTGGAACAATCCCCATGAGATTGCATATTCTAGTGATGTATATTTTTTTTCCCTCTGGAGACAGGTCCGGTATTACTAGACAAAGATCGAGATAACGTTTCTTATCGGTTGGGTGATGCATCCTGTGCACTTCTCTGACTGGCAGGTTTTGCGATTTAAGATCGCTTAGTATGAACTCGGTTTCTACCTCCTTAGGGAGTCCGCAAACTACAACACGGAGGTTACGGTCCTCCGCGAGAGAGTAAGTATGGAAGCTCAGATTCTGAGCTTTAAGGTGCGCAGTTAAAGCGCGGAAATCGTCCGTCGTTGTGACGTGGATACGGATGCCCTGTGGTCCATTGCGGACTTTGGGGCAGAATATCTTTTTGAAGTCTATCCACTTGGATAGGTTGCTCCAGCGCGATTTGTCCTGAAGGACAATTGGGGGCGGCGGCTTCTCCTTCCTAGGTACGGCCTGAGTCGGGTTCGCGGTTTTGGTCGCGGTCGTTATGCGCGCGGAAGGTGCGGCTTTTTTTGCCGGAGTGGCGGTAGGCGACGTAGGGGCCGAGTGAGGCTCGTCTCCCTTTTTCGCGGCGGGGCGTTTGCGCTTTTTACCCGAGACTAAGGTGAAGCCTTCATCATCGGGTTTATCAGGTTGGTGATTTTCTATATCCATCTCGGAGCCTTATTCGGCGTCCGAAAACAACGGAGATGGACCCCGGGTGGAGAGCGCAGAAGGCGCGGGGGGACGCGGCGTCGTAGACTGTGTAGATGGACACAGGGGTCGAGCGGCCGGTGCTCGGCGACATAGGACCGTCGATCCGTACTACGGGGCGTTCAGCGGTGGATGAGTTACGTTGGGCTAGAAAAGCAGCCCAAGCGTCGGGGCACACTTGGCCGAAGAAGTCGGCGAGTTCGGCTATAGTAATAGCTGCCATCTTGTCAGTGGTCTAGAACACTTGTGTATCAAGCCCCCCCCACCTTTCGGCGGGGGAGGTGTGTGCCTAAACGAACACTTATACAACTAGCGCGTTGGTAGGCTAGGGTGTGTACCTAGCTGTCGCCTAATGCGACAAGCGAACACAGAAATTAAACAATAAAATTGCTGTGAGTCTGTGTAGTGTATTGCGGCGACAGATATGCCCGGACAAATAGCCGGTGGGCATGTCCGGTTTGTGAGTTTCCCGCTTAAGGGAATCAAGTAACGTAGTTGAGAACCTCAGAATTAGTACAAGCATAGAGTCTTAAAAACAGAATGAAACCTCATGTAACAGAACTGTTCATGCATCATCGCCTCACAGAATACATTCGGAAAGGTTACAACCTCCCCAAAAGGGGTCGCAGAAGGCTTGCTTCACAAGCTGTAGCATAAACTAAACTTCCCTGATACGCTTACTCAAACCATCATAGCCAGGGCACCCGCTCTTCAAAACATCCCCTCAAGGCTCTACTCCCTCAAGGCTCTGTCCTCTTCCCACTCCTCTTAACACTTTTCACGAGTGATATCCCTAAAAACCCAGTAGTTAACATTGCTCTTTTCACCAACAGCAGGGCACTCTTTGTCACCCATCACAACAAAATAATTTTCACACTTGCTGCTTCAAGTTCAATCTTTACAAAACTTGCGTAGACCTATCATGTCCTACGCAAATATTGTTTTAGCGCACGAAGCACGTCGCTATTTGTACGACCTCCAAGTCATTCAAAACAGATTCATCCGCATAGCTACTGGAGCCCGGTAGTACCAGCGAAACTCCGACTTGCACAGAGACTGTCAACTCCCGACGATCTCTGAATATTTCAAGGAAAATATCTCAGCGCTGCCTTGAAAGGGCCGAGATATATACCAACCCGGTAATGGTAAGCGCAGCCACCCACGTCCTGACTCGAAATGATACGGAAAATTTCCGAAGGTCCCTTAAAATTTTAGTCGAATCTCCTATTTCGCTAGGTTCTGACGACCCAAATGTCGCCGACCAGTCGCACACGAACACTACACACTCATTTAGTGCAAGAAACACAAACAGTACATCAGATGGGACACAGCGAGCCCGTAGACGGCCGCGCATCCCTCGACACCGCGTACACGCTGTACACCCGCATCCCTGGGTGGTTTTTACCGTTCAGAACATCGAACGATATGAGTTAACTGTCAGAGCTAGGGCCCGCCACCCACTGTTCGGACGGCCGTTAGATAACTCATTTACGTGCACCTCCAACTGACGTAGGCGAACATCGATACGAAATTCAATGCATGTAGATGCAGAACATGCAAATTGATGCAGACAATCTTAATCTTTATTTTGAACTTGCGGCGGAGAGGCCGCGAACCCTGAGTCATATGAAGCTGTAAGATCCATATAGGCTAACAGCACCAACATCACCAAAACCACGTAGGATGAAAAAGATGGTTATATGTGTGTCGCCATCTCTCCTCTAGAATGTCGTAGACATTTTTTTAGTTTTATATGCCATAGACATTTCTAGTGATAGTAACTATAGAAAAAACTTACTCGTTTTATCAACGACTCAATAAAATTCAGCATTTCATTATTAATGCTTAAAGTTTTCAATTATAACAAATTTAGGCTACGGACTAAGGCAAGGCATACCTACTACGGACGAAGTGTTCAGTAATGTTACTAAAAAAACGTTTGATTTTGGTTCAATTTGGTAACTTGCTTTGTTTCAGTTTAGCTGAATTTTGTAATTCAGGTCAATCGTGATAAATTAAAATATTGCTTAAAACACTCTAAGAGAGAACATTTTTGCCAAATTTGGCAACCCTTTTTCGTCAGTTTTCATAAGTAATGTGTGAGTAAAATAACACAAAGTACAAATGCTAACGAAATATTCATTTGCTATTTACATAGAAATAAAACCAAGTCAACTATATTGAAATAGTGTTTATTGTATCTTACATTTTTATTACTCTGGAACGTACAAACTGTGGAATGTACACACAATTTACTTATTTAGTAAATTGTTTGTACATTCCACAGATTCTCAAATCTGCCAGGGTTTGACTGGTAGAGTATACCATAGCACAATAAGTCTAACCTTTATATCCCTAAGTATAAGGTGTGTAATGAAGATAAAATAAATAAATAAAAGACTAACTGGCCCGGTAAACGTAGTTCTGCCCCTTTCGCTAGGTGGTACTGTAAGTTCGACCTCGGACTTTTTACAATTACTAATTACGATGAAATTAGTACGATTTATGCGTTACCCGTGACAAGAAACTGACTATGAGAAAAGATGTACATACAAAAGTACAAAAAGCCTACAAAAACCTAAGGTTTTTTGTACGTATTTGCAAACCTTTTCAGTACATAAAATGTATCAAAAGTATTTATTACAGGTACATTCGAAGCATTAGGCAAAAAGTATTTAGTCTCCCTATTATATTACGCACAAAAAACAAATTAAAAGGATTCAGGAAAAGTTTAAGTCATTTTAATTGTAGAACTCACACTCATTCTAATTATGTTAAATTCTAATCATGTTTGCGACATAAAGTCCGTTCAAATTCAAAAATGAACGTCTTTATAAAAAAGACTTAATCCATTTTCGTTTAAGATAATACGTCTTAGATGATGTTTTTGTTCAATATAGTCAATGGCTCCTTATATTCTTCGGTTTTACTCTCTGCATTAAACAAGGTACAGAAGAAACGTAAAAGACATACCCCCATTATTCGCTTCCGCCACCCGAAATTACAATTACGCAAGTAACTTACCTTTGACTCGTATTTGTTCATTATAATATATTACAAAATTTCTCAAACCTAGATATAATTTACATGTCCAAAGATAAATTCAAACATAAAGTTCTCAAGTGTCTATAATAAATAATTTATGTACCTACTCGTATTCGGTTACCTTTTATTACAAAATCAAAGGATATTTATTTATCTTTTCATATGTTTTTTTTTTTAAATCTTTATATGTGTAAATTTATGTACACACAACATCTGCCTCTTAGTTTTATCGTGTTTGTTCACTTTTGGTGTTAACCTTGCTTTTATATAAATATATCAACTGAAGAATAAAACATTCAAAATTTATACAATGATAGCTATAATTGGCTGCTGAACCACTTTTAAGTTATAGTGATGGTACATTCATAAGAGCTGTTGGTTTTTTAAATTTGTTGGCCTATTAAAATATTATTTTTAATGTACAAAATTTGTCACTTAAACGAGTTTAAATGTTTTATTAAAGAAAAATTATACAAAAAGGGTTAATATAATATAAATGAATACATAAATGAAAAGAGCCGTGGTAGCTCAGATGGTTAACGCTCGCTGTAAATGTAACAAAACGCGAGTAACCTGGGTTCAATCCCCGCCGGCAACAATGAAATTGTTAACTGCAATTTTAAGTGCTGATTTACCACGTGCTCGACGGTGAAGGAAAACATCGTGAGGAAACCTGAACCTGCATGTCTGAGGAATAAAAATATTTCGAAGACATGTAAAGTTCGCCAACGCATTGGGGCAGCGCGGCGGACACTTCCTTGCCCTAAAACCCTCTTAGAAATGAGGGGAGGCCTGTGCTCAGCAGTGGGACGTATATAGGCTGTAACTAACTAACATAAATTAAATAACCACTGGAATGATGTGATTGCCACTATGCTGGTTCTATAAAAAGTCATACAAAAATTGTACAAAATGAATTTATTGTAAATTGAAATATGTTTTAAAAAAGTCCCGCTAGGTTTCTCGCTGGTTCTTACCAGGACAGAGGTTTTTTTGCAAACCAGTAATAAATAAAAAAATTACTTTCAATGAGTATTATACAATAATCTATATTGAATAAAAATCATTCATTTTATTTCGATGTATTTTATATAATTCTACAAAATGCCAATCAATATTGAATTAAATATGAATAAAAATCATTCATTTCATTTCGTTGTATTTTATGCAATTCAACAAAATGCCAATCAATATTGAATTTAATATCAATATCATGGCCTTTTTATCACCAAATGTACTTCTAACTTATTTAATGTCATGGGGACCAAAGTATCCATCATCTCCTCTGTTCCTAAAATATAAAAACGCATTTGTGAGTTTCTAAACTGCTTTGATGGTAATATTATTAATTATGCTATTGGCATGTTGGTTTTCCATTGACCAAATGCGCATGGCTTTGACACTATACGCGGTGTTTTCCGCTCATCTAGCTGTATACTGGTTTAACATAAATTTTCATTCGTTAACAAAGCATTGTTTTTTTTTTAATTTCGAGCCCGTGAAATTACTCTCAACCAATTTTTTTAAAGATGAATGTCAATATGGGGTTATTGACATAGTCGAAATGCCTTGAAACCACATCACTTCTGTTTAAATTTATGTTGCAGAAGTGAATGGCAGAGTCGGAAAGGGACGTACTAGGCGAAAATATATCGACCAAATTGGCGATTTATTGAAAACGGGCCAAATTAGGAATACCCTTAACTGACGAGCATGTATGCGTAGGTGTATATATGCGTAGGTGTATGGATGTGAAGAAGGCGAGAGAGGTGTGTCAGGATCGTGCCAAATGGAAGTCTGTAGTATCTGCCTACCCCTCTGGGTAACAAGCGTGAGTGTTTACGTATATTATGTATGTATATTTAAATGTATTTTATCGATTATAATATAACATACAAATACTCTCATTGTTACAAACAAAAGATTTGTTATTTTCAAAACAATGTAAAATACATCATCATTATTATTACAGCCCTTCACAAGTCCACTGATTCCTGCATGTCTTACCAGGTCTACACTTTTTTGTGTATTAATACTATCGTTGATTTTGTTCAACAATAAAAATATCGTCTACGTACCGCTTGTAGAACCCTGGTGTAACAGGTGCAGTAAGGAGGGCTTTCTCCTCTAAGTCTTCCATTAATATATCGGTGACAATAGGAGATACAGGTGAGCCCATCGCAACACCAATACACAAAAACACAAACTTGTGTCTGAAGTCGAGTCTTTGCTGAGCAGAGTCTCGGATTGGGGGCGACTGAATCTAGTCCAGTTTAACCCCAGGAAGACACAAGTTTGCGCGTTACCCGCTAAAAAGAACCCCTTTGTCGTATCTCATCAGTTTCAAGGCACTCCCCTCGTTGCCTTGGCCAGTATCGGAATCCTCGGCGTCGATATATTGAATGACGTGTAGTTTCGTGGTCACTTGGAAGAGAAAGCCAAATTGGCCTCTAAAAAAGCTTGGCGTGCTTAGCAGAGCGGGACAGTATTTCATGCCGGCACACCGCCTGTAACTTTACAAGGCACGGGTTCAGCCGCACATGGAATACTGTTCCCATCTCTGGGCTGGGGCTCCCCAGTACCAGCTCCTTCCACTTGACCGCATCCAGCGCAGAGCGGCTTGAATCGTCGACGACCGAGTGCTTTCCGATCGGCTCGATTCACTGGCACTACGAAGAGATGTTGCATCCCTTTGCATTTTCTTTCGCATGTACCATGGATAGTGTTCTGAGGAATTGTTCGGATTAATCCCAGCCGCCAAATTTCGTGAACGCACTGCGCGGTAAACGTCCCGAGATAACCATCTGGATGCTTGGCGGTCCACCACTGTACGTTTCAAAAGGAGTTTTCTTCCGCGTACAACCTCTCTGTGGAATAGTTTACCACCGGCGATTTTTACGGACCGATACGACCTGGGGACCTTCAAGACAAGAGCTTACTCCTTTCTAAAGGGCCGGCAATACGCACCCGCAATTCCCCTGGAGTTGCGGTTGATCGTGGGCGGCTGTAGTCACTTAATATCAGGTGAGCCGCATGCTTGTTTGCCCCCTCTTCTATAAAAAAAACACCATCTACTTGCTTGTAAAACTCTTCCTTCCACAATAAATAGCCAGATGTAAGGTGTGGCCGAGAAAAGAAAAGGGTAGATCTCCTGCCGGGCAAGATGTTCTGCCCGGGGAACGGCCAATGCTCTGAGTGATAGGTTCGGAGAAGTTTTATATATACTGTTTATGATCCGGAATTTTGATAGCGCGATTTAGGCCTCGGTGTGTTTCGCTAGTGGCGCGACGACAACGCCGCCACAAAGGCAATGTCTGAGTAGTACTGCATATTCTGCTGGCATGTTTTTCTCTAGTTTCCTAGTTTTAATTGAGATGTGGTCTTCAACAAGTAGGCATGTAAATAGAGATTGAACTTCAAAACTGACCATGGTTTCATTGTCAGTAAGACGTAGGTCTTTGTAGAATATGAAAGCCATATTGTAGGCTTATGAAAAAGCTAAGATCTGACAGTTGTCAATAAAATAAGAAGGTATGAATTCAAATTGTGTTTAGTGGTGAAATCCCCATAAATACATAATATTTGGCACCGAGGATCTTATTCACGTATTATTGGGTGCAATATTTAAATTGAAATAGATACCAAGAAATAATGTCGAATAAAGGAAATGTGTTGTTTGGCAACAGTCTCACATTTGATCACCACATGCAAGAGTGGGATATTTTTAAGATTCGATTAGTCCAGTTTTGTATGGCAAATAATTATCATGATAACACTGATAAAACAGGAGTTATGATAAGAGCTTTTTTGCTTACCTCATTAGCAGAAGATACATATCGCCTAGTACTTGACTTGGTTTTTCCGTTAAAACTAGAAGATTTAGCTTATAAGACTCTCATTGAAAAGAGTGACAACCAGTTTTCCCCAAAGAAATGTACATTTGCGGAAAGATATGTTTTTTATAAAGCAGAACAAAGACCAGGCGAAGACTTAACTGAATGGGCGACTCAGGTTCGTCATCTTGCTCAGTTTTGTGGTTTTAAAATAGAACTGGAGACGGCATTAAGAGACAAGTTTTTGCTGGGATTGGCACATGTCAAGGAAAAAGAAAAGCTTTTTAGTGAAAATATCGATAGCTTAACATTCAACAAAGCGTTGGAGTTAGCACAAAGCGTACGATGTGCTCAAGTTGCAGTTCAAAGGTCATTGCAAGATGAGGGACTAGTCACATCATCAGCGACAGCGCAACCAGGGTTCGCTTTACGAGCCCAAGAAAATGTTGTTCGTCAAACTACAGCAACAAACATATCTTGTTCGGTTTGTGGATATAAGAACCATACAAATATAAATGTCGATATGCGAATTATTTTTGTCAAAAGTGTAATAAAAAAGGGCATTTAAAACGTGTAAGAGTACATATAAGAGCAACAATTACTTGGAGGTGGATGACAACGATTTAGTAAAAGGTATTTCATATGATTTGTATAATATTGGGTGTTTAAACGGTATGCCGATGAGACTGGTCGTATCGATAGCGTTAAAGCGAATTTTATGTGAAATAGATAGTGGTAGTTCTGTATCTGTTCTACCGGAGATGGTTTATCAATCCTATTTTCACAATAATTATTCATTAAACCATTGTAACGTTATTTTAAATTATTATAATGGCTCGAAAATATCTCCTTTGGGCTATTGTTTGTCACCGGTGAGGTATGAAAATCGTACTGAAATTATTAGTTTTTATATTATAAAAACGGATATAAAACAACCAGTTCTGTTGGGTCGTAATTTTATAACGTGTTTTAATATTAAACTGTGTATTGGTGACTGTAACAACTTAGAACATAACGATTTAGTAAAAGAATTGAAGGAAACATATTCACAGTTGTTTACAGATGAGCTGGAAATTTTTAATAAATATAAAGTAACTTTAAAAATAAAAAATGATGCTAGGTTAAAGTTTTTAAGCCGAGAATAGTACCATTAGCTTTGAAACATAAAGTTGAGTTAGAATTAAATAAAAAAAATTATTCAGAGGTAGTGACGTTGAATAAATTTTTATACTCTGATAATTACCCGCTTCCATGAATAGAAGATTTATTTGCTAAGCTAAGCTTCTAGAGCCTATAATTAGCTGGAGTTAGATGACTAAAAAATTTACGTGTATTGACACCCACATTGGTTTATTTTGTTATAATAGATTAATTTTCGGACTTTCTTGCGCCCCAAGTATTTTTCAGAAAACAATTGATCAAATTTTATCAGGTATTGAGGGAGTCTGCGTATTTTTAGACGATATATTAATAACGGCCCCAACAAAAGAGGAACACCTAAAACGATTACATCAAGTACTTAGAAAATTACAGGAATCAGGACTTAGATTATAGGAAGATAAATGCGATTTATTTAAAGACTCTACTGAGTATTTAGGTTTTATCATAGATAAGTCAGGACTACGTAAATCAAACAATAAAGTGAAAGCAATATTAAAAAGTAAATGTCATAATAATTGAAAGGCAAGACATAATTACACAATAACTGTATCCCAATATCTCACTGACAGAATGGTATGAATCCTTAGTGTGTGCTCTTGTGTGTCCTCTGAGTGGTGATAATATTTTAGCTATCTGTTGAGCCAATCTGTAAGATGGGGAATCAATATGACTCACTATTGGACGTAATGGAGCGTTCGGTTTGTGTATTTTTGGTAACCCTTACAACTTCGGTGGTTTAACACATGAACGTATTATCGAATTAATGTCTAGAATTAATTTCTCGGAGTATTTCTTAATTAGATCGCTAGTTGTTTTAAGCGTATTAGTTGTAGGGTCTGTTGTTTCATCCGACAAAAGTTGTTTTATTTTAAAATTGAAATCTGACGTATCCGTTATAACCTTTATCTGCGTAGAGAATCGTGAGCTCTGGTCTGTTTCGTAAGTTTTTCAACGCGTTAAATTCATTTTCGGGAAGTGTTACTTTCGGCGCTGAACTTCGAAGTAACATAGACGAAATATCTTGTACGTATGGCCTCTAAATCTTCATTACCAATATTATTTTTATACAGACAATCCTCAACACAACAGAAAATGTCCTAATACGGTAGTTTTCGCGGTTTTATTGCAAAATTCATACATTTTTGTAAAACTTTTATTGTGGCGTCGTCCAGAGTTTGTTTTGGTAAGTTACAAACAGCGCCTTGTTTATGATTCGTGTCTGAGGTCAACGATTTCGTATTTTGGACATTTGATTTAGTTGTTAATTTTTTGTATAAAACTGTCTTTAATTCACTGGACGAATTATCTATTGTTTTGTTTATGAAATAATAGATCGGTATGTTTTTGCTGCATCACCGTTATTAACAACTTTTTACTAGTCTGATTTAAGATGTTAGCGCTTCCTCGAATGTCTTTTTTAGTGGATATCTTGACACACGTAGGAACGAGATTATAATCTCTGCATCTCTTCAAGAAATTTAAAGCTATTATTTGTCTTGCGCGCTTGATTTTCAGATTTTCAAATCAGCGTATTGTTACGATCTTAGTGGACCCAGTAAAACCGTTCTCGGATCTTCAGTAGAGTCCGTTTAACTCCCAGATGGCCTCCTGAACAATCATTATGGTACAGCTGTAGAACATCCGGTACTATAGCTTTAGGGACGACCATTTGCAAATGACAGCTGTCTCCCCGAACATTTCCCCATTTACGGCATAGAACTCCATCCTGAAGCAGCAATCTTTCCCACTGGGCCCAATAGCTTTTAGTGGTCGAACTCATCGCTGAGACGTCGCTCCACTTGGGCTTGGGAGCACTGGCCTTCAGCCATTGCAGAATCGGATTGATGTCCGGATCTTCCTGCTGTGCATGTCGTAAGCTGTCCTTCCACTCGTTGCTGAGGTGGTCTGTCCTGAGCATCCTCACGGATACCACTTCCTTACTCTCTTGCCTAGTACAATGTTCGCAATCTTCAGGACAAGGTCTTCTTGACAATGCATCTGCGTTGCCATGAGATTTCCCGCTGCGATGTTCGATCTCAAAGTCGTATTCCTGCAGTAGTTCAATCCACCTCGCAACTTGTCCTGGATTTTTAAACATTAATAGCCATTTTAGTGCAGCATGGTCAGTTCGTAAGTGAAATTTCCGCCCCAGAAGATATTTGCTAAAATGCTGCAACGACTTTACCACAGCTAGCAATTCGCGTCTTGTGACACAATAGTTCCTTTTCGGTTTTGACAACATCTTGCTGAAGTACGCTATCACGACCTCTTAGTCACCATTCCGTTGAGAAAACACACCTCCAAGTCATCACTTGCGTCCGTGTCAACTATAAATTCTTTGCTTGCATCAGGGTATCCCAAAATAGGTGTTTTGCCCAGAAGGTCCTTGAGCTCCTGGAATGCGATATTGCAACTTTCATCCCAGCAGAAATGTCGCTTCTCCTCGGTTAGCTTGTGCAGAGGTTTGGCTATATCTGCAAAATTCTTCACAAATCGCCGATAATAGGAACACAAACACAAAAATGCTCAAACCTGCGTCTTGTCTTTTAGAACTGGCCAATTCTTGACAGCGGCAATTTTCTCCGGATCCGTGTGATACCTTTTTCTGACACTATATACCCCAAAAAGTTGACTTGCCGTGAATAGTGAACATTTCTTCAGACTCAACTTGAGGTTGGCACGCTGAATCTTCATGAGCACGCGTTCCAGATTTTGAAGGTGTTCCTCAAACGTACGGCCCACGATGATGGTGTCATCCAAGTAGACCAGACAGGCATCGCCAATTAGCCCGGTAAGTACAAGCTCCATCAGTCTTTCAAACGTTGTTGGAGCATTCCACAATCCAAACGGCATTACTTTAAATTGCCATAGACCCTTTCCCGTCGAGAATGCATTTTTCTCCTTGTCCTTAGGGTCAATTTCAACTTGCCAGTAGCCACTTTTTAGATACAGCGTGCTAAACCATTTTACTCCTGTAAGCATGCCCAGCGTGTCATCAATTCTTGGCAAGGCATAGCTGTCCTTCTTTGTAACGTCGTTCAGATGGCGGTAATCAACACAGAACCGCATGCTGCCATCCTTCTTCTTTACCAGCGCCACGGGTAAATACCATGGACTAGATGAAGGTTCAATAACACCATCCTTCACCATTCCCTCAATCATGGTTTCCACTTCCTTTTCACAGATTTCCATCTTCTTGCTGATGGATAGGCAATTCTTCTCCTGTGTTTATTTTGTGTTGAACTAAGCTAGTCTTTCCTACGTCAGCATCGTTTGATTGGAATACATCGAAGTACTTGAGTAACAACTTCTTCACCTTGACCAATTCGTTCGGGGAGAGAACACTGCGACAGTCTTCCAAAAGTGTGGTCACTCTCGTTTCTGAATCCTTGCTGGGGGTCCCACTCGATATATATTGGCACCAACGTAACCAATCCACTTCCTGACAAGTACCAACCAGTGTGCCTTTTTATATAATCTGTTCCCGGTCACAAAGGTTCAGTACACGTACTCCTGAGATGTCAGTGGTCCTGACCAAGGTTCGAGCTACTTTCCATGGAAGGTCATTGTTTACCCTTTCTACAAGTACACAACGGTGAGGTTGCCCAGCGTTTCGAGGAAGACTAACCGGAACAATCGTTCCCGATCTCGGCGGAAGAACAATCTTCTTAATGCTGTACATGTTCCCTGGTAACGCACCTTCCATAAAAAGTTCCTCCTCTCCACATATCAAAACACCTTGCTTAACGTCGATCACACAACAATTATTCTTCATAAAGTCTAGGCCTAGGATGCAGTCGTCAATTATATCAGCCACGATGACATTATGCAGGTAGATAACGTTGCCTAGCTTCAACTCCATCTCCTTCTCTCCACGGACGGGTATACGCTGACCGGTGGCTGTTACCAAATTAATGCGTTCTCGGTTGTATGCGGAGTCCCCAAGGAACTGACTTATAAGTTGGGAACTAACAACCGTATGACAGGCTCCAGTGTCTATGGTCAGTTTACACGGCATTCCGTTGACCTCGCCCTTGATGATTAGACTGTTCCCATCATGGGTTTGTGAGATCGAAATCCTTGGGGCTCTTTTAATATCAGCCAGCACCCGCCCCGCAGTTCTGGCTTTTACTCGTTTCCCTGCTGCTGCTGGGCGGTGCTGTTGGCCGCACTACTCTCCTGAGATCGTTCAACTTCCCTTTTTTAGGGTTCGCTTAGGGCAGCTGGATCGAAGATGGCCCTTTTCCCCACAGCCATAGCACCTAGGGCTGTATCCTTTGTTGCGGTCACGAACTGTAGCTGCTGCAACCTCCCTGATGCGAAGGGAACGATGATCCTACTGCACGGCTTCCACTTTCAGTGCATGGGCCAAGGCGTCCTTAAGCGTCTCGTGGTGCCCGAGCCTCACAGCAGCTCTGACTTCCAGGTCGCGGATGCCGTCGATGAATGTCTGCACCAGGTTCCCTTCAATGAGCGCAGGTACAGACCGGTATGCTTTTCGCACCAGCTACTCCACCTCTAGAGCCCACTGCTGCAGGTTTTCGTTGATGCGCTGCACGCGATCTTTAAGCTGCACACGAAAGACATGTTCCAGGTGAGCGTCACCATATCTCGCCTCCAATGCCTCAAGGAGTTGCTCATAAGTCACTTCCTCACCGAGAGCTTCCAGAACTGTTGAGGCCTGGTCGCGCAGGCCTAGTGTGTGAGCAGTCATGGCCTGACTTTTATTCCAGCCGTTCGCCTTCATAACAGCCTCGAACTGGATTTTGTAGGCTGACCAGGAAAAAGTTCAGTCGAACGGTGGCACCTTGAACCCACGTAGCGCAGGTATTTCAGCTACTACAGGAGCTGTAATTCCATCCCCCAGTTTAAGGTCGTCCAGCGTTTTCTTCACGTCAGCCATCACGTAATCAACCCGATTATTCACTTGGTCGATTTGGGTTTTAGCTTCCTTGATTTGGGTTTCAGCTTCCGACAGGCGGTTGTCATGTTGAGCAAGCCTATCCTTTACCTTCCTTATCTCTTTCCTGAAGTTAGCGTGAATGTCATTCACGAGGAGCATCTGTTCTTCCTGTCGGCGGGCCTGTTCCTCCTGTCGGCGAGCCTGTTCTTCCTGTCGGTGAGCCTGTTCCTCCTGCTGCTCTTTCAACCAACGGGCCTGTTCCTCCTGTCGGCGAGCCTGCAGTATCACCATCAGAGCACCTAAGTCGGGTGCTGCAGATGTAGGAGCTACTGACGGGCCCGCAGCCGGCGGTTGGCCCTCCGACGTCTGCGGCGTTGCACCACCAAATCTTCTTTGGTCCGTCTCCTGTTGGCGTTGACTTCGGGTACGGACACCCTCCGTTTCCTCCTAAGGTAAAATCGGCATGATTTGATCCCACTTCTGACACCAATTGTTACGATCTTAGGGTTCGTGACAATTAAAAGTGGTCGATAAAATTACCTAAATTAACACTTTAATTCACTTTACACTAATTAAAATTTAAAAGCATCACACTAATTCGCTTTATTCCGCTCCGAAGCTTCGCTTGTCTCGCCGAATTCAATACTTCCCCGATCGCATCTTGCAGCGCTATAAATACAATATAGGCGCAAGGGGCCGAGAGTTCGAGTGTTGACTTCTAGAAGCTTAGTTCTTCGTTCCGAGACTAGATGGCGCTGTCGGTTGAAAGATTAGTGATGTCATTTTCTGGAAAGTTCCCCACGCTCTCGTCCTTGACACTAGATGTCGCTAGTGCCGAATACATGACGTCGACTTATTCGCGCAACAGTATTTTATCTGCTATTTTCAGTCCGTACTGGTTTGCATAATGATTTCTTATATTTATGCGAACACTACATATTGATTAAAAGTACTTTTACTGATTTTATCACGTTAAATTTTAATTATTTTTGATTCCCGACGTTTCGGGTGCTTTGCAGCACCCACAGTCACGGTGAACTGAGACGACTGATGTCCCAATGTCATTATTAAACCTGGAGTACCTTCAGCTATTTTAATAATTGTTTATGGTCCGATATATGCAAAATGAACTGACTGTGCCTTGAAGTCTTGCAGTTGTATGCTTGCAAACACGTGGCCGCCGAGCTTCAGTACACCAAGCAAGTTCTGTACGACAACAAGCTTCGGGTCCCACGCCCACTTCACAGTGATCGAGTGAAGCCGGCCAAAGTCGAGCGCGTGCTTGCTGTACTACCGTATGTCAGAGGTGTCACAAACAAGATTGGCTACATCTTGAAGCGAACTTCTATTAGAACATTCTACAAGCCTCCGAAGAAGATTAGTCAGTTCTCACCATCCGTTAATTGTCATATTCCTCTACAAGTTGCAGGAGTGTACAAGCTTGTTTTTAAATGTGGTCTCTCTTATATAGGACACACAAAAATATCAATTAGAACCCGCGTAAAAAAAACATATAGCTGATGTGAAGCATCAACGTTCCGGGAAGTCTGCAGTTTGTAATCATATCCTAGACAGCTCCAACCATTACATCAGATTTGATAGACCACAAATCCTCGCGAAAGAACACCGATTTCTACCAAGAATGATACGTGAGGCTATTGAAGTTAAAAAAACATCCTAGAGAAGGAGGCTGGGTACTACCACCTGCTTGGGACCCTATTATTATTAAAATTAAAAATAAACCCAAGCATACCACTGCAAGACTTCAGGATACGGTCAGTTCCTTTTGCACAGATCGGACCATAAACAATAATTAAAAAAGCTGAAGGTATTCCAGGTTTAACCATGACATCGGGACGTCAGTCATCTCAGTCCCCTGTGACCATGGATGCTGGTATTAAAAATAATTAAAGTTAATCGCGATAAAATCCGTAAAAGTAGTTTTAATCAATGTGTAGTGTTCGCGTAAATATAAGAAATCATTAGATACATATGTTATTAAACAACTTTCATTTGTTGGTCAGTATAGAGTCGATTTCATTCTTGTACTTGCCGTTAGGTGACATCTAAGTCCATTTTCTCGACATCTTTTTCTTACAGAAACTATTTTAAATACTCAGTATGTTTTCT
The DNA here is from genome assembly GCA_907164705.1 of Parnassius apollo. Classification (NCBI taxonomy): domain Eukaryota; kingdom Metazoa; phylum Arthropoda; class Insecta; order Lepidoptera; family Papilionidae; genus Parnassius; species Parnassius apollo. The sequence continues at coordinate 5,243,544 of CAJQZP010001441.1, read as the reverse complement.
TGTTCAAAAGTGACTAACCTTTTTCCGTTTTTACTTATGTGGCCGTATCCATGTTTTCCTATTGTATATTCTTCTCCTTTGCTACAGACTCCTATTAGACCATTAAAATCTCCCATCATAATAAGATTTTAATATGAACCCTGAACAGTTAATTGTGGACCTTACGTATGTAACAATTATAATTTGTAAGACTTAAGCAGGTGTACTACGACTATTGTTGGTATAGTCGTAAGACTTTGAAAATAGATAACTGAAAAGGAATATTTGTTTTAGGTTTATCCAAAAATCTGTGTCCAAAATCCCCCAAAAAGTTAAGGTAGCAGCCATCATGTTGGCAAAAGTTTCAACACCATGAAAAGCGGTTCCCGTAATAAGAGAATTAAGCTGGACGACTTCGAACAGTGTGATAATTGTGATAATTGACAGATTCTGGCGTTACTTTGCGGACATCCATCATAACAATTATAATAAAGATAATAATTTGCAACCATTTGCTCAATTAAATACAATGATGTGTCTTACCTGGATTAAAGAGAACCTCTCGCCCTCCCTCAATTGCGTGCACTAATCGTAACGTCTTGAACAAATTTGTCCCTTTTTGCCTTATTTAAAAAAATTGGGTTAGAAAAAGTGAGATAAATATATTGCACTCCCTTTTATGTAGAATTATAGGCTCTATGCATACATATGTTGACAACCGAAACTAGATGAAAAAGTGCCACATGTAAATGTAACAAATCTACGCATCATCCCATATGTATTATCTTTGTAATCTTCATCGATTGTTGACTAAAAATGGTGCAGCGATTACCGTGAGTTTGCGACGCGAGCTACGCTTTCAGCAGGTACGTTCAAAATATGCAATGCAAAAGTGCAATGAAAAATATGTGCGTGCTTGACGAAGGCTTGTGTTATCGCGGCTTATAAGGGACAAAGTTAAAAAGATTGGGGAAATGTAAATTATAGCTTAGTCTAATACCTAAATTAAACAGCTACCTAATATGAATTTCTCACGATAGCTTCACACTCATACAAGTCTATGGGCTTCCATTAAGCACGATTCTGACACACTTCTCAATCTGCCACAACTGAGTATATAGGATGGTACCCTTTATTAGTTTAACAAGATGATTAATTTAATATTATGCTCGTAAAGGTGTAACATCCGTGTCGATCTATTATTTGTACTTACCCGGGTCGATCGTGAGACACTGGTAAGGTAAGGAAATTCAATCATTTCGACACATTAACGTTCGAGCATTCGTCCATTCCGGATCATCGTTCACAAAATGTATGCCATTGAATATTTATTACTAAAAATAAATTCTCATTTAATACTTTTTTGACTCAATTTGAAAAGGTTCCTTAATTTTATTAAAGTGAGTCAGTGTAATTACAAAATAATTAAATCAATAATTACAGAATTGTTTATTACTAAGCAAAGCACAGACGTCAAAAAGCACACAATACACGAATTAAAAAAGTCGACAAACAATGGATGAAACTTTTTGTCGGCACCAATCTTTGTGAGATCCGTGACTCGATTACTCGTTTGATATGATCACAACCCACATGCAGTGATAACGATCGGCACCGGCCTAAAAGTATATTTCCACGTGAACTTTATACATTTAAGTACTTTAGGTCAATTAAATAAAGATTGGAATTAATTTACGATTTATACCGTAATTTAGCCGTAGTTTTTTAATTGTTTATTACGTATCGTAAATTAATTCCAAGTAAATTGATTTTTTTTTTAATATTACAAGTCCTAACGTTAAAGTAAAAGTTACAAATTTTAAGCTATTTTGCCCTATTCTGAGCACAGACCTATTTTTTTATTGACTCAGTAATGAAGCAGGAAAATTCCACTAGGATGCTGCCTTTGTGTGGCTGCACTGTTATCGCGCCACAATGATATCACAGACGTATGATCTAACAACTGATACTTAAATTACGCTATTTGTATTTCCGCACATACTCTCATCATCATTTTTTTACAGCCATTCACAAGTCCCTACTAAACATAGGCTTCCCTCAGGTAACGCAAAGCACGGTCCTGAACCATCTGCATCCATCGACTTCTTTATCTCTTGTCAGATCATCACTCAATCTGGTGTAAGTACACTTCTATTACCAGTAGGAGCCTACCCCTTGAGAATCTTTCTTGCACATCGGTTGTTGGTTCTTCGTGCTATATGGCTGGCACATAAACACTTCAGATTGCTGATCCATCTGATTATGTCGGTTACTTTGGTTGTTCCGCGGATATCCTCACTCATAAGTCAGGTAGAGAAACTCAAAACTACCCCTACATAGTTTACTGAACAAACTCGAGCTTCTTCATCTTTAAATGTGTATGCATATATATATATATATATATATATATATATATATATATATATATATATATATATTATCATTATCATCATCATTACAGCCCTCCACAAGTCCACTGCTGAACATAGGCCTGATCTTGAAGGTCCCTAAGTCGTATCAGTCCAGGAGAATCTGTGCTTACCATTTTCCATTGCTTACCATCAGGTAAGTAGCCGCTTACCTGATGGTACGCAGCTACTTGTCACCTCTGAAGATTAATATGAAATGCCTGTAATTATATTAATTATCTATACCCTTCAGATCGGAGCATATCAGTGTAGGCTCCGCTATGTGACTGCAGAAATGCATAAGAGGTCGGTAACCTAGATGGAGACTCAGGCAGAAAAGAAGTTGTTCCTACTACTAGAATTTCTTACCTGTCACTTATGGACTTATATAACCATACCATGCTCGAAAAGTTGTATTAAAACAAGACCCAAATAAACCGCTTTTAATATTAAGAGTTACCAAGTTAAGCTGAACAGTAAATTTAGAAACATGTTGTAAGAATAAAACAGTCTAAGAATGTAACTAATTCATCATCATCATCATCATCATCATTACAGCCCTTCACAAGTCCACTACTGAACATAGTCCTCCCCCAAGTAATGCCACAAAGCACGGTCCTGAGCCACCTGCATCCATCGACTCCCTGCATGTCTTATTCGTGGGGGGTCGCCCTACACTACACCTACCGGTACGAGGCTGCCACTCGTGAAACTTTCTTCCCCATCGGTTATCGGTTCTTCGAGCTATATGGCCGGCCAATCATCTTATTTCTGATTCTATCACGCAGAGAAACTCCGAGCATAGCCGTCTCCATAGCTCGCTGAGCGACCTTGAGCATCCTCATACGGCCAGCAGTGAAAGACCACGTCTCAGATCCGTAAGTCATCACTGGCAACACGCACTGGTTGTACACTTTAGTTTTCAGAGATTGAGGTATACCTGACGAGAAGATGTGTCGTAATTTCCCGAACGCTGCCCAACCGAGTTGAATCCGTCGATTAACCTCTCGGTCGAAGTTGGACTCACCTAGTCGGACTATTTTTCCCAGGTACACGTACTCGTCAACAACTTCGAGCATAGTGCTACAAACAACTACCGGCATATGTGTGACATGGACATTAAACATGATCTTTGTTTTGTCCATGTTCATCTTAAGACCTATCCGTTGGGAGACACCATTGAGGTCATTGAACATAGTGCTAGGATCCTCCAGCGATTCTGCCATAAGGACAATTGCGTTGGCAAATCGAAGGTGAGTGATGTACTCGCCATTGATGTTAATACCGTATCCTTTCTAGTCCAGTAGCTTGAAAACGTCTTCCAACGCAGCGGTGCAGAGTTTCGGGGATATAACGTCACTCTGTATTACACCTCTCTGCAGTTGAATAGGTTTTGTACTCTGGTTCTGTACTTGGATAGCCATCGTAGCCCTACTGTACAAACACTTCAGCACTTCGATATACCGACAGTCAACTTGGCACCGCTGAAGAGACTGTAGCTCCGACAAAATTTCGACGGAATTAAAGGCTTTCTCATAGTCCACATACGCCAGGCAAAATGGCAGATTGTACTCTTCGGACTTCTGTACAATTTGCCAAAGAGTATGTATGTGGCCTATGGTACTAAATCCTTTTCGGAAACCGGCTTGTTCGGGAGGCTGGATGTCGTCGAATCTACGTGCGAGACGATTCGTAATGACTCTCGAAAACAGCACGTAGACGCGGCTCAGAAGGAAAATCGTTCTGTAGTTCTTCAAGAGAGCGTTATCGCCTTTCTTAAAGAACAAGACCACCGCACTTCTACTCCACGCCTCCGGAGTAGTACCACCATGGAGGACGGAATTGAAGAGCTTCTGAAGGACTTCAAGTACCGGTGTCCCACCCGTTTTCAGAAGCTCCGCTGTAATTCCGTCCTCGCCTGGGGCCCTGCCGTTTTTAAGGTGCTGGAAAGCAATTCTAATCTCGCTCAGACTGATGTCCGGGATATCATCGGAATAGTGTCGGATAAGACTTGCTCTTGAATCGTTACTCACACTTGCGTGTGGCTTCACTTCACGATGATGTGTACAGCTGCCCATAGAACCTCTCAATCTCACTCAAAATCTCAGGTGTCCCGAAAACGATGCTGCCACATTCAGTCTTCAGCTTTGACAGTTGGCTCTTTCTGGCAGACAGATCTCTGGCAAAGACTTTGGAGCCCTGGTTCCGCTCGATCGCTTCTTTAATACGAGCAGTATTAAAGTTACGTAAGTCTCGCCACATGCTTTTGGAGATCTGTCTGTTCTGTTGCTTGTATACTGCCAAATCTGTTGACGATTGCAGCCTCATCTCCCGTCTAACAGCCATGAGATTAAAAGTGAGATAGGAGAAGTTTTGTGTTCTTCTGCGGCGGGTCTTTCAGAACTTAGCTCCGACCGTATGGACAGTTTCCACGAGCTTGTCATTCATATCGTCCACGGCATTGCAATATTCTAGGCACTGAAAGCGGTTACGTAACTCGAACTGAAAGCTTTCGGGGTTCTGGATTAGAGCACGAGGGGGGACGGAGCGTTGACTTCATTAGACGAGACCTCTCCAACTTAACGTTTAGGTTCAGTGTGCCTGTAACCATTCGGTGATCGCTGCCAGTTTTCACCTTTGCGATCACTGACACATCACTGAACAGTTGGCGTCTGGTCGTCATAATGAAATCAGTCTCATTTTTTGTCGAACCGTCAAGGCTCTACCAGGCTCACTTCCTGTGAGGCCGCTTCTGGAAGAAAGAGTTCATCATAAAGGGTCCCTCTTTCTCCATAAAGTCGCCCAGCTGCTGGCCCCTTCGATTCCGTTGTCCTACTCCAAATTTCCCTAACTTCAGGTCACCGTTTTCTATTGTGCCTGGTTTTGCGTCGAAGTCTCCCATCAACATCGTGTAGTGGGTTTTTGGAGGAATGCATGTCTCTGTAAATATCCTCATACATTTCCTCTACCTCCTTATCGGGATTTGTCGAGGGTGGTGCATAAATCTGTATGACCTTCAGCGAATACTGTTTGTTGATTCTGAGTATCAGGTACGCGACCCTCGTCGACACACTCTCAATCTTTACAACTTTGTTGACGAGAGACTTGTGAACGATAAATCCGACACCTCCTTGGGACCGATGGTCGACCTCCCGGTGATAGAACAAGTTGCCGGACTCGAGGATTAGCGTGTCCTCCCCCTCTCTTCGGACCTCAGATAATCCAATAATATGCCAACGCAACGACACCCACGGGAAGATATGGGGTAGTGGAAATTCTCAACACGGCATTACATATATACTAGCTGTTACACGAGGCTTCGCCCGCATGGTCACTGGGAAATGAACTATCCATTGCTTATTGAATTGAAAGAAAACTGAGTTTTATAGATTTGTCAGAGGTGCAGCCATTAAAAGGAAACTGAGCAAAATTGATTCGTCAGCCTATTTAAATGTTTTGAAACACAGCGTATAGGAAGCATGAAAATAGCCTGTTTATTCCAAATGGAAATGGGATATTTTTTTAATTAAAGGAAATTGAGCATAATTATCCGTCAGGTATGCAGACTTTTGGAAAGAAACTGAGCTAAATTGATTTCTCAGAGATGAAGTTTCCTGAATTGAAAGGAAACTACGCCAAATAAAAAATCCGTCAGAGATGCAGCCTTTTGAGTTGAAAGGAAACTGAGTTTAATAGGTACGTTAGAGGTGCAGCATTTGGAATTGAAAAGAAACTGAGCTAAATAGGAAACTTTGAATTGAAGGGGAAGATTTGTGGGAATTCTGATTAATTGATTGCGGGAATTTTGGAAAAAAAAACTAACTGAACACTATTTTAAGACGCTACTGTACACAATGTTATATTGTTACGAGCTTGAGGTTCTTGACAATAAAAATTGCCGATAGAATTACCTAAATTAACACTTTAATTCACTTTTCACTAATTAAAGTTAAAAACACTAATAATTAATCACACTGATTCACTTTATTCCGCTCCGAAGCTCTCGCCAATTTCAATAATTCCCCGATCGCACCATGCAGCGCCTATAAGTACACCTTAGCACCGAAAAATCTAGAACATTCAAGTAAATACGCGCGCCAATCGACTAAGCATCGAAAGTTCGAGTGTCGGGCTTCTAGAAGCTTAGTTCTTCGTTTCAACAACAGATGGCGCTGTCGGTTAAAAAAATTTGTCATATCATTTTCTGGAAAGCTCTCTCCTCGCTCTGTTACCCGACACTAGATGGCGCTAGTGCCATGAGATGAGATGTCAACTTAGCCGCGCAACACTGCCCCCTCCTAAGACATGCTCGTCCCGAGCATTATCGGTCCCATAATAACGCGCCAGGCGATCCACATGGACGATCTTAGGAGTCCCTCTTGCGCTTTTCTGTATCCGGTAGGTTACATCGTTGATCCTGGTCACAATCCGGTACGGGCCGTCCCATTTAGCTTGAAGCCCTTTGCTGTGGACTGGATTGTGCAACCACACTAGCGAACCTTCGTCGAACCCTTTGTTATTCATTTTGCGGTCATACCGGGTTTTCATCTTTTCAGACATTTGCTGGCCCGATTGTCTGACGTGCTCGTAAATGTCATTCATTTTGTTCCGCAAGTCATTTGCATAATCGGTTATACTGCGTGGGGCATCAGGTGGTATCCCGGTGATCAGGTCTGCAGGCAGCCGTAATTCTCCTACAAAGTTTGCGAAAGCTGGTGTCACTGCTGTACTTTCGTGAACAGCGCTTCGATATGACAACAAAAACGGTTGTATGTGCTTGTCCCAACCTCGTTGCCGATTGTCTACAACTTTTGCTAGGTACCTCTCCAATGTCTGATTAAATCGTTCTACCATTCCATCAGATTGCGGGTGATAAGAAGTCGTTCTTGTTTTATGAGTACCCATAACTCGGCAAGTTTCCTGGAATATTTGCGACTCAAAATTCCTTCCTTGATCGCTGTGAATCTCTAAAGGTACACCAAAACGACAGAAGACTTCATGAACTAGCTTATCAGCAAATGTTGAAGCTTCTTGATTTGGAATGGCGAAGACTTTCTGGCCACTTAGTGAAGTAATCCATCACAACCATGAAATACTTGTTACCGCTTTCACTCTCCGGAAACGGTCCCGCCACGTCAATGGCTATTCTCTCCCATGGTGCACCAACATTGTACAACTTCAATGCACCTCTACTACGAGTCTGAGGTCCCTTTACAGCCGCACAACTTGTACATTTGCGACACCAGTCCTCGACATCGTTTCGACAGTGGACCCAGTAAAACCGTTCTCGGATCTTCAGTAGAGTTCGTTTAACTCCCTGATGGCCTCCTGAACAATCATTATGGTACAGCTGTAGAACATCCGGTACTTTAGCTTTAGGGACAACCATTTGCAAATGAGAGCTGCCTCCCCGAACATTTTCCCATTTACGACACAGAACTCCATCCTGAAGCCGCAAGCTGTCCCACTGGGCCCAATAGCTTTTAGTGGTCGAACTCATCGCTGAGACGTCACTCCTCTTGGGCTTGGGAGCACTGGCCTTTATCCATTCCAGAATCGGCTTGATGTCCGGATCTTCCTGCTGTGCATGTAGTAAGCTGTCCTTCCACTCGTTGCTGAGGTGGTCTGCTCTGCGCATCCTCACGGATACCACTTCCTTACTCTCTTGCCTAGTACAATGTTTGCAATCTTCTGGACAAGGTCTTCTTGACAATGCATCTGCGTTGCCATGAGATTTCCCGCTGCGATGTTCGATCTCAAAGTCGTATTCCTGCAGTAGTTCAATCCACCTCGCAACTTGTCCTTCTGGGTTTTTAAACTGCAATAGCCATTTTAGTGCAGCATGGTCAGTTCGTAAGTGAAATTTTCGTCCCAGAAGATATTTGCTAAAATGTTGCAATGACTTTACCACAGCTAGAAATTCGCGTCTTGTGACGCAATAGTTCCTTTCCGGTTTTGACAACGACTTGCTGAAGTACGCTATCACGATCTCTTGGTCACCATTCCGTTGAGACAACACACCGCCAAGTCCTATATCACTTGCGTCTGTGTCAACTGTAAATTCTTTGCTTGCATCAGGGTATCCCAAAATAGGTGTTTTGCCCAGACGGTCCTTGAGCTCCTGGAATGCGATATTGCAACTTTCATCCCAGCAGAAATGTCGCTTCTCCTCGGTTAGCTTGTGCAGAGGTTTGGCTATATCTGCAAAGTTTTTCACAAATCGCCGATAATAGGAGCACAAACCCAAAAATGCTCTAAGCTGCATCTTGTCTTTTGGAACCGGCCAATCCTTGACAGCGGCGATTTTCTCCGGATCCGTACGGATACCTTCTTCCGACACTACATACCTAAAAAGGTTGACTTGCCATTTGAATAGTGAACATTTCTTCGGACTCAACTTGAGGTTGGCACTCTGAATCTTCATGAGCACGCGTTCCAGATTCTGAAGGTGTTCCTCAAACGTACGGCCTACAAGTAGACCAGACAGGCATCGCCAATTAGCCCGGTAAGTACAAGCTCCATCAGCCTTTCAAACGTTGCTGGAGCATTACACAACCCAAACGGCATTACTTTGAATTGCCACAGACCCTTTCCCGTCGAGAACGCAGTTTTCTCCTTGTCCTTAGGGTCAATTTCAACTTGCCAATAGCCACTTTTTTAGATCCAGCGTGCTAAACCACTTTATTCCTGTAAGCATGTCCAGCGTGTCATCAATTCTTGGCAAGGGATAGCTTTCCTTCTTCGTAACGTCATTCAGACGGCGGTAGTCAACACAAAACCGCATGCTGCCATCCTTCTTCTTTACCAGCACCACCGGTGAACACCATGAACTAGATGAAGGTTCAATAACACTATCCTTCACCATTCCTTCAATCATGGTTTCCACTTCCTTTTCACGTGCTACCGGCGATCTTCTTGGTCGCTGACGGATAGGCACTTCTTCTCCTGTATTTATTTTGTGTTGAACTAAGCCAGTCTTTCCTATGTCAGCATCGTTTGATAAGAATACATCGGCATACTTGAGTAACAACTTCTTCGCGTTGACCATTTCGGTCGGGGAGAGAACGCTGCGACAGTCTTCCAAAAGTGTGGTCACCCTCATTTGTGCATCCTTGCTGGGGGTCTCACTCGATAGATATCGGCACCGACGTAACCAATCCACTTCCTCACAAGTACCAACCAGCGTGCCTTTTTCTATAATCTGTTCCCGGTCACAAAGGTTCAGCACACGTACTACTGAGATGTCAGTGGTCCTGACCAAGGTTCGATGCGGTTCTCGGTTGTATGCGGAGTCCCCAAGGAACTGACTTATAAGTTGGGAACTAACAACCGTACGAGAGGCTCCAGTGTCTATGGTCAGTTTACACGGCATTCCGTTGACCTCGCCCTTGATGATTAGACTGTTCCCATCATGGGTTTGTGAGATCGAGATCCTTGGGGCTCTTTTAACATCAGCCAGCACCCGCCCCGCAGTTCTGGCTTTTACTCGTTTCCCTGCTGCTGCTGGGCGGTGCTGTTGGCCGCACTACCCTACTGAGGTCGTTCACCTTCCCTTTCTAGGGTTCGCTTAGGGCAGCTGGATCGAAGATGGCCCTTTTCCCCATAGCCTTGTATCCTTTGTTGCGGTTGCGTACTGTAGCTGCTGCAACCTCCCTGATGCAATGGAAACGATGATCCTGCCGCACGGCTTCCACCTCCAGTGCATGGGCCAAGGCGTCCTTAAGCGTCTCGTGGGGCCCGAGCCTCACAGCAGCTCTGACTTCCAGGTCGCGGATGCCGTCGATGAATGTCTGCACCAGGTTCCCTTCAATGAGCGCAGGTACAGACCGGTATGCTAGCTCTTAGCTTCTCCACCTCTAGAGCCCACTGCTGCAGGTTTTCGTTGATGCGCTGCACGCGATCTTTAAGCTGCGCACGAAAGACGTGTTCCAGGTGAGCGTAGCCATATCTCGCCTCCAATGCCTCAAGGAGTTGCTCATAAGTCACTTTCTCACCGAGAGCTTCCAGAACTGTTAAGGCCTGGTCGCGCAGGCCTAGTGTGTGAGCAGTCATGGCCTGACTTTTATTCCAGCCGTTCGCCTTCATAACAGCCTCGAACTTGATTTTGTAGGCTGACCAGGAAGAAGTCCCGTCGAACGGTGGCACCTTGAACCCACGTAGCGAAGGTGTTGTAGCTACTACGGGAGCTGTAGTTCCATCTCCAAGCTTGAGTTAGTCCAGTGATTTCTTCATGTCAGCTATTACGTTGTCAACCCGATTGTTTACTTGGTCGATTCGGGTTTCAGCTTCCGACAGGCGGTTGTCATGTTGAGCAACCTTATCCTTCACCTCTCGTATCTCTTTTCCGCTGGTAGCGTGAAGGTCCTTCATGAGGAGCATCTGCTCTTCCAACCGACGGGCCTGTTTCTCTTGTCGGCGGGCCTGTTCATCCTGGCCCACCCGCAGCTGCTCTTCCAACCGACGGACCTGTGCCTCCTATCTGCGGACCTGTTCCTCCTGTCGACGGGCCTGTTCATCCTGTCCGCTTCATAGCTGCTCTTCCAACCGTCGGACCTGTTCCTCCTGTCGGCGAGCCTGTTCCTTCAGAATCACCATCAGAGCACCTAAGTCGGGTGCTGCAGATGTAGGTGCTACTGACGGGCCTGCAGCCGGTGGCTGGCCCTCCGACGTCTGCGGCGTTGTACCACCAAATCTTCTTTGGTCCGTCTCCTGCTGGCGTTGACTTTGGGTACGGACACACTCCGTTTCCTCCTTAGGTAAAATCGGCATGATTTTATCCCACTTCTGACACCAATTGTTACGAGCTTGAGGTTCGTGACAATAAAAATTGCCGATAGAATTACCTAAATTAACACTTTAATTCACTTTACACTAATTAAAGTTAAAAACACTAATAATTAATCACACTGATTCACTTTATTCCGCTCCGAAGCTTCGCTTGTCTCGCCAACTTCAATACTTCCCCGATCGCACCTTGCAGCGCCTATAAATACACTTTAGCACCGAAAAAATCCAGAACATTCAAGTAAATACGTGCGCCAATCGACTAAGCATCGAAAGTTCGAGTGTCGGGCTTCTAGAAGCTTGGTTCTTCGTTTCAACAACAGATGGCGCTGTCGGTTAAAAAAATTTGTCATATCATTTTCTGGAAAGCTCTCTCCTCGCTCTGTTACCCGACACTTGATGGCGCTAGTGCCATGAGATGAGATATCAACTTAGCCGCGCAACAATATGTTTTTCAATTCGGGGAAAGAATGTGGAGATTGTGGGTATTTGACACACGCGAACATGCTACATACAGCTGACCATGAGAGAAGCACGGTTTTTCCAAGTTGACCCCCGCTACCTGTAACGTTTGCCCTTGCGCTTTATTAATTGTCATTGCAAAACTGAGCTTAATAGGGAACTGCAATCTTTTGAATTGAAAAGGAAGATCTGTGGGAATTATAGGGATCCGTGGTATAATAACATTTTCACCTTTTCCTACGCCTGTCAAAATTTTAGCACCGATTATGGTCCGTCCAAGATGTGTCACACGCAGCCTTGTCCCGTTACATAACAAAGGAGAATCTTAATTTCGCATTAGCATGACTGGGACGCCTAATTTTAATTGAAACTTATGTGAGGGCACACCTGACAACTCTAGAGAATTTAGAAACTCTGCGGGATATGAAGTGCTCTGTTCTATATCCATAACTGTGTCTATTGACAAATACTCTGTTATTTCTCCTGCTACTTCGCTTAATATATCTGAATTTATTTTGTTAACGCTCTCATTTTTTGGTGCAAGAATCGCCTTTTAATATAACCATTTGTTTTCATGCATGTTGTTCGTTAAATCTGAATAAACGCTCGCAATTAATTCGGAATGACTCTGTACAAAATTACAAAAATCTCTCGTCAATTTAACGCAGCCCTCAGCATCCATTTCCAACCGCCTATCGCCAATTTTTAATAGTGTGTCAGCATAGTTTCCAGCATTGATATCATTATACAAATGCACTCTTACATTCGTAGTTAAACTGAATTTTGTCACTTTGTTCCATAAAATATACGACTTAAAGCATGCTTTAATTTCATCTGCAGGTGTGCCCTTTTGAATGACAAGTAAAATTTGTCGAAAGCCAACAGCCAGTAAAACCACCATTCCTCCCATTACATCGGTATTGCTGCGCAAATCCTAGAGCGTTCGATTTAGTGCTTCTACAGCTTTTTTATGCGACATTGTACTTTCGTCCCACACTAAAAGTTTACATTGTCGTAGCATTATACCTCGTGCACTATTTTTGCTAAAGTTGCAGATCGGCGATTCTTCCTGGGCTAGATTTAGAGGGAGTTTTAAAACAGAATATGCAGTGCGGCCCCCGCTTAGCAGCGTGGCGGCTATACCGTAGGAAGCTACGGCCACAACAATGTTTTTATCCTTCCGTTCTTGCGCTAATTATAAATTTAACAAAAATGCTTCCCATTTTCTCCAGGGGCATCTAAAAAGAAAAGTGCACCATTTCCAGATTCAATTTGTCCAAATACTTTGTCTAAAACTCGTTTTTGTTCGGGAATCAAGCGGGGTACAAATTCGGCTACTTGCTGCTGCAAAGCTGGTATATCGTAGTTTGTTTCACGTATAATTTCATCACTTAGTTCATTTTCGGTTGTTCGCTGAGGGCTCATCATTCCAAAGTCGCTTAATTTTTTGCCTACCATTGCCATTACTTTATCTTCAATTTTTTCAAGTGCTTCATTATAAATGTGTTCATTGTATGTCATGTTCGCGTGTGTCTGTTGTAACCTTCGCAAAATATCTTCCGCCATGTACTCTTTATATTTGTCTCACAATTCTTGTGCATTAGATAGCCCGCAAGGTGATATGAGAGTTGCATAAAGATCCCTAATTTTAGCTGATGACTGGCACTGCACAGCTTCCTCCATGGTTTCATCCCAGTGATTATCGTTTTATAAAAGATGCAGAGCTTCTCATGCTCCTTCGCTATAATTTGCGCATTCCTGACCGTTGACAGTTTTAAGTTGTTTATATGCTGTAGTTTGACCCCGAACATGGTGCAGCAGCAATCGTAAACAGAAACATTCAAAATTAGTTACATGGACGGTATATCATAATTGAATGCTGCGTCATTAAAAACCGACCAATTGTTTCTTTGAAAATTTTGTCGACGTTCAGCTTGGAGCTGTGCATTTGAATCTATTCGCGCCTGTGTCTGTTCTGGTGTTTCAGATGCCCTTATGGTAGATTGACGTTCAGCTTGCCCAATGAGTCTGTGTTGAGTTTCATCAGGTGTTCCGCGGCTCTTAAGGCGGCCTGACGTTCCGCTTGTTCGAATAGCCTTTGCTGACTTTGAGCAGGTGTTTCAGTAGCTCTTAAAGTAGCTTGACGCTCTGCCTGTTCAAGACGCCTTCGCTGACTTTGAGAAGGTGGTTCGGAAGCTCTTAAAGTAGCTTGACGCTCTGCCTGTTCAAGACGCCTTTCCTGACTTTAAAAAGGTGTTTCGCAAGCTCTTAAAGCAGCCCAACGCTCTGTCTGTTCAAGACGCCTTTGCTGACGTTGAGAAGGTGTCTCAGATGCTCTAAAAGCAGCCTGACGCTCTGCTTGTTCTTTCCTTCTCAGTTCAGCATCTTCTAAAGATTCTAACGATTGAGCTCATCATTTCGCTTGTCTTTGAGAAGATACTCTTGAAAGGCTGGACTTACGTTTGCGAGGCATTATGAAGTAACAAAAAACCTATTTATAAAAAAACGTTAAAATACCTAAAAGGAATTAAATTTCCTTTTAAATATTTTTTTAAAATCAAAACAACAAAACCAATTCAAGACACAACACGAATCCGAAAACGATAAGCCAAAAAAAATCGAATCAACTTAAACCAAATCACAAAACAAATCGCAAAAAACCGAAATCGAAAGCAGTAGTCAATATAAATATAACCAACGAAAAAAGAAGTAAGTGTATAGGTACCGTATACACTATCTATACTATTAATATTCCTTTGAAATATTGTTAAACAACCTAAAACAACGAAAACCAATTCACGATTTTAAATAAACAAAATCCAAAATCAAAGCCAGATTCTAAATATGTATAAAGGAATAACCCCAACCAAATCAACAAAACCGATCCAAGAAAACACACAAATTCGAAAATGAAAGCCAATATAAATCCATTCAACTTTAACCAAATCACAAAGCAAATAACAAACAACCGAAATGGAAAGCACGTAGTCGAATAAGCTACGAAATAGAAACAATTTAAGCGTATAGGTCCTGCACTATAAGTTGACGCGCGGCTCAACGGCGGGAGTTAAGTACATGTCAGGAAACATTTCGTTACCGCGTTTTAAAAACCTAGTAACGACATCTAGCGGAATCAATTTAAACTATGTATACGTTGGTTAATAAGAACTCTCAAAAATATTTTTCTTATAATTTTGCACAATTTTTCTTATTGTAATACCGATTCATTCATAACCACATATAAGAACTGTATTCATTTCCGTTTAATAAATATTACTAAGGCTTATTAATAAGGCTTACTAAGAACTGTTTCTACCACAGTTAAGTAATAGTTAAGGGTGAAAGCGTGACAGGTGATGATAGTATTTCTGATCCATACTTATCATCACGCCTGTAACCCTTGCAGGGTAGGCAGAGCATCAACGGATTACTTAATGTCGTCTACGAGGTTATCGCCTATTTTGTGAATTACAATGCACCAAAACGTTTGAAGAAAATCAGCTGGTGAATTTTATGTTTTTTATCGCTCTCTTCCCGGTCCTGCGTGGAAAAGAACAGATCCGTACATTTTTTTTCTTAATTTTGGTAAAAGGACATAATAATCCAGATATTCTGACCTTCTGTGTTCGTCCATCGTACCGTCGTCCGTCTTGTAGAATCACGGTGGCGTCACCTAGCTGAATTTAATTTTGCAACATATTCGATTTTCCCACGGGAATGATACGTTTTTCCGCTGAAAAAAGTAGCCTATGTCACTCTACAGCCACCGAACTACCCCATCGCTCTGTTGCGACGTGAAAGAAGGACAAACTTTTGCAACATATTCTATTTTTCCACGGAAATGAGATGTTTTTCCGCGGAAAAAGGTAACCTATGTCACTCTACAGCCACCGAACTATCCCCATACAAAAAATCATGCCATGCCGACGCTCTGTTGCGACGTGAAAGAAGGACAAACAAACAAACAAACACACTTTCGCATTTATAATATTAGTATGGATACCGGCATGTTCAACGTCAAGATATCTACCGCTGGACGAGGTGTTCAGGCAGGGGAGCGGCTAACCCACTGTGTTCCAAGTACGAAAACATACAGGTTATACAGGTATATTATATAGTCCAGCGGTAGATATCTTGATGTTGAACATATCGGTTTTTTTACGGTGTTTTCTGGCCGTCGTTACATAGTTTTAGATCAAAGTCGATTCGTTTATTATAAAATTTGAGTCGAGGTTCATGCCCCTAACTAAGGCTTCAAGATTTTGTAATTATTATATTTATAACATAAATTGAACAAATAATATACATTTTATAACCAAATAAAAATAAACAAATTTTATTAATAACATCATATAACACAACTATATTTTAAAACAAACCAAATACCAGCATCAAATCAAATTAATATTCAACATGCATTCTGCGTTAGGTTAATTGGTGAAAAATGTTTTTGTGTCTTAAAATAAGTAGTCAATGAACTAATTTCTTGATTTGCTAAGAACACAAAAACAAATCCAAACATTTAACTTAATTTAATATTCTTACCAAGAATATAATGTTCTAAAAATATTATATATACTTAGTAAGATTTTTATATTTTTAGAAGCTTATAAATTTGAATGGCTTAAAAATATAAAATACCGGCCAGAAAAAATAAATAATGTCCTTTATACCTATTTCCGAGCCGACGTAATTTCATATGAGTCAAAGCGTTCTGGTATCAATTAGAACTGAACCCTAAAGCCGATATTACACGGTTCGATTTCGGTTCAATATTGCCTTCAATTTAATTGCTTCAATGGTATTGATACATCTAAATATATTTCAATGCAATTGCGCAATTTCATTGAAAGCTAAGATTCGCCGAACCCTTTTAATGGAATTGTGGCAATATTGATCATGGTGACTCATTCCGCGCGCCACACGACAGCGAAGCGTACGTACGCGCATCTATTTCGCCTGCGCAGATGGATGTTTAAACTATAAAATGATTTTTAAGTGGCGTGACAGTCATGCAAGTGTAACCTTTACAATAAGTTCATTAAATTGACCTTCCGTCATTCGCAAATGATTCAAATATGAATTTGGATATTCTTCTGCCAATTCTACCAATAAGAAGCTTGAGGCTCCTTTAGTTATCTTTCTCGAAATCCTGGGGCGCACCCAACGACACCGAGATTTTTTTTAAAAATCATTTATTAAATAGTCGCAGATTAACGAAATTCCCGCAAGTACGAGTTGGCGCGAGCGACATCGCAATGCGTTGTGAACATTGAATGTCATTTAAATGATATACGCGTATATTGGTAAAGTTCTTCAATGTGCAATTCAATGTACTTTTCAATGGAATTGTTTCAATTTGTTTGATTCGTGTAATATTGGCTTAACTGAATCGAATAACGAGCATGCAAATAACAGCTGTTTTGTTTCGCCATATGGCAACCGGCCAATTTACGCGTCAGTAAGCGGTTGCAGTTTAACCATACTTTCCGTAGTACATGTATCCAGTATAATTCATACCAGAATATTATAAAGTATAAAATAATATTTTTAACAAACTTTTAAACTTTTTGTTTTGAACCAATTTAGTAAAATGAATTTTCGTTAATCTTTCGTATATAATTTTTGTTTTATTACCATAACAAGTATAATTCTTAGTTTTCATAAGAATAATCTAAATTCAAGATAGGAGTAACTCAATCCACGATTTTACAAAAGTACGATTAGTATATAGTTTACATTAATTCTCAGGTTTAAACTAAATTCTGTTTCAATAAATATACCTAAATTTAAGAAATCATTATACGAAAATATTGCAAAAAAATGTAAAGTTTTGAATTTAACATTAATCGTCAAATTTCACCAAGACTGTGGCGGCCACGGAACTTCTTCAATGAGAAAGACTATTCTAAATCCATAATTTAACCCCGATACAATCAATAAATCACGTTTTATAATAAGGTGGAATGCTTTTATTAAGCTTAATTAAAATTAAGCTTTATAAAAGCATGATAAAAATATAATACGTTTTAAAAAACGTATTATATTTTTATAATGCTTCTATTAAAATAAATGAAAACTTTAAATTTAAAAATACTGTAATCCGTTGAGATATTTAGTATTGATCTTCGGCGTTAAAATTAATTTTAAAAATATATTACCTCTCACACGATAAAAGCTTGTGACCGAGGGAGGATTAGCGATAAGCGAACGCTTTGAAATTGAGAGTTGCAATGAGAGTTATACTATGATAAACGAATGGCACCGTTTGCAATTTTTAGTTATTTTATTTTTATTTTAGCCATTTGTTTTCACGCCTGCATTAAATGTTACAATATGATGATACAACTATGAACAAAAAAAATCTAATACTTTTGTCAAGAGGTAATCCCTAATTTTATTTTACATCACGCGAATTCACAAACTTCTAAAACTTCTATTTATAAATTTAAAATTAGACATACGACGTTACATAACATAACATAAACACTCTCGCCTCCAGGGGGGTGTACAGAGACAAGAGACTTCTATTAAATATATAAGTAGTTAATTTGTTTGATAAACTTTCGTGTGAAGCGTTCCTTGCAGACTCTGCAGTTCACTTTTACAACATAGATTTGCTTTGTCACTATTTGACCGAAGCATTCCTTTCTTAATGTCAGTCAAATCATCTTGCAAACCACATTTTTCTCTTATCATGCAATTTCTTACGCTGTCATTGATTCAGCCCTACTACAGCCCTACTAAAAAAACTTTCCTATGACCGCCAAGGAAAAAGTGTTTTACTCGTGTGTCTTGCCATGTCTTACATATGGATGCCCAATCTGAACGATGAGTGAAGACATAATTAAGAAAATTACATAGTTAAAATAGCGATGTACAGGAAATATGGCAAGAGAAAACAGGATAAAATTGGACGCAAATCATAACGGAATAACAACCAAGTGATGGCAAAAGAAAAAGAGGCAGATAAGCAAAAAGTTGGACAGACAATACAAAAATTATTGGAAGAACAATCTGGTCAAGAAAAGCTAACAACAGAGAAAATTGGAAAAAGCTGAAAGAGGCCTACGTGTCTCAGGACATGATGATCATTAAACTTGGAAAACCGATTTACTAGATTATTATTAAGTTAAAACAATCATCTACTATGTACAAAAATTGTTTAGTATCAGCAATAAAGGGTTAATATAATATAATAACATACTCCTAATTGACCGCATTTTTGGAGCCATCCACCATCACTTTCGTGTTACTCGGTAAATGTCATATAAACATATAACTTTATGCCATAAGTATAGTTTGAATGAATGTAGTTTGACTACGAAATTCTATAATTCAAAAAGGAGCTTAAATAAAAATAAATAATCTATTAAACTTATATAAAAAGTGCGGTGTAGCCTATACATATCCCAATGCTTAAACATAGACCTCCTGTCGATCCTGTGAGAGTTATAAGGACAAGAAAGGAAACACGGCGCTGCCTTATTGCATATTGGCAGACTGCACATGACCTCAACTTCTTTTTAAGTTTCACTGACTGCATATCTTACCAGGTCGTCACTCTATCTAGTGGGGGTCGCCCTATACTTTGCCTACCGCTAGGAGGCTGCCACCGGAGAACCTTTCTTTCCTATCGGTTGTCGGTTCTTCGTGCTATATGGCTGGCCCATTGCCACTTTAGCTTACAAATCCGTTGGACTATGTCGATTACTCTGGTTCTACTGCGGATATCCTTATTTCTACGTTAATCACGCAGAGAAACCCCCCGCATAGCCCTCTTCGTAGCTCGCTGAGCGAAATATGAGCTTTCTCATGCGGCTAGCAATGAAGGATCACGTCTCAGATCCATAGGTCATATGGCAACATGCACTGGTTATATAATCTGGTTTTCAGGTTTTGAGGTATACCTGACGAGAAGATGTGTCGCGATTTTCCGAATGCTGCCCAGAGGAGTTGAATCCGTCGATTGACCTGTAAGTTGGACTTACCTAGTCGGTACATTTGTCCCAGGTTATAACATACTCGTCATCTACTTCAAGCTTAGTGCTCCCAACGCTACCGGCATAACTGTGACATGGACGTCACATATGATCTTCGTTTTGTCCACGTTCATCTTAAGACCCAATGACCTCAAAATTTTAATGGAGGCAATTCGGCTTCACATTCAAAACACCCTTAAAGAATCGAAGACAGCGTAGCAAATATAAGTTCCGTAGCATTAGTGTTTTAAATAGATTTTTAAGATTTTTAGTTTAATTCTCTTTGTCAAACCAATTAATCAGACAAAGTGAATCGAAGCGTTAAAGCATCGACTTCAGAACTATTATACTATGAGGAAATTATTTTTATTCTTTTTTTACTTTTATAAAACTTTTAATTATTTGACCCTTTGATGGAATTTTAGGCCTAAGTTTAGTTGAGGAAATGGGGAAAATACGAGTTTTTATTCATTGTCAGTGGCAATTAAATGCCTTAATTACCAACTACTTTATTTTTACTATATATAGTAATTAATTGTGAAAATAAAAACAAAATATACCTTTCTGCTAATATGTCTCATCTTGTTCAAACGCAATAAATTTAATACGTGAGTTGACTTAAAAAGAAAAGGGACAGATCAAAAATAAATATCATGTTAGGGTATTACGGCGTATCATGAGAGAAAAAAAATTGAAATCTGCTGTTTTTTAAAAACTTTACGGCTTTGCACGGGTGATTTCTGGATTCTTTGATTGTTTAAAATCTAAGTTGGTAATTTAATTTGTTTGAAGCTTTATTACTTTAGGCCTTATTTTAGTTTTATGAACTACATCCCTGTTCCAAATAAAATTCTAATATATTTTAATTACCTGTAAGGTATAATTTCTTCAGTAGGTAAAACCCATCAAGTGCATGGTTGTCTCAAATACCGAGTGTTCTAAACAATAATATATTTAAAAAAAAACTAATTACGTTAAATACGTTACGCACTAACAAAACATTTAAAATTATGAATACTCTTAAAATCAAAGGATTGTGTTTATTGGATTGCAAACTTCAATGCTAAGAAGGGAACAATAATTCTTCTGACTTTTGTGGGCCGTAAGGTAATGCGACACAAATATGAAAAAAACATATATATATATATATACGATTTTTTACGAAAATAACTTAGTAACTGATCTTAAATTCTACAATTATGTCAAATTAATATTATTTATTAATAATATAGTCAATAGCTATTGTCACTCGTCACCATAAAGCAAGATAGGCCACCAGCGGAACGAAGAGTAGTAGCCATGCGTAGGCGTTTCCCTAGTTAAAGTATAAGTCCTATGCGTGTAATAAAACTAATAATACTTTTCAAAAGAACCAATAAAATTATTAAGAGGATTTTTATTTAGAGATTTAAAATTAACACCAGTCGGTAAACGTTAATATTACTTTTTTATAATATTGAAAAACAGAAAGATATTTTGTTTATATATAATATATTTTTTTTATAAACAACCATGCTAAAAAAGTAAAAATATGTGAGTAAATAAATGTAAAAATATCATTATTTTATAGTAGTAGATGCAGTAGAGATAACGCTATAAGCCTTTCTTTTTAAATATAAAACTTATAATTTTACGTAGTTGAGAGTGGTGCATTTTTACGTGGTAAAGCCATGCTGCAGTAATATTATAGTTGTAGCACGAATGGGTCGACCGGCAAAGGTACATGCTCTCACGGAATACCACCAAAAATAGCACTTCAATGCTGCCGTGTTTCGTATGGTGAGTGTACAGAACCGGATACCCTTTTTACTGGAAACGAGGCATTCGATCTAAGTACTTAGGGGAGACAAAGCATCAGCAGTTTGATTTTTAATCGAGGATAGATGAAGATGTGTATGGGCCACAGCACCCACTTACCATCTAATGGACTGTGTGATCTTTTGTCACCCTAATTCTATAAAAAAAACACCGATCTACGTTACATTAATATAAATATACGCAAATGCAAAATGGAATATTATACGGTTAAGAGAATATTAATTTTTTAATGGTAACAAAATTGGAGTAAAACAGAACAAAGTAATTTAATATTTCGTTCGTTCAATATAGGTTGGGTAAACTAAATATGTTTAAAGTTGTTCGAAACTAACGAATTTACTTTGCACCGGAGTACGCGTTTAATTAAAACCGTTATTCAATCAATCGGTATTAGTCGATAGCAGGTAAAAATAATTTTTGTATATAATTTTATGGTCATAAAGTTATTACCACACAATATTCGCACTTACCCAGTATTAACCATCATCATCGTCATGAAAAACATCACAGCCCTTCTCAAATCTACCGCTGAATGCACACAATTGCTTACCCCAAGGAATACCGCAAAGCACAGTCCTGAGCCACCTGCATACGTCGACTTCCTGCGTCTCTCATAGCTCGGTTTAACATCTAGTGGTAAGCCGCCCTACTTTTCGCTTACCAGTACGAGGTTGCCACTAGAGAACCTTTGTTACCCATCGGTTGTCGGTTACTTGAGCTAATTGCTGACCCACTGCCATTTCAGGTAACAGATCCGTTGAAATATGTTACTTAGTTCTATTGCGTATATCCTCATTTCTAAGTTATGAAGTCCGTGAGGCAGAGAAACTCCAAGTATAGCCCATAGCCCGCTGAGTATTCATTATTAATAAATTTTAATTCTTTGCTTAAATGTAATCCGTCAATGGGAGCTAATAATCTTTGGTTCACCGGATGTCGCTTGTCCGAACTGAGGTAAGTTGTTTGTTACATAATATCATTTAATTGAAAAAGTTAGCTTTAAAAAATTACTTATTAGTTTCTTTAGTATTATATTAATACAAAAAACAAGCCTATGTAGTTTGATTTTCATTTTTTGCAAGATACATTTAATTTTTCTACTCTTAGGAATATTCTTAGTTTGGTGTATTAATTTTTATAATAATAATAATGTCTTTATTTCTCCTCACAAAATATGACTACATGATAATTCCACAAACTTAAGAGAAGTATTCACAGTCAAGTGTATGAAAGCAGCTGGTGTCTATTATAGATCCTCACCCCATGGAAATAGGTATAACATAGCAGAAACTTAATTAAAAACACGTGTGACAGTTTTTAATCGATTTCCAGTTGATAAGGAGATAAGTTTTCCACTGCGTGCATGCGTATGTGCGTGCATGCGTGCGTGCGTGCGTGCGATTCTCACACTTAATGGCTGATTTTACATGTTTAAAGACTAATCATCATATTTTTATAGTTCACCTAATCCACTTCTATCCACAAGAAGTTTAATTTTAGCATTAATCAACTAAAGCATTTTCAAAAGATATTGTAATTATCGTTTAATTAAACTTATATTCCACAAATTGACGTTAAATTTTATCGTAATATTTAAATTTCTTGACGATGATTTCGTTAGAGAATTGTTTAATATTTAATAATAAATTTACAATAATCTCAAAGTCATATTTGTATGTTTTTTTTTAAGTGAATTATGTTAAGCAAATGCCTTTTTATATAATGTAAAGTATGTGATTTATGGGTACTTTATTACTTTTTCTATTTTTTTTTTTTGTTAAAATTGAATAGAACTTTGTTGACTAGGGTCGGCTCAATCGTATTGATTCTTTTATCTCTGTCTTTCAGGCGACATTTATTTTCTTTTTTATAAGAAAATTTATTTTAAAAGTGAAGGTATGAAGAAACCTCAAAATAAATGTAAATCTATCACGATCCTCAGCGCTTATATCACTGAAGTCATTTGTTAACATTTTAAATGTGATTGAAACAAAGACGGATCTCCGAGACGAAACATATTTTTTGCGAAGTCTCTCAAATGACGCTAAATTATCATGCTGGGATCTAAACTGTTCTACTATTATATATTAATTATAGGTACCTAAATTTTTTTTTTACTATTTTGTCGCAGAGTAGTGATTTTTTTACATTCAATTCACATTTTATATACATATTATGTAGTATGAAGTGCAATGAAAAGGGCTTACCAAGAACAACCCTCAACCCTCAGGGAATATACCTGACTTTTAAGAACGATAGTTACATCATTTTGTACATCTCTAATAGGTCCGTTGGAGATAAGAAATAGGTAATAGGAAAGACAACATTTTCTCATAGTACAGCTTAAAATATAAATATATCGCTGCTGCGCTTTGTATAGTATTGCATATAACTGCCTTACCTTTTTTCTGGTAACGAGGCATACCATCTTTCTAAATTCTCGTTGTGACACTTACTTATTGACTTATGAATTGTATTTAATTTCCATTTAGTAGAATTTTTTTAACTACTGAACTATAAATTGAGTTTTAACAATTTATACTCATAATAATTTGGACATTAATAAAGATTTCATTCATTGTAACTTTATTGACTTGTCGTATTTAAGTACTGATTATAAATTTAAATCGATGCTTAAGTATATTGGAGTTTAAATATGAAATTGCTGTTTTATATTGAAAAATTGAATTATTTATTTATTATTCCTTATTTTCTACGTAAAATACATTTTAAATGTTCAGCCGTTGTGTTTTTATCTAAATCATAAAAGGGGGATGTCATTGTTTTTTTTTAAATAAATGGATGTATATAGTTCTCATTATTTCTCCTATTGCTTTCGATGATGCATACCTATTGCAAACAAAATATTAAAGCCTGCCCGATAGCAGTTATCTTTTGTTTTGTCAAAATGTTTTGTTCACGTATATTCAAGAACAATACAACATGGATGCAACACAGGTGAACATAACAATTTCATTATCAAAGCGTCTACCAGTTTTATTATGCAATAATCATAAACCTCAAATTTCAAACAAAAGATATGCTGCGGACAGTTTTTGGATATTTTCGAGAAAATAAAACTATTACAAAAATCATATCAGAGTATGTTAACTGTGCTCATCTGCTGTTAGAGGTACTCGTACATAGGTTTGTGAACGATAAATCATTTGTAGTAATCGGCCGGTGGCCAAATTCCCGAACAAATTTCATTACTTCCATCAGAAACTAGGGATTTTTAGGGTTAATGCGACAACTGATCAATATTCATAACTTTATAAGCTATGAACTGCAGAGGATATATTAACAATACAGTTGTATATCCTAATCTTTGATTACATACTTGTATAATCAAAGATTCTTACCTACCCGTGTCTAGATGACGCCTGATTGTATTTATTATAATTTTTTGTTAATATTTCTTATTGTATTATTCAAGTAACTAAAAAAGAACTTGTAGTCTACTTATTAGTACTAGCTAATTAGTAGTAGCCACCATAACCTTTACTCTACAAATTTGTAAAGAACAAATTTGTGTACCATAACTTTAAATATAAAAATTAATATAAACGATACATATTAAAGCTCTTATTGCCTTTCCGTTCGGTTCACCAATAAGCCTCTTAGCATGCCTTTCCATTGAGTCCAAAGCTGCTAGGTGGAATTTTGCAGCACCAGCCCATATATGGCAACAATACTCCATGCACGACCGGACTTGCACTTTATATAAAGTAAGCAGCTCGCCTAGCTTTTGCAAGAACTCCTGGGTTCCTTGCAGCTGCTTTGGCTTTTGACTCAATTAACCGCTCGAAGTTCAGATTTAAGGATATCTCAACCCCCAGTAACTGGAGGAGATCGGTGTATTGCAGTGATACATTTCGGAAAGGAGAAGATAAGGTGAGCTGGCTCCTTTATGCAGTGAAGAGACACGCTTGTAATTTAGAGATGTTGAATTTCACAACACTAGCATCGCCCCATTTAAAGACTGCCTGTAAGGTAAGTGAGATTCACACGCTCTAACATAGCTTCTCTTTCAGGCTGTTTTTGATCACGACTGGCCAAAGGAATGGTTTATATCTCTCCACAATTGTGCTGTCATCTGCGTACCCATAGATACCGGGCCTAAGCAAATCATTAATATGCACCAGGAAGAGAGTTGTGAAGATAACGGACCCCTGAGGAGCACCGTCGTTAGTCGTCACAGGTTCGGGTGAGCAGCCGTCGACGACGACCCAACGAGACCGTTCACTCAGAAGGTCCTTTACCCAGTTAATCAGTTCAGGAGATAAGCCGTACGCTGAAAGCTTATCTAAAAGGCTAGCGTGCCAAACTCTGTCAAAGGCCTTCGAGACATCAAGGGAAACAGCAAGTGCTTCTCCACTGTTCTCGAATGCCTCATCCCATACGTGTATAGCATACGCTAGAAGGTACCCAGCTGACCGATTTTGGTGAAACCTGTATTTCCGGTCACTAAGGAGGTCATCCTGTTCTAGGTATGCGATTAAACGGGCGTTTGATCGCATACCTAGAACAGAATGACGAACGCGAGGTAATTGGGATTGGCCGATAATTGGCAGGGTCGGCACGCCTGCTTTTTTTTAAATAGGCTGCACGTTGGCCAGCTTCGAGGATTTTGATACTATTCCAGTCCTAAATGAGAGGCGGAACAAGCGTGTAATCACAGAAGTGTGCATGTCAACACAGGTGTGTGCATCTGTGTTAAAACTATGGCTGGTATACCATCTGGTCCACTTGCTTTATTCACGTCTAGACACCGCAAGATTTTGAGAACCTCCTTATTTGTGATACGAACCTCTGACATAGTGATCCCGCAGTGAGGTAATTTATGTATAGTTAATATATATTTAGGTAGAATGTTATAGCCACTGTCCAGACACGAATTATATGCAAATAGAGAGCTAAAGAGAATGTGAACAAGTCCGCTTTCTCTTTAGACGTATGCGCCAGTGTGCTATCCGGTTTTATCAGCGGAGACAGTGAAAGCCGACAGAAGTTTATCTCGACCGAAAGTTCTCTTCTAGGAGCCGATGTCCGGAGATGTGTGGTTTCGAGCAGCAACCCACGACAGGTACGCTAAATGCTTGCATTTTTCGAGCGAGCTTTGCTACCGGTGGGAGCGTCAGAAAAGGGGATAAAATACTCCATAGCTTGACGAAATACATCGATTATCGAATCCGCGCAACTCGACGGATCCGTAGAAGAGATGGTGGAGAATATGACGTCGTCTGCGATGTAACCAAAGGGGAGGTAACATGGACTTCATACCTATCTGGTTCGGTAGTCAGCAGAATGTCCAGCAATTGGTTGCGTGTCCGTCTACATCGGATACCCTAGTCGCTTCCTTTACCAGCTGAAAAAGACCCCAGCGTCAAGGCAAAATTCCATGCTTCTCTTCCAGCATGGTCGGTCTTTTGGGTATGGGAACAGTCAATCTTGGTGACAGGCGTTAAAGTACCCCAGAAAGACCAGCTGTGCAGTGGGATACCAACTAAGGGCCACATCAGCAGCCTTACTAAGGTGGTCAAATAATCATGTTGTCTCCTGGTCGCCGCTGTGTGATCTATAGACACAGGCATAAAGGATTTTTTCAATACCCTTTTCTACCATTACCCAGATTATCGAAAAAGTGGGACCTTCAAGGTGACGGAGACGCTGGAAGCAGATGTCATTGCGGACGTACACAGAGACTCCGGCACGTAGATGGAATTGGTGCTCCAGGGAGAATCCAGGATAGTCAAGATACACCACATTCAATGGACATCCAATTTGGGTGTCCACCACCTGTGTGTGTGAAACCTACCACCTTATAAGCTACTTTGACTTCCTTTGGAGGCTTACAAATTTTCTATAGTATATTTAATTTATATTTATTTATTGAACACCAACAGCATAACATACAAACATTAAATAATCTTCAGGTCTTATAAATAGTTTGGTATGCATGCCAATTACTGGTGCATACATCACTCTCGTTAGAAGACATTAAATTAATTTAAGTTCAAAATAAATTTCAATTTACAAATTTTGAGTTGCAGCAAATTAATAAGTAGAAATCAAAAATCAAAAATCAGAAGTATAACAAAAAGAAGAAATTTAGTAGCATATTTCAACGTTATAGGATTTATTAATATCAAAACTAAATAATCTTGAGGTCACTAAGAAATATATGAAATAATGATTTAAATCGTCCGTAGGCTCCAACCACCTAACCTTTAGGCCCACCCTACACGTGTCCCCCGGGTGGTGCTAAACGAGCGACAAAGCCGAAATAATAGACTCGGCTCCTTGCCGTATGGTAGCGGCGTAAAATCTACCACCACCCCCTGTTCGCACCATGACTCAGGAAATAAAAGAAATGGCCCCGAGTTCCCGGCGCCCCTTAAATGGGGCAGGGGTGCGAAGAATCTCCGGGAGAAAAACCGGCGACGAGGTTCGCCACCCATCACGTTCTGTCTCCCGGAGGGGCGAAAAGTGGATTGCGGAAACCCGTCTGGCTACGCTGAATGTATGTGGAGGAATGAATGATAAGATGTATGAAGTATGCGAAATGATGAATGACATAGGAATAGATGTGTTATGTGTGAATGAGACGAAACGAAAGGGAAAGGATGCCACTGCACATGGCACGTATACCGCGTATTGGTCTGGTGTGGGCGAGACCGAACGGGCATGCCAGGTAGTCGGTTTCATCCTTTCAGAAAGAATGGGTCAATGTGTGAAAGAGTATGAATGTGTAAGCCCGAGACTGCTATGGATACGAATGAAAATGGGCTTAAAGAAGTTGTTCCTGCTAGGGGTGTACGCCCCAGATATGTCTAAGCCCACTTACATCCGAGAGCAGTTTTGGGACATGGTAAGGATGGTGTTGACAAAATGTAAGGAAATGAAAATATTATTATGTTAGGAGACTTTAATGGAAGGGTTGGGGGTGAAGAGGTCTGGTTATGAAAGGATATTGGGAACGTTTGGTGATGAAAGTATAAATGAGAATGGTGAAGACCTCCTCACCGTATGTGCGGAAAAGAATCTTTTTGTAACAAATACTTTTTTCGTCATAAGAAGATTCACATGTATACATGGGAAAGAGGTGATGATAGAAGCATGATAGATTTCGTAATTGTGGATGAAAAAATGAGGAGCGCAGTCGTAGATACAAGGGTTTACCGGGGGTCCAACGTAGGGACGGATCATTACTTGGTCTTATGTCGAATTAATGGTCTTTTCAAGCGTTGGCGGCATCGGACATCTGTGTCTACCACTGCGTTACAGCGTATAAGAATAGAGAAGTTACAAGATGAAGATGTGATAGAGAAGTATAAATGTAGACTGAGAGAAAATATTAGATGTTTGAATGAGTTGTGTATGAATGATTTAGACTTGAATACTGTGTGGGATAATATTAAGAAAGGTTTGGTGTATACAGCCACCGAATTATGTGGTGTAAGTAAGATAAAAAATAAAAGGAAAAGTAATACTTTATGGTGGGATGAAGAGGTACGGGTGGAAGTTGAATCAAAGAAGAAAGCATGGTTAGATTTACTAGCAACCAAAGCCGGTAATTCTTCTGGCATGAATGATGAGATTGAAAGAAAAAAGGCAGAATTTAGACGTCTAAATAAGAGAGTAAAAGAAGTTGTTGAAAGGAAAAAGAAAGAAAGAACGGATAAGAATGATAGAAGGATATCTGATAATTTCCAGGCTAACATAAAAATGTTCTGGAGACTCGTAAGAACTGCCAGGGGAAATACAAAACATTCTATAATAAATGCTATAAGAGACGAGAATGGATGTATTCTGAATGATGAAGTTTCGAATTTAAACAGATGGAAGGAATACTTTGAAAGCGTGTTTATGAGTGAAGAGTCGTGTGAATTAAGTGAACTAGAAATTCCGAAAGAAGTGGAAAGGGGTATGGAGATAAGTGTAGATGAAATAATGAAAGCAATGAAAAGCATGAAAGCAGGTAAGGCAGCTGGATATGATAGAGTATCACTCGAGATGCTAAGGGCTGGAGAGGGAGTGGTGGCAGGCCAAATGGGCCACATTAGAAGTACCCTTAACCGACGAGCATGTATGCGTAGATATATGGATGTAAAGGAGGCGAAAGTGGTATGTCAGGATCGTGCCAAATGGAAGTCCGTAGTCTCTGCCTACCCCTCTGGGTGACAGGCGTGAGTGTTTATGTTATGTTATGTTATGATTTAAAAACGTGTGATAAACATTATTTATTATCATCTTAAGTCAGGTTTGATTTATATCACCATCATTATGGTACCATGTGGTGGCTTAGGTTAAGCTTAATTAATCACCCACATCTCGTCCCATGGGTGTTGTAAGAAAAGATTATAAAAAATTAAAAAAAAAAATCTTACAATATCCAATATAAGATTATTTTTGAAAGGAGTAAGTTTACAAACTGGCACGCGTAGGATAAAAATGGAATGCTCACCATTTTTTTTTGTGCGAGCAGCTATTCAGGTCTAGGTCCAGAGTACGCGTTTATTCTTACTTAATTAATTCCAGGGCTTTTGAAGCGAATTTACAATCACAAGCCCTAATTAAGGTTTTAGAATGTTTTAATCCTTAGATCTTAAGCGATTTCTTGTGATAAAGAGTTTTAATGGTCAATTGGTCTAGGCTTTTTGTGATTCCACAAAATGGCTCGGATCCAAATTGTGTACTCTTTGAGCCCTCCCGTGCGAGCTTGTCGGCAAGTTCATTGCCTACAATACCCGCATGACCCGGAACCCACTTCAAAACGGCTCTGTCGCTACACCATTAAATTTAATAATATTTTATCTTTTCGATACCTCCATTGTATTCATCAATGAAACGGTCCATACAACAGGATTTCGTAAGGATTATGGGACAAGAGGAATTTTATGAAAGTATGAGTAGTTACTAGCTACATGACTTTTAGCAGCGATATGACTTTTATTTAAAACAAATAGAAAATAGAAATTCAACATTGTGGTTAAATATTCAGCATAGACGGTTATGCCTCAATGTTATATACAGTTTTTTAGGTGGTATGATAATTTTTCTGCATCAGACTTCAACTGGGTTGATACCAACTTGACACCTACTTATGTCGCAAATAGTGCAGTGTCTTTATTTCAGTCAGTTCAGTAAAATTATTGAGAGCCAGCATAATTACTGACCATGATGCATTTCATCTTAGTCCTCAGAGGTAGGTTGGATTGCGGTAACCTCTTCTTACGTTTTATGTCAAAGGAACAGCTAACAGTTATGCATCAGAATATAAATTAGACAATCATATATCGTTAGTGATCACATAAGCGTTTTATCCACTATGCTTTTTACAACTTAACTATTAATAAGTTAACTTAATTAATGCCACATGTGGCTATGGAAGAGCCGAAGAGCTTCATAGCAGTTGAGAGAATACTCGTAAGGAAGTTTTAAGACATGATAAACGATAACCATAATATCTCAATGAATTTCTTTTACAAATAGTCCATTCTTTACTGCCTCGCTTACAATTTTAGAATATTAAATAGAAAGATATATTGACACCTGGAATACAGTTAGAATTGTTTGTGAAATCAAAAATCGTATCGTATTTTGCCTTTAATGAGTAATAAAGTTTTATAGAAATATCCTCTTTATGCAAAAAGAAAAATATGTAGTAAAAAAACCGAGCTGTCCAACTGTGGTGGATAAATTTTCTGATAAAAGTCCTCGCCACTATAAGATTAATTGACTAAGTTTCAATCGTTTACAAGAGAAATTCTTAACATTCTTTCATCATTTCTCGTGGATATTTTATTATTTTTAATTCAATTTCCGTAATATACCTTTTTGATTTACATATTATAATATTTTTAATAAAACAATTACAGTGTATATACGTATAAATTTTTGAAGTTGTATTTGATTTTAGTGACCAGTTTAGCTATTTGCTAAGGATTCATTTCGAAATTTAAGTTTGTCAACTCGCAGTTGAATAGCGCGACGACTTTTTACATGTTTCAAAAAAACCCTCTCAGAAACATGAGGATGCCTGTGCTCAGCAGTGGGACGTATAAAAGTTGTAAGGTTACTTTTGGTTAAAGCAGGACATCTTCTTTTTGTCCTTGTTTTTGGTAGGCAATATTTAAAAAAACAGTACAACATAAGTTCTAGATTTGATTGACATCCTAACTGTACATCACAACGTATTTACGATTAATATATTTTAATAAATACATATAAAAGCTTACATCCGTCTATAAGTAATACAGTCTATAAGTAATATAAAGATCAACAGAAATTATGAAGATACATCTACAGGAAGAAAAAAAAAACATTACCCGCCTTTTTGCATTACTGTAGGGGATGAGTGCTAAGTGGCCCGTATTTATTTGTTATATCTATTATTTATACGCTAGGGATTATTATATTGTTGCAAATGAATTTAAATTAACTAATACTGATCCTAATTCTGTGACATCTGTCTGACTAAAGGGTTGAGTTGAAATTAAAGTGGTTAAAAATGAATTCACTATATTTACAATTATTTACAATTATGCAGCAGTTAACACTAAACTATTAGGGATATTGAGGGCTTCTTGCTCGCTTGTCCTTCCGATTGGGCCGCTTGCTGTCGCTCGAATGACGAAGCCTTTTTTTTTGCGCCCGAAGCAAATATGGGCAACCCTCCGGAAAGCGGGGGAGGGAGGCGGTGAATGCTCATAGCATACCACGTAGCCGGCTGCATGGTTATGTGGAGACTTTTACCCACTAAACACCGCCTTTTAGGGACTGGTTTAACGGTCTAACTAGAGATCTCTAAGCCGTATACGAATGCGACCCTCCTTGGCAGAAAGGAGGGCACAAGGACGAAGCCGTGCCAGAAGCGCTTCTTATAGTCTGTAGGACGGTGGAGTTACGAACCACTCCATCTGGTCCGGGAAAGGTTCTTGTGATGACTCCTCTTGGCCATACGTTCCTCAGGAGGTTGCCGTCTGCTATGATGACAAGGTCATCTTCTTTGATCTGGGGCTGCTGGGTGTTTCTCGATTCCCCTCTGAGCACCAGGGTCGGTAGGTACTCACGAACCCAGCGTCGCCAATATTCGTCGGCCAGTCCTTGTGCAGCCCTCCAGGTCCGTCGATCCGCTGATGAACACGTTGCGACGTCACGTGACTGGCATGTTGGATGGTCCCAACAGAAGAAAGTGGTTAGGTGTCAAGGCTTCCTCGTCGTCGATCCCGACTGGCACGTGAGTGAGAGGTCTGGAGTTTACAGTGTTCTCAGCCTCTGCCAATAGCGTTATTAATGTTTCTTCCTTGAGGCTCTTTTGATGAAGAGTAGTCTCGAGCGCTGCTTTGATGGAACGCACCAATCGTTCCCACCTCCCTGGTTGGGCGCACCCGGTGCGATGAACTTCCACTCCGTTCGATAAGTAAGCGCGAAGTCCTTCAGCTGCGGTGCCCACTCCTCCATGGCCCGTCATAATTCGGTGTCTGCTCCGTGGAAATTGGTGCCGTTGTCTGAGTAAATTACCCTAGGTCACCCGCACCTAGCCGCCATACGCCTAAGTACCATTATCGCCGAGTCCGTGGTTAAGCCATATACCAATTCTATGTGTACCGCGCGCGTCATAAGACAGGTGAATAACGCAACCGAGATGGGTTCTCATGCCGTCGCCCTAGAAGTTAAAGTTAACGGCCCGAAATAATCTAATCCGGTACCTATACGTGAATGGTCGTTCGAACACTCTTAACCTCTCGGGAGGCAAGTCTCCTGTTACCGCTGATCGTGGTGCTGCTTTCCTAACGCGACATCGCATACACCTACTAAATTCGCCTGTAATTTGAGTCGCGGTAAGCTTCGACTTTTAATCGGAGCGACTTTTGCTTTGGCCGCTACTAACGTGACTCGTATCATACCGTCGCGATAACGGATACGCCAATAAGCTGCGGATGCGTATGCACTTTCACTCGCGTCACTAAAAATATGCAATTGACGAATTACTACTTCCCCCGTAGGAGCATAACACCGCGGGAGATATAACCGTGATACATCCTCAACGGCTCACAACCATATCGCGAATTCGTCCGCGGCCTCCTCGGGAATCTCATCATCCCAACCGATTCTCTTCATCCGCCACAGGTCTTGTAGCAGAATCTTCGCGGTAATGGTGAGGTAGCTGAGCAGCCCTAGTGGATCGAAAATGGACATAACCGCGCTCAGCGCCTCCCTCTTAGTCGGTGGACGGTGTAGTAATTTAACATCGTGCGGCACCCTATTCATAGACGTGTTAAACGTTAAAACATCTTTTTCCGCTACCCATAATAAACCTAATGTCCTACCGGGACCATCTTGTATAGTGCCTACCTCCTTAGGCTTACGTGCTAATAACACTTCCGGTTTGTCGTTTAACAAAGCTACATGGTTCGAATTCCAACCTGCTAACGTAAAGCCTGCCTTGCTGTGTACCTCGGTGACCTGCCTAGCCGTTTCGATTACCTCGTGCAACGTCGCGTAGCTGTCTAAGTAATCATCCATATGACTGTTGGTAATGGCATTAAGGGCAAGCGGATGTGTATTGGCGTAAACTTGCGCGTTGTAGTCACTACCACTTTGAGACTGACAAGACGCACTTACTCTTCTTGACTAAGAAGCAGATCAGATTTCCTCTAGATGTGGCGTACCTTGGCTACCCTGGGTAATCAATAATAATAATAACATCGTCGACGTCTGGCGAGCTTGTCGCCATACTGGTAAGTCACTTAGTCATATCGTCTACGGTTGTTCGGCGCTTTCTAACTCTGAGTACTTCCACAGGCACAACCTAGTAGCCAGGATTCTACACCAGGAGCTCGCTCTGAAATATGGTCTTGTGGATCGGAAACTGCCTTATTATAATACTTGCCGGTAGTCATGCTCAAAAGTGACCGCGCCAGGCTCTACTAGGACCAGGCCATCATCACAGACAGGACTATTCTTGCGAATAAGCTATTGTGCTGATGGACACAGTCAAGGATATTTTGGTCGACATTACCATTCCATATTACGAGGACCTAGTGAAAGCCAAATCAGATAAGAAAACAAAATATCTGCCGACCGAAATGATTCCTCTAGTCGTCTCTGCGAATGGGCATGTCCCGGTAAGCCTGTCGGGCCATCTAAGGCGACTGGGACTCCGTGACAGACCGCTCCAAGCCCAAATGAAGAAAGTGGTGCTCCTCGATAACACCCGCATCGTCCGCCCTAGGCCGTTTGGTCTTCCCTGCCGAAGGCTTCTATCTGGTTGAGTTTTTATTTATTCGTGCATTTTTTATGTATTTATTTTATTTTATTGACATTTATGTATATTTATCATTTTTATTTACAATTTTTTATGTACACAACCCAACAAGATGAGAAAACTATATAGACACCCCTTAGAATAATAAGATCCATTTAATTCCCAATTTTCATTCAACTGCTGTGCTGAAGGAGCAAAGGGGAGTGCTTTGTAACTGAAGAGATACCACAAAAGGAGTTATTTTTAGCGGTAAACGCGCTAACTTGTGTCTTTTGGGGATTGAACTCGACTAGATTTAGTCGCCCCCAACCCGAGTCTTTGTTCAGCAAAGACTCGACTTCAGACACAAGTAAATAGATTAGCTAAGATCGGATCTCTCTGCGTCACCCCTCTCTCGATTTTAAATGGCTGTCCTGGTCTCTCCATTTTTCTTTCATTATTTCATTCAGTATATTGGTTATGTATTCTATAAAACTTCAATGCCAAACAAAGTGGTAAATAGATTCATCATCATCATGGTAAATAGAGTCGAAAGCTTTTGAGTAATCAATAAAAATATGAAAGAAGATATTCAATTCTTTAAGCAGTTTTTTTTTATTTTGAAATATTTTAATTTTTTTTTAGCCACGCCTGGTTAGCCAGCTAAAGCAACAGGTCTGATATTAATTCCTTTTTACCGAGCCTTCTTTTTGATTCAAGTTCAAAGTGTTGTACATCAATTTTCATTTTATTTTTTAATATTTCATTTATATTGGAATTAATTTTTAAAATCATTCTTCCTTCTAATTTAGAAAACTGTGATTCTATCGAATTTAGTTTTTTACTAAATCTGTTTTAATTTCTCTTATGTCTCTGCAGGTCATTCATTGTATCTTTATTCTTATGTTTGTTTTAAGAGCAGTCCACGTCCTCTTGTGTCAAACGAAAGGTTATTATGAAGTTAGGTTATTGTGACGTTTTATTTAATTATTGTGAAGTTAGTAAAAGACGAGTATCGATTATTCAATATGTTTGTGAATTTGAGACGTAATATTAATTTATACCCCTAGATGGAGGCAGCGGAGTTCGATGTATTTATTTATTCTACTTTCTTTAATTTATTAATTATTTTTAATGTGAATAATAGTCAAAATTTTTATTAATATAATGTAATTATCTAATTCTTTTCCGTAATCTCACAAATAAAAGCTCACAAAAAAGACGTTACGGCAGGCCAGTTTCAACCGCATTAAGCGCAAAGGTGCTCTTTTTTAGGTCTCTTGCCAAAGTAGTCGAGACAAACTTCTACCGGTATACGCTGCTTCCGCTGTTAAAACCAGATGGCTACTGTCGCATGCAGCTAAGGAAAAAGTGGTCTTATTTACTTCCTTTGGCTGGTCATTCTTGTCGGAACCGTAGCAACAGCGTAGCACCTCAATTAACTCACAGCGAAACCTCTATGATAGTGGTTAGAGATTCATCCACCAACAACTTAAAAACTTACGAAGTCTTGACGTGAACAAAGCTGGTGGACCTGTTCGTATACCAGCCATAGTTCTAAAGGTCTGTGCGCCTCCTGTGTTGATGCGCTTGTCCCGACCCTCATTCAAGACTGGAGTATCTTCAAATCTAGCCAATATGCATCCTGTGTCTAAGAAGCGCAGCTGTGCCGTCCCTGCCAACTATCGACCAATTTCAATTAAATACCTACAAAAATTGCAAGATTATGGGAGTATAAATTGAATGCCCACCTCACGGCATGCCCAGAGTAGAATGACCTCCTGAGTGACCGCCAGTACGAGTTTCGCTAAACTCAATCAACTGGGGACCTATTAACGTATACCACTCACATATGGAATGAAACCCTCGAAAACAGGGGGGAAACACTTGCTGCTTCCCTTGATGTATCGAAGAAATTTGACAGGGTTTGGCACGCTAGCTCATTGGACAAGCTTTCAGCTTAGCCTCTAGCCTGATTGATTCAGTGAAGGATTTTCTAATTGAATGATCTCTCAGAGTCGTCGTCAATGGCTGTTCGTCCAATCCTATCGCAACAAACGCCTGAGTCCTTCAGGGGTTCATTCTTTCCAAAACTCTCTTCCTGCCACATATATACAGTTTCACAATTGTGGAGGTAGAGGTACCAGCTGAAAGCTCGGGCAAGTGGCGATCAAATCCAGTCTTAAAGATAAGCTATGGTTGAGCGTGTGAATCTCAGGCAGTCTCCTAATGGGGTGATGCCAATTCCTGAGATTTTACGCCCTCAAAATACAAACTTATCTTTTCACTGCTAAAACGAGTCTTCTCACCCTGGGTTCTACCTACCTAAGAAATATATCTTTGGATTAAACCGATCGCCTTCAGATGTTAGGGGTTGAAATTTCTCCGTATAGGTGGTTCATTGAGTTTAAGATCAAGCATCCGCTAGGTAACTAGTTGTCCTTGAAAGTGTGCAGCGGTACTACACACTGAGGCAGCTTCTTACCCTACGTAAAATGCAATTTCGGTCATGCATGGATTACTGCTGTCAAATATGGGCTGGTGCTGAAAAACGTCACCTAGAAGCGTTGGATTTATTGGAGATACATATTAGGAGGCTCATTGGTAACCTGGATTCGGTTGAAACCAATCTTGTCATCCTCGAACACAGGCGAAAAAAAGAACTGGTATCTCGGTACTCTATAGGATGGATTTCGGATAGTTTGCATAGGAATAACATGCTTTAAGTCCTGGCTCTCCTTTTCACCATCGGACAACTTGTAAACAATCAGCGGGTCTTCTTCCCTTTGTTGTCAATATTCCACGCATTAGTACCAAAAAGTTTGCTTCATATTTTGTCATATGTACAGCAAAGGAGTAAAATAATTTTCCGGCGTCTGTCTTTCCGTCCGAATACAATCTGGGCGTATTCCATTTACCATCTAAGGCTTCCTTACCACATACCACCAGATTATATTGTAGTCAAACACTGGCTTTAAGTTAAAAAAATACTTTTCGTAAACAAATACCAGTTTTTCTAATATACATATAAATATAATAAAAGATGCCAAAAGTCTTCTGCAAGGCAAGAGATTTTATCTCAAAAACATTACTATTTCGTAAGGCTATTAAATGAGTCTCGCATTAAGACAATTGTCTTGTAGTGTAGAATTAAAGCGGGTTATATTATGAACCTTATTCATACAAACATGGCTCTTATTATCAATAATATATTCATCGCCAATATTATTTTGTAATTGTCTTGTAGAGATCGCCTTTAAACGATAAGGTCGCCAATTGTACCCTTTTATAAAATTTGTTGTATTATAGTAGTCGCAGGAAGGATAATACTGCGCCTGATTACTTGTTGTTTACTAGTTCACAACTCGAAAAGCCAGTCCATAGTTATTGCAATCATTTAAATAATATCACAATGGTGATGTTCTTTAAGAAAGGCGACAACGCTCTCTTGAAGAACTACAGACCGATTTCCCTTCTGAGCCGCGTCTACATGCTATTTTCGAGAGTCATTACGAATCGTCTCGCACGCAGACTCGACGACTTCCAGCCTCCCGAACAAGCCGGTTTCCGAAAAGGCTTCAGTACCATAGACCACATACATACCCTGCGGCAGATTGTACAGAAGACCGAAGAGTACAATCTGCCACTTTGCCTGGCATATGTGGACTATGAGAAAGCCTTTGATTCCGTCGAAATTTGGGCGGTGCTACAGTCCCTTCAGCGGTGCCAAGTTGACTGTCGGTACATCGAAGTGCTGAAGTGTTTGTACAGTAGGGCTTCGATGGCTATCCCAGTACAGAACCAGAGTTCGAAACCTATCCAACTGCAGAGAGGTGTAAGACAGGGTGATGTTATATCCCCGAAACTCTTCACCGCTGCGTTGGAAGACGTTTTCAAGCTACTGGACTGGAAAGGATACGGTATTAACATCAATGGCGAGTACATCACTCACCTTCGATTTGCCGACGATATAGTCATTATGGCAGAATCGCTGGAGAACTTAAGCATTATGCTCAATGACCTCAATAGTGCCTCCCAACGGATAGGTCTTAAGATGAACATGGACAAAACAAAGATCATGTTTAATGTCCATGTCACACCTATGCCGGTAGTTGTTGGGAGCACTATGCTCGAAGTTGTTGACGAGTACGTTTACCTGGGACAAATAGTCCGACTAGGTAAGTCCAACTTCGACCGAGAGGTCAATCGACGGATTCAACTCGGCTGGGCAGCGTTCGGGAAATTACGACATATCTTTTCGTCAGGTATACCTCAATCTCTAAAAACTAGATTGTACAACCAGTGCGTGTTGCCAGTGATGACTTACGGATCTGAGACGTGGTCCTTCACTGCTGGCCGTATGAGGACGCTTAAGGTCGCTCAGCGAGCTATGGAGAGGGCTATGCTTGGAGTTTCTCTGCGTGATAGACTCAGAAATGAGGATATCCGCAGTAAAACCAGAGTGATCGACATAGCCCAACGGATTAGTAAGCTGAAGTGGCAATGGGCCGGCCATATAGCTCGAAGAACCGATAACCGATGGGGAAGAAAGGTTCTCGAGTGGCAGCCTCGTACCGGTAGGCGTAGTGTAGGGCGACCCCCACTAGATGGAGTGACGACCTGGTAAGACATGCAGGAAGTCGATGGATGCAGGTGGCTCAGGACCGTGCTTTGTGGCATTACTTGGGGGAGGCCTATGTTCAGCAGTGGACTTGTGAAGGGCTGTAATGATGATGATGATGATGGTGGTGGCATATCCCTACTACCTATCAAAACTGAACCTAGCAACGGTTTGAATGTGTAAGAATTATACAATCCAAATACTTTAATAATATGAAAACAAGTAAAACGCTGTTATAAATATTACTGATAGGTAAATTAGTTACAAATGTTTAGAAAATGAAAATACTTATATAATACTCCTTGTAAATACCTCAAATTCTAAATTAAAAATAAACTGAGAAAATTATCAATGATAATTATTACGACAATACAATGACCAATAATCTATTTTATATTTGAAAATAAAAAATAATATAAAATCAAAACGGTAATTATACAAATATTATTTATAACGACTCAAAATAGAAATTATGTAAAAATCACTGATACCATTCGGCCGTCCTGATTCAAGCCGTGCCCCACGTCAATTTTCAAAGTGCGTTCGGTAATCATTTCGCAGCATTTGATGTTAAAGGTTGTATAACAAAGCTGCAAGGAGTTCCTTTGCTGAGCCATGCAGTAGCCCCTGAAGCTGGTCTGCCATCTTGTGGTGTCAATTGTAGTCGCTCTTTCTGAAATGGAAAAAATTTGTACAAAAATTAATTGTTCCATAAGCAATTTTTGTCCGTAAGAAGTGGTAAAATTAAAAATGTTGTAAAACCAACTTCAATATAAATAAAATGAGACCATTTTCAAAGTATTCGTAGTCTATTAAATACGCATTACTAAGATAACTCAAAAATTACCGGTCAGATCTTGATATCTCGTTCGCTATTATATATTTCGCCCAAATCTAGTTCCACAAAATTAATATTTTTTTCTAAAATGGCGGTATGCTTTTATTATATTTGTATCAGTACATAAGACATTTATTATATCTTTCTTATAATAAATCTCCGCCCTAGTTCGCTACACGATAGTGTTTTCCTATATTAATAATAATTTTAATTGTATAAGTCGCAGACGTTAATAAAGCGTCCCGTATTAATACACATCCTTCGAATTGTAAGCAAGTAGGGTATTATAAGTTAAGTCCACACACTTGTTATTTTAATAAATATTAACAGGCATTTTATAACAAAAAGGAATAGCTAGGTACGTTTTCTGATAACCGTATTTCATATGTATGGTGGAACTCAGTATTATCATATAAACAATTTCTGATCAGGGTGGTGCTAAATGAACTAGTGATCAAAATGACGTTATCTTGACTGCCAATTACCTACTGCTGGTTGACCTATAATCATATCAAAATTGCTTATGCAACCATGCGTCACCTCTGGTACGGTAGATAATGGTACCAAGAGAAAATATACAGCCACTTAATAATCCTTTCAACAGAACAGTGGATGGAATTAAAGGTAGATCTAGCTATCTGACTATATCGAGTGTCAAAATATTCACTTTATTGCCGGTATCGATATAAGCAATTATCTTACAATCTAATTAATAACAACAAACAACTTTATTAAAACAGTCTTGCCGAATATAAAAGGATTTAAAAGTCTACATCACCTTAGTAACGCTATCCCAGCAGGTCGTAGACTCGTGGCCCCGACGCTAGCAACCTGTACAGAAGAGCTGGCTCCGACATACTTAAATCTCGTGACCTGGTCCCTGCAATATATAGCACAGCTTCATCGATGATGACCGCCCACGACGCCACGTAGTTCTGGCGGGCTGACTAGCTTCCTTTTTCTTCAAAGCATTAGTCTCAATTCTTTTGTAATTTACAAGTTTAGACAGATACCCGTAGTGTAATTCTTCAGCTGATTTGCACCTGAAAACTTTTTCGTTTGCCCGTAATTTAGATCGAAGACCCCTAATACGAGATGAAGTGGTCGCTTCTTCCTCAAATTTTCATTTCTTTGGTAAGGACATCTTGTCATGAAAATATGCGGTCATAGTTTCGTTATCATTTTTCTTACGCGCCATCATTAGTTCCAATTTATTAACAAAATTAATAAATAGCCATTGGACAAACTCGTTCATTCGCTTGAACTTCCACTCATCTCAAGTCAGTTTAAATCATCCAAATTTTCATGCCACCCACATGCAGAAGCAAGTAATCTCGTGTGCATTATATAAGATTTATCAGAATCCCGCCAATTGTATATTGTGTATGTGACTTCCTAATTGATCGATCTTATCTAAGCCTTTAGCATTCAAAAATGTTGGTCACGGATTGAATATTGATATTAATTTTGCATCCATGTGGGTAGTTTATTTTTCTTCGCGGTAGTTGAACCCAGGTTAGAAAAAAAAAATAGTTTACCTCAGTGGTTCCTTCTGCTAATTTGCTTTGTTTCTTTTTGCCTAACCCGTTAATGAAGGGCCTAGGTTTCCATATTTTGCCGTAGTTGTGGTGCGTTGCCATATCCCACTTGTGAGATTTTATAGGAGTCGCAGGAAGGATAATACTAGGCTGCACTAAAAGTATCGGGAATAGAATATTTCCACTATTCCTGTCGTATTAAAATCTTTTTAATTGAAAACTCCTCGGTATTAAAAATCGAATACTATTTATTTATTTAAAAAAAGATTCTCGGTCTTGTCACAAGGTTTTGTTAAACTTGTTTAGTCCTTGAGAAAATGGAATTGACTCGAGAAAATTCAAGAGCGATGATTTATTATGACTTTCGAAGTGGTTTAACACAAAAACAGTGTGTTGACCGGATGATTTTTGTATTTGGTGATAAAGCCCCATCCAAAACCACAATTTATCGCTGGTTTGCTGAATTTGAACGTGGACGTGTGAAGCTCAGTGATGATCCCCGTCAAGGTCGTCCAAAAACTGCAGTCACCCAAGAAAACGTTGATGCTGTGCGTAAGCTGATTGAGGAAGATCGACATGTGACCTACCGAAAATTCAGGCAACTTTAGTTATTAGCATGAGTCAAATACAAATAATCTTGCATGAACAATTAGGTGTAAAAAAGTTGTTTTCCCGATGGATACCGCATTCGCTCTGTGAAGAGCAAAAAGCGGCTTGCGTTACTTGTTGCGTCAGAACTCTCGAAAGATTTCACGCAGGATCCTCAAATACTGTATAAAACACCGTATCAGGTGACGAATCCTGAATATATGCGTACGAACCCGAAACAAAAAACCAGTCACAAGTTTGGGTGTCCGAAAATGAGTTAAAGCCAACAAAAATTGTTCGTTCACGGAGTGTTGCAAAAAAAAGTGGTGGCCATGTTTGTCTCCAAAACCGGCCAAGTTACGACTATTCTTGAGGGACAAAGAACGGTTAATGCAGAATGGTATGCTAGCATTTGTTTGCCACAGGTCGTTTCTGAACTCCGTAAAGAGAACTGCAACCGCCGCATCATCCTCCATCACGACAATGCGAGTTCTCACACCGCACATAGAACAAAAGAGTTTTTAGAGCAAGAAAACATAGAATTATTAGACCATCCACCGTACAGCCCCGACCTAAGCCCTAATGATATCTATACTTTACCTAAAATAAAGAATAAATTGCGTGGACAGAGATTTTCATCACCTGAAGAAGCTGTGGACGCCTACAAAACGGCCATTTTGGAGACCCCAACTTCCGAATGGAGTGGTTGCTTCAATGATTGGTTCCATCGTATGGAAAAATGTGTCAAATTTCGCGGAGAATAATTCTAAAAGCAATAAATACATTTTTAAATAGTAATGTTGTGTCACTTACTTGATTCCCGAAATTTTCAGTGCCGCCTTTATTCGTTTTTAAAACGTTACCTCCACACTAGGATTTTCTCCTGTATCGTGGGCCGTTTACAAATATAAATTTCACAAGGACACACATCCAAACCCGGAACAATTACTCGTAGACCATACAAATACTTGTTCCGTGCGGGATTCACACCCGCGGCCCTTAGCGCTGTAACTCATTGCTAAGCCACTGCGCCACGGAGCCGTCTGATTTTAGTAAAGATTGCAATATTTTTAATCATATTTCTTTTAACTATTTTACATAAATCAATTATTACTCAAGCTCACAATATATGCTTAAAACATATTTTTAAATATTAAATTGCATTCGTAAGTAATCATGAAGAAAAACTAATTTATCCTTGAGTGTCATCTTTAGAATCACAACTTTTATCTATTTGTACTTCGCTGGAATACTTTTGCTGTTGAAGTCTGTGGAAAGTTATAAAATACATTTAAAATAAATTTCTTCGCATTTTAATTAAAAACTTGTGTAAGATAAATAATTTAAAAAACTAAAGTTCTACTTCTGTGCTATAAGTTCATTTCAGAACGTCATTTTGCATACAGCTAACATGTGCAGTGAAAATTACTATTAATGCATGGTAATCAAAATTTTATAATGTCTCTAATAAAAAATTCAGACAGTCTAAAAATACGGTAGAGAATTTTTTATACTACGTAATATGTACTACGACTAATATGTACTATACACGGACGAATATTGAGTATTTAATCAAAAGAAGGTAAACTGGACCAAATTATAGTACATGATTCGTTGAAAACCTGGCTCAAATTTTAATGGAAATGTATTCTGCTAGCTTAAAAATTTCGTAAGCAAAATTTAAATTAGTCTGCATGAAGGTCGCATAATAATTTAATAATTGAAA
This sequence comes from Parnassius apollo, assembly GCA_907164705.1. NCBI lineage: Eukaryota > Metazoa > Arthropoda > Insecta > Lepidoptera > Papilionidae > Parnassius > Parnassius apollo. The sequence goes on along the minus strand of CAJQZP010001441.1, from coordinate 5,199,548 downwards.
TGCATAGCTCATTAAAGCAGTAAAGTATAAAACTGAAACAATTAAAAAATCTGCTTATGATTTTAAATAAATTTTAAGTAAAGAGTTATTTTCCAAATATAAGTTGGATATGAACAAATTGCCATATTTGCTAAGTGAGAATCATACCGCAAACTTCTGCGCCGCTACCTAAAAAAACGCTCACTCATTGCATAACCAAGCTGACCAGATTTGATTTTTTTTATAGGATAGGGTGACAAACGAGCACACAGTCCACTTGATGTTAAGTGGTTGCTGCGGCCCATAGACATCTACATATATCCCCGATTACGAATCAAAATGCAGATGCGTTGTCACCCATGAGGACTTAGATGGAATTCCTTACATACTCACATACGAAACACAGCAGCATTAAGCTACTATTTGATTCTGGTCTTACTGTGAGAGCATGGTCCTACCCCAGTCGAGCGGACCCGTTCGTGCTACAACTATACTACTAATATAACTGCAGCATAGCTCTACCACGTATAAAGAGTGATGGTAGTTACTTTTAGCCAAGTGTAAATTCTACTGTAGTATTGCGAATTTATATGATTATAAGATTATAGAAAAATACATAACTAAACAAATTTACAACTTTTGCGTTCTAAATAACATTCTTAATGGCACATAGTTTGAATTTCAACCTAAAAAAAGCACAAATCAACTCCCTTCACTATTTACTAATAACGTATACGAAAATCTTAATGAGTGAAAATATGTATTGATGTTATTTATCGACTATAGCAGGGCGTTCGATACTTTACGTCATGATGTACTGCTAGAGCGACTAGACGACTGTGGAATTAGAGGGCCGATGCTTGACTGGTGTCGAGACTGTCTCTTAAATCGTTCTTAGTGTTTTTATCGTTCTTATGCCAAAAACATTTTTGCTGAGTGAAGAAACAACACAGAGTTCTCATTGAATAAAACTAAATTTACGGATTTTATCGCGTTTATTTCACTACTTTTACTTATTTTTAATTCCCGATGTTTCGGGTGCTTTACAGCACCCATGGTCACGGGGGGGACTGAGATGTTTGACGTCCCAATGTCATAGTTAGTCCGGCTACCTTCAGTTTTTGAATATTAATTTTTGGTCTGATTTACGCAAAACGAGCTTATAGTATCATGAATTCTTGCAGTGGTATGCTTAGGTTTGGGTTTAATTTTGTTAATTATAGGATCCCAAGCAGGTGGCAGCACCCATCCATCTTCTCTATTGAAATTTGGATGTTTTTTAATTTCAATAGCCTCGCGTATCATCCTTGGTAGGAATCGGTGTTCTTTTGCGAGAATTTGTGGTTTATCAAAACGAATGTAATGGTGGGGACGATCTTGAACATGATCGCAGACTGCAGACTTCCCGGTGCGTCGGTGCTTCACGTCAGCTATATGAACATATGAACATAGCTGACGTGAAGCACCGACGCTCCGGGAAGTCTGCAATCTGCTTATAATATAAAATGTATATATTTACGTTTAATAATAATCGATAGCCGTATGAAATGGATTGATCACATTAAATCTGTATTTAATAAGCTACATGCAATCCTAGAAAATTTTTTCCTCATCACGAGTAAAGTACCTTACGATGCTACTGTTACTATATAAAGCACTCGGCGAATCATTAGTTTCGTATGGGTTAAGCAGTTATGAACGCACATATAAACCCACCGTGAAAAAATATACGAGCTACAATTGCGCATTCATAAATGTATCAACCCTCTCAAAATCAAAGATAAATATAAAAAAATGCTTATGGTCTTATTCATCATTGAAACATACTACCAGTATACGACAAAGTGAAATACCAACTACTGCTTGAAAATTATTGCAAGGAAGAACTAAAAATTAGCCGTATCTGTACAAAGCTTACTCAACAAGCCATTAAACCATATTGACTATACCAAAATATAAAAATATGTATGGAAAATTTAGGTTACAATATCAAGTTCCCACTCTTTTGAACCAAATACCATATAAACATATACAGTATTTTATAGACAAATTGTTAACGACGCTAGGGCTGGCACTGGGGAGCCCCAGCTTAGAGATGGAAACAGTATTCCATGTGCCGCCAAACCTGCGCCTTGTAAAGTTGCAGGCGGTGTGCCGGCATGAAATACTGTCCAGCTCTGCTGAGCACTTGGAAGGCTTCGTGGTCAATTGGAAGAGAAGATCAATTTGGCCTTCACTTCCCAGTGACCAAGAAACTGCTTATCACTCTATATGTCAACGCCGAGGATTCCAATACTGGCTGAGGCAACAAGGGGAGTGCTTTGAAACTAACGAGATACGACAAAGGGGTTCTTTTTAGCGATTATCGCATAAAAACCTAAAGATTAAGAGAAGCGTAACCCGTAAACAGAAAAAAGAAAAGTAAGAACCGGTGCCAACACTAAAGCACTCATCTTTAGCATATTGGGGAAATTCCATAAGGCCCACTCTACTTGTTGATGTCTAGGGATAGGAGTGCTTTGCATACCGAGCGCTGTGTAAAGAGCACATCTGGCATGGAACATTCACACCACGGGATGGTCGGCGGTATGTTCCTTCCGTTATCAAGAGTCGAGTTCGACGCAAAAAGAGAACCTAAGAGATCAGCTTTCTCCTCTGCAGCATGGGTCAGCGAGTCATATTCTTCACAAAAAAGATGGTTAATGATGGCTTACAGAAATAACCTTGGGCAGCCTTAGCGAGGAATCAAAACGCACCAGTTTCCGAAATAAGCGAACTAGATTCTCGCCAATTCTTCCAATGTGCTCCGACTTTACCCTAGCGATAACTCTTTTGAAGGACCTGGAGTCTGAGTTGTACTTCTTTTTAAGTGCTAGTTTGCATCTCGGAACGCCGATGCGTCAGCTCAGTCCTTGTAATCCGCATCCAAACCAAGGCTGAAATCTGCCGCCGATAGGCACTGTAGATATCGGGATGTAAATTTCCATCCCCTTACGCACCACATCGTCAACAGACACAGGAACAAATTTTTTTTCAAAAAAAGCCCGCATTCTATTCCAATCGAAAACCTATAGTGCCACAAACGGCGTCAGCCTCCCAATCGTGTCTACAATAAACAAGCTTTGTATTCCAGATCAGGAGTCCTGATAGCCGTCTGTGTTCAATAGGGAAGGTGTAAGATCCTTCACATCTGAAATCCGTGTGGGCGAAGTAACCTGTTGTGTCAGACCATATGCCAAGACAAAGTTGTAAACAGATCTTCCCCTTTCCATGATCAGTTTGTATGAGAATCGAGCTATTCGGCGTGGTAGGCATTAAAACTTGTGCAATTACCGCATAAAATTGTGTTTTAGTTTCGCCAAGGAAATAATTGGTTACCAATTTTCTGACGTGAATTGTCTTGTTTGAAAAAGGTACATAATTTCACGTTTTTGTGACATCAATTAAATTCAATATACCTCGTCTCAATAAGTTTTACTCTTGGCTTGGATACGCGAGGCCCCCTTTTGCGCGGGGCCCGTAGCAATTGCTACTCTTGCTACGTGGTTAATCCGACACTGATCGTAACATTATAATCTCAATTGCTAATTTTATTTATCATATTAACTAACTATGCTTTGTTTTTGTATACATCTAGTCCAAAAAAAAATTTGCTATTTTGTCACCTCATGTATGTACGTCATTAAGTAAGCGGTCGACACACGAAACGATTGATCCTAGTTGAAATTACGAATCGGCGGTACATGAAAAAACTTTTGTAAGTTGATTTGTACTATCGGATGTTATTTAATAATTATATTTCTTTTAAATAAATAAATCAATAAAATAATTAAAGCAATAAATTATAAACCTGAAACAATTATAAAATCCGCTTATGAATTTAAAAAAGGAAATAAAATTAGTAGAAATTGAAATACTTTTACTTTAGAAAATTCTTCAGTGTAAAGAGCGATATGAATAAATTACCATATTTGTGTTGTGTTTGAATCAAACTGCAAACTTCTGCGCCGCAACCAAAAAAAAATCACTCATTGCGTAACCAAGCTGACTAGATTTTATTGCAGATAATAGTTGCTACTTTTAGCTAAGTGTAAATTCTAATGTAGCATGGCGTATTCAAGCATCCTAAAGTAGTCTTATTTCAGCGTTGCACCAGCACTTGCCTAATGAATTACTTAAATACATGTATTACAGAATAAAGAGGTTTTCGATCAAGTGTTACAAAAGTTAGATTCAGGAAATGGTTTTCAAATCATTTTTATATCATTTCATTTTTGTATATAAAAAAATGTAAAGAAACCCACACAATCTCTACTTATTTCAGCTGCCAAATAGTAGTAGTAGTAGTAGATATACACTCAGATCATAAAAACAGCTGTTGTTTCTATGATCTGAGAGTATACTTGCAGTTTTGAACTATTCTGGCTCTTTATACTCCTATGATTATAGAGCCAGTATAGTTACATAACATGACTCAAAGCCTTCTTTGTTTGAAGTTTTCTGTGTCTATACTCAAATTTTTTTTAATAGTCACATATCATCAGGTAACTTTCAGTTCCTTTATTATTTCACCTTTATAAGGAATCTTGGATCGTTTTACGACAGTGCGAATCATAATTAGTGCAACTATTGTGACATGAGCAGAACAAGTTAAAAATTTCATTAGCCCTTCAATACCTACCGTGTATTTCTTACTGATGATTCCTAGATATCGTGATATTCCTTATTCATAATTATCTTTATTCAAAAAATAACTTTTAACAAAAATTTAAAATCGATTTTGAAGAACTAGTATAAGGAATAAAATAAATTTCTTTTTATACGTTATGTCTTAGCACTGATTTTAAAATGTGAAATTATTTTATTCATTTCAGTTCCTTGAAATCAGCATTTAATTTTTGTTAAAACTTATTTTTTGTAGCGAGGAAAACTTTATTGTTTTATCTGCGTTCACTGGGCTTATTAAATTTAAATTAAGAATTTATAATTCCTGTACTCTATACTCAGTTTTCAAGTGAATAACGCAAACTTCGATCTGAACTAAACGTTAGTTTATCCACCGTGCTTGAACAAACTAAATTAGTCCGTTGGCGGTCGAGAGTAACTAATTGATTTATTTTGCAACGAGATACCTACCTCAATTAAAAATTGTTTCCATTAATCGAACATCACAATATTTTGTGAGGTAATTGCCTAAAAGTAAAATTATAACTGTAAGGTTTCTATGTCACTTTATGTATGTTCGATGTTATAAACTTCCTTTGTTTCTCTATTATGAGCATTAATCACTGAGGGGAATACCCCACACCTTCTGAAATAGTCCCATGGTGTATCCATAAAGTGAAATAACATGACCACGGCTTTAGACTTAAAAATCGATGGTCATAATTAATGATTGTCTAATCCAAATGTGTATTACGTCTCCTAAATAAGAGTACTTACGAGGTTGAGTCTACAGTGAGTGTCGTAAATTTATTTTTAAAACCATAATCATAAATATTCGTTATTGAAATTCCAAACACCAAAGCAATACGCACAAATCCGTATATATGGTAAAATTGGTAATGCTAGGCTGGATTTACGCTGGACATTGTGTATGCTTCCTCGGCGCTTTCCGTTTCTTCTTCGCGCCTTCCGTTATTACGTTTATAGTATTACGTTTATAAGTAAAAATAAACGTGGTCTAGTGACGTATATCCATCCAGAACTGATATGTATAAGAAGACTGCAGATATTTTCGGTATTGGAAAAACTACAGTTTACCGTATTTTAAATGAAACAGATATAGAAAAAAATAGGCTGACAAGTGTCACAACATCAAAACGTCAAAAAAAAAATCTAACAATATATTATGAGAAGTTTTATGCATTATTCAAGGTTGACTGCTAAAGAATGCTTAAGCATTAAAAGTTCGCCTTTTTACCCGACTATTAAGAAGTGGTTATGTATATACAAATACCGTCTTATCTTTTTATAAAACTACATAACTACTGTTAACGTAATAATGAAAATAGTTATAACTTTTATGATTTTAAAATGATAAATTTAAATTACTGCTAATTCGATTTTTATTCATATAAGTACAGGAAAATCTTCTATCCTCATATTAAAATAATAGACACAGGGCCTGCGAAGAACTTCGCACTCGGCACTCTTATCTTTCACTCCGATGATGTATGTATTGTAATGATACAGGGATGAAAAAATAAAACCTAAAAAAAGGTTGGCTACCCCGATGATATCGTTAAAGGTCAATGTACGGTTTCCCGCTATTTTGGGAGCTTTCTGTGCGTACTTTTGTGATTTTGTGTTTGTCTTCTTATTTTATTACTCGGAACTCTTTGGCTGATTCTTCTATATTCGTTGACCTTGGCAATTTTTATACTGGACTTTGACTAAGCAAATTATAACAATGTCAAAAAAGAACGTATTTAGTTGTGGTAGTCATACTTTAAGCAGTCAGGCTCGTATATTGGTGGTGAAATTACAAGAATATTTCAAACGCGAGCCACAAACCGGCGGGCCCTTTTTACACAGTGATACAAGTGCGGAATCATGCCGGTGAAGCACTCGAAATTAGCAAACACGCCGTTGCTAAGATCGTTACTAAATACTACCGGCTTTCAGGTAGTAGGAATAATTTATTTCTCACTCCATAAAAAAGAATAAACCAGTTACAGACATAGATCAATTCGATGCAGATGCTGTAAGGGATCATATCTACGGCTGTTTCAAGAGAAAATACTGTTTGTTCAAAATTGCAAGAAAGCTTAGTAGATGCCGGCTTGTACAGTGGAAGTATAGAGTCATTGAGAACCATTTTAAACCACATGGGCTTCTGATACATAAATTTGATATACGCAAAATAAATAATTATAGAGTTATGACATAAAAAACAATATTTTTAAGAGAAATGAAAAATATAACCAATTAGGACAACATCATATTCGTTGATAAAACGTGGTTAAACGCCAACCACGCCGTACCGCAGATATGGACAGGGGAACCTGCAGCATCTTGCTCGAAGGTGCCTTTGGGAAAAGGTGGGCGCGTTATAATTTTCCATGCGGGATCTGCCGGAGGACGATTTGTAAAAAATTGTTTGTAAGCTTCCCAATCAAATAGTACAAGAGAATATTATGAGTAAATGGATGAAGAAAAATTCAAAGAGTGGTTTATAATTATTATACAAAATATTTCTGCGAATGGCACCATAATAAAGGACAAAGCCCCGTACCATTCTGTTCAAATCGACAAAGCGTCAACCCATGTGAATTAGAAAACAAATGTTGTAGCACGAAATTAATTTGGGCCCAAATCTCAAATCAAATCTTGTTCTAAATACAAGCAACTATTTCACAAACACGAGATGAAAATATCTTATGATTTCACGGTGATGAAAATGGCATGACATAGAAGGCCTTCGATCGGGTTTGGCACAAAACGCTACTTTCGAAGCTCCCTTTCTATGGGTTTCCCGAGAAATTGTGCAATTGGATTACCAGTTTCCTTGCTGATCAGAGCATCAAGGCCGTAGTAGACAGTGCATGCTCTGATTAAAATCCTATTAACGTTGATGTTCCACAAACAGAAACAGAAACAAACTTTTTTATTCAATGTAGATTATAACAATACTTATTGAAAGTCACTTTTTTAATTTACCAGTGGTTCGCAAAAAAAAACCTTCTGTCCTGGGAAAAGAACCAGCAAGAAACCCAGCGGGACTATTTTGTTTTACAATAATAGCTTACAATCATGTTTATAATTAACAACACAAGACAAATTAGAAATAGCTTGGTAGCGGTCACCCTTCCCAGGGGTTATTATCATCCATAAATTCCTTAATATTATAATAACCCTTTTTATACAAACTTAGTTTAATAACATTTTTGAACTTTGTGTATGACAAATTTTGTATATTTTCTGGGATTTTGTTGTAAAAGCGTATACATTACTCCAAGAATGACTGACTCGGTGGGTTCGAGTAACTGGTACTATTAGCTTGTGTCTGCTCCTATTATTTACAGAATTAATATCACTTATTTTCGCAAAACTACTTCTATTTTTGTGTACGTACATTTTACATTTTCATAAATGTATTGAGAGGCCAGAGTTAATATATTGATTTCCTTAAATTTTTGTCTGAGTGACTCTTTTGGTTTTAAATTATATATTGCTCTTATGGCCCTGTTCTGCAAAATAAATATAATTTCAGTGTCAGTCGCGTGTCCCTATAGCAAAACACCATACGACATAATGCTATAGAAATAACTAAAGTAAACTATTCTAGCCGTTTCAACACTGGTGAGAGTTCTAATCTTTTTTACAGCATATGCTGCAGAAATAAGTCTGAGTCTCAGTCTGTTTTGATATATGGGGGAGCCATTGAAGCTTTGCGTCCAGTGTGATTCCAAGAAAAATGGTGGTATCAACAATACTCAGTTCCTCCCCATTTAAAATTACATTAGTATTGACATGTTTAACATTAGGAGTGACGAATTTCATATATTTAATTTTCGTTCCATTCAAATGCAAATTATTAACATTAAACTTGACTAACTTAGTAGCATTATTTACTTCGTCGTAATTTAATAACTGTCGTTTTAATTTGAAAATTAATGAAGTATCGTCAGCAAATACTATATCATGGTTATGTAAGATAAGTCATTAATATATACGAGAAACAGAAAGGGGTCGACAATTGAGCCCTGAGGCACGCCCATTAGTACAATCGACCCGGAAGATCTCATACTATTGATGACAACTTTTTGCGTACCGTCACTTAAATATGAAATAATTAATTTAAGAGCATCGCTTCTTACACCGTAGTGTTGAAGTATCCTGAATAATATTTCATGGTGAACACAATCGAAGGCTTTGGATAGGTCACAGAACACACCCAAAGCATCCTGTGAATTCTCCCATGCATTAAATATATATTTAATCAGCTCAACACCAGCATCAGTTGTCGAGCGACCCCTTGTGAAACCAAATTGATTTTTATGAAGTAAATTATTTACATTAAAAAAATTTAACATTTGATCAAGAATAATTTTTTCAAAAATTTTACTAAGTGTTGGCAGTACAGAAATAGGTCTAAAATTAGCGGGGTCCAATTTACTACCTGATTTAAATAAAGGTATTACTTTACTATGCTTCATTAAACCAGGAAACACACCAGATTCGATACTAGTATTAAAAGTAATAGATGTGTGTAATAGTTGAGGTGCGATTATTTATATTATAGATGCAATAACTTTAACGGAAATCCCTCACAGATCGGCGGTTCTCTTAGTATCAATAGTATTAAAATATTTTACAATATCTTTTGATGACACTTTATGAAATGTAAAATTCTTTGTACACACATTTACATTTCGTTTAAGTAATGATTCGGCGACTGCAGGAGAAGAATTCAGTGACATAGTGGTTAAGATCGGAATACCAGTAAAATATTTCTCAAAATTGCAACATCCTGATCTGATTTAGTTAATTTATTGTTACAACTTAACTGGTAGTTTGAATTGCGAGAGTTGACCTTACCAGTTTCACTATTAATTATACTCCATGTCATTTTAATTTTATTAGAAGCAGTCTTTATTTTGTTGCTCAAGTACAATGACTTGGCTAATGAGCACACACTTTTAAATATTTTGGAATATTTTTTACATATTCCCTAAATTCGACGCTCGGATTATATGACCTTTCATTGTAAAGTTCATATAACCTTTGTCTACTCTTATGGACTCTTACTGTCGCCCATTCATTAAATGCCTTGCGATTGTTCAAGGAGAATGTTTTAGAAGTAAAAGTATTATGAAATTCATTGCAAATGAGCTTAAATAATGTTCCATACAAAAAATTTGGATTATTTTGGTATGAAAGTAATGGAAGTTTTTTTACTATGTTACTTCTAAACTTCTCCAAGCGATGTGCATTTACTGGAACAAACACTACTTTTTTATCTACTTGCTTTTTGTGATTATAAGGTAATGAAACTAATTGTCCACAGTGATCAGAGCTCGATTTTTGAATTATACTTATTTTATATTTATTGAACGGCTTAATATTTGTAAAAATGTTATCTATTCATGTTGCACTAGATTAAGCAATACGTGTTGGCTCCAAAAATAAATTAAAAAGACCATAAGATTTAAACAATGAGCTAAATTTAATATTGGTGGAGGAAGCTTCTAGGCGATTGCTATTAAAGTCTCCACATATTACAACAGTTTTATTCTGTTTATTAAGCTTAGCGAAAACTTCCTCCGCAATTTTTTCAAAAGTATCATATAAAGAACATGGGGGTCTGTAAACGCTCACAACAATGAGGTGCTCAAACTCAACACATGCCATTTCTACAGTTCGCTCAACAGAGAGGCTCACAATATCTTTACGTTCTTTACATGATAATAATTTACTAGCTAAAATTAGGGAGCCACCTCTTAAAATCGTTTCTCTATTGAAAGAACTGACCACCTGCTGATTACTGAAATTAAACATTAAATTATGAGCTTTTAACCAATGTTCAGTAATACATAAATTATGAATATTGTTGCTATTTAAGAACAATTCAATTTCTAGCTCTTTGCCTATCATGCCTTGTATATTCTGACGCACCAGGTGTAAACAATTTTTATTATCATTTTGTGGAGATACAACTACAACTATTAAGGATTTGTAAGAGGCTAAATTCTAAATTATTTAAATTATTATAACTACTAGAGATTACCTCTATTGTCTCATTTTATAATTTTAATTAGATGGATCGGATTCCAAATTGCATTTCAAATCATAATGCTGCTTAATAGGAGCAAATGTCTGGGTAGCCAAGTCCTTGACTGAGTTAATATATAAATAATAAGATAGCACAATTGCTATCTGTCTTAAATTATATTTGGATAGGTAATACCTATCTGTAGTCAAAAATTTCTTAATTAAATTATTAATATCTATTAAATTAATTCTATTGGTATAATTGTTACAATTAAATGTCAAATTTAAATTATTGTTACATGATAAATTATTCATTAATAAATTTAAATCATGCCTATTTTTATTCTCCTGTGGCCAACCCTGTATATAAGGCAATGTAAACAAGATAATTTTATGTACTTTTAAAGTATTGAGGTAATCAATATACTTTAATAATTGATTTTTGTTTGCATTGCCTCTTCTACCAACAAGAATTATTAATGTGCTATTAGGACAAAACTTACTACTTAAAACTTTATTCATTATATGACTAAAGGATACTCCAGGCATACAATAATTACTAATCAATTGTCCTTTTAAATGGTTATTTAACATCATGCCCAAATTTTTACCTATGTCATCACAATACATAATAACTTTATGTTTTTTAATATTTAAGCTACTTTTTAAGTTTTATTCCTTGTTATGTTTATGCACCGTCATAGATGTTGGTGAAAATAAGGAGTCATTGTTATTTACACATATTGTCCCCGCTGAACATGGTATGTAGCGTTGATTCTCACTCTGATGTTTTATTAAGGAGTCAAAGCGCTCCTCATTGTATTTACATGACTTTATCAGATCATTCATGGCCAATATGTTTCCTTTTATCTCAACTTGAGCCGATGCATATTTATTTGAGATAGTTTTTAAGCGACAAACCTTCTGAATTGAGACATTCTATTTCAGTCTCATAACAGTTTTTCATATTTTCCACCTCAATTGAATATAATTTAAGTTTATTATTTATTCATGCTTTTCCTTACATAATATATTTATATAATTTTTTGTGTTAATTTTTGTTTTAATTAACTTTTGTACTTTCCTAACATATTTATTAATTTTTATATATTTCTTTAATTTTATTCTACTGCATGTAATCCTTTCTGCTGTTCTTGATGTGACAAAATCATCACCAGTCAAATAGATTGTTGTGGAGGGTTGCAATATTTTTGAAGATTTACATTCTATGAGCTCAATCAACAGACTTTGAGTTTGGGACACTTTCAATTCATCTAAGTATTGTTTTAATTGCACAATCTGCTCATTAGCCTCACATAATTGCAACTGCAATGCAGCAATTAATCTGAGGGATTCCTCATATTCTTTGCTGCATCGGTCAAACTTATCGGCTGTTCCTTGAAGATGATCCCTTTCTTTTAAAACATTTGTGTAGTCTTGAACTTACTTTTTAGTTGACTTTTTTGGCAATTTATTTTATTTTTTCGTTGTCATCCCTTTCTTTAAGCAACAGCTCACACTGCTCCTTTGACGCCTTAAGTTCTAGAAGCGCCATTTGAAGTTAGTTCTCCATTTGGCGCGTTTTGGCGTTGCGTGTATTCATTTTACTATTATGTGTAAATAGCAAAAGAAAACAAAGAAAGAAAACCGAAGAAACAGAGTGAGCTAATGTCTAGATCTCTGGGTCTACTTACAGATCTCAAATTAAATTATCAGGTAAATAATTCAAATTGAAATCCGAAATAAGTATCACTAATTTAAAAGGTAATTATCTTAAAATATTAAAGGGATATACAAGAATTACAATAACTTACAGAAAGTTCAAACGATGATCGTTACAGCTGTCACTTTTAGTTGAAACACAAAACACTATTTTAATTAAAATACTTATGATTTTTAATTATTTTACAAACACAATTAAGTCTTATTTAACAACTGTAACTAGAAATTGAGGTGGATATTATCAATTATTCTTTTTCTTTTTTCCACCCCTTTCCCCGAAAAAGATGTTTTCGTTCGGTAAATTTAAGCATTACAATATTTAATTTTGCTAAATAGTTGGGAGCTATTATTTTACAACTTGTCACTGGGGTTGCCACAGAGAGAGCTGCGTGATATCACCAACGCTGTTTCTGCAGACGAAAGCACCGTTGATGCCGTATCAATAATTCTCGAGAAAACCGCCGAGTACGAGGACAAACTTGTGTCTGAAGCCGAATCTTTACCTAACAAAGTTTTGAATTGAAGGCGACTAAACCTTTAGCGTTTACCGCTAAAAAGAACCCCTTTATCGTATCTCTTCAGTTTCAAGGCACTTTCTTTGCTGCTTCAGCTGGCATCGGGGTCCTTATCGTCGACGTATCGAATAGTGTGCAGTTGCGTAGTCACTTGGAGGGGAAGGCCAAATTGTCCTCTAAAAAGCTTGGCGTGCTCAGCAGAGCGAGGCAGTATTTCATGCCGTCACATCACTTGCAAATTTGCAAAGCCCAAGTTCGGACTCACATGGAGTTCTGTTATCATCTCTGCGTTGAGTCACTCCACTTGACCGTATACAGCGCAGAGCAGTTCGAATTTTCGACAGCCGAGTTCTTTCCGATTGGCTTGATACACGGGCGCTGCATAAGGATGTTGCATATCTTTGCATTTTCTACCGAATCTGCTACTGGGAGTGTTCTAAAGGATTATTCGGATTAGTTTACGAAATCACATCGCCTCAAAATTCACGATACCATCCTCACCATCTGGTTGCCTGGCGGTCAACCACTGTGCATTTTACTAGGAGTTTTTTTCCATGTACAACTTCTCTGTGGAATTGTTTGCCACCGACGGTTTTTCCGGACCGATACGATTTAGGCAGCTTCAAGAAAAGAGATTACATCTTTCTAAAAGGACGGCAACATACCTGCTATTCTCCTGGCGTTGCGGTTGTTTATGGGCGGCGGTACTCACTTATCATCAGTTGAGCCGCATGCTCGTTTGCCCCCTCTTCTATAAAAAAAAATATATTTCATTCATACATTCAATATTGATACAAAATTAATCATGAAAAAAACGTATGAGCGTTTTTCGGGTTCAATATTTTATCTTATATATTACAACATTTATAAAACTTAAGGTGTAAAATAAATCAACCCAGGGAGCTTGTTGGGTTGTCGCTTTTAGCGGGTTCGAGGATGGAACATGGTATAGTTTATGCATATCTTTTTTACTTATGAGGTCATGACGATTAAACTAAAATATGACAATTCCAATTTATTATTAAATTGAGTTTATTTTACTCCCGCTTTCTACTTAGCTAGCATTTCATTATAGAGCACAAGTGTAGTTTATTCCGTGGTGTCCCATTTGTTATCTGTTATAAATGTTTCTGTAATTTTCCTAAGCGCAACAGACTAAGATAATGCAAGTGTTAGAGACAGATAATATATTATGGATAATAAATAATAATAAAACGCCACTTTATGAATATGTTTCAGTACATGTCCATAAATTTGCTTCGCCTAACAGTAGTTATACAAAAATAAGATTTGTATGTAATTTTCCAGAAATTTTAAGGCGTACATTAGATTACACGCACATACAGGCTTCAATCAATTCCATCAATCATGATTGATAAAAAACGGATGGTGACTAACGAGAAGAATTAAACCAAACATTATTAAAAATATAAGAGTTGATCAATGTTGGAGTTGTTTTTCTTATGTGCGTTTTTTTTTTTTTTTGCAATTTAAGCTTTAATATCTTACTGTGTAAGGCAGTTATAAATAAAAATTAGTTAATTTTATTAGCCTGCACTGCTATACTGGTGGATATCATCATTCATCATCATTACAGCCCTTCACAAGTCCACTTCTGAACATAGGCCTCCCGCAAGGAACGCCATAAGGCACGGTTTCAAGCCACCTGCATCTGATGTAAGGGAGGGAGTCTAGGATATGATCACAAACTGCAGATTTTACGGAATTTTTGTGCTTCACGTTAGCTATATGTTGTTTTACGCAAGTTCTTGATCTTTTTAATTGTCCTATATATGAGAGACCACTTATACAATCAAGCGTGTACACTCCTGCATCTTGATTTCTTTTTACTTCCTTAATGTCTCACAAAGTCATCACTCTATCTAGTGAGAACCTTTTTTACCCATCCGTTGTCGGTTCTTCGAGCTATATGGCTGGTCCATTGCCACTTCAGTTTACTAATCCGTTAGGCTATGTAGGTTACTCTGTTCTAATGCGGATATCCTCATTTTAAAGAAGTGGAACAGAAGGGAAATCGGTCTATAGCTCTTCGAGAGAGCGTTGTCACCTTTCATGAAAAATAAGACCAACTCACTTCTACTCCACGCCTCTGGAGTATTGCCACCATGGAGGACGGAATTAAAGAGCTTCTAAGGGAATTTAAGCACCGGTTTTCCATCCACTTTCAGAAACTCCGCTGTAATTCCATACTCACCCAGGGACTGCCGTTTTTAAGGTGATAGAGAGCCATTCCAGTCTCGCTCAGACTGACATCCGGGATATTTTCGGATAAGTGTCATCAAATCTTTACTCATGCTTGCATGTGGCTCCAACGATGACGTGTGCAGCTGCCCATAGAACCTCTCAATGTCTGGATATAAACTTTTCAAGTTCTACTGCAGGCCAATTCTTGCAAAAAAATATGCAAGCTTTATCTACTAAAAGGTTTAAAAGGTTTATTAAGCAAAAAATGCTTAGTGTGGGTTCTTTAACTACTAAAGAGTACACGTTTGATAATAACCCCTGGGAATTAGGTGATCGCTACCATGCTGTTTGTTGTGTAAAAATATTATTTCTTTTATTAATTAGGTATAAGAAATCTAAATCGGGTACACAGAAATCAGGCATCAAATTCGTGTTAACCTGTGTTATGCTTTTAAAAAATAGTCCCGCTGTGTTGGAGTGACAAAAATAAGATTTGTATGTGATTCTGGTTATTTCCAGGACAGAGGTATTTTCACGAACCAGTAACCGCTAAGCGTCCAGACGGTGTGGTTGGTATCTGGAGTTTTGCAGTGATGTGCGTTCGTGAAATTTGGCGGCTTGAATTAATCCAAACAATTTCTCAGAGCACTGCCGTGGTAAATCACACGGTCGAATAAATATTATATTACTACTGGTATATTTATATAAATTTTTAATTGTAAATTTATTGTTAACGCTCTAAAAATTCATCCGCGTTTATTTGTTTCTACGGTAAGAAATTAAGCCTCTTACTTAAGTATTAGCAGCCTTCCACGTTGAGTAAGTAAAGTAATTTGAAGTACTTACCGAAGTGTTAAGGAATCTTGTCAGATTGTTTTCACGATTTTTGGCATTTTATCGTGAATATTGTCAATACTTTACTAACTTCAAAAAGGAATGACAAAAGTATATTTAAATTTTCAATGCTAATCTAAATATAAAAAGTCGGTTTATTATTTAATGAAAATGAATCAATTAAGACATTAAATCCGAAATTTTGTATTTTTCTTATCCTCAACAGTATAATAAAAATCTAAAATATCGCGCGCGCGCGCACGCGTGTGTATGTGTGTATATGTGTGTTTGTGTGTGTTTGTGTGTGTGTTTGTGTGTATGTGGGTGTTCGTGTGTGTGTGTGTGTGTGTGTGTGTGTGTGTGTGTGTGTGTGTGTGTGTGTGTGTGTGTGTGTGTGTGTGTGTGTTTGTGTGTATGTGTGTGTGTATGTGTGTGTGTGTGTGTGTGTGTGTGTGTGTGTGTGTGTGTGTGTGTGTGTGTGTGTGTGTGCGTACGTGCGTGCGTGCGTGTGTGTGTGTGTGTGTGTGTGTGTGTGTGTGTGTGTGTGTGTGTGTGTGTGTGTGTGTGTGTGTGTGTGTGTGTGTGTGTGTGTGTGTGTGTGTGTGTGTGATCTCCATGTCAACATGCATCCACTCTACACGAAAGCGCTACTGCACTGTGCACTACAACTGCGCGTGGCTACCCAAAACCTGACTGCGCGCGTTTGACGCTCGTGCTACATTAAGGATAATTTTAGAATTAAAATTTAGTTACGATTAATAAGTACTTAATCTATTTATGAATTAATTTTGATGTTTTAAGAATTGTTATTTGTTACTACTTCCGGTTTACTAAATCTAATGTATGATAACTATATTGTAATAAATGTATTAAAATAGCCATATGTATTAAAATAGCAATAATAACAATGTTTGTTTGGATGTTAAAAATGTATTTCATATTTTTGAATGTGTTTAAGTAAGGATTTTAGTTCCTTTATCTTATTACTAATATGTGTTAAACCGTTTTGGACCATGTGTTTTCTGAAATAAATATATTTATACTGAAAATTAATTGTTGAAAACTGTGAAAACGGTTTTTAAAATTATTTTTATGATTTCATTTAATGGTTAATAGTTTTTATAATATGATTGTTAATATTTAGATGTGTTAAGCATTGTTGAATTGTATTTTCTTTTAATTTTGTAGTTCAATTGACATTGGCGGTAATCTTATAAATACTCCGAATTTAAAGAAATTCGGGACTATACTTGGTTATTCTTCGTATTAGCAAGTTAAATATATTTCTACTATATCTTATTTAATTGTACTTTTGCTTATTATTGCTTATTGTGTCTTTTGTTAGAAAAGAAAATTATGTGTGAAGTTATTTTCTTTAAATATATTATTTTGTTTGTGTTGTTGTAAGTTGGCTAAATTTTTTCATGATTTGTCCATTGTTAAGAGAAAGATTTTATCACCTCTTTTTAGCTAAATAGGAGGATTTAAGTTTGTTACTGAACCGATTCTTATTCCTAGCTCATTTCTTTGTTTAATTTTCCATGAAAATAGCATCAAAGGTGGTATCGCCCGTGCTTTTTGTTAATTTTTATATTTTAAACATTTCAGGGAAAACATATTTCAATATGGATGTGCAGTTGGTGAAAGGGCTGCTGGAAACCATCCAAAATGCAATGGTTTCAAATAAGCGGTACGACAACCTAGCGGTGCTAATTTTCGACCCGGACAAAAGCAACGACGGAGCAGCCGCCTGGTGCAATAAGTTGGGAGAAGAGTTAAAATGGAGCAGCTTTGAGAAGGATGCAAAAGCCGGTAAGGCTCTTCGGAGCTCTGCATTATCCTAGTTTGAGACGTGAAAGCTTGAGGCAGGTAGATCATAGAAAGAATTCAAAAAAGATATTATGTCTGGTTACCCGCAAAGGAAAAAACTTAGTGAGAAACTGTTAACTGTAAAATTAAAGATATTATGTCTGTTTACCCACAAAAAAAAAATATTAGTGAGAAACTGTTAAACGCTGTGTTATACACTTCTCATTCAGCAGATTCTTTCGATAGTTATGCTAGGGAGAAATTAACTGATTTAATTATTATAAATATTATATTATGATTTAGTAATTATAAAATATAATTTAATTAACTGTGGGCTAACTAATAGAGTTATAATAGTAAATGTAAGAATGGCTAGTTTAAATAGTTTTGTGGAGTCGATCTCCGATCTCATTTCTTTACTTTCAACTTACACAAAATTGCCAAAAAATGGCCGTTTGAACAGTGGTCACATAAGAATTCACCAGATGGTAGTAACTCTAAACGTTTTAAATATAATTGGATTCCACATATTTAACTCCACATAATAATAAAAATCTAAATAACCCTATCAATTAAAATACGTTGTTGATAACCGGGAAAAAAATACTCAATCTCCTCAAAATTCTGTAAACTGTAATTTTTGTAAAAAGACCGACCATGATGAAATTACATGTTATTTTAATTATTCTTGTTCATATTGTAACAACATAAACGTAAAAACATGGTCATAGCGGATGTAAATATTTTAAAAGAAACCGCAGATAAATCATGACGCGTCAACAAACATTATTATCTCGCAAAAAAAAAATTATACTTTGTGACTAGGCTTACATTTAACGCCGAACTGTGAAAATGATTTTCGTGATTTTATTTAATGGTTAATAATTTTTATAATTTAATTGTTAATATTTAGATGTGTTAAGAATTGTTTAACTGTAAAAAATAAAAGCGATATTGTCGGTCATCTTATAAATACTCCAAATTCAAAGAAATTCGCGACAGTACTTGGTTATTCTTCGTATTAGCAAAATAATCAGGCACTCATATTTGCATTTTTTAAATATTTTGGCCGTGGAAGGAAAAGGGGAGCTCTCTCCCGGCAGGGTGATCAACCCGGTGAGCTTCTAACGCTCTGTTTAGTGATTCTGTAATATTCTATACAACTATACTATAGTAATTCAGAATTAAACGCTAAAACAATCATTTAGGTTTTTTTAATAGCATGCATACTCCACAATATAAAAATATCAGCTCAGTTAACATGAAGTAATTCATTAATTTATGGTTGGTATTACAAGAATATAAAATAAGGTTGAAAATGATTTTTTTCTGTATGGTCACAAGTTCTACGTATTTCAAGATTAGCTATTAATTGCTGGATAACGTGTGCAATATATTTTAGTATCTTTTTTCTTAAAAGCTTTAAGTAGGAATTTATTTTAATGTTCAAAATTATTAAGACCTTCTTATGGCATTGGAAAGAAATAAAACGCAAATACAACATATAAAACTAAGTAAATGATATTATATCTCACAACCAATAATATGTTTGTGATTGTGTTACTGCAATAACCAGTTTCGCTAAATGAAATTACTAAAGTAGCGGAAGCAGTTTATGACAGCTAACAAATGGGTCAGTACAAAGTGTGCAACATATGGTTTTAAGTTATTTGTTCAATCGCAATAGATATTTAAAATAATTATTTTATTGCTTTTAGATATTCAACCCATGCTGAGATATTTTTAGGCTGCTTAGTTTTTCATTTCTTTTATAATGTTATTTTCTGTAATTAAACTCCTATGAAGTGAATAATAACTTTACTAGACACGAGGCATAACATCTTAGTTCATAATGAAATAACTCATCTGCATTCTGATTCTTAATAGATCAAAATAAATATGTAGATGTCTAGCTGCCACAGCATTTACTTACTATCGTTTAGCCTAAATGCTGACTTGTTACCTTTAATTCTATAAAAATACACCGGGCTACAAGTTTTTTTCCATTGATTGTTAATGGTTAATGAAATGCTGACACTTCGGACAGTTGTTTTAAACAAAATTAAACAAAACAAGTGTTCATCCCTTAAGGACTCTAATAGATTAGTAGAATGCTTCAGTCTGTGATATATCCCTGCTTACTTACCTTTAAAGCCGCAAGTTAGTTATCTTAGTATTTAAAACTAACTTAGAAATATTTAAAGTGTGTGTGTTTGTATTTGTGTGCGTACATGCATGACGTGCGTGTGAGTGAGAGAAAGAGAGAGAGAAAGGAAGGACGTCAGACAAGCTGTCAGTCAGAAATTATAAAGACACATTATTATCATTATTATTATTTTTTCGATATTTTGTCTAGTAAGTATAAAAAGTTTTGATTGTCATACCACTATTTATCTGATTCAACAATATAATGCCGCCAGTACGAGATGTTAAATAATGTAGAGATAGAAAGTACATGATGAGCTGTTTGTTTACAACAAAATCTCAGGCAAAAAATTGCAAAAAAATTATCTTTGCAGCAGAAAAGCTTAAAAAATATTTATTTATTTTCGATTTATAAATTTTATTAAATGTTACAAAGGCGAACTTATGCCAGTTACCATTATCTGCTAGTTAACCCATGGATATATTGAAACCTATGGTGATATAAAACAGGCTTGTAAATTTCAAAAATAATATGAAAAATAAATACATAAAATTCCATATATCATAATTATCCGTAATGTATATATTTACGTACATGTGTACATGCATAATATATCAGAATAAAGGTAGCAGTACTACCTAATTGACGTTATGCAGACGACGTAATTTGTAAAAAATGTTCCCGAAATAATCTTTTGAAGGCTATCTTAATTGGTGATTCCTGAAATCATTATTCAGGTAAGAAGTTCTAGATTAATGTAGCCTGAACAATGAAAGAATTTCCGATAAAGCCAGTAAAATGGAGTGAAACTGAAATCTTCAGATTCGTTAAAGAGCGAACATAAGAAATCTTCGACATACGAAATTAAGGTGTAGTGACGGTGTATAAACATCCACTGCCCATAGCGTCACGTGGGTGTCGTAAGAGCCGATGGAGGGAACCTGAAACGGGAAATGTGCAGCATTATTGTCCTGATAACAACTCAAAATTATAAAACTGCGGTTGCCAGGCGTGGCAACTATGGCAGAATTCTTTCTATGACGCAATCTATTGGGAGGCCTATGTTTCGCAGTGGACTATTGGTAACATATACCTTATTATGGATATTAGGTAGTGTCCCGCATAAGAATATTGTGGATACAGCACGAATGGTTCAGCTCGACTGGCGAAAAAATTACGACAAATATTTCGTTTAATAGAAAAGGTCTATATCTAGCTGTGGATTATTTCGTGTTGATAAAAATGTGTGAAAAGAAAGCCTTTGAAGTTCAATAATATGCGCAATATCAGATCAATTCTGGTCCCTTCTAAAGTTTATCGAATTATGATAGTAAGATATTTTAGGAATAATAGATCATTGTGCTGTGGGAAATGGATTATGTATGGAATAATGGATTACGGGATAATATGTAGATTTGGAATGACTTAAATTAGTTTCGTGTACGTTTGAATCGGGAACTAAGCTTAGTTGAACATTTTTCTACAGACTTTATTCTTATATAGCTTTAAAAATTAAAAAGTTAAAGTTACAGCCTAAATACGTCCCACTGCTGGGCACAGGCCTCCCCCTCATTTCTGAGAGGGTTTTTGAGCAAGGAAGTGTCCACCGCGCTAACCCAATGCGTGTTGGCGAACTTCACATGTTTCGATTTTTTTTATTTCTCAGACATGCAGGTTTCCTCACGATGTTTTCCTTCACCGCCGAGCACGTAGTAAATCGGCACTTAAAATTGCAATTAACAATTTCATTGGTGCCGGCAGGGATCGAACCCGGTTTGCTCGCGTACTGTGAAATTTACAGCGAGCGCTAACCATCTGAGCTACTACGGCTCTTTTAGCTATATATATATATATATATATATATATATATATATATAAAGCTTTGCTATATAATAAATCTTATCAATCTTGCTATCTTACTTCCTACTAATATTTTAACACGTTACCTCCACGCTTTCACTTGTGTCGTGGAAGCAGTTTCCATACGCAAATTTCACAAGCACAAACATCCAGACCCGGAACAGGCCATACAAGTGCTTGATCCGTGCGGGATTCGAACCGGCAGCCCCTAGCGCTGCAACTCATTGCTAAGCCACTGCGCCACTGAGCTGATTATAAATGTGAAAGTTTGTATGGATATTTATATGCTTGTACAATTCAGAAAAATCTGTTTCTAAGAAAATTCGTTCAGTAATTTTTGCGTGAACTATCTAAGCGGATTTTAATGAAATTTATCAATATTATAAAAATCAAACCAGAATGTCACTATTTGTTTATTTATAAAGTTTAAGTTGATTCCAAATTACAGTAATTTAAGACATAGTATGAAAAAAATCACCATTCATTTTCTTGGATCTTGTGCCTGCGTTACTCGTAAATACACTAACGAATTGGACTTCTCGAATATAATATAATAATATAGCCTCTTTAATTCCATCATGAATGACTTAGAAAAAGAACAAATATATCTTATAATTACGATTACATAATTATGCATGCATAAAACAAAATAATACAATTCATAATTATCAGAATTAATAATTTACAATCGAATAATACTCGAACTCTGACTTCTTGAATATATTAGCTCCAAAGAAGTCCGCGATACAATTTAACCATCTACTCGTAAACTCAAAACATGAAATTGCTTCTTTGTTTACAATAATAATAAAAATCAGTAGTTTGGACTTATTTTATGATACTATGATATTACTTCTCGTCTAATATATCTCTGTATCCGTTACTGCCTATCAAAAAGCCACTAATGAAACTAGGCCTCCTTCATGAATTGACTCGTATGCTGAGAGGGGGGAGGTACTACTTTTCCAGTAGTAGTATTTTGTCATAATGCTATCAATATCAGAACAACCAAGAAGATGATTGATCTTTTAATCAATATGAAAAAAAAAACGTGGCCGCTTTTCCTAACATATTCCCAGTCATCGGTATGCATTCTGTGATATACCAAGGTAGCGATTTGTTTTAGCCTTGAAAAGGGTCCTGTTGATGCGCATTGATATAAGCCTTCAGAATTAGTGACCCGAGCTCCATTTTGATAGAACTGCTAAAATCACTAGTGATATTTAAGTAATCCCATAATACGGTAATTATTGTAGGCGAATAAACCAGAGATCATCCATATAGAAAGGTCACTTTCATCCCTGCCCTCCAAAGCTAAAACCCCATCCGAGAGCCCTTCAGTAAGTTCAGTAATAATTATTATTATATTTGAATTTACAAAGAGAGTACAATTATTTCAAATTATCTTATACTTATTTATAATAATTAATAATTTAATTTATTTTGGACTTACATTTAGTCCATAATTATGTTAGTTAAATTAGCTTAAGCTATGTTATTCTTAAATTATTACACCCACAATTTTCATAACAATTATTTTTATTTTCGGCACCCCATGACACCAGGCACATGAAAATGCATACGCATTCAGTGCCCTAGGATGGGACAGTCAAATCTATTAGATATTGCCTTCAGAATGCAGAGCTCCCGTGAACCCTGCGCATGAGGGATGCTATTCTCTTTCCAACTATGGCATGAAAACCGTCCGTACCGTATGCTGTAAATATCCCTGAAGCGCTGAAGGCATTATTATATTGTACCCGAAGGGCATTGTAGGCTCTCTGTGTATACCTAACCCATAGACTGCACGTGTAAAATGACTGGCAAAAGGCTTTGAAAAGTGTTGTCTTAACTTCTTCTGTACAGCGTGCAAAGCTACGGTACAGCATGTTACAGCGAACCGCCAATGCCCTTCTTTCTCTTTCTATGACCGCATCATCAGTCAGATCCTCATTTAAAATGTGACTAAAATACTTAAATTGATACACCCTATTTGACTGTACGTTTCTTAACTTAACAGGTGAAATCGTTTTAATTTTTGATCCAGCTCGAAGTAACAATACTTCACTTTTTTACATTATAAATGAGATCGTGAGTCTCAGCATAGGTATCACAAATATTTAGTAATATCCTCAGTGCGTTAATCGATGGGCTCAGCAACACCATGTCGTCTGCATAGCTTATACTGTTAACGAAATGCCCATCAATTGAGCAGCCGACACCAGCGTTGCTGAGCCGAACGATCAACTGGTTAAAGTACAGGTTAAAGAGCGCTGGTGAAGTTAGGCCACCCTGTCTCACCCCGCACTCTAATCTGTACTCGTTGAACAGTGCCTCTGTCCATCTGACCTGATTTATTTGGTGGCCATACCATTATTTAAATATTTCGATCAACTCGCTTGGTAAGGCCACTTCACGCAGCTTCTTCCACAGAATATCATAATTAACTAGGTCAAATGCTTTTGATAGATCCTGGAAGGCGGCGTAAATTAATGTTTTCCTATTGGTATAGTACCTAACAGTATGCTTGAGTGTTAATATTGCACTCTCAGTGGAGTTTTTAAATCCGAACTGAGCATCATGTAATTTTAGATATCCACCGAGATGCCGCTCAAGTAGACTGTCAAGCACCTTAACCATGATAGTTCTAATGAGATGGGCCTATAGTTCTCATTGTCAGATATATCTCCAGTTTAATTTTTTACTTTAGGCACAACAATAGTTCTCATCAGCTGCTCAGGAAGATAGGAATGTCTAATGCAAAGGGTGTAGAAAGTAGCTAGAATCCCGTACGGATGAGGCCCTGTGTCCGTGCAGAAGATGCTCAATGCTGAGGCCGTCATGCCTTGGCGATTTAATCCTCGTCATGTTTTTAATTACGTCGAAAACATCATTCGGTGTAAAGCTAATTGGCACACCCGCGCCCGTCTGGCCGTCCTCAACATCTGACACTATCCGTGACGAAACGTTCGGTGATATTAACTTAAAATGCTCTTGAAATAAATTTGCTATCTCTCCTGGCTCACTCACACCCTCAATGCTCACTGGGATGCTTGGCTTAGGATTCTCATTTTTTGTTTGTCTCCAATAAATTTTAAAGTCCTTGTTTTTATACTTTTCAACTAACATGTTAATTTCAATTTGATATTCATTATTTTGATAAAATTTTAATTTCTGTTTAAATAACTTTTCGATTCATACATTTCCTTATACAATTTACCACAAATAGGTTTGCCATGCCACACCCAATTTATAAATTTTTGCCTAGCATCCCGGTGAGCATATTACTTATATTACTTACACTTACAACTTGTATGACAATTCTACGTGTACAAAACTATTTATCTAAATAAAACTTTGGAACAATGGTGTTACGTGAAATAATTCCTACTCCCAAGAAAGTATTTGCGGTCTGAAGTTGAATGCAAGTAAGAACTTGCTCAACATAATTGCAGTATATGTAGTTACAGTCTATCCCTGTGAACAATCTTCAACATTGTCTTATTCGTCATCGTTGTGATAAGTTTTAAAAATGACCAAAACTCAGTATCAAAAAAATGTGGTAATGGTTAATTGTTATAAGTGAAGGGATATCTTTTAAAAACCAGTCATTTGGATTATAAAAGAAAGAATTATGTTTCGGAATACAACAACTCATATTTTTTATATAGTAGAGCCATGTTGCGTCTAAATTAGTAGTATAATTGTAGTGCGAATGAGCAGGTTCGACCGATGAGTACCACGCTCTCACAGAATACCAGTGCAAAATAGCAGCTTAACGTAGCTGTGTTTCGTATGGTGAGTGTAGAGAACTGGAGACGGTCTACACGGGTGACAACGCATCTGCATTTTGATTCGTAATCGAGAAAAGATGCAGATATTTATTGGCACCAGAAACCGCTTACTATCGGGTGCACTGTGTCCTTGTCTGTCACCATTATCACATACAACAACAAAAAAACATAAGAAAAGTTAGCTACTATTTATGATGCTTTGCCCTTCATTAAACAATAGATTATTAAAGGCGTGAATATTATACAAGTAAAAATAAAACACTAAATATTATATATTCCAAGTACAAAAGATATTTTGTATCTTATTTTTATTTGAACTAGGAAGGTGAATAAGTAAGTTTTATTAAAAAAAATCACATTTAATTAATTAAAAATCCAAAAAAGTATAAGAGTTAATTACGTACTATATAATTATAACTACAGTAGATTGAACCTTCTATGACAATCTAACTTGTTATTCTTAGACTGTGCTTTTGTGTTTATCCCTAAACTGTCGATAATTTCAAAATGTTCGTCAACCTTTAGTAAATGCGCAGCTCGATACACGAGAATATCATCATACGGTAAAACTAGAGGTTAATCTTAAGAGGAACTAACCTACATTAATGTTGAAGGGTACGGAGCGTGATTTAAAAGTCAACTCAAGCCTTTTAAGCTTACCTAAAGTGGTTAGTGGAATATTAGCAATGTCAATAGTATTTCCAGTATTCTAAAAAACTGACAACACTTTTTAATTACATCAAATTATATTTTTTAGAGGATAGGAGCACACAGTCCACCTGATGATAAGTGGTTGCTGTGGCCTACAGACATCTACATCTATCCTCGATTACGAATCAAAATGCAGATGTGTTTTCACCCGTAAGGTCTGATATGGAATGCCTCGTTTCTAGTAAAAAGGGTCTCCGGTTCTCTACACTCACCATACGAAACACAGCAGCGTTTAGCTACTATTTCACGCTGGTATTCTGTGAAAACGTGGTCCTTACACTGTCGAGACGACTCACTCGTGCTACAACTAACTTTTAGTTGAAAGCAATCAATCGAAAATAATATTGTAACAAATTTATATAATATAACATTAAACGATGATGAAGAGGGTCGAGGAGTCCTTGCCTTTCTAAACCCGATGTAAAAAGTAGAATTTAATGATGACACAGAAATCTGCCAGAAGGTGTCAGCACTGAGGCATTTGCTGATACAAAAAACAACACAAACTTGTGTTAACGAGTTATCGATGAATTTTGGATAGTCACCACGAACCTTTTTCACTAGAATAAAAACTTAATGTGCAAATGATAGTTTTACAAACAACGCAACTGGTATTTGCATGATATACGAGTTTTTTCTTAATTTAACAAAAGTTTATATTTTGTGTAAAACCGTTTTATAACAGTACTAAGTAACCAATTTTCTAGCTGGTTCGTCTGTCGTAGGTCTGGAAAATAAAAAATTTTATACGAGCTAAACTTAAAATTACACTAGTTTTTTATTTTATTTTAATAAATATTAAATATCCAACTTTTTAAATTGTGCTTGTATAAAGCCTGCAAATTTTCTTAAAATATTGTTTTATTTTATTACAATATCCTCATAAATAATTCTTGGTAGGACTCATCGTTCTCTTGCGAGAATTGTGAGTTATCGAATCTGATCCTGAACATGTTTACTGCGTGTCAAATCAACTATATCTTTCAAGGTTTTTCACTGACCGTTATTTTATGTCTTGGGCAAATGAAATATACACAATCAAGCCTACAAACACCTGCAACTTTCAGAGTGATATTAAAATTAACGGTTGGTAAAATCTGATTAATCTTCTTAAGCGGCTTGTAGTATATTCATATGAAAGCCCGTTTTAAAATGTAACGTAGAAGTAGGCGTGAAATCTGAAGATTGACAACTCAGAGTTCGGCGGCAAAATGCTTACTGTTTAGATACCTTGTGCTTCCTGAAACAAAGATTTTTCCAAAACAGTTAATATGACAGATAGGGTGGGGGTTAATCTTCTCCTAATTCTCGTATTTTCACATTATCAGTAGAACTAGATTAACATCTCTTCTGCTCTCCTGTCCGGCGAGCAGTTAGGCGAATGGCTCTGTGGCAGAGCGCAGGTCGTGTTGATCCCCAGGGCAACTCTGAGGAATTCTTCCTTCACGTGGTTGCAGCCTGTGCTTGGTCTGGTTTAATACGAAACTGGACGATCCTCTTTTTCTTTTATCCCATCACTTTTTTCCTATCCTAACCGTACCGTACCGTGCCGATTGATGCCTGGCTGGCAGTGAGTCCAGTCGTAAATGGTGCGACTTGTGGTTGCAATCAATAGCATAGTTATTTAGGATTACATTAAAAAATTTTAGAAATTTGTGATCACAGTACCTAAATATGTGATCAAGGCTGTTGTTTTCCAACGTTTTCAAAAGTTTAAAAATTGTCACTTAAACCAAGCAACATGTTTTTTTTTATTTTTGCTAGAACTGGTACAACATATCTTATCGTCTTGTACCCGCTTAACGTTGAGTTTCGGGACAACCTGTATATTTATAAAAGATCACCCTCAAAGTTAGTTAACGATTCATTAGCGTCTACTAACGACAATGAATGTCAAGAACAGCAAAACCTTTACCTATCTAAACGATAGATTTTGACGATTCCATTTCCGGACAAATTTTTATAAATTAAATTCAATTAAGGTACATTCGCAAGAAGTAAATAAGTCTGATCTGATGCATTATACAGTAAAGTGAGATCTAAGCGGTATATACGAGATAGTTTTCACTCTATATAAACTATAGATATATAGACTCAAGAATTCGACACGCTATTGCACGATATCTTGAATATCGTTTACTTAATATCTTGTTCTATATAGTAATCACTACGGACCCTGATATTAACGTAATAGAAATATCCAAATATTAAGTTGACTTTTTATAATAATTGTGTAATATTTAGTAATAAGTAATATTTTTAAATTAACAGTAGCTATGCTGTGGCCCATAGAATATCCGAGATTAAGAATGAAAATGCAGAAATTTATTATCATACCTAAGAGCTTAGATGGAAAACTTGTTACCAGAGTCGCCATTTTTTGTCGCTTGCCATTCGAATCACAGTAGTACTTACGAGTACTTGCTATTTTATGCTGGTATTCTGTACGATTCTGTGAAATAAATTAAACTGTATATTTTACTATGGAAAATTGTTTCATTTTTAACACTAAAACGTGTAAAAATAAAATATTCATATGCCAAAATTGTAATATCATTTTATCTTAAATCACGATTTATCACGTATAACCTTAAAAGGAATAAACGGTGCTTAGGATTAGCGGTTAATTTTTCTATTATTTAAGAATTAAACCAATCGAGCAAAGTGAGTGAGTGGCATTGGTGGTGGGGAAATGCCATTTTCAAAATTAGATTTTTCAAAACCTATACCAGATATTAAAAAATAAGACAAGATTTTTTATTGCATCGAGTTTTTAAATAAATTGGTCTCGTTATAGTTATCAGTCTTTTATCGTAGTAACTCGTTGTCTGTTGAAATTCAAATGTGGTAGCAAAAAAACCCAAAAATAAAAATTACATCAAACAAACTTAACAAAAAAATCAGTAGATTACCAAAAACAATGTTTTTATTCAAATTCTGTGTTGACATCCTCATGAATGAGAAGATTTAGTCAAAAGTATGGTTGGAACTT
The DNA here is from genome assembly GCA_907164705.1 of Parnassius apollo. Classification (NCBI taxonomy): domain Eukaryota; kingdom Metazoa; phylum Arthropoda; class Insecta; order Lepidoptera; family Papilionidae; genus Parnassius; species Parnassius apollo. The sequence continues at coordinate 5,170,265 of CAJQZP010001441.1, read as the reverse complement.
TTATCGCATCTTTTTTTCTAAAATGTGAATGCCTGCTAACTTACGGGTAACTGTTATATATGTACATAGCTGATTTGAAATTAGGAGATTGATTTGATGATTAGGGAATTAAGGCGATAATATTTATGTGAACGAAGATTATTAACAATAAAAAATTATTCCGATTAAGTGAAAAAAATATCCAACTGCCCACATAATGCTTGTTGAAATACCAATTGTGTTAAAATGCAGGTATTTAGTGAATAAACGCATCCAGCGCCCTTGGTTCTAATGGCGAAGAATAGAAAAATATAACTAAGAGTATAAATATAATATTTTATTTATTACATTGGTACTTCCCAAAATATAAATTAAAATCCAAATCTTGTGTAACATTTCTTTCCATATATGGTATACTACAATAAATATACTATTCGTATAATGTTAATACCGGCAACAACATAGCTTCGAAGATGGAGGTTGTGGTTTTAAAGGGAAATTTGCCCGACGCTATGCAGCAATTATTTGCGAAACTTAAATAGCAAATTCGTGATTCTAACGAACATACGCTAAGCTAAATTGCTAGCCAGGTTAAAGGAGTAAATTATATGTGAAATGTTTTAGTTTTGTTACCTAAATCAAGTAGTGTAAAGGGGAGGAATATGTTAAGGATCCAAGGGCCAACCTCTCCATGCGGTTTCTTCTGTTAATTCATGCAAAGGTTCTAGGGAATGACTGATGCAAGAAATGCAAACTTAATAGATTCGAGATGGGAAGCAGAAGCAGTGAGCGCAGGCACCCTAGCACTGACATACTAGAGTAGGCTGCCCACACCAATCTACCTGTCCAGCATGGTGAGCATAGAGAAATCTCTAAGCAATGCATGCCTATGTGCACTGATAAACAATTTTATAAAGACTTTTGATCTAAATTTTAGTGGTAGAGCCATGCTTCGGCTATATTAGTAGCATAGTTTCAGTATCTCAGCTTGACCAGGGAATGACCACGCCCCAAGAATACCAACGTATAATAGTAGCATAACGCTGATGTGTTTCGTATGATGAGTGTAGAGAATCGGAGAACTTTTTACTGGAAATGAGGTATGCCATCTAAGTCCTCACAGGTGACAACGCATCTGCATTTTTATTCGTAATCTAAGATAGATGTACATATATACGGGTCACAGAAATCACTTACCCTCAGATGGATTATGCGCTCGTTTTTCATCTATATTCTATAAAAATAAATATGGAGCTACGTTACTTTAATATAATTATATATACTCAAAAGCAGAATGGAATATGATACGGAAATGGAATGATACAGAACCTTAAAAAATTGCGAATAAATAAAATGATTAAAATTTAAATAGATTTATTGACTTTCACTTTGCGGCGATTTGAAAATTCAACCGTTTTTAGTTTTTGTCGTTACGCATTAAATTAATAATTTTATGCAGTCACATATTTCATCAATTTAACATATTATTATGTTACTTACGGTGCAGTATTCATTAATACATACTTATTGGACGTAGGTGAAAAATCATCTATATTATCATATTTCATATGAATACATTTTTAAGAGTTATATATAAAATTTCCCTTACATATATTACTGATTTTTCGTAAGGTGATTGCTTATTTAACAGGAATCTTATCATTGATGTACTAGTGCACGCATTCAGAAACCATTAAATTTTAAAAAAATCAACTGCGATGCACAAGCAATGAAACAATTGTGTATTTTTGAACATGCTGCAAGAAGGCTCTAGCAAGATTCGACACAAAATATGTGCAAAGTTAAATAATATTTCGCTGCTCTTAGTTTAATATGGCAGCATAAGTCTTATTGTTTTACTTGCAGTTTTTAATTATCATTCCCTTAATTAAAAACGCAAACAAAGAGCAGTAAGTCTTGTTGTAAAATATTTCTTTCGAATTGCAATGTACTTAATTTGGAAAAGAAAAAATTTAAATAATATGATAAATTTTTCAGTCGACAGATTTTTTATAGAATAAGGGTGACAAACGAGCGTGGAAGACCTTCGTTCTGCGGTGGACTCGTGAAAGATTGTATTGTTGATTATGATTATAATGTTTTTAGTAAATAAAGTACGGGTAAATACATTTGAGTTCTTTTTTTTGTTATTATTGAATATTAAATAATGTTGTATGCTTTCAGGTAAACACCGTACTTAACGTGTGTATATAATGATATAGAAGTGGAAAAATAGACATAAACAATATATAAAAAATACGTGTATAAAAGTGAAATTAAATACAGCAGATATACATACCACAGTTAAATTCAGGCTTATCAACTCTGAGAGAGTTTTGCGGTAGAGACAAATCCCCTTCGTCACATGCACGTTTGCACACTTCAAGTATCACCGGAATAATAAAAGCAAGCATTACTTGCTTTTATTATTGCGTTTTCTAGTTTTATAAAAAGAATAAGGGTAGCAAACTAGCGCACAAAGCGGAACCGAGAGTGGAGTAAACAAAGCTCTTAAATATTTTCCTGAGATCTATCTGTTACAAAGAGCTACATATCTAAGTTGATGAGCGTCGTCTTTTCATAGAAAAAGATGACAAACCAACTTACAGTCTACCTGTTGCTAAGTGGATGATTTAGCCCATAAACATCTAAGTTCATCGTGTGTTAAGAATCAAAATGCAGTGCAAACGAAGAGATTGTCTGTTCTCTACACCCACTATACATATTTTTTTCAATTTATTGGGTAAACAAACAACATCACAATAACAAATGGTTATAATAGTGTTAACCTATACATTATTGACAATTGTGACATCCACACCGTTTACCACGAGCATTATGAACGAATTGTTTTTACAGGTTGAGAGTTTCATTCATCTGTATATTTTTCACTGTTGTGTGTAGTATACAGTGTCATGCAGTTCCTTAATTACTAAGTTTCTGTAAACGCTTACACTATTTACAAAAATATCAATATGACTAAAGTTGCGGTTGTAAGAATTTAGTATACGACGAATAGGTGCACGCATACCTGCGTTAGTGCGTGATGTTCGTGTGGCAAATAGGTGTTTCGAACGACAAGCTCGCATGTACGATGATCTAGTAGGCACTCTATAGTTAATATTATTGACAATATAAGAGCAGTCGTACCTACAATACATAACAGATAATAAGCAATAAGCTGCATTTTTACGCTGGTATGCTGTGAGCGTGGTTTTATTCTTGTCTAGCCAACCCAATGGTGCTTCAACCATATTGCGTAATAGTAGTAGCATAAATAAATCGGTTTTACAATTTAGTTTACTAGTTTAGTATTTACGCATTATTGACAATATAAGAGCAGTCGTACCTATTATGGCAATACATAACAGATAATAAGCAATAAGCTGCATTTTTACGCTGGTATGCTGTGAGCGTGGTTTTATTCTTGTCTAGCCAACCCAATGGTGCTTCAACCATATTGCGTAATAGTAGTAGCATAAATAAATCGGTTTTACAATTTAGTTTACTAGTTTAGTATTTACGCATTATTGACAATATAAGAGCAGTCGTACCTATTATGGCAATACATAACAGATAATAAGCAATAAGCTGCATTTTTACGCTGGTATGCTATGAGCGTGGTTTTATTCTTGTCTAGCCAACCCAATGGTGCTTCAACCATATTGCGTAATAGTAGTAGCATAAATAAATCGGTTTTACAATTTAGTTTACTAGTTTAGTATTTACGCATTATTGACAATATAAGAGCAGTCGTACCTATTATGGCAATACATAACAGATAATAAGCAATAAGCTGCATTTTTACGCTGGTATGCTGTGAGCGTGGTTTTATTCTTGTCTAGCCGACCCAATGGTGCTACAACCATATTGCGTAATAGTAGTAGCATAAATAAATCGGTTTTACAATATAGTTTACTAGTTTAGTATTTACGCATTATTGTTTGTAATGTTATTGATTATTATTCACGCTTAGAAAAATCTATTCTAGGACTTTTAATCAAAAGTCCAAAAGAGAAAGTAACTTTATAATTAAGCATTTTCGTTATTCTTTTGTTTTGCTATAATTTTCAATCCCAAATTAAATTAACACATCATAGAAATTATTTAACTAATACATTAACGATTACAGCAATATCCCTGAAAAACCTTGCACTACGCTCAAAGATGTCAATAGTGTCTTCCAACGGATAGGTCTTAAGATAAACATGAACAAAACAAAGTTTAAGTATCCGTATGACCATTTAACTCGGAAGAACCGCGACCGATTTGGAAGAAAGGTTCTAGAGTGGCAACCTCGTACTGGTAGACGAATTGTAGGGCAACCCCAAAATAGATGGAGTGATGACCTAGCAAGACATGCAGGAAGTTAATGGATGCAGGTGGCCCAGTTTCGTGTTTTGTGACATCCCTTGGGGGAGGTCTAAGTTCAGCAGTGGACTTGTGAAATGCTGTAGTAGTTATGACAGTAACGAACTGTACCGCTAGTTTAGAACTGTTTTGTAATATTCTCAATTTTATCAAATTGAAACTTTGAACACCAAAAAATATACGAGTTATTTAAAGTTCAATGCTATAAGAACAAAGATAGAAATAAAAGTACGATAACAGAACAAAAAACACAATTAATGCAAATAAAACACTATTGTAATGTACCAGATAATGTACCGTTACAGCTTATTAAAGTCCACTGCTGAACATAAACCTCTTCCATAAATTGCCTCATATGGGAGAGGCCATGTTTGCCATAGTTGCCACGCTTGACAAGCGGACAACAACTTCAGTCTTTTTATTTTTAGTTTTAGCTGCATATCTCCTGATTTTTTCTCTTTCCTTTTTCCATTCCCTCTCCGACTACTTTCAGGGAATGATATGGGATACACGATTTATGTTCTGACTATACAGTAATAATGTATCTACTTCTTGTATATAATTTCTTACACATACACGAATATTTCACACAGAATGAAACATCTTTTACAGATGAGGTGTTTGACTAATGAAATCGTTTTTACATTCTGCTTCAAAATTCTTCTTCAATCTTCGCGGAAACCAGTCTCTGAATTACAATTTGTTATAATTGTTTGTGAGTACATTAATCGTTTTCATGTAATAAAGCAGTAACAAACGAGGCATACTTCACTGAAAAACCATTTTGTGTATAGAATATTGTGTATAGTATATTTTGTGTATAGAAAAAAGATCATTAAGTTCCTCAATTTCAAAAAGCAAAAAATTATTTCAACATAATGCAGGGCAGCTAATGTTTACAGAAACATAAAATTTTTGTATCCATAACTCAGTTTCAATGCTTAAAACATAACTGATTTCCGAGAACGGTATTCGAAATGCTGAATAAAACCGACTCCATTGAAAACTTTTAAAGCACTTAAATCCCAGATAAATTGCGAATCAAGTAGTGCTTCGCATAATAGACATGAAAAGAACAAAAAGCTTTAACTTAAATATTAAACTTCATATTTAAGTAGAGTGAAATATATACTACTAATTGTATTTTGGATTTTAAGTGCTATTTAAGTAACATCCGTGTGGTGGCAGTATCGGCTACTCACTTGGCTGCCGCACTTACGTCCCGCTGTCCACACGCGTGAAGAACGACTTCATTTTATCGAAATATCAAAGGATCCAGTACATTATACCTAATATAGATATATCTTTTTTATAGAATAAATGTGCCAAACCATTACACTACATTATTTATACATATAAATAATGTAGTGTAATAACAGGCCGCTTTTTGAAAATACTTTATTACCATAGACTACATACTTACTTTTGGCCAGTGGCTTTCTTAATCACATAAAACAGACATAACAGATTATTATTCTACTTAGATTTCTGTTTAAGCTGCCGTCGATAAATTTAGTCGATGGATTCAGTCGAAATTGGAGCGGTACTACAGTACCTTCAGCAGTCTCAAACTGTCGGTATATAGAGGTGCTGAAATGTTTGTTTAGAAACGCTACAATATATATTAGAGTACAGAACCAGAGCACAATATATTTCCAACTGTATTAAATGTGTTAGACAGGGTGACATTATATTCCCGAAATTTTTCTTCGCTGCATTTGAAGACGCTTTTAAGCGACTGTAAAGGACACGTTATTAAAATCGTAAAACACTACTCACCTTAAATTTTTCGACAATATAGTCATTATAAGGGAATTCCTGGAGGATCTTATCACTGCGTTGATCATAACACAACCTCATTAGTGTTACTCAAGCATAACCGACAAAGCCCAGAGAATCAGGAAGCTGAAAAGGCCATGTGCTAGCCATATAGCACTAGCGGCAGCCTCATATTAGCAAACGCAATATTGAGAAAATTTTTCTCCTACTTTTATATAGTAACGACTTGATAAAACAAGCAATTAGTCGAATTATGGAGGTGACAAAGATTCGAACTTTGTGAAAGTATAAAGGGGACATGTAGTGGGCTGTAATTATTAATATATTATTATCACCGTGATCGAAAGATATACGAAGGCCTAAAATACCATCAATTCACAAATTGTATGAATATCTCTGGTCAATATTGTACAGAAGGTAATCAGCGTTAATTTATGCTATTACAGAAAAATTCCAATACGATTCCAGAATACAAGAATATTGACAACACTGTTGCCAACGAAATATTTAATGATTTAACTAGATACCAACATTAATAAGGATTCAAATTAAAATGGTATAAACTGATCCTACAATTTGTAGTAAGACAATGTTGTCGTGGTTTTGCGGTAAATGGGCTTAGCGTTACGTTTAATAGACGTACCATCGCTAACATAAATTGGTTTATTGTAAGCGTGCAGGTTCAAATTAATTTACAAAAGGTTGAATTTAAGTTAATTTTTTTGTTTAAATTAATTGTTTAACATTTCGTCACCACAATTTAGTGACAATGGTAGAGACAGCCTAATGGTAGGGTATGAACCGCGAACTGAGAGTTCTTAAGTTAATTCACGAATTTTACGCTTACCTGCAGTGATTTCCGGAAATATTAGAAGTATTATTAAAAAAGTGGTATTATTCGCATTGCTATTATTTTTATATTAAAGAACTTCAGTCTTACATTTCTCACCGGTTAGTTCATCAGGGTCAGTTCAGAATCTGATCCAGGCTCGTGGGTTTTGATGAATCGAGTAGAGATTTGATAGTCAATATCTTCGTCATATTATTGATTATCCTCTGGACTCTGGGCACTATCTAATTCTTTGTTAAAAGTCATATGCGCATATTATTCTCTTTTAAAACTTACTTTCCAAATAAAATTCGACCCATATCTATCTTGACCTGTTCCTGTCCTTCAAAAGTAGCAATGAATGTTACCGGTTAGCAACATGTCATTGATATGCAGGAGAAACAGCATTGGTGATAGCCCACAGCCTTGTGGAACACCAGTATTGGTTGGCTTGTAATCGGAGCATGCACTGTCTAATACGACCTAGATGCTCCGATCTGCAAGAAAACTGGTGAATCAATTGCATAATTTCTCGGGAAGCCCATAGGAACGAAGCTTCGTAAGAAGCGCTTTGTGCCAAATCCAATCGAAAGCCTTCGCTATGTTCAAACTAACGGCCAACTGCCGGCCTCCTCCTTGGAGTCTACTGCCTCCGCCCATTTAAGAGCTAGGTAACCTAGAAGATCACCAGCCGAGCGACCGCGACGGAACAAGGGGGTTATGGTGATAGGCCTATAGTTGGACGGATCAGAGCGGTCTCCTTTTTTAGTCTTCAGCACAATAGGAGGAACGCCATCAGGCCCACTGTTGTTGACGTCCGTTAGTTTGAACATAGCGAAGGCCTTCGATCGGGTTTGGCACAAAGCGCTTCTTACGAAGCTTCCTATGGGCTTCCTGAGAAATTATGCAATTGGATCACTAGTTTTCTTGCAAATCGGAGCATCATGGTCATATTAGACGGTGCATGCTCCGATTACAAGCCCATTAACGCTGGTGTTCCACCACGCTGTTTCTTCTGCGTATCAATGAAATGTTGCAAACCGGTAACATTCATTGCTAATTTTGAAAGACAAGAACAGGTCAAGATAAATCTGGGTCAAAAATGTTTTTAAAGTAAGGTTCAAAAGAGAATATAACGCGCATATGGATTTTACCAAAAAATTAGATAGCGACCAGAGTCCAGAGGTCAATCAATAATATGACTAAGATATTGACTATCAAATCTCTACTCAGTTCATCAAAACCTACGAGCCTGGATCAGACGGTCCTCCTGAACTCACCCTGATGAATTAACTGGTGAGAAATGTAAGACTGAAGTTTTTTAATATAAAAATACTAGCAGTGCGAATAATACAATTTTTTTAATAATACTTCTAATATTTCCGGAAACCATTCCAGGTAAGCTTAAATTTCTTGAATTAACCTAAGAACTTTCAAATCGGTTCATACCCTACCATTAGGCTATTGCCGCTTCATTGTGATGACAAAGTGTTAAAAACAATAAGTTCGAAGTTTAGCATTACCAAGGCATACGTGGTAACAATACTTAAGGCAAGACAAAGAATTGTATTCGCTTATTAATTACTTGTAACAAGAAATATCATAAAGGTAGTTTTGATCTGGCATAAAAATGACGAGTGATATATACTTTATTGTTCACCACTGACTACCTCGTTGGTCTAGTGGTTGTAGTAGTGCGACTGCTGATCATGAGGTCCTGGGTTCGAATTCCGGGTTGGGCCAAAAAATCAATTATTGAGTTTTTCTGTCAAGAAATTCTCAGTAGCTGCCCGGAGTCAGGAAGTTGGCGGTGTCTCACCCCGTGCCTCGGAAAGCACTTAAAGCCGTTGGTCCTGAGCCTGATGTCTCTCCGGTCATGTCGGTTTACCGTCCCATCGGATTATGAGAGTGAGGGAATAGAGTGCACCTGTGCTTGCGCATACACTTGGGCACTATAATCCTGTCCTGCGCAGATGGCTAGCCTCCGTTGAGGCAGGCCGCCGTGACCGAAATTCGGTCTGGAGGACATTATTATTATTATTGTTCACCAATAAATAAGAAGGAAAGAAAACAACAATTTTTATACAAAGGTACAATTGGTGACTTTATCTTAGCTTTGAGGCGATCTCTACTAGTCAACTCCAAAAATAATATTGGCAATGAATATATTGTTGCTAATAAGAGCCCCGTTGGTATGAATAAGGTGCGTAAAATAACGTGGTTAATTTGGCACTACGAGACAGTTTTATTCATGCGAGACTCATTTAATGGCCTTATGATATAGTAATATTTTTGAAGAAAAACAATCGTACACATTCTCTGAAAGTTTAAGTCATTATTATTTCTCTTAAAGTTTCAATATTAGATGTTTTCTTAAAATTATTAAGGGTTAACCGTCTTTTACTAAATTTTGGGCATAACTACGAATTGCTAATAAATTAAAATAAATGGTCTTGTAAAATAACTAATAGGCATAGCTAAGTATATTGCAAAACAAATAGAAAAACCTTCAAGCGCCATAAAAATCCCATGCAGTCGCATGCGCCCGGCAAATCCCAAGCTGATGCATGCGACCGACACAGCACTTAAAACCATTAAAACTTATATTTAGAGACTACTTTTCTATGTAGAAGTTTATCATTATAAAATCTCTAAACAAAAGTCAGGTTTTATTTCATTACAAAAAGATTTTATTGTATTTCGATAACAAAAAAAACATACCAAGCGAATGTCGGCAGCGTGAAAATCACAATTATTTATATATATTACTTGAAATTATTTACGTAAAAAGATAAATTATATTCACACATAATCTTTCATTACAATTTTATAATAAAACACCATACCAAAACACTAATAAAACTCTAGAAAAAAACCAAAAAAACAACACAATAACAATCACGCGAAAATGGCGTACGAAGTAAACGTAGATTATAAATAAATATTCATATGATAACAGTTTTTATTGCACTAGAGGATAGAGTATTTCATATTAATTATATGATGCTAAACTTCTTCATAAAAAAGTAGTCTTTATATGCGACCTTGTGAGACCGCTACGGATTTGACAGAATATTGCCGAAAATGGCGTACGAAATAAACGTAGATTATAAATAAATATTCATAGGATAACAGTTTTTTATTGCACTAGAGGATAGAGTATTTCATATTAATTATATAATGCTAAACTTCTTCATAAAAAAGTAGTCTTTATATGCGACCTCGTGAGACCGCTAGGGATTTGACGGAATATTGCCGCGGTCTCATGAGACCGCTAGGAGGTTGAGAGGTTAATTCCGTATCTATTTCATTAACATTTTTTTAACAATCAGCTCAAAAGTTGACTACTATATCCCCGACGTTTTAAATATTTTGCAACGCTTGACTTTGGTTTAGATGGCATAAATCTAAGTTCAATGAGTAGTATTTGCGCAAATATAAGACATTAAAATTTATAAATTGGAACTGAAAATAAAATCATGATCATATACTTCACGTTTAAATTACTTCACGCATTTCGTGAAGCCGTGATCATTTCGTATCTTTAATAATTTAGTGAATAGACACATTACGAAAAAAAAAGAAAATCTTAACCAAATACTTAGGATTTTTATTTCCTGTTTTTAATACGGGCGCATTTAAGAATTGACGAGTTTAATTCTATTCTTTTGAATAAAGGTTTATTTCTCCTTTAAACTATAATTATCACCTAGGGCTATATAGACCCTTTTGAAATTCATAATCGTCGAAACTTCTCCTCTCTAATAAAAAATAATAAATATGAATATTGCTACTGAATAAATAATTATTGGTAAATTTGTAACCATTTTTCCTTTAATGCTGTAAAAAAGAATAGAAAAAAGCTTAATTTTAGTAACTTTAAAAATTAACATGAGTAATGCAATTTTTTTGTTTTATGCTTTACTAGCATTTATCATTTTTGTTGCAGACGTGCTCTGCTAGCTTAAAATTTAGTTAAACGCAAATAAAGGAACCTTATTAAGCAATCAACCCGTTCTCCGATTCTACGACTTAATTTTTCAAATTATATTGATTGTATACATACTGATATCTAATTTTGACTCCGCCGATAGAGTTCAATGTTAATAATTTTTCGTATTAAAACTCCAATATTATGTATCATTGAATTAAGTAGTTCAAGTAAAATAAATACCGTTATAAAAAGGTTTCGGAAGATATATGGATACATTGTTCTTGACATTTTATTATCAAATACTGACATTCTGTATTATTATGACTTGTATAATTTTATTGTAATTTATATTTATTTAATTGATTTTCATTATGTAATTTTATTGCAGGACGATATGCAAAATATTTGCTTATCGCAAGATCGATTAAACATAAATTCTCATTTACAAATGTAAGCACTTTACCTGTACGATAATGTTTTGTGCGAATAAAGAATAATAAAAATATTAAAGAATAATAATAAGAATAATAAAAATAAAGAATAATAAATAAAAATAAATAAATAATTAAAAGAAATAATAAAAATTAGCCACTTGATGGTAAGTGGACTGTAATTTCTTTTATCCTACTGCATTCTCTCCTTCAAAAAAGGTAACAGATGCAAAATAAATTATAGTACTTTTAACCTTAAATTGGAACAAAAACCCTTAATTATAAAAAAAACCCTTAATTTTAGTACTTTTAACCTTAAATTGGAACACGGAAATCAATGCACTGCTGCTTTGTGTCAAAAACAGATAAGACGGATATGACAGTTCAGAAGTACTTTTTTTTTATAAGATCAGGGTGACAAACGAGCACACAGTTCACCTGGTGGTAAAGATGCTGTGGCCCATAGACATCGACATTTAACCTCGATTAAGAATCAAAATGCAGATGCATTGTTACCCTTGAGAACTAAGATGGAATGCCTGGATTCCAGTAAAACGGGTCTCCGGTTCTCTACACTCACCATACGAAACACAGCAACATTAAGCTGCTATTTTACGATGGCGTTCTGTGAGAGCGTGGTCTTTCCCCGATCTAGCCGACCCATTCATGCTGTAGCTGCAGCGTGGCTCTATCACGTATATAACTCGTACGAATTAACTTGAGACCTGGGCCGATGACGTAATTGTCAATGTACGGTGTGCAAAATAATGCGTCGTAATATTTTTTTATTTGAAATTTTTGAGATTTGCATGAGATTATTAATAAAAACAAAATAAAATGTTCTGGTAAGGGGTGAAGTAATAAGTGATATACTGTTGCCATTTTTATATATTTTAAATATTTATTTTTTATAATATATATAATATTATTTTTAGTTAACGCGTCAAGGAAGGACAAAGAAATAAACACACACTTTCCCATTTATAATATTATTAATTTATTTATTATACACTTTATTGCACTATAAAAAGTGTTACAGATTCGTACACAATAAAAATACAAAGCATAAGAGGCGACCTTATTGCTAAAAAGCAATCTCTCCCAGGCAACCTTAGGGTGAAAGTGAATCAATCTTGGATAAGCGGAACAGCACTAACTATGTAAAATCAAGGAATAGAAGTAAGGAATATTAATAAGGATTTATTGTAATATTTATTATTCATTGTCACTGTATACGATCGGTTCTATTCCGTACATTAGATCGTCCTCACTTTCACTCTCTGACCTGGATTCTTCCCCTCCGAGGGATATAATTAATTCTCTCTGTTGGATTTCAGATAAAATAACGTTCAAGTATAACAAAAACAAACAAAAGTCCAAACCAAACAACAAACAATTATCAAAAATATCGAACTAGAGTTGAGACGCGTATCCGTAACAAAAATGCTATCGGTACTGAGCGCTCACGGCAAGCGCGGGACGCGGTGCGGGGAGTCGGGAAGGGGGTCGCATTCCAGCGGAGTCTCAAGTTAATTCGTACGTGTTGTAATCACGTACTTTTAAATAGATGATTCTCCGTAAACAAGTGAGTCTCTGAAATATGACGTATTATACTATAATAAGTGCCATTTGCTGTAGAAAATATCAGTCCAAAGAATTATTACGCGTTTAAGTTTTTAAAAACATCTTACGCTTTAGAAGGTAAAGGCGTTCGTATGTTATTAAATACCGCAAGGAATAAGCTACAATAATACAGTTTTACTTTTAAGCCTTTTACTGTTGTTAAAATCGCATATATGCAATGTTAAAAATATAATTAAAAAACATTGTAGATTTACCCGAATTTATTATTCAGCATTCTACCGATTTAACGCTGCAACCAGTTTCATGTAACGTCCATAAATTTTGCAACGTTTTATATTTCACTTATCATATTTTATTTCAATGACGCCAATTACGTTATCTTGTTTATTACGTTGAGATTTAAATTTAATATTGAAAAACGTTCACATTATTATCATCATTATACCTCATATTCATCCACTGTACTGTACATGAACAGGAAGAAATTATTATCGTAATCATCGCGCAAGACTTAAAACATGACAAATGTCTTTATTTAACAGCGTCACCGATGCGGCATGTATTGTGGTGCCTATGAAATTTAGATGTTTGTTTTCATCTATTATAGACTATAAACACTTTGTAAACTGTTATTTAGTAAATAAGCTTTCATAATAATGAGGGTCTCCTTAATAAAACCAAAGTAACCTATATAGTGCATTAGATCAGTAAGCTGAAGTGTTAATGGGCCAGCGATAGATCTCGAAGAACCGGTAACTGATGGGAAAAATTAGGTGCTCAAGTGGTAGGCTCGTACCGATTAGCGAAGTGTAGCGCAGCACCCCACTAAATAGTGACGTGGTAAGAGATGCAGGAAGTCAATGCATGCAGTTTTCTCGGGACCGTGCTTTGTGGAATTCCTTTTAGGAGGCCTATGTTCAGCAGTGAACTTGTGATGGCCTGTAGTAATGTGAAACTGCAATTACTTTACTAAATGTCTGTTATCACATTAACATAGTTTTAAGATATTTTTCGGGATCCGACTGATGGACTGTGACAATTATTGGACCACAATTAAAAAACTTGCACTTTGATCAATGCTTCACAACGATAATCTAATAAGTTTATAAATGGTATAAACGATAGGTAGGGGGGGGAGCAAATTACATCATTTTAAACTATCTATTGTGCCATTTTACAGTATCTACGGTACGAAATGGGGTACATAATTCTCTTTTTAGTGTTCCGTCGTTAAACAACAAGGAACTCTTATAAATTCTTCATGTCCGTCCGTCCGTCCGCGGGTTTTTTACTCAGAGATCTTAGGTGCTACAGATCTGTTCATTGGTATGGTTATAGATATTAATCACGCCTACACAATTGTAAAAGAAAATCTTAAAAAATATTTTTATTTTGCGTAACTCACACATGGTAGGATAATTTTTTACCTGTATATTCTACCTTGTGAGGTATCGTTGGAATGGTCTTTCATAAATATTGGGGGTGTGAAACAACATTTTTTCGATTCAGGGGTCCGTTTGGGAAATAATTCGCTTTAAAGTGGTATTTTTCATTTCCTCTCCCCTCTACAAATTAAATTGCTGTTTTTGGAAATGTGAAAATTATAAACAATAATAGTATATATAATGAATTAAATGGAAGGTGGTCTTTTTTTGTTTTTTGCTTGGGGGTGTGGATATTGCATACGGAATATATAGTTACACAGTCAACTATGACTATCTGTAACGGTACTTGGCATGTGAATGATTTGATTTAGATTGTATTATTTTCAAAATCGAAAATTTTCATAACCTTGTTTGAATACCACTCCCTAATTCTGATTTCAAAATAAATCCTTCAATTACCATCGTATTATTTGGGTCTATTTTTAGTCATTGTAGCAATCAAACCGCGAACGTACTTAATATACTCATATTAAGAAAGCTCCTTCTGAGTTCACGTATTGTGACAGGCAATTACGGAAGTGCGTGGTCCAACACGCACAATGTAGAGGTAGAGCCTCTACATTGTGCGTGGTCCAACACGCACTTGGTTAGTTTTTATTTCAGTTATCTAAGCCATGACATAAAACTTTCATTATAAATAAGACAATGATATGATTATGACAAACGTCTTATTGATGTTTATTCTATGAGGATTCCACTAAAACAAGAAGATGAATAGTTTGTAATAACGCTGAAATTACAAGAAAATTGCTCCGCTTTGTCTGAAAATCGTGAGCTGAATTCAAATTACTTGTAATTTTGCGGGTGTTTAAAAACCAAATGATGCTGCTTAAAATTACTTTAAACCGTTTATGAATATACGAGTATATTACGATTGAAGCTTCCGAATCAATATTCCGATTTAATTATATATATTTTATTATATCGATTATGAACCGATGTTAGTAATATTTACTCATAATCATTCATAAAATTAAATAATAGATCTAAAAAAATAATAGGTTTATTAAGCTGCATTCAACACTTAGTTGTTTTACAAATAATATTAAATAATTTGATTTATAAATGAAAACGAGTGTTAGGAAAGTTATAAGGTCATAAAATATTTATAGAAGCGTAGCATGTTAATTAATTGAGCAGTATTTCTCAATTAAAAATCTCTTAAATTTAAAATTAATAAATATTTTCCATTTTATAAAATATTGGTAGTATTTTGCATTCTAAATACTCTTTTCTAATTAGAGCCTTAAAAAGGACTATATTATTCTATAATGAAATATAATACAAATTTAAGAAATATATGTAATACGGCAAAATCATCCCTATGAGGCCTGCCTGTGGGAGAGGCCAATGTTCAGCAGTTGACTTTTATAGGCTGTCATGGATAATGGATATAATCTAATACATACATACATTTATGTAAAATTCAAGTGACATACGAACTTGCTGTCCACTTTATGGCAAGTTGCTACTGTTGTCTATGGATACCTGCAGCAAACTTCATACAAAATAGCCACAAACGCGTTGTCATCTCTCCCTGATAAAAAAAAATTAAATGGACCTTTGAATCTTAGATCAATGAGTTAATTTTAAGTTTTTAATTAATTTTGTTAAGCTTATGTATTTTTAATCACAACGGTCGGCACTAATATATTATAGCATACAAATATCATAGCACATTTTTGAATACCAAAACGTTATCATATTTTTTCATATTTTTATGTACATTAGCATTGAAATAAAATTTTATTCGCAGATATCAATGTATTTGACTGCCTCGTTGGCCTTGAAATCGTAATGCGCTACTGCCGATCATGTGGCCCCAGGTTCAAATCCCGGGTCGGTCCAAGATCAGTGTTCAATAATTTCTTAGTAGCATTACGGAATCAGCGAGTGAACAGTGTTTCACGCCAAGCCTAGAAAAGCACGTAAAGCCGTCGGTCCTTCCATCCTTTACCATCCAATCGCACTATGAGAGTGAAGGAATTGAGAATGCATCTTGTTTACTGCAATCATCGTGTTTACGCGCACACACTCATACACTATTATACTTTTCTGCACAGATGGCTGGTTTCCGTTGAAATTAGCTACTTTGGCCGAAATTCTTTTAACAGTCGTATCAGTCTCGAGCACAGTCGTAGAGTTTATTTTAAAATTTGTAGACAGAAAAGAAAAGAATTAATTATTTCCTTCTATGAGTATGAGAACCGCATACCCATTTTTATAGTTAATTAAGTACTCCATATAATTCTTCAGGTGTGACAATGTACCTAAATTTTATTTTGAATTTTATCTAGAGGATAGAAAGAGGATAGTAGATGTCTATGGGCGACACTATCTTTTTACCATCGGGTGGACTGTGTGCTAGTTTGTAACCCATATTCTATCAGTTGAAGTTATTAGTGTGCGATTGCAAATATTTTGACGTAGGCAATGATTATTTACGGTAACATTCTTCAGGAGGTTAATTAATTTTTTTTTTGTTTATTTTTCTATTTCTTAAATTATAAAATAACCTTTTTTTTAATTTGGATCTATGAATAAATGAAGGAAAAAAATGAAGTGTCGTAAAATTATTGCTGTTGTTACATTACTTTAATTGGTGTGATTTGAAAGCGAAGTTCTTCCCCAGTCGAGCTGACCCATTCGTGTTACAACCATAATATAGCTACAGCGGGGATCTTCCACGTACGTGACATGTGATAGACGAAGCAAGTAAACTCATTACTTGTAATGCAACTTCCCCTCTCCATTCTGTAGAAATTAGAATGAGTTTTGGTTATTATCGGTCGACAGTGCGTCTTTCCTCATTTAGCAACAGAGTGCGTTGTATGGACCTTGAGATTTCATGAAAAAACACCTGATATACGGCGTAAATAAGGTAATAATATTTATATTATACATACGATCAGTTACTACATATACATATTACGAATATTTATGAAAATAATATATATATATATATATATATATATATATATATATATATATATATATGTATACGCTTTATTTCCGACAGCAAAAATAATTTAAATTAAATTTAAAATTATGTCCATTAAAATTTTTCTTTCATACCTATAATTTTTATTGAATATGTCTTTAATTTTACATTTTGTCAAAGCGATACTGAGAGATAAATTATAAGAAAAGTTTGTTTACAAAACGAAAAAGTCTTAATGTGTGTAAGAACTTTTTCGCATAATTTGTAAAAATCATCAACCCATATACATTTTTTTTCTTATAAATATGAAGTGACAAATTAACTTAAATTTCACCTCATGGTATCAATTGTTCTTTATCACAAGATAAAGTTCGTCATCCGCAAAATTGCAATGCTCGTCTTAAAATGGCTTTGTGAAAGAAGGCACCTCATTTGAACACAGTAAGGCGTTGGGTACGCATAATTGACTGTAGCCGTGTTTGTCCACGACAAAATTTGTGAAAGTCGACTCTCAACTGTGATCACTCAGCAAAATGTGGCTACTGTCAGACAATTAATTCCGAAGAAAACCCGCACATAATCTTTAAGCAGATTTGAGGACATTTACTTTAAAACTTAGAAAACTTTGTTGTTGCTCGAATCTTTATGAGCTGATTACAGAAAAACAATCCATACACCACCATTTCTTTCACAATTAGGGAAAACGATAAAAAAGCGGCCAAGAGCGTGTCGGGCCACGCTCAGTGTAGGGTTCCGTAGTTTCCCATCCGTCACAATAAGTGTCCCCACTTATGAATTTAAAGGTGGGTATCCATTACGTTCGCGCTCCAGCAGTGCTCCGCGCTCCTGCAACTGCTCCCGGTAGTGGGTACTGTTGTTTCCATCCAAGATCAAAATGATTTTCCTAGAAAGTCCTTCTAAAGTTCTACTTTTCAGATTTTTCTCATATTTTCTAAACTTATGGTTCAAAAGTTAGAGGGGACACAATGTTTTTTAATTTTGGAGCGATTATTTCTGAAATTATTGACATTATCAAAAAATGATTTTAGTAAACCCATATTCATTTTTAAATACCTTTCCAACAATATATCACACGTTAGGGTTGAAATTAAAAAAATCACTTCCCACTTTACATATAGGGGGTCTACCCTAATAAACACATTTTTTTCCAATTTTTATTTTACCACTTTGTCGGCGTGATTGATTCACATATTGGTACCAATTTCAGCTTTCTAGTGCTAACGGTCACAGAGATTAAGCGAGGACGGACAGACAGACATGGCGAAACTATAAGGGTTCCTAGTTGACTACGGAACCCTAAAAAGAACGACCGAAAAGTCGCATTCAATTAGACCATGACCAACTTCCACGCGTGAACAAAACAAAATCATTTTGGGCTTCTTAAAAAGTGGAGCTCGTGACCCATACCCCACACGGTGTTGATCTTGCTGTGTGCACTTTCCTTATCCCATCAAAAATCAAAGATTGGATGAGAAGTTTGACATTGAAGGGAGAAGGGCTGTGACAGTCCTCAACCAGCACTTGATAAATCAGATTAATAGTCCTTATGATTGCAAAAATGGTTTGAACGAATGAAAATTACTGTCACTGTAAGGAAGAATACTTTGAAAAGCAGAAAATGTATTTAATTTGCACATAAATTGTTTTATTTAGGAATTACGCAAAGCTTTTATTGTAGACCACGTAAGGAGTATTGGGCTTTCATTAGGCAGTGACATCCTAACGCTAGTGATTGGTGAGAGGAAGTATTTCACATAATTGTCACTACTCACTCTCATTAACGTAGTCAAGGTGATTTCTTAAACCTGGCGATACTTAATTCGGCATCATGATACAATGATCATCATTTTACTTTTTCGTATTTCTCTGCTAGTTTTATTTCAAAACTTTTTTTTAACAAATAATATTTAAAATATCCGGGAGTTGAGTAGATCCATGGTAGTTTAGGGCTCGCCGATCCTCACCAGCACCGAATGATGATTTATTACGTGCTCGGTTGTAAATTGAATGCGAGTAGGAATTCATATACTGACAATTATTATTTATTATGCGCCTGTGACAACTTCTATATGTTAATAATATTGATATATTTGTGAAATAGGCACTAAGAATTTAAACTATATTAAGTGTTAAAAATACATAAACTGAAAAATGTTCGCAATTTCGGCTGCTTTTAAGTGAATCCAGACAGTGCATAACTTTGCTTTCAAGATAATTGCTTTGCCGCTTGACGTCAGAAGCATGCGAAATTATACACAAAGAAGTGATTCAAATGTAGCTTATGTTTCGCAAGTGTAATGGATCAATTTTTTGGTACCGTAATTTTAAGCTTGGTCTCTGATATAATACATGTTGTATATTATATGTAGGCTGCAATTTTCTTAAATAGTAAAGAGAGACAAAAGTGCACTGCAAGACCACTGCACTTAGACAAACGACAGAGTAGGCTCCTGAAAACGAATATTAAAATTAAAAACATTTTTATTATACTTAATTAAATTTAAAATAGGTCCCAGTTAGTACCATCTCTAAACGCAATATTAAGAAACAAGAACCAATGGGTCCTTTGCACATTATTTTTATATTATGTATATAAAAATTCTGTATAAAAATTATATGCTAGCAAAGTTTTGCTAGCTATGTTTTTGAATATGAATATTTGATTTAAAATATTGCATTGAATTATAATGATTAAGCGATAAGGGCTCACGATACAAATAAAATAATACAGTAGTAATATAAGAAATTTAATCATTACACCAAAAATTACTATAGGGTTTAAGAACGTATTATTTAACGCTGCGCAACTGGAATTGTTTAGATTTCACATCATCATTTTCAACAATAATTTAAATGACTAAACAGTAGTAACAAAATCTAATCATATTTTTTTCTATTTCTATTTTTTAAAAGGTTACCCCTACACTAAGATTTTCTCTTGTATCGTGGGGGCAGTTTACAAACATAAATTGCACAAGGACAAACATCCAGACCCGGAACAACTATATGTAGGCCATACAAATACTTGTTCCGTGCGGGATTCGAACCCGCGACTCCCATCGCAGCCACTCATTGCTAAGCTACTGCGCCACGGAGTTGTCAATATATACATATATATATATAAATTCTATTACAGGAGAAGCCTTCTCTAGAGGATTAGTAGGTTACAAAAACACTGGATAAAATATTATATAAAATCGTGGTGTAGTCAGTTATTGGGATATCTGCTGTAAAAATGAGGTATAGTATAGGGCCCAATATCAGTATATTGAGGGACACCTGATTTTAATTCGTGTAATTCTGAGAGATCATCTCCGTACTTCACTTCGTAGCATCTTTTATTTAAGTAGGATTTCAATATTAGGAATAGACAATGTGGGAGATGCTTATTTAGCTTGAACAGGAGGCCGTCATGCCATACCTTATCAAACGCTTGGCTGATATCCAAAAAGACTGCAGAGCAATATAATTTATTTTCAAGGCATCTGCTGATGGTGTCAACTATACGGTGTACCTGTTCAATTGCCCCGTGTTTTTCCCGGAATCCAAATTGGTGGTTCGGTAATATTGTACTTAGATGTTCTTTCATCCTGTTAAGCAATATCCTCTCAAACAGTTTGCCAATAACTGGTAGCAGGCTGATAGGTCTGTATGAAGTTGCTTCGTGTGGGGGTTTACCGGGTTTCGGCACCATGACTATATGTGCAATTTTCCATTGCCCAGGGAAATGTTCAAGTCTTAAGCTAGCATTAAAGATGTTAACTAATTTCATTATACCTTTATGAGGCAGGTTTTTAAGTAATGTGGCATCAATCAGGTCATAGCCGGGTGCTTTACTATCCTTGAGGTTCCTTATTTCTTTCACAATTTCTTTTTGGCTGGTACTTTTTAGTGGTAAACATATTTGATTTGCTGATTCGAGGTATTCTTTGATTTCCATAGTATGTTCGGGATTGTTTTCAGGGAGTGGTTGGAAAACTGTTTTCATCATTGATAGGTGATATATGGTTTTTCGGGCGCTTTAGATTCTTGGTAACCTTCCATAGTGAGTATTTTGTGTCTCTCGTTGGATCTAGATTTGAGAGATAGTGTTGAATATTATAATTTTCTAGGGTGCTGATAAGAGCTTTGAGTTCATTTGAGTATCTATTGAATGCAGTTTTATCACTTGGATATCCCGTAGTATGCCAGATTTTTCTCAAACGTCGGCGCTCTTGTATTTTCTCTTTAATATCTTTTGGATATGAGTTATGTTTCAGAGTTTGTCCATTACCTGTCCTTTTTGGAGTTGCAGAATTGGCAGCAATATGAATAGTCATATTAAGTTGTACCAGTTGTCTTTCAAGTTCTTCTATTATATTAATTTTGGTCTTTAGTTCTGTCTCTGTTGTGATTATATTTTTATAGATTGTCCAGTCCGTAGTTTTCGAGTTGTATATCCTTAGGGGCGGTGCTACCAGATTAACTGTTGTAGTAACATTCAGTATAATTGGTGTGTGGTCAGATGTGAGATCTATTCTCACAATATAAGAAAATATTTAATAATAATATAACTACTTAAAAAAACATTAACAGTATCAACTAATCTACTTAAATCCGCTTTTAGTTAATAAAAATCTGACTGTAAAAATAAAGTCAAACTTTTTATTGTTTTTGTTAAAATTTGCCACCGGAAATGAAAATAAAATCTTGATTAAATACCGCTTTCTAAATTTCTTACAAAATGCTAAAAGTGTCGGTTCTGTTGTAATATCTAAAAAGTAAAGAGAAAACACAAATTTATTTGCAGGTTTGTTTCATAGGCTATTTTGAACGATGTCCTTTGGATACGAATCACAAGAGCTGTGACATTGCTTACATTTTTAATTCACATATGTTGGAAATGGTGACGCATCATATAAGTGCCTTGTATACCACGATCACGCACTAAATATGCTCCGAATAAATATTCATACAAAGAGACTATTTTTACATAAAATTCTATGTCAAAAATCATACATATATGCTAAAAAATCGTAAAACGTTGTTTACAAATACTTATTAAAATTCAGTTTACTTAATACGGAATCTTTTGCTAATTACCCAACGTATTAAAGTACATACAACATAAGTAATTTAAATATTCTTGCCTGTATTTTATCATTTTAGGTCGGTAAAGTCTGAGGAATTATGTCACTTATGTCTTAAGCCGTTTGGCTTAAGACATAAGGCCTCGGTGTTAGAAATCGATTGCAGTTACTCCTGGGTTAGTAGTAACATCTTATTATCAAGTTTTACTTGGTGGACTCCTTTTCTGCTTATTAGTCCGTGTGAGTAAGTTCCAACTTCTTACTTATTTTCGCCGGCAAACAGTAGCGTCGTTTATTATATTGTGTGTAACATCTTTCATCATTATCGTTCATAGAATACTATAATACATACATAATAGAACGGGGGAGTGGGCGGATCACGTGTAGCCACTGAAGTGTCACTAACATGTCAATTCATACGTATAAATGTCAACACGAGATGTGTTTGACGTAACAATTTCACATGCAAATTATTTAGAAAATACCAAATTGCACACTATTTAAATATAAATATGTATTAAAATTTAAACGATTTTTAATGATGATTTTGAACATTAATCAGAAGTCTAAAATGTGCAAATTTACTCAGCCTGTCAAAACAGCGAATTGGGTTTGTAGTAGTGATAATACAACGTAATTGCTTGTATGTGTGCTCCCGGTGACGCCGAATCTCGTACAAAGTAAGTTTGACAGCCATTCTATTGTATAGTATAGTATTCTATGTTATCGTTACACTCACTGCAAATGCACCATGTGCAGGTGTTATTGGCACTTGTAGTAAATTAGATATAAGTATTCCTCTTTACAGCGTACACACAAAGCATTCCAGGTGATTCAATAAAATTAAAAATAGCTTGTGGGTAAAACAGTTTTGCGATACAACAAAGTGCAATAGAATATCCGTATACAACTTAGAAAAGATTTTCAGTGAATATCATTTATCAGTACACTTTCGCTACAGTACCATCACATCTTTTGTGTCAGACGTCGCTCTGTCTGACTTTCGACTTCGTGAAGACAACCGTAAAATTAAAAAGTAAACATTTGCCACCGTACGAAGATTTATAGCAATGAGATTTTTCTCTTGTAACCTAAGAAGTCTATTATTTTACTCTGTGTTTTCTAAGGCATATTTATTAATTTTTCTTCGTTCAAAGCTTTTGAAAATTACTTATTTCTGTGTTTTAGGGTTTCTAAGATATCATATTTATATTTTTGCTTTAATTTTTTCTATTTTTCTATGCAATAGATAATGTTTAATAGCTTTTTAAACATTTGCTGATGATAACGTTATAGTTAACAGTCGTTTACTATCAATTGGCATAATAGTCTTGCATAAAAACTATTTTTTGCCTTTGACATTGGAAAAGAGACCTTCGTTGCATAGACATAGTTAACGCAAGGGGTTATTATAAATCAATTCATATGATGAATGAGTAATCAGGCAAAGATATAATCGTATTTTTTTTTTCATAAATAAAACGGAGACTGTCAAGATATCACAGTAAGACTATTTGGGTTTTAAAGCACTAGATGTTTGCCTTACTTCGTTGAGGCTACTTTAAGACCTCGTTTGAATAATAATAAAATAAAGTTTAGAAATAAAAAAATCTTAAAACAGTTTCAAAATCTGCACGGCTTATCATTGTTTTTACACAACGAAATGAAAGGTTTTCAAATTCGTACTTAATTCATTCATTATTACTTTAATATTTGCTTATCATTGTCGACCTCCACACCAAACGAGATGATTCTCGTTTCATATTACGCAGCGGGCTCCATTGTCACACATTACATAGCATATAATTGAATCTGACAATAGGCTACTATTAAATAAAATCGGTGGTATGATGTTCTTATTTGCTTAAGTTTTTGCATTTCACTGCTATAATTATTTTTATTAGTAAAACAATTTAAGCATTATTAAATATCACCACATCATAACTTTTGCTGGGGACGAGAGATAAACATTTCATTACATCTTTCATTGCTTCTTAAAGGTTAACATTAGAATTAATTACTTTTAATAAAATGCTAGTTAAGAAAAGTAAGGATATTGTAGTAACTCAGAGTGATGATTTCATAGGAATCCCTATGTATAGAATTAATAAAATTTGATTTGCTTTAAGCACTTTTCATTAACGGTTAACTAATGTTTTAAATACCGATAAGACATATCAACAATACGATAGATAAGGACAGTTTAATGCTAGAGTGAAATAGTGTAATATCAGAAAATAAATATTAGAAAAGGATGGCAAAAGCCTCCTATAGAATTCCGAGTGTCGTGTCAAGTAGCAGAAAAAGAAAAACCCAAGGCCGAACCGTTTTTCAAAAATATTAATATAAAATACTCGTAACTTATAATCACTCACGCCTGTCACCCAGAGGGGTAAGCATAATCTACGGACTTCCACTTGGCATGACCCTAACACACTTCTTTCGCCTCATATCTACATCCATATATCTACGCATATACGCTCGTCGGTTAAGGGTACTCCTAATGTAACCCATTTTCAAAATATCGCCAATTTGGCCAATGAACCTTCTTCTAGGGCGTCCCTTCCTGACTCTGCCGTTCACTTCTGCAACATAAATTTTCTTTGTCACTCTTTCCTCATTCATTCTTTCCACGTGGGCAAACCACTGAAGCATTGCTTTCTTAATCCTGGTAACAAAATCATATTGCAATCGAAAATTACAAGTACTTTGAAATTAAATGCAACAAATTTTTAAAATTTGTTTTATACAATTTATACATTAATATAAATTTCATAGGGACGATCATCCTGACCACGAAAAAGGAATATGTAGGTCATACAAATACTTGTTCCGGGCGGGATCAACAGGGACAATCCTTTTTTTAATATATTGCACACATATTCTTAAAATAACCAAACAAATATTCGTAATAGACATTTAGGTAATCTTATCTTTAAGCTGCCTAGAAGTGCCAGCCAAACCTTTAGGAAAGAGATTTTTGATTTAAAATATGTATGATTGAGCATCGATACTTATAAACTATATTATATTGAATATAAAATAAACAGATACTCATAAATCATTTACGTATAATATATGAAGATAATATTTTGATACACATACAAAAATAAATACATACATTTAAAATAATAGTTTTACATCTGTTTTTTGAAAGACTCCAGACTTCTTTGAGCCTTCTTGATAGTGTAGGAAGCCAGTTCCATAATGTTACCGCTTGGACACAAAAAGGGGAACGAAGAAATTTTAGGTTGTGAACAGGCATTCACAAAATGAGGTATTTGTGAATGACTGGATGGTGGAACTCAGGTTTTCTTGATACCTCGGTGTTTTCGAACCAAATAGTATACAGTACGAGTAGAATAGAGATAGAATGTGAGCACTTCGACAAAGTCTAATGAAACTCGGAAATATGGTAATATTTGCGAATGCCAAATAAGAAGGCCAAACCTTAGGAATTGATATTCATTTTCATACCTCATTATACTCAGTTTTCTTAACTAATTCCAGAAATCAGATAATTATTGTTCTCAATGATAAAGGTTTGGATCTTGTGGGAATTTAATTTAAGCCCTAAAGACCTGCTGCATTTATACATTGCAGCAAGATCTGTATTGGTGTCATTGATGGCATTGGATAGATTTCAGGGTAATGTGCTTGAATGAATTTTTAGATTATCTGTGTATAAGTGGTAGATAGGAGAAATGCTTGTAGTAAAAGAATTAATAAACACAGAAAAACTGAGAGGAGACAACACAAGACAACCCTGAGATACACTAGCAATTAGTTCTCAACACATGGCGCTCTCTCATATTACACACTGCCAACAGCCACGAAAATAACTTTGAAACCATTCAATTACCGCTGAAGATATAACGTTAATAGACCATAACAGACTAAGTAGTACGTCAAAATTAACAGTAAAAAGGGTTCCTGAAATCTAGCAACATAAAAATTGTGAGTAGCTTTTTTTCTATAACTCAGAGAACGTCGTCAGTGATTTTAAGTATACCTGTAACTGTATTATGTCTGAGTCCCTATTAAAAGGAATAAGTAAGGAAGTTTTTATTCCGGAAATGGTTAATTTGTTCAAGTCTAAACGTTTTATGGCTTTTGAAGGGAATGGAAGCTAAGATATGAGTCTATAATTTGAGGGAGAACGCCCTCCTTTTTTATGAAAAGTATTTGCATCTTTCGAAACCTAAGTAAAAAAATGCAGAGACTATGCAATAATAAAAATTTGAGTTAGGAGGAATAACAGTAATCAAGGCGATAAGAAATATGAAACAAACCCCTTTTAACATCATGTATCGTTAAGAAAAGAAGTGATAAATGAAACCTGTTTATTTACTATAGTCTTTTCGTTGTAGCATGGTGCGAATGACAGCTCACGCCTATGAACTTTCGTATTTTTTTAGATAAACTGTCATAAAGATATTGTTGTACTTCATGAATGGGTCCCGCCCACGCCACTTACGAAAGTGATGTGGCACCTTAAACTATGTCATGCCATAACGAAAAACCACAGACTATCTCGAATCAATTTTTAAATAAATCGAATATATACAAATCACGTAAATATTTATTAAAATTGTAACTAATCGTTCAACAAATTTTTATTTAAATAAAAAATGCACATAGCCGAATATGTAGTGTATTGGAAACACATGGACGATAAATTATTCATTGGTCAGCTCGGGCAAAAAGCATAATTATAAATGTGTCAAAAAGACTTGGCTACAAAAACCTGGCAACACTAATACATAACAACATATAGAGAAAGGCGCTAGTACGCGTACCTTGAAAAGCTACCAGTGCAGTCAACGCCGTACTGAAAATTACAGATGCTAGCAGCCATTTTATTTGTTTAAATGTTAATATGAATGTTGCAATTAATATGAAATATAAGATGATTTTTATTTTTAAATTAATGCATATCTATAGTTATACATTGAAGTGAAGCCTTTTACTAAATGCATATGAAAATTTATACTGTATTTATAATAAAACACAAATACAATTTTTAAAATTAATTGTCTGTCTGTCTGTTTGTTCCAGCTTATAGTTGACACTAACAGATAGCTGATGTTATAAGGAGTAACACAGGCTTCTTTTATTTTAGAACATGAATTAGGATCCCGCGCAAAAAAATTGAAACCTATAAATCCAATCGTAATAAAGAACACACGAGCGAGGTCGTGGGAACAGCTGTTATGTAACTATTATGTCATAATTTGTACTAAACATTAACTTAATTTTAAATGCATTGTAGTTTATAAGGAAATATGTTTTGTTTTTAATTTTTATATCGATAGCTAATCAATAATTTTTGCTTTGCTTTGTGTATCGATTTAACATTGTTCCATCTCTAGACACGCCTAACTGTAAGCTGTCAGCCGCACCATACTACAACGCAAAGACTGTAGTGCAATATATCCCCTATGGCGAGAGTTACATAGTGAAGGCCTAGAAGTTAAGTTGGAGAGGTCGCTTTAATCCAAAATTTATCCCGTTCAGCCTCTCGGATCATCTGAGGCAACTGAGATTTTACGAAGGACCGCTAGGGGGTCAAATGCAGAAGGCGGTGCTCCTCAATACTGCCCACATCGTCCGCAGGTTTATTTCCCTTCGCCGTAACCCTCAGCCATTTGGTCTCTATCGTCGAGGTGTTTCATCTGGTAGGATTTGTATTTATTTAAGTATAATTGATATATTTATACCAATATATTTATATTTATTTAAATAAATGTACAATAATCTCAAAGTCATATTTATATGTTTTTTTAAAAGTAACTTATGTTAAGCAAATGCCTTTTTCTATGATGTAAAGTATGTGATTTATGCGTACTTTATTACTATTTCTATTTTTTATTAAAATTGAATAGAACTTTGTTGACTAGGGTCGGCTCAAACGTATTTATTATATTATCTCTGTACTTCAGGCGACGTTTATTTTCTTTTTTATAAGAATTTTTTTAAAGTGAAGGTGAAGAAACCTCAAAAGAAATGTAAATTTATCCCAATCCCCAGCAATTATATCACTGAAGTTATTTGTTAAATTTTAAATGTCGATTGAAATAAAGACTTTCGTAGGCTTCGCAAGAATATGTTTCATCTTAAAATTTCCATATATTATGAGATGAAACATATTCTTGCGAAGTCTGTCAAATGACCCTAAACTATCATGCTGGTCTCTAAACTGTTCTACTATTATATATTAAATATTTCTATATCATTTTTTTCACCGTTTTATGGCAGACTGTTTTTACTATCAAATCATACTTTATATATTATGTAATATGAAGTGCAATGAAAAGAGCTTATCAAAAACAAACCTAAGGGAATATTCCTGACTTTTCATTTTTTACGGCATTGATTAAAAATACGTTTACGGATTTTATCGCGTTTAATTTTAATTTTAAATTTTTTTTTTATTTTTAATTCCCGACGTTTCGGGTGCTTTCCAGCACCCATGGTCACGGGGGACTGAGGTGACTGACGTTTAAAAAAGCTGAAGGTACTCCGGGTTTAACAAAGACATCGGGTGTCTTTGTTAAACCCGGAGTACCTTCAGTTTTTTTAATTATTGTTTATGGTCCGATCTATGCAAAATGAACTGACTATGTCCTGAGGTCTTGCAGTGGTATGCTTGTGTTTAGTTTTAATTTTATTGATTATAGGGTCCCAAACAGGTGGCAGTACCCAGCCTCTTTCTCTATTGAAATTAGAATGTTTTTTTTTAATTTCAATAGCCTCAGGTACTCGTATCATCCTTGGTAGGAATCGGTGTTCTTTCTCGAGGATTTGTGGTCTATCAAATCAGATGTAACCATCACATTTGATAGACCACAAATCGTCGCGAATGTAACTATAACATGCGACTTTAAGCGTAACATTTTTTCTGGTGACGAGGCATACCATCTTCCTCGATTCTCAATGTAACACTTACTTATTGACCTATGAATATATATTTAATTCCCATTTTGTAGAAATTCTTTCACTTTCACTGAACTATAAATTGAGTTTTAACAAATTATAATCATAATAATTTGGACATGAATGAAGATTTCATTCATTATAACTTTATTGACTTGTTAGTCGCATTTATGTAGTGATCATAAATTGAAATCGTACTTTTAGTATATTGGGGCTTAAATATGAAATTACTATTTTATATTGAAAAATAGAATAATTTATTTATTATTCCTTATTTTCTATGAAGAATACATTTTTAGAAGTTCAGTCGTTGTGCTTTCTTCTAACAATTAAAAGAGAGATGTCATTGTTTATTAAAGAAATTGGATGTTTATAGTTATCACTATTTCCCCTATTGCTTCGGATGGTGCATATCTATTGCAAACAAAATATTAAAGCCTGCCCGATAGTTGTTATCTTTTGTTTTGTTAAAATGTTTTGTTCACAGATATTCAAGAACAATAAGATGTAACACAGGTGAACATTACAATTCCATTGTCAAAGCGTCTTCCAGTTTTATTACGCAATAATCATAAACCTCGAATTTCAAACAAAAGATAAGACGCCTTTTGATTTTGATATTTTCTAGAAAAATAAAACTATTACAAAAATCATGTCAGAGTATGTGACCTGTGCTCTTCTGCTGTGAGAGGTACGTAGGTTTGTAAACAATAAATCAGGAGTAGGATTCGGTCGGTGGCCAAATTCCCGCCCAAATTTCATTATTTCCATAAGAAACCAAGAATTTTTAAAGTCAATGCAACAACTGATCAATATTCATAATTTTATAAGCTATGAACTGCGGAGGATATATTAACTATACAGTTGTATATCCCAACCTTTGATTACATACTTGACAAGTTTATAATAAAAGATTCTAACCTATCCGTTTCCTGAAGACCCCTGATTGTATTCATTATTATTGTGTTTTGTTAATATTTCTTATTGTATATTTCAAGTGACATAGGAACTACCTAATAGTAAGAAACCAGTATAACCTTTAGTCTACATTTTATTTTTTTTTAATTAAAAACAACTTTGTGTATGATAATTTAAATACAAAAGTAATATAAAAGATACATACTAAAGCTCTTATTGCCTTTCCGCTGCATGATGTTTATATCCTATATCTCGAATATTATTGTAGTATGTTATATTAATGAACATACCTCCAACCTTTTTTCCAAGATTTTCCTTTGAAGTCTTCTGTGAGAAATAAATCAGTGTAAGAAAAGACACTTATTTCTAAGAAGAGAGGGAAGAGGTATTGTCTCCCAAGGAACTGCTGCCAGAGAGCGCAAGGCGCCAATGAGCTCGCGGCTTTGTTCGGTCCAATTGTGTAGTGATCCTTAGACACAGTCGAAAACAACAAACCAGACTAACATTAAATAATTTCCAGACTTGTAAGGGAATGAAAGTTTAAGGTACATAGTATTTGACGTTATTAATGTAGATTGTAGTTAATTCAAATTCACCAAAACAAATGCACCGACATTGCCCAACGGGTAAGTAAGCTGAAGTGGCAATGGACCAGCCATATAGCTGGAAGAACCGATAACTGATGGGAAATATAGATTCACGAGTGGAAACCTTATACCATTATGTAGGACGGCAGCCCACTAGATAGAGTGACAACCTGGTAGATTATGCGGAAAAACGATGGATGCAGGTGGCTAGAGACCGTGCCTTGTGGCGTTCTTTTGGGGTTCAGTAGTAGACTTGTGAAGGGCTGTAACGATGATGATCCAACTTGGGGCACAGAGAATACAAACGATTGAACGAGGATAAAAACGAACCGAAGCCTAATCACGCTATTCACGCGAAGTCTCCGTACGACTCTGCAAAGTCAGTCCCTTTTTGGTTGCGCACCTTATGTGACAGAAAACCCTTTCCCTTCCACGGTCATAGTCGTGGGAAAAAATACTTTAGTCGTATATATGTAAGCGCAGTGAACGACAACCTCCTACAAGATAGATTAACGATTTAATAAGACGTTCCAAAAGTGTATGGGTAAAAGTAAAAAAGGCTTCGGAACGTACTATGATATTGTTACGTGGTAGAGCCACGCAGCAGCTATATTATAGTTGTAGCACGAATGTGTCGTTTCGACTGGGGAAGGACCACGCCCTCACAGAGTACATACATAAGGAGCAGTTTAATGCTGTTGTGTTCCGATGGTGAGTGTGGAGCACAGGAGACACTTTTTACTGTAAAAGAGGTAGTCCATCTCAGTCCTCAAGGGTGATAATGTCTGCATTTTGTCGATCAATCGAGGATAGACGTTTTTGAGTCACATTATCAACTTACTAACAGGTGGACTGTGCTCAGCATAAGATTTATTATCAGTTGCAATCTTCTACTTAATTATCAGTTCATAACTCTCGCCCCCATAGTATGGTGGTTTTGCCACAATGAGTTATTTGGCAAGCGGATTATCAATCAAACTACCTGAAGTCTTGGATCTTTGACGCTACTCTCCACCGTCTGTCTTGTTATATAGTTTACTAATTATCAAAAATATGTACACACGTAATACTTTATAGACTCATCGGTAATATGCGGTTTCCTAGTTAACTACGCTGCAATGAAAATTTTAATATGAAATCTTATAAGCTACTTTGACTTCCTTTGCAGGCTTACACATTTTTTGTAGTATATTTCAACGTTTTATTAATAACAAAACTAAATAATATTGAGGTCACTAAGAAATATATGAAATAATGTTATAAAAACGTGTAATAAATATTATTTATTATCATCTTAAATCAGGTTTTATTTCTATCACCATCATTATGGTACATCATTATGGTGTTGGAAGAAACTATTATAAAAATCTAAAAAAAATCTTAAGATATCTAATAGATGATCATTTTTTAAAGTAGTAAGTTTACAAACTGGCACACAATCCACCAGATGGTAAGTACGAGGGTGGATTGAAAAGTACTCGGCCTAACCAAGAAAATAAACACATACTAAATCAGTTATATTTTTATTTTTTCTACATAATCACCATCAATTTCAATACACTTTTGCCACCTCCCCTTCCAAGCATTTAGACCGTTGAAAAAAAAATGATTCTTCCTTAGAGTCAAAATATGCGTCTACAGCTGCTTTGACCTCGTCGTTTGTCGAAAATCTTTGACCTCCCAAGTGCTTTCTTAGGTTAGGGAACAGAAAGAAGTCTGATGGCGCCAGATCAGGTGAATACATCGGATGTGGTAACAGTTCAAAGCCACAGTTGTGAATTTCAGCCATTGACTGTACTGACGTGTGAACACGGGCGTTATCTTGATGAAACAGGACTTTTCTTATGAGTATTCCTCGACGTTTTTCTTTTATTTCCTCTCGTAAACGACGTAGTAAGGTGCAGTAGTAATCAGAGTTTATAGTCTGACCCCTTTCAAGATAATCAATCATAATCACACCTTTCGAGTCCCAGAATACTGAAGCCATCACCTTATTTGCCGACAAAATCGACTTAGCCTTTTTAGGGGGTGGTGAACCAGGTCTTCTCCACTGTTTTGATTGTTGTTTTGTTTCCGGTGTACAGTAATGAACCCATGTTTCGTCCATAGTAACAAAACGATTCAAAAAATCATCTGCATCGGCTTCAAATAACTCCAAACAGTCGCGTGAAATAGTCAATCGCGTCCTTTTTTGTTCAACTGAAAGCAGTCGCGGAACCCACCTCGCAGACACCTTGTGGAAACCCAACTCGTTGACAATGATGTTTTGAGTTCGTTCATAAGAGATGCCTATAATCTCGGCTACCTTTCTAATTTTTAATCTGCGGTCTCCCATTATTAAATCAAGTACTTTTTTTAATATTTTCGTCAGTAGTTGACGTCGAAGGCCTTCCAGAGCGGGGTTCATCTTTCACACTCTCTCTACCACGCTTAAATTCTGCTATCCATTTTTGACGGATGAATATGACAGAGCACAATCGCCTAATGTACTGACCATGTCATCATGGATGGCTTTTGATGATAGTCCCTTCTTATGGAGGTACTTAATGACGGCACGCTGCTCGATTTGCTCCATTCGCGAAAATTATGTCCGATTACTTTGTTAATAAATTTATAAAATCACAACTAATTATCGCACACGTTTCGAAGTTCACACAATGAACTAGTCTGAACTGAACTAAATAATGTGGGTAGATTTGATTTTTAGAATTGAATGGATCTGTGTTAGGCCGAGTACTTTTCAATCCACCCTCGTAGATACCGTGCTCTCGCGATGTCTCTCCTTAAGATAAAAATGGAATTTTCAGTAAATCAACATCTTTAACAACTTTAAGTAACTTAGTCCCAGGATGGGCAAGAGCCCTGAATGGACACGACAGTGTCCACCCAGGGCTCTTGCCAGAGTGCGCGTTTATTCTTACTTAATCCAGGTCATTAGGTTTTAGCATTTTTTAATCCTGGTATATCAAACAAGATCTTAAGTGCTTAATGGTATGTTTGTATGTGTTGTGATAAGCGTTTCAGGAGTCAATCGGTCTAGGCTTTTTGAGATTCCACAAAATGGCTCGGGTTCAAATTTTGTACTCTTTGAGCCCCCCCGTGCAATCTTGTCGGCAAGTTCATTGCTTACAATACCCGCAAGACGCGGAATCCACGCAACAGCACTGTTGTCACACCATTAAATTTAATAATATTTTTTCTTTTCGATACCCCCATAGTACCTATGTATAAATGAAACGGTGCATACAACGGGATTCCGTAAGGATTATGGGACAAATGGAATTTTATGAAAGCATGAGACGTAGCTACATCATTAATTATTTTAATAAGGGCCTGCAATAATTTTTACGGGACTCTCCCGCAAAAAATGTGATGGTTAGATGCCTTACTCTTTAATGTCAGATTACTAAAATACAATACTTGAAGGTTAATAAAACGTCGTATTAACTTATTGCATTTTGTATTTAGTTTGATACATAGAATACTATAATATATAGATAATAAATAGAACGGGGGTGTGTGCGGAGCCCATGTAGCCACAAGACGTCGTCAATTCACACGTATAAATGTCAACACGAGATGTGTTTTGACGTTACAATACCGTTTCCAAATTACGCATGGAAATTATTTAGAAAATGCCAAATTGCACGCTATTTACAAATAAATATGTATTAAAATCCGCAGCGAATTGGGTTTGTAGCAGTGATTAACAGATAATACGACGTAATTGCTTGTATATGTGCTCTCGGTGACGCCGAACCTCGGTACAAAATAAGATTGACAGCCATTCTATTATGTATAATAGTGCTATGGTTTAACCACTCGTCTACGTCAGTATTTTGGACCTATTAGTCCGTAGACAGAGAAACCTATAGACTAATGATTAGCGTGGCCTAGAGTGAGAAAGGACGATAACGTAGTTTTAGGTTATACAATAATCTTTATGACTTTTAAACATATTTAGATAAAATTTTTAATTGTTCTACGAACTGAACTGAACAAGATACATCAATCTTAAGCTCACAAAACACTTTTTGCTCACGTAAATCAACTTGTAAACGTCTTAGATCGCTACAAACTGTCAAAGTTGTTTAGCAAAGTGTAGTTTGCTAAACAAAAAAACCGGCACGGAGAAAGGGACAAACAATCACACCGCTCGGTCTCATTTCTATGCAAGACGTTTGCATAAATCTATCTTTTTCGTGTGCGAATGCGAAAGAAGGCGTCAATTTATCTATAGGTTTCTCTGTCTACGTATTAGTCAGACCTATGGTCAAGCCAAAGAGTATATTAGGTTTGGCCAAAGCCAATTTTTTAAATGAAGGTAAATATAACTTAGAGTCATAACCATGTTCTTATCCAAAAATAAAAATTATCAACAAATAAAATATCGAATTAGGTATTTGTATGAATGTCACGTGAGCGCTAGAGAAACGACGATTGTAAGACGTTGTTGACATATAAAATGTTTAATGAAATAGTACAGTAAAAATAGAATTTAACATTGCACGAAATTTCCGATTCAATTTTATTTTTTATGAGGTTGTGTTGTGTTGTTAAGATCACTTATTCAGCATAAAATCACAAAATGCCGACAGATCCAGGTGGCGCTTCAAGTGCCATCTTGAAAAAACGTTTTCAGCCGATATCTCGGAAACTGCACTTTAAGGCAACAGTTATACATATCATTATTATAGAAAATAAAATTTCGCATCTTTTGTTTCCAGTAAACTTTTTTGTAAAACTCACCGTTTACAATTTATGGCCCATTTAATGAACCGGCTTTTCTATCGCGGCCAATAACTTTTGAAATATTAATCAATAAAATGCATAAATTTATTTTGAAAGATCAGTTTATTTTCCAAAACTTTTGTTTGAAATTTTTTTCTAATGTCCATACTTTTTGAGTTATAGGACGTTTCATGTTTGACTACCGGGCGTTATAGTTGAAAATTTCAAGATACGCATAGCTGCCGCGTCACCCGCCGAGCTCGGCCGACGCTCGGCAGATGACGCGGCAGCTACTTTACGATTAAGAACCCGGGTTTTATTGCTATTATTTCGGGGAATTCCAAGTAAGACGTCATAATTGTTTACTAACTACGACTTACGGAGTCTCCTTTTTGAAATTCTGGTTATAGAGTATAAATATCTATTAACAATATTTCGTAGGGAAATAACATTTTGTTCGAGTTACAAAGTCTAATAATTTGAGATACCGCGTATTTAGGGGTTCAGCGGAAGGGAATGGCAATTTTTTTCGACTTACTGAGGATTTCGACTTAACGAGGTTCGAGTTATAGAGATTCCACTGAATATCATAACACGTATATAATTTTTTAAGTACAGCGTGCCTTTCAGCAACTTAATATTACCAAGTTTTTAAGTTTATATGTTAACTATATAATAATATAATTATTTTAATAGTTATTTATAAGAATATAATTCTTTAAGCATTATATTCCGTAATAATTATATTCTGTAAGAATTATGTTCTTATAAATAACATTTAAAAAAGAATCGTTCTGAGCACTCTTATCTATGGTTTCGAGTAAACTTAGTGATCATATACTCTTTGGTTCTAAGGCGTCCCTCTAAATATTAGTATACTCTTTGGCGCGGTCTACAAGGAGGCATTTAAGGATCCTTCCATTTGGATCCTTCGGACTTTTAAGGGTTAATATATAAATAAAAATCAATTGCTGTTCGTTAGTGTGTGACACAATTTTTATTAACACTAAACTACGAGGAAACTAAACAATTTATTACATAACTTTTATACTTCGAACAGACACACACACACACACACACACACACACACACACACACACACACACACACACACACACACACACACACACACACACACACACACACACACACACACACACACACACACACACACACACACACACACACACACACACACACACACACACACACACACACAAACGCGTTATCATGTAATTATTATTACATTCCAAATTTCATTTACAACTTCTTAAACTTCGAAACTTCGAAAGAAGCGCATTGTGCCAAATTCGATGGAAGGTCTTGGACTCTACTACCTCCCCCTTGGACTCAACTGCCTCCATCCAACTATAAGTCAGGTAGACCAGTAGATTACCAGCTTATCGACCTCGATAAAAACCGTATTGGCAGTCACTTACCAGCCGGTGATCCTCTAGGTACCGCATGAGCTGGCAGTTTATAATAGACTTCATTACTATTACGTTTAGATTAAAATTCAAATCTTTTGTGAGATGACAGTTAAAGAGAGAGGTATTGCAACCACTAAAAAACGTAAGTACACTTCTTTGAATAATCAAATTAATGTTTTTACAATTAATGGAGATGCAAAATGTATCGTGAGAAACGGATATGTCGTATGCAACGACATATCACCATCACTTCAACGGTGCGACACCGATTGTATGAATATTGTTGGGGAATGTCACAAGTCCAGGGGCAATGCAAGAATAGTAAGGTTTCTTAGTTTGACATCCACCATTCAATTTCAAATAACAACCGGTGCTTCCGTGTTGCACAGATATTCAGTTTTTATCAGTCTTAATGATAATTTGTGCTTTTGATTTTAAACATAATTATGCACGTATTTATGTAAAATTAGTTTTCTAAATCACACGGTTGATTAAATATTATATTACTACTAGTATATTAATATAAAATTATAATTGTAAATATATTGTTAACGTTTTAAAATTTCTTCCGTGTTTGTTAGTTTCTACGGTAAAAAATTAAGCCTCTTACCTTAAAGTATTAATAGCCTGCCACATTGAGTAAGTAAAGTAATTTGAAGTACTTACCGAAGTATTAGGGAACCTTGTCAGATTGTTTTCACGATTTCTGGAATTTTATCGTGAATATTGTCAATATTTTACTAACAACAAAAAAAGAATGACAATAGTTTATTTAAATTTTCAATTCTAATCTAACTATTATAAAATCGGTTTATATTTTTATGAAAATGAATCAATTAAGACATTAAGTCCGAGTCTTGTCTTTTTCTTATACTCATCAGGTTTTCTTCTGTTCAAAAATTTATATAGCATAAAACAAGCAACAGTTAAAGCTAGTATACATTGGGCATTCGATGTCGTTTTAGGCGCGCGTTGATAGCGTGCATATACCACGCTCGCCATGGCGTTTGAAGAGCGTTAGCAGGGCAAGTCCGCAATAGCTGGTCACTTTTGGATTTCATCGATAAAGAAATTCGTATCAAAATGTTTGATCTCCATTTTGTCTATATGCATCTACTCTATACGAAAGTGCACGATCAAATGTACAAAAGAATCGCGGCCCATGTATCTAAAAGGGCACAGCTAACCAAAATCTGACAGCTCACCTCTAATGCGTGCTCGAATAAATTAGCGTGTTGGGATGTGCACGGATGTATCGGACTTGATGGTTTTTAAACGCGCTTTATCAAATGCGTGCTTCTAGTCGCCTAATGTGTACTCACTCTTACATCTTTTCATTTTCATGTTCATTATAAAACCTTTTCAACATGTAATATAATATGAATAGAAAATATGTTTAATGAAGTCAATATAAATCCAAACACAAAAAATTAATTTATAGATATAAATAACAACAATAAATGTTCATTTTGGCCAGGACAACTTCTCTTATTATTTACGTTTAGAGCTCTTGCAAAACATTTAAATAAGACTACTTTATTTCCTATTCACAACGTCTGACGTTATGAATTTAAGAGTTAGGTAAGTTAAATTTATGTAAACGATTTCAACACTAAATGCTTACCCAAAAGTGATCTGTTTTGTTACAGAATACTGAAGTTTTTAAAAACTAAAAATTAAATATTATGTTGGAAGTTTAATCTCAAAATCATTTATGAAAGGAATATAGTTATAAGGAATTAAAGTAATTAAAAATAGTAAACTGTAAATAGTAAATACAAAATAATAGATTGAATGACCATAACGGAATTGCCGAATAGTATAGTAAAATCTACTGAAAAATACGTACCTAACAAGATGCCGAACTTTTACATAATATAGTTATGCAATATAAATCCACAGTAAGGAAAATCTATGGATATAGATTAAGAATCTGTGATGCACTTGCACCACTAAACTTGCAGTTTGCAACAAACTAAAGTTTAAAATATCTTCAGCCTTCAGTTTAACACTTCACAAAGACGACGCCATCAAATATATAAATCACCCTAGATGGTTACGTACCCATGAACCATTTGTCAATTCATTTTTTAAAACTATTACTGGATGAAATTTTGTGAAGAACTTGCAGCAGCGCTTAGATGTGCCCAGATGTGGTTGGTGCCGACTACTTTCACACGTATTTACACGTATTTCTTGAGGAACTGTTAGTTTGTGATATTTTATTAGCACAGGAATCGGAGAATGCGCTGGAGAACTAATACCGTAAGATAGCTTATTCACAAAGGCAGGGTCAAAAATGCCCTGGTAGAAAGAATGGCGGAATTCTTTCAATTTTCAGTCTTGATACGTTTCCCCGGTTCAAAATGAAAAAATATTCTATACCATCACTTCCAGACTTTTTAAATGGCATAACAGCTTTTGAGTTAGTCAAACTTGTCTACAAAGTTCATATTTGCGTTGTAATCCTTTACAAGTTCAGGGCAAGCTATCTGATTTGTGTCACCATTACGCTCTTTACGAATAACAGTACTAACATTTCGAAGGGGAATTATGTTGGCCAAAATACCATTGACACATTTTGGCTCGATAGAAAAAGATTGCGAAGTTTCCTCAAAATCTACAATTTTAGGTACGTCTACTAAGTGTAAAAACTGTTTCTTTCGAATGTAATGAAATCAATTTCAATTAAATTCAGGCTATGTATTTTCCAGTAAATACCTGGGTGAATTATGGATTTATTTTTAAAAAAAAGAGTATATATAATTTTATAAAGAAATATCAATTACATATTGTGCGAAATAGCCGATAACACAAAAAGCCGATAGCACAGACTCGGCTCCACGCCGTGGTAGCGGCGTAAAATATACTACCCCATATTTTGCACCATGAGGAACCAAAGAAAAGCAATGGCCCCGAGTTCCCGGCGCCCCTTGAATAGGGCAGGGGTGCGAAGAATCTCCGGGAGGAAAACTGGCGACGAGGTTCGCCACCCGTCACGTTTTGTCTCCCAGAGAGGCGAAAAGTGGATTGCAGAGGCCCGTCTGGCTACTTTGAATGTATGTGGGGCTATAGGCATATG
The DNA here is from genome assembly GCA_907164705.1 of Parnassius apollo. NCBI lineage: Eukaryota > Metazoa > Arthropoda > Insecta > Lepidoptera > Papilionidae > Parnassius > Parnassius apollo. The sequence goes on along the minus strand of CAJQZP010001441.1, from coordinate 5,130,198 downwards.
ATGTATGATAGAGGAATAGATGTATTATGTGTAAATGAGACGAAAAGGAAGGGGAAGGATGTCACTGCACATGGCATGTATACCGCATACTGGTCTGGTGTAGACGAGATGAGGGGTAGGGAGTAGTATATTTTCAGAAAGAATGGGCCAATGTGTGAAAGAGTATGAATGTGTAAGCCCAAGACTGCTATGGATACGAATGAAAGTGGGCTTAAAGAAGTTGTTTGTGTTAGGGGTCTACGCCCCAGACATGTCTAAGCCCACTTATATCCGAGAGTAGTTTTGGGAAATGGTAAGGATGGTGTTAATGAAGTGTAAGGGAAATGAAAATATTATTATGCTAGGAGATTTTAATGGAAGGGTTGGGGTGAGGAGGCTTGGTTATGAAAGGATATTGGGAACGTTTGGCGATGAAAGTATAAATGAGAATGGTGAAAGTCTCCTCGCCGTATGTATGGAAAAGTATCTTTTTATGACGAACACTTGCTTTCGCCACAAGAGGATTCACATGTATACTTGGGAAAGAGGTGACGATAGAAGCATGATAGATTTCATAATTGTGGATGGAAGATTTAAGGTCGAATTGGTAGATACAAGCGTTTAACGGGGTTCTAACGTAGGAACGGATCATTATTTGGTTTTATGCCGAATTAATGGTCTGTTCAGGCGTTGGCGCCATCGATCATCTGTGTCTATCACTGCGTTACAGCGTATTAGAACAGAAATTTTACAAGATGAAGATGAGAAAAACAAGTTCAAATGTAGACTGAAAGAAAATATAAGTGGTTTGGATGAATTATGTATGAAGGAGTTAGACTTGGAGAATGTGTGGCAAAATGTAAAGAAAGGCTTAGTGGATGCAGCTACCGAAGTATGTGGTGTTAGTTAGAGAAAGAATGAAATGAAAAATAATACGTTATGGTGGGATGATGAGATACGTATGGAAGTTGAAGCAAAGAAGAGAGCATGGCTAGATTTACTAGCAACAGAGGCTGGTAATTCTAGCGGTACGAATGATGATATTGAAAGAAAAAAGGCAGTCTTTAGACACCTAAATAAGAGAGTAAAAGAAGTAGTTGAAAGAAAAAAAGCAAGATAGAACGGATAAGAACGATAGAAGAAAATAACTTCCAGGCAAATATAAAAATGTTCTGGAAACTTGTAAGAACTGCCAGGGGACATTCAAAATAGCCTATGATGAATGCTATAAGAGACGAGAATGGCTATATTCTGAATGATTAAGTTTTGAGTTTAAAGAGATGGAAGCAATATTTTGAAAGCGTGTTTATGAGTGAGGAGACAACCTGTGTACTAAGTGAAATAGAAACTCCGAAAGAAGAGGAAAGAGGTAGTGAGATAAGTATAGATGAAATAATGAAAGCAATGAAAAGTATGAAAGCAGGTAATTCTGCCGGATATGATAGAGTTTCACCCGAAATGCTGAGAGCTGGAGAGGAAGTAGTGGCAGGCCTGCTGCACACCTTGTTTAATTTATGCTGGGAACTGAAGCGGGTACCGGTAGACTGGTGCAAAGCCGTGATAGTCCCAGTATATAAAGGAAAAGGTCCTGTTGCGACCAGCAAGACTGTAAAAACTACCGTGGCATCAGCCTTCTTAGCATTGTGGGAAAACTCTATGCTAAGGTACTGGTAGTGGTAGGTAAGGTAACACAAAATTGCTGGTTCGGCGGGTTATATATTTGTTTATTTGACTTTTTGTTGTGAATGTTATGTGTGAGTGAATAAGCTTGTGAGTTATCTTGTAGATAAGTAGACATGTATTATACGTAAAAAGTTGTTTAATATTTAAAATTTTTGTGTTTTTGTAAATTGTTTTCGATGGTGTAAAGAAGTCATAGTTGTGTAAGATTTTAATTATTTTATTTTGTAATATTTGTATTGGTTTTAAATTACTTTTAGCTGCAGTACCCCATATTTCGATTTGATACAGTAAGTGAGGCTTTACCAACGTATTGTATATTAAAAGTCGAGCATGTTTCGGTATATATCGAACTATTTCATGCAGTGCGCCCACAAGTGAGGAGAGTTTGTTGTGAATATATTGCAAGTGAGCTTTCTGTTTTAAGCCTAGGTATTTTTCTTGGTTAACTTGTTGTAAAATCTCACGCTTAATTCTAAGTTTAGGTCGATCAGGTACTTTTCAATTTTTGGAACTAAATATTATGTATGAAGTTTTATAAGTATTAATTGTTAATAGATTGTATTGGAGCCAACAGTGAAGTATGTTTAGATCCTTTTGTGCGCGCTTTATTTCTTTGACATTACCCCCGAAATAAAATAAGCTTGTATAGTAGTGTAGTCCCGCTTGATGAATGTTGTTTACGTAGATCAGAAACAGCAATGGGCTAAGAATTGAGCCTTGTGGTACGCCACATGTTAGAGGCTTGCGACTACTCTGGTAGTCTCCAATTTTTACAATCTAATACCGACCATCCAAATAAGACTTTAGCATTTTGTACACGTTTCCAGTAATGCCAATACGTTCCAATTTTTTTTAGTAGTATGGAATGGGTGACCGTGACGAAAGCCTTTTTTAAATCAACAAAAACACCTAAAGCAAACTGTTTTTGATCAATTTTGGTTTTAATAGTGGTTACTAAATCTATAGTTGCGCCAAGGGTGTTAGATTTGGGTCGAAAGCCATATTGTTGGTTATACAAAAAGTTAATTTTAGTAAGGTAGTCGTCCAATCTCATGTAAATAATTTTTTCAAGAATTTTGGAGAGTATTGGCAGAACTGAAACTGGTCGATAGTTTCCGGGATTTGTTTTTGTACCGGACTTGTGCACTGGGGTGACTAGCTATTTTTAAGCTTTCTGGGAAGACTCCTTCATTTAAAATTTTGTTAAGGCAATTAGCCAGATTACGAATTATATAATTTGTTATACACTTTACGACTTTAGTACTTATACCATCAATACCTGTGCTCGTATTTGAATCCAAGTCATCTATGATTTTAGATACTTCATTAGCTGTGCATGGGGAAAATCGGGATAGCTCATGATGAGCAGTTGTTTGGTGTAGATTACGTAACGTGTATGTATCATTGTTATGAAACTTGTCTGGTATTTCAAGATTTTGTTTAAATTTATTCCTTTCATTAATCTGAGCTATTATGTTGCTATTAATTAATTTTTGAGGTTGGTTCAACATTTTATAGTTTTTTGTTTTACTTTCTTCAGATATTTTTATAATATGTTCTTCTAGAATATTAAAATTACAGGAAATATTTTGAAATTTTGATATTTCTATAATTTTATTTAATTTACTATAATCGGTCGCTTCATACACTATTTTTAGTTTTGGTGGAGGCATTACTCTTTTTATTTCTAAGTACATGTTTTTATGATCCGATAGGGCTGATTCAATGATAGCCAAATGAAAATTGTTACATTTCAAGTTAGTAGAAACATGATCAATAATTGTTTTTGTAGTTGTTGTTTCCCGAGTACAGTACTCAGGGTCTATTTTGTTTATAATTTTGTATCCAGATTCCGTAAGCATAGTTTTATAACGTTTTGTCATACTGTCAGTACATAATAGATCTATATTCGTGTCTCCAAAGATTAAAATCTAGATGTTTCGATGGAAAAGGACTATATAAAGCCGTTGAGGGATGCGACCGGGGCAGTATGGAATTGGCGATACGAGTGAAGCTTTCGGAACGAAATAAAGTGAACCAAAGCGTTAAGTGTGATTAATTATTAGTGTGATTTAAGCTTTAATTCATCATCATCATCATTCGTCATTACAGCCCTTCACAAGTCCACTGCTTGAACATAGGCCTCCCCCAAGTAATGCAACAAAGCGGACCTGAATCACCTGCATCCATCAACTTCCTGCATATCTTATTAGGTCGTCACTCCATCTAGTAGGGAGTCGCCCTACACTACGTCTACCGGTACGAGGCTGCCACTCGAGAACCTTTGTTCTCCATCGGTTATCGATTCTTCGAGCTATATGGCCGGCCCATTGCCACTTCAGCTTACTAATCCGTTGGGCTATGTCGGTCACTCTGGTTTTACTGCGGATATCCTAATTTCTGAGTCTGTCACGCAGAGAAACTCCGAGCATAGCCCTCTGCGTAGCTCGCTTAGCGACCTTGAGCGTCCTCATACGGCCAGCGGTAAAGGACCACGTCTCAGATCTGTAAGTCATCACTGGCGACACGCACTAGTTGTACAATCTAGTTTTCAGAGATTGAGGTATACCTGACGAGGAGATGTGTCGTAATTTCCCGAACGCTGCCCAGCCGAGTTGAATCGCCGTGTAGTGGTGGTTAAGAATATCCACTACCCCATATCTTCCCGTGGGTGTCGTAAAAGGCGACAGAGGGAAACAGGCAGGAGATGGGCAGCAGCATCTTCCTGATAACAGCAACTGTACAACAAAAACTGCGGTTGCCAACCCGCTCGCCAAGCGTGGCAACTATGCAATATACCCCCCATGAAGAATTACAAAGCTTTAATTGGTGTTCAGTAATTAAAGTGTCAATTTTAGTAGTTCAGTCGGCAGTTTTTATTGTCACGAACCCTAAGCTCGTAAGAATATTAACATAATATAAATATTTAAATATTTAATTGAAATTATATAATAATTGTGTTTTTAGAATTCACAGTAGCTTTGCTACGGTCCATTGACACCTAAATATATCTGCGATTAAGACTTAGAATTCGGACATTTGTTATACTCGTATCATACTTAAGAGCTTAGATAGAAAACTTGGTACCAGGAAAAAGAGTCACCGTTTTTCGTCGCTTACCGTTCCGCACACTGTAGCACTTAATACCTATTTTATGTTGGTATTCTGGACGATTTTTTAAAATAAATTAAACTGTATATTTTACTATGGAAAATCGTTTAATTTTTAAAACTAAAACGTGAAAAAATAAAATAATGATATGCCAAATTTGTAAGACCATTTTGTCCTGAATCATGTTTTGTTACGTATATTTTTAAAAGAAATAAAAGGTGCTTCGGTTATGCGGTTAAATTTTATATAAAATTTTGCTTGAGATTTAAACCAATCAAGCAAAGTGAGCGAGTTGCTTTAGTGGTGGGGAAGTGGCATTTTCAAAATTAGATCTTACAAAAGCTAAGCTAGATACAGAAAAACTAAGACTAGAATATTTTTATTGCATTGAGTTTTCAAACAAATTGGTGTCATTATTTAACGGCACCAAGGAGTTTTCACTAAGGAATGAGGAGTTATCAGTCTTTTTACGGTAGTTAGTCGCCGTCTGTTCAAATTCAAATGTCGTAGCAAATTACGGATAAATAAAAATTACTTAATACCAACTTAACAAAAAAATCAACAGATTACCAAAAACCATGTTTTCTTATCAAATTCTGTATTGGTATCCTCATAAATGAAAAAATATAGTCAAAATTATGGTAATAGAACTTTATTCACATCTTTGTTCTATTTATTAGAGCAGGAGCCCTAGCAAAGAAACTGTGATTGCCTCCTAGCTTAGTGGTAACTGTTATACAGCTGATTTGAAATTAGGAGATTAATTTGATGATTAGGGGATAAAGGCTGTAATATTTATGTGAACAAAGATTATTAACAACACAAAAACTAGTCCGATTAAGTGAATAAAAAGAAATATCCAACTGCCAACATTCTGCTTGTTGAAATATGTTCCAATTGCGTTAAAATGCAGGTATTTAGTGAAGAAACGCAGCCAGCATCCTTGGCTCTAGCGACGAAGAATATAAAAATAATAACTATACTTTTAGTTAAATATAACATTTCATTCATTACGTCGGTACTTTCTAGAACATAAATTAAAATCTGAAGCTTGCGTAACATTTCTTGCCATATATGGTATACTATAATGAATTTATTATTCGTATAATGTTAATACCGCCAACAACCGCCAGCTTCGAAGATGGAGGTTGTGGTTTTAAAGGGAAATTTGCCCGACGCTATGCAGCAATTATTTGCGGAACTTAAATCGTAAATTCTTGATTCTGACGAACACACGTTAAGCAAAATCTCTAACCAGTTAAAGAGTAAATGATATGTGAAATATTTTAATTTTTTTACCTAAATTAGGCGAACCTCTCCATGCGGTTTCTTCTATTAATTGATGAAAAGGTTTTAGGGACTGACTGATGCGGGATATCCAAAGTACTAAATCCAAACTTAATCGATTAGAGATGGGAAGCAGCAGCAATGGGCGCAGGTACTCTAGCACTGTAATGCTAGGGTAGGCTGCCCTCACCAATCTACCTGTCCAGCATGGTGAGTATAGAAAAATCTCTAAGCAATGCACGCTTGATCTAATTTTACGTGGTAGCCATGCTTCGGCTACATTAGTAGTATAGTTGTATTATGAATGGGTCAGCTTGACCGGGAATGACCACGCCTCAAAGAAAATACCAGCGTAAAATAGTAGCTTCACGCTGCTGTGTTTCGTATGGTGAATGTAGAGAACCAGAGACACTTTTTACTGAAAACGAGGCATTCCATCTTAGTCCTCACTGGTGACTACGCATTTAAATTTTGATTCATAATTGAGGACAGATGTAGAAATAAATCTATGGGACACAGCAACCACTTAGTTTCAGATGGACTGTGGGTCGCTATTCATCCTCTATTCTATAAAAAAATATTGAGCTTCGTTACATTAACGTAATAATTTTGTATACTCAAAAGCAAAATGGATTATGATACGGAAATGGAACATGGTTACTTAAAAAAAATTGCAAATAAAAAAGTGGTTAAATTCAAATAGATTGGCATTCGTATGGCGGCAATTTGAAAATTAGATTTCAACCATTTTTAGGTTTTTCTTGCTAAGCAGTAAATTGATAATTTTTGTAACACACATTTCATCAACTTCATCTTCATCAACTTAACTATTGTGTTACTAATGGTGGAAGTATTCATTAATACACACCTATTGAACGTACGTTAAAAATTATCATCCATATGATCATATTTCCTATGGATACATTTTAAAATGTTATCTATAATATTGTCCTTATTTATATCACTCATTTTTCGTAAGATGAGTGCTTATTTAATTGAAATATTATCATTGATGTAAAAATGCTCGCACACGGAAACCATTAATATATATAAATATATAAACACTCACGCCTGTCACCCAGAGGGGTAGGCAGAGACTACGGACTTCCATTTGGCACGATCCTGACATACCTCTTTCGCCTCCTTTACATCCATATATCTACGCATACATGCTCGTCGGTTAAGGGTACTTCTAACGTGGCCCATTTTCAAAATATCGCCAATTTGGTCGATAAACTTTTTTCTAGGGCGTCCCTTCCCGACTCGGCCGTTCACATCTGCCATATAAATTTGCTTTGTCACTCTTTCCTCATTCATTCTTTCTACATGACCAAACCACCGAAGCATTCCTTTCTTAATCCTGGTTACAACATCATCTTGCATACCATATTTATCTCTTATCACGCAATTTCTCACCCTGTCATTCAGATTCAACCTTAGCATATTCCTTAAAGACCGCATTTCTACAGCATTTATTCTAATTTCGTGCTTCTTCTGCCACACCCAGCTTTCACTACCATACATTAAATTAGGGACTAACACAGCATTATGAATTACCATACGTGCCTTTTTTGACACATTCTGATTCTTCATAATAGAGTGTAGTCCCCCATTCACTCTATTCTCTGCATTTACTCGTCATTCTATATCCCTATCATATCTACCATCTCTGCTAAATAACTTACATTTAAAAAAAACTTAAAAAACCATTAACTTTAATAAAAAATATTTAACTGCACTGCACAAACCAATAAAACAAATATGGTGCATTTTTCAACAAGCTGGGACTAGGCTCTAGCAAGATTCAACACAAAATATGTGTACAGTTAAATAATATTTAGCTGCTCTTAGTTTAATATGGCAGCATAAGTCTTATGGTTTTGCTTGTAGTTTTTAATTATCATTCCTTTAATTAAAAACTCAAACAAAGAGCAGTAAGTATGGTCGTAAAATATTTCTTTCGACTTGCAATACACTTAATTTGGAAAGGACAAAATATGATATATGTATTGTATTAAATAATATATGATTAATTTTTCAGTCGACGGATGCAGAAGGTTTGTGCGTGTAAAAGTAAATTTACAGCCTATATACGTCCCACTGCTGAGCACAGGCCCCCCCCCTCATTTCTGAGAGGGTTTTAGGGCAAGGAAGTGTTCGCCGTGCTCCCCAATGCGTGTTGGCGAACTTCACATGTCTTCGAAATATTTTTTTTTCTTATTCCTCGGACATGCAGGTTTCCTTACGATGTTTTCCTTCACCGCCGAGCACGTGGTAAATCAGCACTTAAAATTGCAATTAACGATTTCATTGGTGCCGGCGGGGCTCGAACCCGGGTTAGTCTGAGCTACCACGGCTTCTTTGTGCGTGTGCTTTGTGATATCGCTTGCGAAAGCCCTACGTTCAGCGGTGAACTTTTGAAAGGCTGTATTGATGATTATGTTTATAAAGTTTATAATAAATATAAAACGAGTAAATACATTAGATGTTTTTTTTTTTGATATTATTAAAAATTAAACAATTTTGTATGTTTTTAGATTAATACCAAACTTGAAGTGTGTATATTATGCTATAGATGTTATTAATAAACAAAAAAAATTAAAAAAACTTAACATAGGATCACATTAGGTATATAAAAATAAAGTGTACAAAAGTTAAAGCTACAGTTGGACACAGGCTTATCACCTCTGAGAGGGTTTTGCGGTAGAGAATTTTAATCAAATAACAAAGAGAGAGTAACTACATACTTATACGTGGTAGAGCCATGATACAGCTATGTTAGTAGTATATTTGAAGCGCGAATGGGTCGGCTCGACCGGGGAAGGACCACGCTCTTACAGAATACCAGCGTGAAATAGTAGCTTAAGGCTGCCTTGTTTCGTATGGTGAATGTAAAGAACCGGAAACCCTTTTTACTGGAAACGAGGCATTCCATCTTAGTTCCTCACGGGTGACAACGCATCTGCATTTTGGATTTGTAACCGAGGACAGACGTAGATGCCTATGGGCCGCAGCAACCACTTACCATCAGGTGGACTGTGTGCTCGTTTGTCACCGTATTCTATAAAAAAATATAATAAAGCATTTTTGTTATTCTTTTGTTTTGCTATAATTTTCAATTCCTTATTAAATTAACACATCATACAGATGATATTATTTATCAAAACAAAGTTAAGTAACCGCACCGTTAACGTCCATATCACACCTATGCCAATAGTGTACCCCTTAAGCTCCTACTGAAACGTTACCTCCACATTGTATGGTCTCGTGCGAGATTCGAATTCGCGGTCGTTAGCACTGCTATGCATTGCTAAGCCAATGCGCCACGGAGCTGTTGTTGTTGACGAGTATGTTTACCTGTGACAAATAGTGCGACTAGGTAAGTCTAACTTCGATCGAGAGGTCATTCGATGGATACAACTCAGCTGAGCAGCATTCGGGAGATTACGACACATCTTCTCGTCTGGTATAACTCAAAACTTTAAGACAACCAGTGCGCATTACCATTGATAACTTACGGATTTGAGAAATGGTCCTTCACTGCTGACAGTATGAGGACACTTAAGGTCGCTCAGTGAGTTATGAAGAGGGCTATCATCAGGATTTCTTTGCGTATTGAACTAAGAAATGAAGATATCCCCCAGATAGAACCCGAGTAATAGACATAGTCCAACAGATTAGTAAGCTGTAGTGGCATTGGGCTGGCCATTTAGCTCGAAGAACCGCCACCGATTGGGAAGAAAGTTTCTAGAGCGGCAACCTCTTACTGGTAGACAAACTGTAGGGTAGCACCCCAATAGATGGAGTGATGACCTGGTAAGACATGCAGGAAATTAATGGATGCAGGTGGCTCAGGACCGTGCCTTGTGACATCCGTTGGGGGAGGTCTATGTTCAGCAGTGGATTTGTGAAGCTGTAATGATGATTACAGTAACAGTACGGACTGTGCCGCTAGTTTAAAACTGTTTCGTTAAATTTTCAATTTGATCAAACTGAAACTTTGAACACCAAAAATATACTGATAAACGTTTTGATAAACGAGTTATATAATGTTTGATGTTATAAAAACATAGATACAAATAAAAGTACCACTACATAACAAAAAACACAATCAAATGCAAATAAAACACCGTAATGTGCTGTTACAGCTTATTAAAGTCCATAAGCCGTATTTGCCATAGTTGCCACGCTAGGCTAGCGGGTTGAAAATGACAGTTTTTTTTATTTTTAGTTATTTAGGAAAATGCTGCTGTCATGTCCTAATTTGTTTCCCTTTCTGGCGACACCCACGGAATGGTAATGTAGCTATTGTACATAATTTCTTACATATACACAAATATTTCATATAGAATGTAACATCTTGTACAGATGAAGTGTTTGACTAATATTGAGCGTTTAATTATAACTGTTTTTAAATATCAGAGGCAGGTGAATTCCAGTGCAAAATAGCAGCTTATTAGTACTCTGTAACATATGATAAGAATCGAAGAACTACTTTACTGGTAACGAGGTATTTCATCAGCTCAGGTGTTACGAGTACAACGCATTTGCATTTAAATTCTTTTAGGTCTTTCGAGAATAGTTATCGATATCTATGGCCCACAGCTTAACATTATTAATCGGTAGGTAAACCGTTTCCGACTCTTGTTTTCTGCGACGATGAAACAGTTTTTACATTCTGCTTCAAAACTCCTTTTCAATCTTCGCGGAAATCAGTGCCTGAATTACATTTTTTTACAATTATTTGTGAATGCATAAATTGTTAAGCAGTAACAAGCGATGTGTACTGAAAGACCATTTTGTGTCTAGAATATTTTTTTTAGATAAAGAAATCATTTAGTTCTTCAATTTAAAAAAGTAAAAAGTACTTTCAACATAATGCAGCGCAGTTAATGTTTACAAAAACATGAAATTTTTGTACCCATAACTCAGTTTCAATGTTTAAAACATAACTGATTTCCAAAAAACGTTATTCGAAATGCTGAATAAAAGCGACTCCATTGAAAACTTTTAAAGCACTTAAATGCCAGATAAATTGCGCACCAAGTAGTGCTTCGCATAATAGCATGAAAAGAACAAAAAGCTTTTACTTGAATATTTAGCTTCATATTTAAATATAGTTAAATATATACTAATAATTGTATTTCGGATTTTATGTGCTATTTAAGTTACTTCCGTGTACTGGTAATATCGGTTACTCACTTGCCTGCTTTACTTACCTATGTCCACACGCGTGTATAAAAATATTAAAGGATGAGTATAGTTTTCTGCTGCAGTGACCTTTTACGGCCTAATGTAAAAATAGAAAGAAAAATTTCTAAATAAAATTAACATGACATGCAGAATAACTTAAAAAGTCGATTGATTCAAAACACTTGTTTTAACAAAAAATATACAATAAATTAATATTTTAAATAACGTTAATTCCGTCTAAAACGAGTCACACACTCAGCAGATACGATAATATTTTATCTACGTATATAAACTTAATTATATGGTTGAAAGTATCACACACTACGCAGATACGAAAATATACGAAACTAGCTTGCCAGACGTTGTTTTGCCCTTTTTGACGACCCTTTGTCATGTCCTATTAAAAATCCTTAAATTCGCAAAAAAGAAATTGTAGTTCACTCATGGGCAAAACAACTATCCTATCTCTCAAGTTGGACCAAACTGCACATGATTGCAAATTTGATTAAAATCGGTTAAGTAGTTAAGGAGTCCATCGCGGACAAACAACGTGACACGTAATTTATATATATTAAGATGATACATTCACTCGAAATACTTCAAATTTACTAGACGTGTCTTTTGAAGCGGATTGTTTATACAGAGTGTTACCTACAATGATTTGGCATATATTAGTTCTAGATTTGTTAGACACCTCGTCAGAATAGGATTCAGATTTTGATTTTGATGCACGTATTGCATTATCATTTACTAAAAGGCGATGAATTGGGAGAGAGCGTCATATAAAGCTTAAAAAGGACCGAGGCGAATTTAATCGCATTTTTTCAGCGACCATAGTGTATTTATCTTCAGATACAATTCTTTGCCATATCTGTATCTGCAGATGTTATTTGCAGATATATTTGTATGAGCAGATAATGTTGTCACTATCTTTCGATACAGGTCGATACTTACAGATTATTAACTATTAAATTCAAATTATCTGCGCTATGTGTGTTAGGTCATTGAATTTCATAAAAAGCAATATTGAAAGATATGCACTCAGATGCATATATATTATCGTATCTGCGTAGTGCTTGACTTGCTTTAAGGCCCTAAGAGCGGGTGAAATGCTTAAATTCTTGGATATTTGGGTAAGAAAATCACAATAGTTTTTCATTTAATATGCAAAGAAAAAATATAAGATTTTATAGACTAAGAACTCGATTAAGGTTTTTATTTGAATAAAATTATATATTTTTCGACCCCTTATTAGAAAAACAATCCCCAAAGATTACCAATTTTTGTCATATTTTGCAAAGTATAAATATTTTTCATTTAAAATTTTATTTTTATTCTCCATTTTACTCATGAAATTAGATTTATCCCCGAAATTGAATAAATACGCGCGAGCGTGACTTCTTCGTCACCCTGTAATCCCCCGCGATCTTAGCGTTTCCACTTTTGGTAGATTTCTATTTTTTAGTAGATTATGAGCTTAAATTGTGATTTTTAGTAGGTCTAAATGAATTTAAAATAGAACTTAGTGGTTTTAATAATTTTGAAGATGTTTGATAGCAATACATTAATAAGAGCGCAATACTCATGATATTTCGGGTATTTTCTGAAAAGTTTAGTTAAATGATAACATCGTACAGCAAAATGAACTTTATTGCTTTTACGACAATATTTAATTTTAACAAAATATGTGTCTTTAAGATTTCTATCCTGTTAATCAGATTGTGTTGCTTGTTTATTTCTAAGATTTCAGTTATTTTTTCATTTATTTGGCGACAGTTTATAATGAAAAGTAAATATGAACGACACTAACGTGATGAATGGGAAGACAACCCATTATTTTCTAAGTGGTTATGTAAATTTACTAAAGACAATTATAGTGCATTTTGCAAAGCTTACAATTCAAAACTTTTGCCCAGAATTGCGTCAATTAAAGAGCACAGTAACTCAGCAAAGCACAATAAAAAATGATGAGATTTTCAGGATCGTTTCTGGGACCGTATTGTTATAACTAAATTACCTATCTAAATTATTTTAATTTTAGATTCATATTTTCTGAAGTGAAATTTTACTAAATGCTACGTAAATAATACGTAAATATAGTTTTCTAAATAATTTTTTTAAATTAAGTGCGCAAAGAAGAAGACATTTTCGGTGAAGTTGATAGTGAAATTGAAAAATTCATTTTTGTATAATTTAGATGTGAAGCGATCAACATGCTCTCGTTAACTACAACAAATATATTAACTGTCAGTCAAATTTAGTTAATTGTGATTGTGTTGGAAGAAACGGATTTTATAGAATATGGGTGGTAAACGAGCACACAGTCCACCTGATGGTAAGTGGATGCTGTGGTCTATAGACATATACATTTATCCTCGATTAAGAATCAAAACGCAGATGCATCGTCACCCCGGTGGACTAAGATGGAATGCCTCGTTTCCAGTAAAATCAGTCTCCGGATCTCTAAGCTCACCATACGAAACGCAGCAGTATTAAGCTGCTATTTTACGCTGATATTCTGTGAGAGCGTGGTGTTTCTCCGTTCGAGCCAACTCATTCGAGCTACAACCATAATATAGCTGCAGCGTGGCTCTAACACGTATACATTTAATGTTAGTATGCAGGCTGATGCATTCGTACTGTCTGCGGACAGCAGTGGTCAGACCAGGCTGAGATTACTCTATATCAGTAACTGGTGCGTTCGAACTATCTTCGGGTAATAGTGCTTAGATCAGATTCAGTATTAATCAGTATCAGATCAGTTTTACGTAAAGCATGGCTTGGGATGGTTACATACGAGGTGAAGGCCTCTACAGGGTAAATCCCCGGATATTACCAGACCATATATAACCAAGGCATTAATGCCGCTATTCCCCGTCCTCTTAATAATTCTACAATATACTAATCAACAGAAGAAAGATACCCAGGCTTAGTGCTAGATGAAATCTTCATACGGAAGGGCCGGCTGCTAATTGGCGTTAAATCAGTAAAAAAAATTTACAACCCTCTATAAAAAATATTTAAAAGATTGTTAACTTCATAATACACATAAATGTATGAAAATATTATACGAAGTAGTAATTTGTGTGCAAAAATACTAAAAAGTGGTATGTCAAGAAACTCGCCCATTTTAATGTAATTGTTTGCATTCTGTGTGATCGTAACTTATTAATAATTTGAATATTTTAACTTTCGTGTATCATTAAGTGAAATGTATATTTATTTGGAAATAAATAATGTAACCTTTTGATTAAGAAAATAAAGAAAAATACTTGCATAAAATATAGAGATCTAACAATTTGAAATAACTCATATTATGTAATGATTTTTTTGGATAGTCAAAGTTCAAGAAATATTTTTTCTTAATTACACTAATTTACGACACAAATTTAGACAAACTTGTTTATTTGGTCAATAAAAGTCATCAACCAATTATGTAACTCACAACACCGATAACCGTTTTGGAAGGAACATCAGTGAGTGGTGATAACGTAGCAGTAAACGCATTCACTATTATATAGGGAAACCGCTTCTTGCTGGAGTGATAGTCACTGATTTTTTAATGTTGAGATCATTAAAATGTCTTTATTTCTCTTTGAAAAACTTTCACCATAAACATCCTTCATAGAACGAGAATTTGCAGCTACTTATAAATATAAATATTTCTGAACTGTACATGGACAAATTTTATTTAGAAAAATTGATGGTGACAAATTAAATTAAATTAACCGAGAGAATGTTATTGTGTGATTTCTCTTAAGTACTTTGTTGACAAACGATTATATTTTTATATAAAGATATACTCTTTTTTTCAATTTCGTCTATACACTACATTTTTATAGAATGGGGATATCAAAGGAGCATACCTGATGGTAAGTGGATGCTGCGGCCCATAGACATCTACATTAATCCTCGATTAAGAATCAAAATTCGGATGCTTTGTCATCCCCGAGGACTACGATGCGATGCCTCATTTCTAGTAAAATGGGTCTGTCTCCGGTTTTCTAAAGGTTCTCATATTTTATTACAAAGCTAACGAAACTCCTTTTGATGCCGTCTAGTAAAGAAATTAGAGCCCCTTAGGTGATTTATTCATACCAATATAAATATCTTTTACAGAGCAATTCTGTTACATCAATTCTTAGCAATATTTTAATAATTTTGAATAAATTTTATCTTACTATAAAACATTTATTTACTTTGTATTAAAATATACAATAATAATAATCATAATTTAAAAAAATTTAAACCTTAAATGATTATGTAGTCCTACTCCCCACGGCTTGATGTCAAGAACGCTGGCTACGTTTTCTCACCGAATGGCTACAATAGCCAGCATTCTGGCGAGAAAAAATCCACAAATCAAGTACACGTCACAGATACAGTTCTTTAAAGAACTTCAATACACGTACAAATCACCGTCAATACACCTCGTAATTTTATCTTAGCGCACTATTATAACGTATAACATACACGATATAATTACAGTAAATTTTATGTGTGATCTTTTGCCACACTCAATGCGGCCAGTGATTGATCGCATCGTGAGAGGGAAGTTTGGTGTTTCTTGTTGGTTGTTCGTTAATGATTTTACAGCAAACGGCAAAGCTGGTATCCTGTGAGCATGGTTCTTCCCCGGTCGAAACGAACTATTCGTGCTGCAACCACACACTTGCATAGACTTACAGCATGGATCTACCACATTAAAAAAGAAGGTATATTTCAGATTTATGTTTATTTCGTATAATTGTATAATGTAGTAAAGATGTAGTCATGAGATTCAGGAAACTTATTTTTCACCTCCCGTATTGTAAAAAAAGAGACAGATATTCAGCAGAACTTAAAGAAGGTACTAACGAGACCTCAACCATTGTGGTTGAAGTCCTCGTTAGTATCGAGACCTCAACCAGGAGTTCACGTTAGTACTTAGTTTGTTGGACGTTAAAGTCGCCAAAACCAAACCATTCGGCTTGGACAATAGCAGTCACCAAATATCACGATTCCTGTGGGTGGGATCTGATGAAGCAAGGAATCTGTCTGAATCTGATCTTAATCCATTTGAAGGTCTCGGCATTTAACTTGTGGGTCCTATATAGACACTCAAAGGTGCCGTAATGATGGTTGTTGTCTAAACGTAGCCAAAGGATTAATAGGTTTGAGTCTTTAATGGTACTGAGGCTTCGAGAATAGACATATTTTAAAAATATACACAGACTGAATTGAAAGAAACCTTTATGAATAAAAACCTCATACCAAAAATAATTCCATTTTAACAGTTTTCTGGGATCTCATACAATATTTTGTTTGTGAAAAAAGTTTATTTAAACAGCTTTGAATACGTGCTCAATATTGAAATAATATGATATGAAGTAATTAATTCTGTGGTCTGAAATAAATTAAACCATGAGTGTGAATAAATAACACAACTACGATTTTCATGAAAAGGTTATTAAAACTATGTTACAAATTATTACGAAGATTATAAACCATGAGTAAATGTTTTAATCGTGTATTTGTTTACCTTGTTTGGGTAATTTTTTATGGGACTATTTCAAAGAAGCAGCATAACACGAATGAAAGAGAATTGAATAAAAATTGAATCTTGTGGCTGACGCTGTAAATAATCTGAGAAGAAATTTTATTTGATGTTGGTGTTTTTATAGAATAAGGGTAACAAACTAACACATAGTCCACCCGATGGTAAATAGACGCTGTGGCCAATAGACATCTATAGAAGCGTTGTCACCCCTGAGGACTGAGATGGAATGCCTAGTTTCCTTAAAATGGGTCTCCGGTTCTCTATACTCATATACGAAACACAGCAGCATTAATCTGCTATTTTACGCTGGTATTCTGTAAGAGTGTGGTCATATCCCGGTCAAGTTGACCCATTCGTGTTACAATCATGATATAGCTGCAGCGGGATAGGCATAGGTAAAACATGGGTTTTGTTGAAATTACTGTCGAAAAACTGATCACTAATATAGATCGATGAATTAAAATATATTTTACAACTTTAAAATAAATATACCTAATTTGATTTGGTGTGAACTGTAGATGTTTTATCATACAATTTTTTCATCGTTATCATCGTTTCAATATTACAATATCGAAACCATATATCTAAAGTAGTACCCTATAACTTGACCCAGAATTACGTAATTGAGCAACATAAATAAAATTTTAACTGCTAATGTTGCATACGAACCTAATGTTTATAAATGAATATTAACTTTGTCAATTTACGCCATTTGTGTTTCGGTAACGAAAAGAGGCATAAATTGTCGAGATTCACGATTACCCTGAACCTGATGGACTTATATATTTATTCAGAACCTTATAAATGCCGAGTCTTCTTCGCTCGTACTGTTTTTATTAATAGTTAGGATTTTATTTGAAGCGGAAATGAATAGATTATTTCAATATAAACATTCCATTCCTATAAAAACTTCGCTGTAAAGCTGGGAATACGTGGCCAGAATAGTTTAAAAAGTTCCTTCATTTCGTTCAGCTGTTTGCACATAGAAGATAAGCAAAAAAAAATGTACTTTTTATTTTCGAGTAAAACGTAATTGAGCAAAGTATAGTTTTTCTTGATTTAATTTAAACTTCCGAGCATTTAGTAACCTGCACCGTAGTTGCTCACGAGCAGTGAATTTCACAGTGCGCAATCAACTCAAGTTCGATGCCCACACCAATAAAATTGTAAATTACAATTTTAAGTGATATTTAATACGTGCTCCGTGTCGATATATAATATTTTGAGTAAACCTGCATGTCTGAGGAAGGAATGAAGTATTTCGAGAACATGTGAATATCGCCAATATATACTGGAGCAGCGCGGTGGTCTAATGACTCAATAACCATTTTAGAAATGTGCTCAACAGTGGATTTATAAAGTCTGTAACTTAACTTTCCTTATAAAATTGTGATTGGTTTTGCATATTTAGTAATTAAAGTAAGTCCTATAACTGCCCAGCTATTCCTTTTGTCTATTAATCATCATCACCCTTACCTGTAATCTATCCACTGTAAGCAGGTTTGCATTTTGCCACTGTTTTAAGCTTAAAGAGAGTAATAAAGCAAATTATTTAGATTTTTCTGGAGTTTTAATAAATGCAGTACACATGAAAGGAAATAAAGAATTTGATCATAATTTGAGGTGTAACGGATAACGTTAATCGACCTAAATACTGAATTAATTAAACAAGGCGCCCATAAATTTGTTAAGAAACTAAATGCAATAAAGTTTAACTTTGAGGACAGAGGTGGTGAAATGTTAGAAAAGAAGATTATATTTAAAAGTTAGAATAATATGTTTTTTTTTTTGTTTTTATATACAACGCGTGTTACTTACGGATCTGAGATCGTGGTTTTTTAATACTCAGTGAGTTAAAGAGAAAGTTTATGTGCTCATAGTTTCTCTTAGTCATAGAATGTATCACTATGACATCCGTAGTATAGAACTACTGTAATCGAAAAATACAAAAAGATTTGTAAGATGGTGTGGGACAGGACTTATAGGTCAAAGAACCGACAATCAATGGGGAAGAAAGGTACTCGTGTGGCTGCCTTATAGTGGTATGTTAAGTGTAGAGCGTGTTCTTGCTGGATGGACTGACTGTATGTTCGGCTCACTTTCTATCCAAATGTTCCTCCCAAACTTCGAAATATTTTTTAATTTCCCAGACATGCAGTTTTCGTGACGATGTTTTACTTCATAGTTATGCACGTTCCTCGCTTTGCCCGCGATACAGTGTACGATGAAATTTCAGAGAGCGCTTATCCCCTAAGCTCGGGTTTTATCTTTCTCTTACAGGTGAACTGTTACAATAGATATTTAAGTTTTTAATGATTTGTACAAACGCTCTCGATATTGTAATGATACAAAATGAAGCCATTAATTGTGTATGCTGCGGTCTCTAATAAATTAAACCGTGGGTGTGATAAATAGTGCAAATACGATTTTAACTGACGCAGTTTGTTAAAATGATGCTGAAAATTATCAACAGTTTAAGAAATATCCATTATTTCAAAACATTTCTATTACAATGAAACAAAATATTGATCAATAACTACTCCTGCACACTACACACTGTTCCAAGTAATATTGATAAACGATGAAAAGTTTATCAACATTAGAATATAAATTTAGACTTTACTTATAATATGCGATATTGAAATTAAAAGATATTTTGCGATAGCTCTTCAGTCATTTAAAACTATAGATGATGGGATGTAATTAATTTCCATGTTTATATAATACGTTATATAATACGTTCATTTTTAGAGGAATTTTATATTAATTATTATGCACTTCTCTTTAAATAAAAAAAGTTATTTATTTACTTTAATTGAATTGAATCCTAAAAGTCCACTTTGGAACATGGACGTCACTCATCGTATTAAGTATTTGCCTTAGAATTTCGATCGCAGTCATAGAGCAAAACGGTGGACTGGAGGGGAGTAGCAATAGCGTTTTTTCCCGATACAGAAATATCGTCATTGTTTACGGAGGAAAAACTGTGCACCCAAAACCAATAGTCTATCACTACGAAACTCACACATAGGAATTAAAACAATCAACTAACAATTTCACACACACATATACACATACATTATAACAGTATCGCTCGGTGACAGTGAACAAGTTGTATCGGTGACAGTGAAAACTTGTATACAGACTCGGATTAGCCGCTTCACCGATCTGCATATAGTACGAGGGCAAGAGGCCTGTATTGATAAACAAATCCGAAACAACATGACCGTTATTATTGTAATTTTTTAGAAATTTTTTAAGAATGTGATTAAAAATTATTTATATTTGAAAGGTAACACCATTTTTTTAATTTGACTTGACAGATCACATTTTGCAGCAAAAACAAGTGTGAACAATTTGGATTTTTATAGGACGTCGATTTAGCCACACAACTAGATTTAGTCTAGTGAGCAGTGCGGCTGCAACTATTTATATTGTACGCATAAGACAGCGTGGACTTATACTTTGACAGCGGGGACCCCTGCGTATGGCTACTTCTTTTTCGCTGCTTCTCGTCGCTAGTTTGGGTATATGATGGCCTGTGGCAAAACCCAAAATGACTTTCTTTGAATAGTAATAACATATTTGTGCTTCTATACTTAATGGAATAATAAAATGACACTATTTTAATTTTAGCACAAAGTATTTGTTTTGCAAAATATAAAGAAACAAAATACAAATCAACCGTTAAGGACTGATTCCGAAACAAGTCGCCCTTTAGACCTAAGGCGTGATTTTGGACAAATAAGTCAATGGACTTAAATTTGAAGAAGCTTTTCGAAGCTTATCACTCATTTTAAATTTGATTTTTCAAAAACCACAGAAACGAAAATATTCTTATTTTGACATTTTACCTTAGATATAAAAAACACCAAAATCTATTTTAAAGATTTAAAATATACCAATTCTCCCTATCTAACGTTATAGTTAAATTTTCAAAAGAGCAAATGCTTTTTGAACACTGATTATACAAAGTGGAGTAATTGTTTGTAATTCAAATACAAATTTAATGCCTAAGAAACCTTAAACCGCCTACTGAATATTCATTTTAGGCAAATTACTAAAAATATTACAGCCCTTTGTTTAAGTCACAGTGTGGTAACAACAAGACCAAGACGTCCTACATTCGAAATACTGATACATATTACATTTATAAAATGTTTAAACAATTCTTTAACAATTTGAAAATAAAATATGCTTCGAAATTGTACTACAGAATGGAAAAGGAAATTCGTTTTTCGTTATCCTAAGTGGCAACTCCTCCTGTACGCAATATGATAGACAAAGTTCTGACAGCCTAGTTATATGGTGGAAAATAAAAAAAAACAATCTAAACGAAAATTTCACCGATCAAGAACATCTACTGGTGGTGTTCAAGTTTATCAATTTATTACTTTTATTACTTTTTTTCACAGTTTTTTCAGTTCACAGTGTCAGTTTTTTTTCACAGTCCACCCGATGGTAAGTTGTTGTTGTGATCAATGTTGTAACCCATAGTCATCTACATTTATCCGCGATTAAGAATCAAAATGCAGATGTGTTATCACCGATGAAGAATTAGATGGAATGCCTCATTTCCAGCAAAAAGATTTCCAGTTTACATAATGATTTCTTATATTTACGCGAACACTATATATATATATATATATATATATATATATATATATATATATATATATATATATATATATATATATATTTATAAATTTAAATCCCAACCCAAGCATACAACTGCAAGACTTCAAGATACCATAAGTTCATACTGCATAGATCGGAACAAACGTTAAATTTTAATCTATGGTAAACGCGGTTAACTATGGACGTTGAGCATCTCAGTCCCGCCCGTGACCATGAGTGCTGTAAAGCGTTCGAAACATCGGGTATTTAAAAAGTTAAATATACGCGATAAATTCCGTAAAAACTAGTATTATTTCAACGATTTCCGGTTTTCTTCACCCATCATACGAAACAAAACGGCATTAAGCTGCTATCTGCTATCGAGCCGATACATTCGTGCTTCAACCAGAATATAGCTGCAGCGTGGCTCTACCACGTAACTTAATCACTTTTGATACTAGATAGATATATAGATAGAGACTCACAATGGCCGCCTTTACACGTACACTCTTTAACGCGTGAATCGGCTTTCGCGCAGGAAAAAAAAAAAGACAGAAAATGAGAACGAGAATGCATGTGCGCGCCGTCTGCTCGCCCGTCACTTATACCTCAGTCACGCGGTCAAGTCTATGCGCTTTAAAAAATTTACACGCGCAGTTTTGTGGAAACGATTGTCTTCGTGACGATGTTCGAAATGGCGGAAATCAGATTATGGAACAAGAATCTTATTACAGAGTTCTTGGCAATATACAAGTCTCATGGATGCCATCTTATATTTGATTTTATTTCATTATTGTACGTTAGGGCGATATGGTCATACGGTTAATATGGTCACTTTTTTATAACTCAAAAATTACAGCCTTGTTTGCATAGATGACCTTGTGGTACGATAGCGTGGTAAGATAGACCTCATCAGTCACTCAAATATTAAAGGATCAAAAGGGCGCAGCTTCATCGACGCCATTTTGACAGTTGACACATTTTAGTCGTTTTTAGTATTGCTTAGTATCGTTAGTTTTTTTAAGTTGATTTTTCGAAGTGTTTCTAATTATTGACATAGCTTGTTTGCTATTATTTTCTTAACATATTAGTTATAGTATACGACTTTGTGGTTTTGTCTCTGCACTCCTCCTAGTTTTGGTTTTGTTGGGCTACAAAGGTTAAGGTGACCAAATTACCCACACGTACCTTGTATTAAAAATAATATATAGAAATAAAAAATCTAAAATCTGCTTGTCAAATATTCCTTCAAGCACTTTTTTAGAACACTAGTTTTCATAACGCGCGTTTAACAAAACTGCGTGATTTTTATACTCTACGTTGTGGAAGTTTCCCGTACTGAATTACGCGCGATTAGCCTTTACAAGACGCCCTTTCCTGGGCGAGATGCAAATATAATAAGGAGCCTTTTGACTCCTTAGTAAAACAATAATGTGAGTGTCAGCGGTCAATACCGGTTTCTTCAGAGCCTGTGTGTGTTTCTAATATTATATCATCACCAAAACTCTATGACAGTATCATAGCAGAGGAGATTAAAATAAAATATAATTCAAATATTATAAAAACTAATTGTGTATAGCGATGACAGGTGAAAAAATTTAGGCATAATTTTAAATAACACTTTTAAGCGACAAAAAATTACAAATTGCATACCTGGAGCATCTTTTAGTGACATTCTAAATAAAATTATAGTTACTTAATTTTGTCCAAATAGTACATTAACAATTTTTGTTGGAAGAAGGCGCAGTGTAAAGAACAAACTGTTATTAAGATATATTGAACAACTTAATAACTTAAATGTAAAAAAATGTCTTGTTCACACTGCCTTATATACAGTGATTGCCACAAGAAAATAATTTAAGACACTATTTAAATTTACAAATAAATAATTAAACATATATGATAATTTAAATTTGACATGTAATGAAAATGACTAATTGAATTTAATTGACATAGAGTGTAATTAAGAAGTTTTGGACAGAAGATAGGTATTACCTATCCAAATATAATTTAAGACTTGATAGCAAATGTGCTATTTTATTATTTACTTTTTAACTCAGCCAAGTTTTCGGCTACCAAGACTGCTTCTATGCATAATGATTTGACACTTCATTAGCGACAATAGAGGCAATCTCTAGCAATAATATTAATAAGAGTTTAATTAATTTAAAATTTAGCTCACAAATAAGTAGTAAGAATTTTTTACACCTGGTGCATCAGAATATATAAGGCATGATGGGCAAAGAATTGGAAGTTGAATTGTTTTTAAATTGTAACAACCTACATGTCCTTTTTATTACTGACAATTGGCTAGAATGTCATAATTTAATGTTTAAAATACAATACAATACTCTTTATTGCACACAAAATAATACAAAGAACAACAAATTTAAATTGATAAATTTATGTACAATTAGGTGGCCTTATCGCTAAACAGCGATCTCTTCCAGGCAAACCTTGGTGAAGGAGATCTTTTACATATAAAAATATAGAAGTGTGCATAAATAGTAGATAAAAAAATTATACATAACACATAACATACATAAACGTACATAAACATACACATATATACATATTTATACATATACATATTTATAAATATTTTATAACACATTATAGCTATATACATACCATATATACACAAACATTATCAAGTATAGTGGATATGAGAATGAAATATATTAAGTAGAACACATATTTAAATGTTTATCAGATGGTCAATTCCTTCCATAGAGAAAAAAGTTTACGTGGTGGCTGCTAATATTAGCGGACAAATCATTACTATATAAAGAACTGAAGGATATAGTGAGCCTATCTGTTGAGCGAACTGTAGAAATGACTTGTGTAGAACTCGAGCACCTCATCGTTGTATGTGTTTACAGACTCCTATGTGCTACTTACGAATATTTTGAAAAAATTGTGAAGGAAGCTTAAACTCCCATGTGCTACTTACGAATATTTTGAAAAAATTGTGAAGGAAGCTCAAACTTAGTAAACAAAAAAAGGCTATTCTAATATGTATGTAGACTTTCACATCAATCTCCTAGAAACTTTATTCATGAATATTAAGTTTATCTTATTGTTGAAATCGTATAATCTTGTTAATTTATTCTTAGAAACGACTCGTATTGCTGGGTCTAGTGCGAACTGTATAGATAACATTTTTGCAGATCTTAAGCCCTTGCATAAATCCATCATTAAAAATATATGTTCAAATCACTGTGAACAGTGGGTCTCATCATATTACATAAACAAAAAACAAAAAAACGAGAAAGTTCTGTTTTTTTTTTTCAATAAATGAAGATCGTTTAGAAAGGTTTTGAAGTAACATAGTAAAAGGACTTCCATCACTTTCTTTTAAAAATAACGCTGATTACTTGTATGGTACGTAATTTAAAATTATAACTTGTGAATTTACTAGAATATTTACTTCTAAATCCTTCTATTTAAACAGTTGCAAATGATTTTATGAATGGGTGACAGTAGACATTTATAAAAGTAAGCGAAAGTTATACGAGCTTTATAATGAAAGATCATATAATCTTTCTATTATGTTCTATTAAGAGACTATGATAACACTTATTCTAAAATCTTTTAGACAGTATGCTCCACAGCTAAGGCTTTATATTTAAGCCACAAAGTTAAAACTGCAACCAACAATATTAAAATGACTGGGTTATAATTAACAGGGAAAGCGGCAAAGTTAAACCACGCAACTCTGATCTTCATCTGAATATTAACAATAATTTAACTCAATCTGATCAAGAAGTTGCTATGGCTTTCGAAAAACATTTTACTGGTATTCCTTTTTTTATCAACAAAATCATTAAATTGTTCTCCTACTATCGCCGAATCTATGCTCAAACAAAATGTAAAGGCTTGTTCAAATACTTTTGAATTTCATGGAGTATTGCCAAAAGATATCATTAAATATTGAAAAACTATAGGTGTTAAGAAAACGGCAGATTTGTGGGGACTTTCACTAAAGTTGTTACATCTACGAGTATAATAGATACAATAGCTCCTTATCTAGCTACTATTTTTAATACAAGCATCGAAACTGGTGTGTTTCCTGATTTAATTAAACGTATTAAAGTTATACCTTTATTGAAATCTAGTAGTACATCAGACCTCGCCAATTTTAGACCGATTTTTGTACAACCAACTTAAAGTAAAATTTTTGGAAAAATTATTTTACACCAGATGATAAGTTTTTTTAATAAAAATAAATTGCTCCATACAAGTCAATTTAGTTTTACAAGGGATCGCTTGACAACCGATGCCGGAGTTAAGCTTATAAAACATATTATTTGTGCGTGGTAGAATTGAGAGGATGCTTTGGGTATATTTTGCAACCTTTTCAATGCCTTCGACTGTGTCCATCGTGAGACATTAATCAGGAAGCTACAGTACTATGGTATCAAGAACACAGCGCTTAAACTAGTTATTACATATTGAGGTAATGAGTGCAGAAATTTATTATCAATGCTAAAAGTTCTACCGGATGGCCCGTACAGATGGGTGTCCCTCAGGGCTCAATTCTTTGCCCATTCCTATTTTTATTGTATATTAATAACTTACCCTCCCTTGTAGGGGACAATCATAATATAGTATTATTTGCTGATGATACTTCTTTAATTTTTAAACTTGAACGTCAATCATTTAAATGTGACGAAGTGAATAATGCTATATCGAAATTAGAGCATTGATTTAACGTTAATAATCTACATTTAAACGGCAATAAAACTAAATGTATTAAATTTACAGCGACAAATGTTAATAATCTGAATACCAATGTGTTTTTAAATGGAGAAGAACTGAGTCTTGTTGAATCCTCTATTTTTCTTGGCATCACTCACGACGCCAAGCTTTAGTGGGTATATATCTAAGACTAGCAAGCAGACTAAGTCCTGCAGCTTATGCTGTAAAAAATATTAGAGATTAATGCCGAGACATCTAGATTAGTTTATTTGAGTTATTTCCATAGCATAGTGTTATATGGGATTTTGCTACGGGGGAATGCGGCTGATTTAAAAACTATTTTTGTTTTGCAGAAGAGGGCCATAAGAGCTATTTACAGCTTTAAACCGAGAGAGTCTCTTAGAGAAAAGTTTAAAGAAATATATATATTAACTTTGGCCTCTTAGTATATCTACGAAAATTTGATGTATGTTCACAAAAACAAAGGTAGTTTTAAAAGTTGTTAAGTAAAAAAGTGATATACACTCTGTAACATTAGGAACAAATACAAGCTAGTGATACCAGTTTTTTGACTCCACAGAGCCAGTAATTCATTCTTGGGGCAATGTGTACGCTATTACAAAAAGTCCCAGTAAATATACAAGGTCTCTTAGTCCATCTCTAAGGTCTATTAGTGAGTTTAAGTATTTTATTAAACAAAAACTGAATAAAAAGGATTATTATTATATAAATGAGTAAATGATTGATAATAACCACTGGGAATGAGGTGACCGCTTTCAAGCTGTTTCTAAAATAAATTTTGTGACCATTTACATTGTAAAATTTATTTAAAAAGAAGTCCCGCTGGGTTTCTTACTGGTTCTTCCCAGGACAGAGGTCTTTTTTCGAACCAGTGGTAAAGTAAAAAATTCACTTTCAATAAGAATTACTTATAATCTGTGGCCGATGAAGGAAAAGGGGAGATCTCCCGCCGGGCAAGGTGTTCTGCCCGGGGAGCGGCCAACACTCCGTGTGATAATTCGGAGATGTTCTATATATACTGTTTATGATTCGGAATGTTGATAGCGCGATTTAGGCTTCGGTGTGTTTTCGCTTGTGGCGGCGACGACAGCGCTGCTACATCACCCCCCTGCTCAGACCGGAGGTCGTTAGTGCAGCCTTGTTGCCGACGAATGTGCAAGTGCCAGTGGATTGCCTTGTAGTCTGCGGTGAGTCGAGAAGAAGGCAAGTAATCTGCGAGAGCGCCGTGAAGCAGAGGCGAGCAGTAAGGCTCAGAGCCGTGCCGAACACTGTATAGCGCAGAGAGTAGCTTGAAGGAACAGGAAGCATTATTATTCCAGTGCTGCGATGAACCTTGTGTAGCTAGATGGCTTGCAGGATATGAAGACTGCAGACGATATCTGCTCGGGAGCGATACGGTGGGGTATTATAAGACGATGATGAAGCTTGAAGTTTCCGAAGGTTATTTGGTTGCGTGTTCAGATCACGTCGGGTAGTCACCACTGTGGCAGGAGTAGGAAAAGGGGAGATCTCTCGCCGGGCAAGGTGTTCTGCCTGGGGAGCGGCCAACACTCCGTGTGATAATTCGGAGATGTTCTATATATACTGTTTATGATTCGGAATATTGATAGCGCGATTTAGGTTTCGGTGTGTTTTCGCTTGTGGCGGCGACGACAGCGCCGCTACAAATCTATTGTGAATAAAAAATATTCTATTTTATTCTTTAAAAAGTACTGTCCTTTGTTCTTTGAGTTCACTTTTACCACTTTTACCTTAGGGCCGCATGCATTACAAATGTACAATTTTTAAAACGACTGTTCGACAACGTGACCGGTCTTAACGCAACGCGCACAAAGACGACGCTGTGACGTCGCAGTCGTATGCACGGAAGTCGCGCTGGACCGCGCGTGCACTCCATCGCTGCCGAACCGGTGCAGGTCGCTCTCGCCACCGACCGTCCGCTGCACCGCTGTGCCAGCCCCACCAGATGCGCATACCTTGCTCGCATGCCGCTCAGCTGCTTCTGGCGCCTTGGCCAATTCCACAGGCCTTTTTTAATTCATGCACTTTACGCCAAACAATCTCGACCGCATCCCTTCGCTATATAAATCCGACACAAACTGATCGTGAAGGTTTTCTTCCAGAGCTAACGAAGTAGCAGATTTTAGCCAAGTGTTTTAGACGCTGCTGTTTGTCCGCTGCCAAAAAATGTATCAGATCCTTCTTGCTCGAAATGATTTTTGACGAGTGTAAATAATTCTTTAAACTTCTTTGTGTCCATTTCTGCAGGTGAACACAAATAACATATAAAATTATAGCACTCTGAACCCACTTATGTCAAAAAGTAGCCACAGTTTTAGATTGTCATCGATACTATTTCACAATATAAATTGTTTTACGCGAAGAATGTAACCGTCTCAATTTTGGCTTTCGATATTAAAATGTTCTATTTTTCCAATCGGCATTCCACGGAAGTACCGAACTTCAAGAATGACTACGTCAATGTTATGTACACGTCAATAAAAGGCAGAGATCTTGTAACGACAGTTTCATTAAAAACTTAAATCAAACCACATTACAGCAAGTATGTACCATGTTCTAAAGGCAAGGAAATATAATAGCGTTTCCGAAATGTTTCTCTCAGTCACAAGTTCTGACTGAAATAAAAACATTTAGGAAATTTATTATAAAGTGGTACAGTTATAGTTTTTTCATAAATTTAATAATAAATTTAACTTAAAAATACTATCAAATAATATAGCGACATAGTAAAATGATCGATTAGCTGTCTGATATCCGCTTTATTGGCGTGTGCTGACCAAAAGATTTGATACGTGTTACAAAGTCACTTAAGTGTTTATAAGATGCAAGTTTCAAACACACACACACACGCACGCATGAACGCACAAATATATATATATATATATATATATATATATATCATCATTGCACCACTTCACAAGTCCACTGCTGAACATAGGCCTACCCTAAGTAATGCCACAAAGCACGGTCCTGAGCCATCTGCATCCATCGACTTCCTGCATGTCTTACAAGGTCGTCACTCCATCTAGTGGCGGGTCGCCCTACACTACGCCTACTGGTACGAGGCTGCCACTCGAGAACTTTTCTTCCCCATGGTTTTTGGTTTTTATTTTTCCCTTGTGATATGCGATATTCATTTCTGAGTCTATCACGCAGAGAAACTCCGAGCATAGCCCTCTCCATAGCTCAGATCCGTAAGTCATTACTGGCAACGCGCATTGGTTGTACACTTTAGTCTTCAGAGATTGAGGTATACCTGACGAGATGTGTCGTAAGTTCCCGAACGCTGCCCAGCCGAGATGAATCCGTCGATTGACCTCTCGGTTGAAGTTGGACTTACCTAGTCTGACTATTTGTCCCAGGTAAAGGTACTCGTCAACAACTTCGAGCATAGTGCTCCCAACAACTACCGGCTAGGTGTGACATGGACATTAAATATAATCTTTGTTTTGTCCATGTTCATCTTAAGACCTATCTGTCAGCGATTCTGCCATAAGGACTATATCGTCGGCAAATCGAAGGTGAGTGATGTACTCGCCATTGATGTTAATACCGTATCATTTCCAGTCCAGCAGCTTGAAAACGTCTTCCAACGCAGCGGTGAAAAGTTTCGGGAATATAACGTCACCCTGACTTACACCTCTCTGCAGTTGGATAGGTTTCGAACTCTGGTTCTGTACGATATGCCGACAGTCAACTTGGCACCGCTAATGGGACTGTAGCACCGCGCAAATTTCGACGGAATCAAAAGATTTCTCATAGTCCACATATGCCAGGCAAAGTGGCAGATTGTACTCTTCGGTCTTCTGTACAATCTGCTGCTGGTATGTATATGGTCTATGGTACTAAAGCCTTTTCGGAAACCGGCTTGTTCGGGAGGCTGGAAGTCGTCGAGTCTGCGTGAGAGACGATTCGTAATGGCTCTCAAAAACAGCACGTAGACGCGGCTCAGTAGGGAAATCGGTCTGTAGTTCTTCAAGAGAGCGTTGTCGCCTTTCTTAAAGAACAAGACCACCGCACTTCCGCTCCACGCCTCCGGAGTAGTTCCACCATGGAGGACGGAATTGAAGAGCTTCTGAAGGAATTCAAGTACCGGTGTTCCACCCGCTTTCAGAAGCTCCGCTGTAATTCCATCCTCGCCTGGGGCCCTGCCGTTCTTAATGTGCTGGAGAGCCATTCTAATCTCGCTCAGACTGACGTCCGTCATCATCGGAATATTGTCGGTTAAGACTTGCTCTTGGATCGTTACTCACAGTTGCGTGTGGCTCAAACGATGATGTTTATAGCTGCCCATAGAACCTCTCAATCTCACTCTAAATATCAGGTGTCCCGGAAACAATACTGCCACACTCGGTCTTCAGCTTTGACAGTTGCCTTTTCCTAGCAGACAGATTTCTGGCAAAGACTTTGGAGCCCTGGTTCCGCTCGATCACTTCTTAAATACGAGTAGTATGAAAGTTGCGTAAGTCTCGCCGCATGCATTTGGAGATCTGTCTGTTCAGTTGCCTGTATGCCGTCAAATGTATTGACGATTGCAGCCTCATCTCCCGTCTAACAGCCATGATTAAGAGTGTGATCGGAGATTTTTTGTGTTCTTCTGCGGCGGCTCTTACAAAACTTAGCTCCGACCGCATGGACGGTTTCCACGAGCTTGTAATTCATATCGTCCACTGCATTGCAATCTTCTAGGCACTGAAAGCGGTTACGTAACTCGAGCTGAAAGGTTTCGGGATTCTGGATTAGACGAGGGGGACGGAGCGTTGACTTCATTAGACGAGACCTCTCCAACTTAACGTTTAGGTTCAGTGTGCATCTAACCATTCCGTGATCTCTGCCAGTTTTCACCCTTGCGATCACTGAGACATCACTGAACAGTTGGCGTCTGGTCGTCATAATTAATTCAATCTCATTTTTTGTCGAACCGTCGGGTCTCGACCAGGTCCACTTCCTGTAGGGCCGCTTCTGGAAGAAAGAGTTCATCATAGAGTCTCTTTCTCCTTAAAGTCGGCCAGCTGCTGGCCCCTTAGGTTCCGTTGCCCTACTCCAAATTTCCCTAACTTCAGCTCACCGTTTTCTCTTGTGCCTAGTTTTGCGTTGAAGTCTCCCATCAACACCGTGTAGTGGGTTTTGGAGGAATGCATGGCTCTGGAAATATCCTCATACATTTCCTCCCCCTCCTCAACGGGATGTGCCGAGGTTGATGCGTAAACCTGTATGAACTTCAGCGAATACCGTTTGGTGATTCTGAGTATCAGGTATGCGACCCTCGTCGACACACTCCCAATCTTTACAACGTTGTTGACGAGAAACTTGTGGACGATAAATCCGACACCTCCTTGGGACAGATGGTCGCCCTCCCGGTGATAGAATAAGTTGCCGGACTCGAGCATTACCGTGTCCTCCCCCTCTCTTCGGACCTCGGATAATATATCGAATATATATATATATATATATATATATATATATATATACATATAATATACCCGTGTAGATAGATTGCTTTCGTTATTATTGCTTACTATCGCTTATGTATTTGAGTAAAGTATTAATTATCTCTTTCTATTTGTCATTAAGTGAAAATAAAAAAGCATCTTCAAACAATTTTTAAAAATTGAGGTGAATATTTATGAGTAAAGCGTATTTTATTTAGGCTATGTACATATACAATACATAATTGCATGTATACAATATCGTAGATATTAACTTTAACCGCTCTCACTAAATAAAGATGCAAATGCTTTTTACTCAACAGAGAAGGTGACTTTACAATAGAGTAAGTTCTAAAGCCTGCCTTCAAAACTACTGTCACGAACCGTGCTGGACATCGCATAGAAATTTAATTTAGAGCTATGTACAGACTAGTATTTAGCGAGGTTCATTTCAGATTATGTTACATTTAAAGTGCTTAATACTCTGTTGTACTCGTACGTCATTGTTGTATTAAAAACTTCATGGATATTGTGGTAAAATTAAGATAAAATATTTAACATTTCCGTATCGTGAACTACTTGCTTGACTCTTAAATTTAATATTTTACAATATATAACCAAAAATGCTCTCTTAATAATAATGATGTCCTACAGACTGAATTTCGGTCACGGAGGTCAGCCTTAGCGGAGGATTGCCATCTGCGCAGGACAGGATTTAAGTTCCGGAGTGAATGCGCAAGCACAGCGCATTCTCTTTTATAGAAAAAATATATATACAATTAAATATTAAGATTTATACTATGCTGACCTCAGTAACTAGAGCATAGAGGGTATCCGAAAATAAAAACAAAATTCTAGTAGTTGAACTCTTTATGCATATGACGTATTATATTTATGACTTGATACAAAATAAGGTAGCTATATTAATCTCATTTTTTTCTTTTACAAGGTTTTTGCCCGTAGACAGAAATAAACCTATAGACAAATTGACGCCTTCTTTCGCATTCGCACACGAAAAAGATAGATTTATGCATACGTCTTGCATAGAAATGAGACAGAGCGGTGTGATTGTTTGTCCCTTTCTCCATACCGGTTTTTTATTTAGCAAACTACACTTTGTTAAACAACTTTGATAGTTTGTAGCGATCTAAGGAGTTTACAAGTTGGTTTACTGTTTACGTTGTTGCCGTTTTTTAATTCCATAGACACCTCTATTGAGGTACCATTAACGAAAGAAAAAACATTATCAATAGATTCATTTAGTCTATGGCTTAGTAAAATTAAAGCTTTTGATTAATCCGGTTCTTATATAATACATATTTCTGTCAATGATTTTTAATAAAAGTTTTATCGTACAAGAAAAACATAGACGTATAAATCGGAATTTCGCTACTATTGTGGTAAGTTAACATACGTAGAAAATACCAGAATGAAATCTATTTAAACGAAGCGGCTATATTTCTGCTAAACTGTCCCAAGCATATTATGAGCTTTAAATGGAATGATAACTGTTAAATGTAACCAAGTATGCCTTTGAAATATTTTATTTAATTGTGTTTTTCTAATCGACACCAGGTTTGCTTTATGTCACGTACACGAAGGGCACTTCTACGACTGTATAGTAACCTAGGCACGATTGCGGTCGGCCTCCTCCTTTACTACTGTCAATATTTTCTCTGTGTCCCCTACGGATATTATCCATCGTTCATTCATTAATTAGCTATAGGAGTATAGCTGCCATAGTTTAAAGTAATTTTATTACATTGAGTTATAATCAGGCCTGTCAATCTCTATGCATTTTACGATACTCACGCGATGGTTTGTTCATTAAGTTTCCATGTAATAATACATATTCTTTGGTAGGAGGTAGTGGATTCTCTTAAGTTGCCGCCATACAACATTATGCAAATTTTTCTGTAAATCAGAAGACACGAATGTACTTATTCACTTGCTTTGGAATAGTATGGAGACCAAGGATTACCACTTTTCATTAAAAATGTACGCATAAATTACACACAACATCTTTCAATACGTTTATCTTTTTGTCTTACTTAAAAATGAAATTAGAAGATGTGAGATAAGTATATCGACTAAATTTATATAGAATATTAGGTTTCCTCTATGCAAATATATTGTTATGAGCTTGGGGTTCGTGACAATAAAAACAGCTGATTGAATTACAAAAATTGACACTTTAATTACCGAACACCAATTACAATTTAAAACACACTAATAATAAAACTCAATTCGCAGATAAATCACTTCAAACTACTCGCATGTATCGCCAATTCAATACTGAATGGTCGCGGTCTTTACTGGCCCTCTGTATAGACCCTCTTCTTCTGAAACATCTAGAATGTTCAAGTACCTATATCTAGAAAGCTCTCTTAGTTCTGATAATCGATACTAGATGGCACGAATTAAGACTCATCACGTACCAGGCATTAATTATGGCGCGCAACACTGCCCCTCCTAAAACATGCTCGTCCCGAGCATTATCGGCCCCATAATAAGGCGCCAAGCGATCCACATGGACGATTTTAGGAGTCCCTCTTGCGCCTTTCTGTATCCAGTAGGTGACATCGTTGATCCTGGTTACAATCCGGTACGGGCCGTCCCATTTAGCTTGAAGCTTAGGAGATTTCCCTTTGCTGCGGACTGGATTGTGCAACCACACTAGTAACCCTTCGTCAAAACCTTTGTTGTTCATTTTCGGTTCATACCGTGTTTTCATCTTTTTAGACGTTTGCTGGTCCGATTGTCTAACGTGCTCGTAAATTTCAATCATTTTGTTCCGCAAGTCATTTGCATAATCGGTTATACTGCGTGGGGCATCAGGTGGTATTCCGGTGATCACGTTCGCAGGCAGCCGTAATTCTCTTCCAAAATTTGCGAAAGCTGGTGTCACCGATGTACTTTCGTGAACAGCGCAACGATATGACAACAAAAACGATTGTATGTGCTTGTCCCAATCTCGTTGCCGATTTAACACAACTTTTGCTAGATACCTCTCCAATGTCTGATTAAATTGTTCTACCATTCCATCAGATTGTGGGTGGTAATAAGTTGTTCTTGTTTTGGGTACTCAACCCATAACTCGGCAAGTTTCCTGGAATACTTGAGATACAAAATTCCTTCCTTGATCGCTGCGAATCTGTAAAGGTACTCCAAAACGAAAGAAGACTTCATGCAACTGTTGAAGCTTCTTGATTTGACTGGCCACTTAGTGAAGTAATGCATCACAATCATGAAATATTTGTTACCACTTACGCTTTCCGGAAACGGCCCCACAACGTCAAGGGCTATCCGCTCCCTTGGTGCACCAACATTGTACAATTTCAATGCACCTCTACTACGAGTCTAAAGTCCCTTCACAACTGTACAACTTGAACATTTGCGACACCAATCCTCGACATAGTTACGAAAGTGGACCCAGTAAACCCGTTCTCAGATCTTCAGTAGAGTTCATTTAACTCCTAGATGGCTTGCTAAACAACCATTATAGTACTTTAGCTTTAGGGACAACCATTTGCAAATGACAGCTGTCTCCCCGACCATTTTCCCGCTTATGACACAGAACTCCATGCTGAATCAGCAAGCTGTCCCATAGAGCCCAATAGCTTTTGTGGTTGAATCATCGCTGAGACGTCGCTCCACTTGGGCTTGGAAGCACTTGTCTTCATCCATTCCAGAATCGGCTTGATGTCCGAAACTTCCAGCAGGAAAGGACAGCCTACAACATTCACAGCAGTGAATGTTGTAGGCTGTCCTTTCACTCGTTACTGAGATAGTCTGTTCTGAGCATCCTCACAGATACCACTTCCTAACCCTCTTGCCTAGTACAATTCTTGCAATCTTCAGGACAAAGTCTTTTTGACAATGCATCTGCGTTGCCATGAGATTTCTCGCTGTGATGTTCGATCACAAAGTCGTATTCCTGCAGCTGCTGGGCAGTACTATTAGCCGCACTACCCTCTCGACATCGATCACCTTCCCTTTATACAGTTCACTTAGGGCAGCTAGATAGAATACGGCCCCTTTCCCCACAGCCATAGCACCTAGGGCTGTATCATTTATTGCGGTCGAAAATTGTAGCCACTGCAATCTTCCTGATGCGATGACAACGATAATCCTGCCCACATGGCTTCCACCTCTAGTGCATGGGCTAAGCCGTCTTTAGGTGTGACGTGGTACCCGATCCTCACAGCAGCTCTGACTTCAAGGTTACGGATACCGTCTATAAATGTCTGCACCAGGTTCTCTTCAATGAGCGCAGGTATAGACCGGTATGGTTTTAGAACCAGCTTCTCCACCTTAAGAGCCCCCTGCCACAGGTTTCATTTATGTGTTTCACGCGATCCTTAAGCTGCACACGAAACACGTGTTCCGGGTGAGCGTCGCCATATCTCGCTTTCAATGCCTCAAGGAGCTGCTCGTAAGTTACTTCCTTACCGAGAGCTTCCAGAACAGTTAAGGCCTGTGTGACAGCAGTCATGGCCTGACTTTTATTCTAACTATTCACCTTCATATCGGCTTCGAACTGGATTTTGTAGGCGACCAGGAAGAAGTCCTGTCGAACGGCTGTGGCTTTGATTCTACTTAGCAAAGGTGTAGTAGCTACTACGGGAGCTGTTATTCCATCTCTAAGTTTGAGGTCATCCAGCGATTTCTTCATGTTTGCCATAACGTTGTCAACCCGATTGTTCACTTGATCGATTCGGGTTTCAACTTCCGACAGGTGGTTGTCATGTTGAGCAACCCTATCCTTCACCTCGCTTATCTCTTTCCCGAAGGTAAAGTAGTAAAGGAAAAGTAATCTCATATGTTACATACATACACTTATATTAATTAACCTAATTTCATCAGTTTTATTGGCAAATTTTACCACAAATAATAAAATGATAAATACATACGTAAAGTTAAAATTAATATTTGGCTACAATATATTACATTAGGTACATATTTAAAAATGCTTTAACTAAAGCAATCGCTACTCTAAACCCTAGTGAAATACTTTAACTCGATGCAAGGACTGTAAATAGTCGATTTACTCGAAAACTCATATACATCTAGAATGACATAAATACATAAATTAACCCGAGTGACTCGAGTCACAAAATTCTACACGAGTCACATATTTATTCTACGGCTAGTGCAGTGTCTGACTACAATTTAGTGATGAACTAGACTTCTTAATTCGAGCAATTTATTGATATATTATGTAATATCAATATAAACTGATTAAGTATAATTTGGGATAGATAATAATCGAAGACCTACGCCATAACGTTAGAGTGATATTATTTTATGAAGATTGTCAATACGCAAACCTGAAATATACTATTAAGTTTAGTAATAATAATTGTTTTGTATGGAAGAACAAATATATCAATAACTTACGACAAATTTATACAGCTACGTTCAGCTAATTTGAATTGCATAACTTGAGTTCAATTCAAGTTACCTGAATTTCAACTCAAGTTATACTCGAGTCGATTTTCTCCTAAGACGGCACATCTCTAATACAATTATTTTTTTAATATTACATTACCAGAACCAATGATCTAAACACGAATATCAAAGCAACCCTTTTATTTTCACATTTATTGATTTCGTTTAGATTTTCAAAAAATCTTTAGGCTATTTATACTGGTATACTTTTTTGTGTGATACTATTGAGGGTCGCGGTCGAAGGAGGAGAGGGCGCTTCTGTGCAACCGTTAACATCGGCTCCCTACTTTTATTATATTAATAAAGTAAATAACGTGAATTGAACCGAAAAACATAATTCAAAGTTTAGTGTTCATCTCAATTTACATGGGATTGTAAAAGTGCTGTGGAAAAAACGATACTAAGTGCAAAAACTGAACCTAAACAGTATTTAACAAACAGTGACTGTTTTCTTAAATTGTGAATTGTTATGCAAAATTGAGGGAAAAATCATCAATTCTATGACTTTACAAAACTTTTCCATCGTAAAGGATTATCATACAGGTTAGTTCTGTACACCAATTTTCACCGCTTTAAAAACATAACCTCAAAGTAACGAAAAATTATTTCAATAACACGTCGTCATTTCTACTGCATAAGAACTAGTAGCGCCATCTAGACTTGAGTTAAGTAGGATAAATAACACATAACAGAAGCTGAAAACTCAAAACATTTTAGCTCCTAAATGCACTAACAGAGGGCGACACCTGTATGTAAACATCAGCATATATCACTAATTGATAACGAATTTAGCTATAATTCTAACAAATAAACATGGAAGAAGTCTTGGCTACTCTAAGCTTAATCCGGAAAGAATTAGACGAACAAAAAAACACAATCAAGGAAAGTGGAGCACAGGTCACAGAAATGAAAATATAAACAAAATAATTGATGAAAAATTAGATGCTTGGGAACTAAAGTATGAAACATTAAAACAATAAGTAGATAAACAAAAACAAAGATTAGATCTATTGGAAAAACAGGTGAGAAAAAGAAATTTGGTGATATTTGGCATTGAGGAACAAGAGCAACGCTACTCGGAAATATCGTTATTGACTTCATATCTAAACATCTATCAATACTTATATCACATAACGAAATCCAAAAACTAATGAGAATTGGAAAAAAAATCTGATAATCCTCGCCCGGTTGTATTATCACTCACAACTATGGGGAAAATTTATATCTTCAAACAGAAAAGCAAACCAGCCATTTTCACCCACCCCTTAGAACACTAATAAGAAAAATAAAACAACCCCTTTAAAACCTACGCCCACACCGCTACCCAATTGTTCTGAAGCAATAGTGAAGCCGGGCATTCGAAACTATTTAGTAAATAATACATCTTAATAAAGAAACAAAAATGAAACCAATTAACAATTAGGCCCCCCTCTCAAAAAATAGAAATAGCAAGAAAAGAAAGAAACAACACAGATCATCTTCCAACCCGGTTGGTCAACGTGGAAGAATATGACCACTACCCTCCAAGGAATATACTCACGATTACTGAACAAAAAATAATAATAAGAAGCTTTATGTGGCAACGTACAATGTCAGGTTCCTATTGTGACGGCCCAATATTATTATTAATAATTAAATTCAATATAAAGGGGCGTCAAAAATAGTCTTAAAAGATATATATTAAGCAATTAAGTTAAATTAATAAACATAAAATTAATATATTTCAGACATTATCCCAATAACATAGT
Source organism: Parnassius apollo (assembly GCA_907164705.1). Taxonomy (NCBI): domain Eukaryota; kingdom Metazoa; phylum Arthropoda; class Insecta; order Lepidoptera; family Papilionidae; genus Parnassius; species Parnassius apollo. Next base: position 5,091,418 of record CAJQZP010001441.1, on the reverse strand, counting down.
AAATTAAAGGCAAAATTATTGTTTTTCGTAATAAATAAATTTATTTAAAAACTTGAAAAAATATTTAAAATAAGATAAATAATAGAAAAACAAGTCAAAAAATATTATAAAATTAAGTTAAATAACGTTTATAAGATAATTAGAAAATTTGTTAAAAATTGTTTAAGTCATGGGAAGTGTTCGTGTATAAAAGAAAATTTTTCTAAGTTGTGGAAGGAGTTCACGTATAGATGAAATTTCCTAAGTTGTTGAAGGAGTTCATGTATTAAAGAAAATTTTCCTAAGTTATGGAAGGTGTTCACGTATAGACGTCTTGTATGGAGGAAGCTGTCGGAGATACATACCTGCAGTTGTACATATATATGGGGTGGTCGGGAGCCCGACTGCCTGAAGTACTGTAGCACAATGACTAGTCCTATATTAGGGACTTATGATATTAAACTCAATGATACAAAAGCAATACTAAAGAAGGTCTCCATGATGAATTTGCATTACAATAGTAGGGTCGTGGGTTCGAACCCTATATATGAATGACTTATGAAAGTAAGGTCTATGATACAAAAGCAATATTATAGAAGGTCTCCTTGATGCATAAGCATTGTATGGGGTGGTCAGGTGACCGACTGCTCCTAGTACTGTAGCAAAATGACTAGTCCTTATTAGGGACTTGACAAGGAATATTATGGTGGCGTGTATGCTGCTTCACGAGCAATTGGTCCGAGGTAAACTTGGACTCGCTAACCGATGTGTCCTAGACATATCATCTTAGTGCTGGTGGTAAGCGGGTTTGTTGTAGCAATACGGCTTTCCCGTGGACATCGCACACCCATACCGTTTGTGGGCGGCGTAGTAGCGCATAGCGATGCGTCGTCTATATTTCGGATTGGGATGATGAGTGTGTTTGGTAGCACTTTTAAGTGTAACAGGCATACTCAACTTCATGTCTTAGTGCATTAGCGCTATGATACATGGAGTTCTGTTCATTGGCGTCTTAGTAGCGTGCTACTATGATACGTTGGTGATATTTTTTATATAACAACAATACAAACTTTGTTTCCAAAGTCGATAGGGATCATGTGGGTGTGTTGTGAGGGCGCGCCATCCTTATGATAGTTGCATTGATGCTTACTGCTACTTGCGGTATTGCGTCTTGTGATGGATCTGCGGGTGTGCTGCGCCTGATTCGACGCATTCTTGTGGTTCTGGTCGATGGAGGTATACAATTAACATCTTAGTGCTGGTGGTAAGCGGGTTTGTTGTAGCAATACGGCTTTCCCGTGGACATCGCACACCCATACCGTTTGTGGGCGACGTCGTTGCCCATAGCGATGTGTCGTCTATCTTTCGGATTGGGATGATGAGTGTGTTTGGTAGCACTTTTAAGTGTAACAGGCATACTCAACTTCATGTCTTAGTGCATTAGCGCTATGATACGTGGAGTTTTGTCCACTGGCGTCTTAGTAGTGTGCTACTATGATACGTTGGTGATATTTTTTATATAACAACAATAAAAACTTTGTTACCAAAATCGATAGGAGTCATGTGGGTGTGTTGTGAGGGGGCGCCACCCGTATGATAGTTGCGTTGATGCTTACTGCTACTTGCGGTATTGCGTCTTGTGATGGATCTGCGGGTGTGCTGCGCCTGATTCGACGCATTCCTGTGGTTCTGGTCGATGGAGGTATACAATTAACATCTTAGTGCTGGTGGTAAGCGGGTTTGTTGTAGCAATACGGCTTTCCCGTGGACATCGCACACCCATACCGTTTGTGGGCGGCGTAGTAGCGCATAGCGATGCGTCGTCTATATTTCGGATTGGGATGATGAGTGTGTTTGGTAGCACTTTTAAGTGTAACAGGCATACTCAACTTCATGTCTTAGTGCATTAGCGCTATGATACGTGGAGTTTTGTCCACTGGCGTCTTAGTAGTATGCTACTATGATACGTTGGTGACATTTTTTATATAACAACAATAAAAACTTTGTTACCAAAATCGATAGGAGTCATATGGTTGTGTTGTGAGGGGGCGCCACCCGTATGATAGTTGCGTTGATGCTTACTGCTACTTGCGGTATTGCGTCTTGTGATGGATCTGCGGGTGTGCTGCGCCTGATTCGACGCTCTCTTGTGGTTCTGGTCGATGGAGGTATACAATTAACATCTTAGTGCTGGTGGTAAGCGGGTTTGTTGTAGCAATACGGCTTTCCCGTGGACATCGCACACCCATACCGTTTGTGGGCGACGTCGTTGCGCATAGCGATGTGTCGTCTATCTTTCGGATTGGGATGATGAGTGTGTTTGGTAGCACTTTTAAGTGTAACAGGCATACTCAACTTCATGTCTTAGTGCATTAGCGCTATGATACGTGGAGTTTTGTTCATTGGCGTCTTAGTAGCGTGCTACTATGATACGTTGGTGATATTTTTTATATAACAACAATACCAACTTTGTTACCAAAGTCGATAAGAGTCATGTGGGTGTGTTGTGAGGGGGCGCCACCCGTGTGATAGTTGCTTTGATGCTTACTGCTACTTGCGGTATTGCGTCTTGTGATGGATCTGCGGGTGTGCTGCGCCTGATTCGACGCTCTCTTGTGGTTCTGGTCGATGGAGGTATGCGGGTGGTGATGTCTGCTGGGATGTATGGGAGACCTTGGGATGGTGTAAGCCCGACGATAGTCGTATTGATGCTTGTTGCGTTCTGCAGCATTGCGTCTCTGCGATGGTTGTTTGGTGGGACGCTATTCTCAATGGCGCTCTCTGCGTCTTGGTTTGACTCACACCTAAGTAGCTTTGCCCAAGTCGGGTCCCTTCATTGCGGGGCTGCAGACTGTCTGCCCTCCACGATGTTTTATATAACAACGTAATATTATATCTCTGTAACTTTCCCACCTTTCAATGATTGAAGGCAACTTGTTGGTGGGTGAGACAAACATGATCGAAAATGCATTTACTCAACGTCAGTGACACAAACCCTTTCTGATGGCGAATTATTACTCTTATCTTATAACTGCCTTTTGGCTATATCTGCCGTTGTATTGGTTGGTGGAGCATATGTGTCGACCTCATGCGGGTGGTAGCTGGCGGGAGGATCTGAGGAGACTCTCAAGGCTGCGGCCGAAAGCCGCACAACGTGGGACCCCATTCCCTTGAGGTGAGCGGTAGACTCATGACACGCTCTGCGGCTAGTAGCCGTGCTGATCATGCACGGCTACTATGGTGGTGATGCCATACACTTACATCACGTCTGCAGGAGCGGCGGTCTGGCAGGTGGTGGCACTCACGGAGGTTTAACGGCCAGTGTGCCTATTTGCCTAAACCGTGTGTCGTACATTCACTGTGGCTGGATTCGTTCGTATTCTGTATGGCGTTTACATTTACATGCGCGACTTCGGTCGATGTTTGTGCTTACGCACTAACAAGGGGCCAAGCCTCTTTTACTGGTTCGCCAGTTATTTTGCTGTGGACTACGGTCCAGTTCCCGAATTAGCGTTCCCTTCGGGGGGAGTGCATCAAAATGGTTGGCACTCACCGTGCACGGCGTGTGTGGGGCCGTGTACCTTCCCTACATTTTTTTAAATAAATGTAGGAGAGCGAAGCCCTTGTATCGGGTATTTTGTATAGTTATATTTTGAGCCTTTTCCGAGCGGGAAGGGATAATTAATAATGTAAACCTGATGCAAGTGGAATAGGGACGTTTTATGTTCTTAACCTTTTTTCGAGCCCTGTCTTCGTGAACGGGGTTCACTTAGCTTATAAGGCACTACCAACAGCTTTCAATTGCTCTAGTGAATGAATATTCATTCTTCTAAAAAGACACCTAAAAGAACTAAGATACTAAACAAACACAACGTAAATAAGGGTCCTAACTAAGACGATCACGCCAAATTATTACAAACGGCCTATTATTAAACCTTTAGAAAGATCATTTAGAAAGATCATTTAGAAAGATCAAAACATAATTTATTAATCCTGGTCACATATATATAATTTTTAATGTAAAGGGGAACTAATTATATTCAATATCATACATATTTTCATATAGAGGGGGGGAGATCGTTACACTATCTTCATACGAGCGACTGATTGAACTGCAGGAGGCCTTAATAGGTGTGAAGTATATCATTGGCATATCAGAGGTTAGACGCCTTGGCTGAAAAATAGAAGAATACGAGGATTTCATTCTATGCTATATGGGAGAGACTCCAGGAAAACACGGAGTTGGTTTTCTGATAAATATATCTCTAAAACCTAACGTAGAAAGCTTTACTGTGGTTACAGAAAGAGTTGCATTATTGAATCTCAATATACACGGATACAATACAAGTTTACGCGCCTACTGAGTCAGCGGATGAGGAGGAGGTCAATGAATTTTACAAATCGATAGATAAAGCCATGAAGTTCGCCCATAAAAACCTAATTGTTATGGGTGATTTAAATGCAAAGATTGGTCAACCCCTAAAAGACGAATATTTAATAACAAAAGATATGGTTATGGACAAAGAAATGAAAGAGGACTGAGACTAATAAACTTTGCTTTTGAAAGGAAATTATCGATTATCAACACATACTTTGAGAAAAAACCAAGCCACAGATGGACTTGGCGATCTTCAAACGACCAGTATAAAAATGAAATAGATTACATAACAACTAACCAACCAAAAATATTTGAAAATATAGAAAAATTAAATTTAAATTATTCATCAGATCATTGACTAGTCAGAAGCACAATTATACTATCAAAACCTTATAAGAGCAGAGCGGTATACATACATAAACAAAATAGTACTCTAAATCGGAACGACCGGTTTTTGACGCAGTGAAGTGGGCGGTGGCAAGACTCACACCTTTCTTGTTCACTATGAGGTTACTACGTATGTATTGCCGATTTACCGCGTGTTGACCGTGCCAATTGCTGTTTAGTGTTCAATAGTGTTGCGTTAAACATATTTTTTGTAGATTAAGGTGTAGCTCATATTTAAAAAAAAATTATGTCGGTGGTCTGTGGTACACGGTAAAGTTTTTCATTAAGCTTATGCTATACCATATTATATCCTTTTTATCATGTATAATATGTTAAATAAATAAATAAATAAATAAAATAAATAGTTACAAAAATATAAATGAATACAAAAATAGTCTTGAAAACCATCTGTCAAACTAGAATAAAATAGATACCGTACAAAGCTGTTACGATTCACTAATACATGCTATAATGCAAAGCTTGGAAACCAAAAAATCAACACGCCAACCCACAATGAATCATAAAGTTTTATCAGAAAGGACACTATTGCTTTTAAAGAGAAGACAAGAACTACAAAAAACCAAAAATAAATCCCGTACCCAAAGAAACGAGCTTAGCGCTCTATATGAGTTAACGAGCAAATATATCAAATTTGACTACAAAATCCATAGGGCTAATACTATAGAAAAACATCTCAAGCAAGAAGGGAGTATAAAAAAAGGCCATTAAGGAACTTTGAACAAATAGAGCCTGGATCGAGGGTTTTGAAACAGCTGGGGAGAGCATCACACAAACGCAAGGATACAATTGATATTGCAACACACTTTTACCGGGACTTATACAGCGCCAAATCGAACACACAGCTTCTTACTACTGAAATCATCCAGAATAATGTAGAGATATTAGATACAAGTACTGAAAATCAAATTCTACCGATCGATGAAATAGAAATCCTTCAAGCAATAAAGAATTAAAATCAGATAAAAGTCCAGGGTCAGATAAAGTCACCAACGAGGCTTAAAGTACGGAGGAACTCTACTGGCCACGCCATTAGCGCACCTATTTAACCTCATCTTAGAGATGGCGATAATACCTATGCAATGGACTGAATGAAACATAATTTTACTCTATAAAAAAGGAGACTCTCATGATATTGGCAACTACAGACCCATTAGCCTTTTACCGACTCCATACAAACTATTTTCTTCAATCATTAATAAGAGAATAAGTGAAACATTATACACATGGCAACCTGTAGAACAGGCAGGCCTTCGCAAAGGATTCTCTACAATAGATCACATACACTCCCTAGAACTAACAATAAAGTACCAGGAAAAACAGAGACCACTCTACATCGCCTTTGTGGACTATCACAAAGCATTTGATAAAATATCTCACATGAGTATCTGGGAAGCCTTAAAAGCTCAAAAAGTAGAAAATAAATACATAGAAGTGATAAGAAACATTTATAGCAAAAGTACTAGCAAAGTAAAATTGGAAACGATTGGCCAAAGCTTTCCTATTAAGAGAGGAGTAAGAAAGGCGATCCGTTATCACCAAATCTTTTTATAGCTGTACTGGAAACCGTCATAAGAAAACTGAACTGGAATAAATGTGGTCTAAACATTAATGGCAAATACTTAAGCCATCTAAGATTCGCAGACGATATAGTGTTATTATTTGAAACTAACTGTGGCCTGCAATATATGTTAGAGTCCCTTAATATAAGCAGCAGGCAAGTGGGATTAGAGATAAACCTGTCAAAGACGAATGCCATGACAAATAGCATTAAAAAGTGTATCAGGTTAGAAAATAGGCCGCTAGACTACGTAGATGAATATATCTATCTTGGAAAACTAATAAGTTTCAAAACAAACAGTAATGAAATGGAGATACAGCGTAGAATAAAATCGCGTGGAACAAATATTGGAGCCTAAAAGAAGTATTTAAAAGCAACATGTCGATAAATCTCAAAAAAGAAAACTATGGACTCATGCATTCTGCCCTCTCTAACGTATGGTTGCCAGACGCGGAAAAATACGAAGAAAATTAAAAACAAAATTAGTTCATGTCAGAAAGGAATGGAACGCAGCATGTTAAACATAAAGAAAATACAAAAAATACGGCACACTAATATACGAAACTATATGAGAACGCGCTGGCTTTTGCCCGATACGATGACAATAGGTGGACTATATTTGTAACCACATGGAAGGGCCCGCCATGCAAAAGCCGAGCAGGGAGACCTTACATGAGATGGGAGGATGACATAAAGAAGATCGCAGGAACAAACTGGTTAAGATTAGCAAAAAAACAGAGAAAAATGGAAATCCTTGGAGGAGGCCTTTACCTGAGAGGGGTCCATGCTATTTATAATATTTAAAATGTTTATATCATTCTAGTATTAAATATTACTTTATTGATTACTCTATTGATTGAATTGCATAAGTACGAGATTATAATTTTATTTTTAATTTTAATTTCAATTTTGATTTTAATATAGTAGAACAGCTTAGTGCCAAGCATGAAAGTTTAGGGTTATTTGACAACTTCGCAAAAAATATGTTTCAGCTATAATATATGGATATTCGTCTTTGTTTCAATAGACATTTAAAAATTTTAACAAATGACTTCAGTTATATAAGCGCTGGGGATTGTGAAAACTTTTTAGCTATTTTCATATCTTCAATTTTGAAATAAATTATAAAAAGAATCTTATAAAAAGAAAATAAATGTCGCCTGAATTACAGAGATAATATAATCGAATACAATTTATCCGCCCCTAGTTAACAAAGTTCTATTCAATTTTAACAAAAATAGATAAAGTAATAAAGTACTCATAAATTACATACTTTATAATATAAATATGATGATATTTATAATATAAAAAGGAATTTGCTTAACATAATTTACTTGAAAAAACATATAAAAATGACTAAGTTTATTGTAAATTTATTGTTAAATATTCAACATTTCTCTAACTAAATCATCGTCAAGAAATTAAAATATTACGATAAAATTTAACACTGTATAAAAATAGTTTAATTAAACGATAATCACAATATCTTTTGAAGATATTTAAGTTGATTAATGTAAACATAATTCAAAACTCACTTCTTGTGGATTAGGTACAATTACAAGTGGATTAGGTAGACTATAAAAATATGATGATTAGTCTTTACACAAGTAAAATCAGCCATTAAGCGTCAGATTTCGATCTGCTTATCACATTTAGCACGCACACACATACACTTACACACACTCACACCACACACATACATGCGCACACGCATACTCATAATATTAGTTGGAAATCTTATCTCCTTATCAACTGAAAATCTAATAAAAAAACTGTCACACGTATTTTTAATTAAGTTATTGCTATGTTATACTTATTTCCGTGGGGTGAGGATCCTAGTGGTTGGTAATACCTATAATAGACACCTGCTCCTCTCATACACTTGACTGTGAATACTTCCCTTAAGTTTGTGGAATTATTTGTTGTATCATGTAGTCATATTTTATGAGGAGAAATAAAAATATGATTATTATGGGGTATCTATATAGTTTTCTCATCTGGTTGGGTTCTATAAATATATATAAATGAAAATGAAAAGATAAATATACATAAATATCAATAAAATAAAATAAATACAAAAATACATAAATAAATAAAAGCCCAACCAGATGGAAGCCCTCGGCAGGGAAGACCAAAACGGCCGAGGGTTAGGGGGAAAGGGAAAGAAACCGGCGGACGATGCGGGCAGTATCAAGGAGCACCGTCTTCTGCATTTGAGCCCGGAGCGGTCCGTCACGGAGTCCCTCTTCAGTCAGTCCTCAGATGACCAGAGAGGCTAATTGGGATTAGCCCATTCGCAGAGACGACTACAGGAATAATTTCGCTCGGCACACCACCCCACATATCGGTCACCTCGTGAGCCAGGTCCGGATATTTTGATTGCTTATCTATTTCGGCTTTCACGAGGTTCTCGTCATACGGGATGGTAATATCGACCACAAATATCCTTGACTGTGCCCGGTCCATCAGCACAATATCAGGCTTATTCGCAAGAATAGTCCTGTCTGTGATGACGGCCCGGTCCCAGTACAGCCTGGCGCGGTCATTTTCGAGCACGGCTTCCGTCATGTACTTGTAATACAACAATTTCCGGTCCACGAGACCGTATTTCAGAGCGAGCTCCTGGTGTAGAATTCTGGCTACTAGATTGTCCCTGTGCAAGTACTCAGAGTTAGAAAGCGCCGAACAACCGGAGATGACATGCCTACGCGACTCACCGGGATTGCGACAAGCTCGACAGAATGCCGGTATCTAACCTGATCCTGTAATGCACAGACAAAACCCTCGGTTTCCCCCGAAGAGGTCGACGAAACCTAGCCAGTTGAGGGAGGTGACTGTATCTACGAAGGGCTCATGAAGAGCCCTGTAGTGCCTCCCGTGGAGCTCCTTCTCCTTCCATACGGTCTCCCGGTCGGAAATGCTAAGCACTGCTGGGTCCTGCCATTGCTCGTGGGCCAAGGATAGAGGGGTAAGCCCTTTATCACTAGAAATGACCTTATTATAGAATGGATCATCCCATCTCGTCAGAAAGTAATGACGGAGGTTGCACACTTCGCGATTATGCAAGGTGAGCGCGCTCAGAAAACCACGCCCACCATGCTTTCGCGGCAAGTACTTCCTCATTACCGACTATCTCGGATGATGCATCCTATGGGACGTCATGGTAGTGCGGACTTTTCTATCCAGGGCGTTAAGTTCGGTCTGAGTCCACCTGAGTATGCCAAAGATATATATGAGGACAGGCATGAGCCAACCGTTATATACATGTATCTTATTCACACCGGACAAAAGGCTATTACGCACTTTGGTCAAGCGTGCATAAAACACGTCGCAAACTGACTGTTTCATACCAGCCTCATCGATACCGATGTTCTGTGACATACCCAGGTATCGGTATGTTTCAGCCTCGGAAAGGGTCTTTAGGTTGACGGGCATAGATAAATCTATGCCCTCAGAGTTAGCAACCCTTCCCCTTTCAACATGAAGGGCTATGTCCCCAGCTCCATTCCAATAGAATTGCTAAATTCACAAGTGCTGTATAGCAATTCCATAAGATGGGAGCGACTGGAGGCAAATACCTTGAAGTCATCCATATAGAAAAGGTGGGTCACTTTTGTTCCTCCCTTAGCTCTGGAGCCCTCCAGTAAGGTACTGAGAGGGTTCAGAGAGGATTCTCGCCCAGATATCAGAGGATCGTACTCCACTGCCCCATGCATTTCTCGAGGATCAGTCTCTAAATGTATTGCTTCGAGTTCTGAGTACGCCCCGACATCCATTTTGAGCACCTGATTTAACTCCAGGTGACGAGTGATTCTCGCGCTCAAAATGGATGCCAGTGTCTTATATATGGTGGGTAGACACGTGATGGGAAGGTATTTGCTCGGATCTGTGGTATCCTGATCTTTAGGAACCAAATGAGTGATCCCAGTAGTGAAGAGGCTCGGGAGCGACTTCTGGTTAAGAGCCTCTTGGAACTGTCGGGCGAGCACAGCGTGACACACTACGAACCCCTTCAGCCAGTATAGATGCAGCCCGTCGAGCCCCGGACTTTTCCAGTTCGGGGCCCTACAGACCGCGTCAGCCACGTCTTCCGGCATAATGGTGACGGGGCCCATAGGCGTAACACTTGAACTCTGGCTTGCCACAACTTCCATCCAAGGGTAATCGGTGTGGTTTACAGGCTCTGACCACAGGCCACGCCAAAATGCGACAGTGTCAGCTGATCCGGTCCTGGGCCCGCTCCACATACCTCTGGTCGCTCCAATGATTTATAGAGCCTCTTCTGATCACTCTAGAAGAGACGATTCTGGTTGAACCGCCTTGACCTTCGGTGATCGAAGAGGTGAATCCGCTTCACCCCAAGCAGCAATCCTCTGCTTCAGGTCATCTATGCGCTCCGTTAGTTTCTGCGTGATATCCGGCTGGGACAAACTGATATTTGTCCCAGCAAACGCCATTCTAACGGTGCGCACAACCCTAGTGTATTAGACTGAGCGTGCTCAAAAAGGGCCCTTGCCTTTGCGATACGGTCCTCAATTCTTTTTCTCCAGGCTGGGATGGCGCTACTTCTTTGAGAATAGGGAAGTTTGGCGCCAATAATACGGCATACTGCTAGTGCGGCGCCAAAAAGAGTTGAGCCCGTCTCGCAAAGGTCCCGGCTGACTTCCAAATAGGTCACCAGCATTAGGTTAAGAGCCCGCACGATAGCCCGATTTCGCTTGCTAAGGGGTATGCGGGAATGTCGCGGTCGATTTTCGAGAGGCATGCTGCGCGTTTCCAGCATCGACTCTTCCAATATTCTCCTCATTTTGTCTAGTTTGTGGGAGTCTATTCCATCACCGTCTGAATTAGCCACAAATGGAATATTGACGGCAGCATCCACATATGCAGTTTGTTGCGCATCTAGTGGTGCCGCATTCCCAGCCGTAGCACTTCCATTCGATGAAGGAATAGCCTGATGTCGTAATCGTTCGTGTTCGGCGTCACCAAATATGTTGGAGCGCAGGATGTACCAAACTCGGTCTGCCAGGTTTTGATCAGTGACGGATAGAGATGGCTCCAGCTCTGCAAAAAAGCGATGCATCCGAGCCCGATACGCCAAAGTTTCTTCCCCCTTTTGCCCTAAAATACGCCCGCAGTGCGTTTGCGTTCATTAATTTTTACCAACGCATGCGACGTGCTCCACCAGCGGCGGGTGCCGCTTGCTGAGTCCGAGAAGACCCAGCCGACACCAAGCCTTCTGGTGGGGATGATGGATGCGGGTATCTGCTAGGTGGTCTTGCAACACCCCGCGCTCGGCTGGCGGCCCGCATGCTGTCGCGTCCAGCGCCAGCTCCAGACGCGCCCTGGCGAACTCCAGGCAGCGGCCCTTTGCGCACTATCTTTTTTTCCATCATCCATAATTTGGGCGTCCATTAACGGGAGACGCCCAGGCTCGGCACCGTATCGTGGACGGCCATAAACACAAACGGGCCATTGCACCCTGAATTCTGCCGAGGCACGGCGCTCACACCTCTCTAAAGGCGCTGACTGACTGCGTTGACGTAGCAGTTTTGTCACTCAACTGTTACGTCAGCGGGCGATGGGGTCGTCAATTCCCTACGCCATTTTATATTATTATTATTATCGGGGGGTATCTATATAGTTTTCTCATCTGGTTGGGATCTATAAATATATAATTATAAATGAAAATGAAAAGATAAATATACATAAATATCAATAAAATAAAATAAATACAAAAATACATAAATAAATAAAAGCCCAACCAGATGGAAGCTCTCGGCAGGGGAGACCAAACGGCCAAGGGTTAGGGGGAAAGGGAAAGAAACTGGCCGACGATGTGGGCAGTATCAAGGAGCACCGCCTTCTGCATTTGAGCCCGGAGCGGTCCGTCATGGAGTCCCAGTCGCCTCAGATGACCAGAGAGGCTAACTGGGATTATTATTATTATTATTGGGGTATCTACATAATTTTCTCACCTGATTGTGTTCTATAAATATATAATTATAAATTAAAATGAAAAGATAAATATACATAATATCAATAAAATAAATACAAAAACTACATAAATAAATAAGAACAAACCAGATGGGAGCCCTCGGCAGGGGAGACCAAACGGTCGAGGGTTAGGGGGAAAGGGAAAGAAACCGGCGGACGTCGCGGGCGGTATAGAGGAGCACCGCCTTCTGCATTTGAGCCCGGAGCGGTCCGTCACGGAGTACAGCTCGAGGACCCTCTTTAGCCATGTATGGGGCACCGAGTCGAATGCCTTTCTGTAATCTATCCAGGCGGCGGAGAAATTCCGACGGTTGCGTTTCACCACTTTGCCAATGACCGCGTCAATGAGGAGTGGTTCCTTAGTTCCACGACCACCGCCCCCGACATCCATTTTGAGCGCGTGCCATCACCTGATTTAGCTCCAGGTGACGAGTGATTCTCGCGCTCAAAATGGATGTCAGTGTCTTATATATGGTGGGTAGACACGTAATGGGGCGGTATTTGCTCGGGTCTGTGGTAACCTGGTCTTTAGGAACCAAATGAGTGATCCCAGTAGTGAAGAGGCTAGGGAGTGACTTCTGGTTGAGAGTCTCTTGAAACTGACGGACGAGCACAGCGTGACACACCATGAACCCCTTCAGCCAGTAGTGATGCAGTCCGTCAAGTCCCGGACTTTTCCAGTTCGGGGCTCTACGGACCGCCTCAGCTACGTCCTCCGGCGTTATGATGACCATGGACCCCGGGCGTAATACTCGCACACTGACTCGCCACAACTTCCGTCTATTGGCCGTCGCTGTGGTTTACGGACTCTAACCACAGGCCACGCAAAAATGCGACAGTGTTAGCCCGATCCGGTTCTGGGCGCGCTCCACATACCTCTGGTCGCTTCAATGATTTGTAGAGCCTCTTCTGATCACTCTGGAAGAGACGATTCTGGTTGAACCGCCTTGACCTCTCGGTAAATCGGCGAATCCGCTTCCCCCAAGCAGCAATCCTCTACTTCAGTTCATCTTGCGCTCCGTTAGTTTCTGCGTGATATCCGGCTGGGACAAACTGATATTTGTCCCAGCAAACACCATTCTACCGGTGTGCACAACCCTCGGTCTATTACTACCCGGCCTGAAGCTTGTCAGTCTGCCGATAAGGGCTCTTGCCTTTGCGATACGGTCCTCAATTCTTTTTCTCCAGGCTGGGATGGCGCTACTTTGTTTAGTAGCGCGTCCAGCCATGGGAAGTTTGGCGCCAATAATACGGCAAGCTGCCACTGCGGCGCCAAAAAGAACTGAGTCCGTCTCGCAAAGGTCCCGGCTGGCTTCCAATTAGGTTACCAGCATTGGGTTAAGAGCCCTCACGACAACCCGATTTCGCTTGCTTAGGGGTATGCGGGGAAGTCGCGGTCGACTTTCGAGAGGCATGCCGCGTGTTTCCAAAATCGCCTCTTCCAATATACTCCTCATTTGCTCTAGTTCGTGGGAGACCATTTCATCATCGTCTGAATCAACCACAACTGGAAGATCCACGGCGGCTTCTACGCGTGGCAGCTGGTCTGTCGCCTGAGGAGCCGCATCCCCAATAGTAGCCAATTCATTCGATGAGGGAATGGCCTCACGTCGTAGTCGTTCGAGCTCGGCATCATCAAATATTTTCGAGCGCATGATGTACCGAACTCGGTCTGCCAGGTTTTGTTCCGTGACGGGAATAGACGGATCCAGCTCAGAAAAAAAATGCATCCGAGCCCGATACGCTATCCCCGCAGTTTCTTCCCCTTTCGCCCTATAGTACGCCCGCAATGCGTTTGCGTTCATATCCCTTGTCCAACGCATGCGGCGCACTCCACCAGCGGCGGATACCGCTTGCCGAGTCCGAACATCAAGCCGTCTGTGGGGATGATGGATGCTGGGGGCAGCTAGGTGATCTTGCAGCTCCTCGCGCTCGGCTGGCGGCCCGCATACTGCCGCGTCCAGCGCCAGCTCCAGACGCGCCCCGGCGACCCCCAGTCAGCGGCCCTATACGCTTTCTAATCATATCCATCATCCATGCGGGGGCCCGGCGCCGTTTCATTGTATCATTGTACGGCCGTAAGCACAAACGGGACTTTGCACCCTGAGTACTGCCGAGGCACGGCGCTCACACCTCTTGGCAAGGCGCTGACTGACTGCACCGACGTAGTAGTTTTGTCACTTAACTGTTTCGTCAGCGGGCGATAGGGTCGTCACTTCCCTACGCCTTATTATTATTATTGTGGAGTATCTATATAGTTTTTTCAACTGGTTGGGATGTATAAATATATAATTATAAATGAAAATGAAAAGATAAATATACATAAATATCAATAAAATAAAATAAATACAAAAATACATAAATAAATAAAAGCCCAACCAGATGGAAGCCCTGGGCAGGGGAGACCAAAACGGCCAAGGGTTAGATGGAAAGGGAAAGAAACCGGCGGATGATGCGGGCAGTATCAAGGAGCACCGCCTTCTGCATTTGAGCCCGGAGCGGTCCGCCATGGAGTCCCAGTCGCCTCAGATAACCAGAGAGGCTAACTGGGATTAGCCCATTCGCAGAGACGACTACAGGAATAATTTCGCTCGGCAGACCACCCCACATGTCGGTCACCTCGTGAGCCAGGTCCAGATATTTTGATTGCTTATCTGTTTCGGCTTTCACGAGGTTCTCGTCATACGGGATGGTAATATCGACCAAAAATATCCTTGACTGTGCCCGGTCCATCAGCACAATATCAGGCTTATTCGCAAGAATAGTCCTGTCTGTGATGATGGTCCGGTCCCAGTAGAGCCTGGCGCGGTCATTTTCGAGCACGGCTTCCGGCAAGTACTTGTAATACGGCAATTTCCGTTCCACGAGACCGTACTTCAGAGCGAGCTCCTGGTGTAGAATTCCGGCTACTAGGTTGTGCCTGTGCAAGTACTCAGAGTTAGAAAGCGCCGAACAACCGGAGATGACATGCCTAAGTGACTCACCGGGATGGCGACAAGCTCGACAGACGTCGACGGTGCCATCCTTTAGGATGTATCTCCGATAGTTGTTGGTCTTAATAACCTGATCCTTTATTGCACAGACAAAACCCTCGGTTTCCCCCGAAGAGGTCACCGAAACGTAGCCAGTTGAGGGAGGCGACTGTATCTACGAAGGGCTCATGAAGAGCCCTGTAGTACCTCCCTTGGAGCTCCTCCTCCTTCCAGGTCTCCCGGTGGAAATGCTAAGCACGGGGTCCTGCCATTGCTCGTGGGCTAAGTATAGAGGAGTAAGCCCTTTATCACTAGAAATGACGTTATTATAGAATGGATCATTTATTTATTCTTTATTGTACACACAATAAGTTGGTAACAATTGTTAAATATTTAAATAAATGTACAAAGGCGAGCTTAACCCTAATAAGAGTTCTCTTCCAGCAAACCTATTGGGAAAGAGAAGAAGTTTTATATATAAAGCAAGTAGGTAGCAGCGTGCGTACTTAATAATTAACATAACGCTACTTAATAGAAATTGGCTATAAGTTACAGTTAACAATTAACATATAAGTGTATAACATATAAGGTATAATTTATTTTCTTATTTCTTTTATTCTTATTTCTATTAATTTACATACATATATACCAATAAAGATAATAAATATAAACATATATACACATATACACACACATATATATACATATATATATATATATATATATATATATCTCATCACACATACATATATATACAATTATACATATAAATACATAAAATATTTAAATATTTATAATTCTAAGTTGACAGATAATATTTCTTTACTCTTCTCCGAAATATATCAAGAGAAGAGCTAGCACGTATGTCATGTGGAAGTGAGTTCCATAACTTGACCGCCCTTACAGTAAAGGATCCACCACAACGGCTTGTGAAATGAAAAGGAGTTTTGAGAAGTAGTTGTTTAGTGGTCGGATCATCCGATGTCGCCAGGAAGTAATCACGGAGGCTGCACACTTTGCGATTATGCATGCTGAGCGCGCTCAGAAAACCACGCCCACTATGCTTTCGCGATAAGTACAGCCTCATTACCGACGATCTCGGATGATGCATCCTATGGGACGTCATGGTAGTGCGGACTTTTCTATCCAGGGCATTAAGTTCGGTCTGAGTCCACCTGAGTATGCCAAAGGTATATATGAGGACAGGCATGACCCAACCGTTATATGCGTGTGTCTTATTCACACCGTACAAAAGGCTGTTAAGCACTTTGGTCAAACGTGCATAAAACACGTCGCAGACTGACTGTTTCATACCAGCCTCATCGATACCGATGTTCTGTTACATACCCAGGTATCGGTATGTTTCAGCCTCGGAAAGGGTCTTTAAGTTGACGGGCATAGATAAATCTATGCCCTCAGAGTTAGCAACCCTTCCCCTTTCAACATGAAGGCCCCAGCTCCATTCCAATAGAATTGCTAAATTCACAAGTGATGTTTAGCAATTCCATAAGATGGGAGCGACTGGAGGCGAATACCTTGAAGTCATCCATATAGAAAAGGTGGGTCACTTTTGTTCCTCCCTTAGCTCTGGAGCCCTCCAGTAAGGTACTGAGAGGGTTCAGAGAGAGGCAGAACCAGATTGGACTCAGACAATCGCCCTGGAAGATACCCCTTCTTATCCTTATGTGGTTCTCCGCAGCCATCATCCGCTCGCCCAGATAACAAAGGATCGTACTCCACTGCCCCATGCATTGCTCGAGGAAGTCTCTAATTGTATAGTCAATCTTGTACAGCTCGAGGACCCTCTTTAGCCATGTATGGGGAACCGAGTCGAATGCCTTTCTGTAGTCTATTCAGGCGGCGGAGAAGTTCCGACGGTTGCGTTTCACCACGTTGCCAATGAC
The DNA here is from genome assembly GCA_907164705.1 of Parnassius apollo. NCBI lineage: Eukaryota > Metazoa > Arthropoda > Insecta > Lepidoptera > Papilionidae > Parnassius > Parnassius apollo. The sequence goes on along the minus strand of CAJQZP010001441.1, from coordinate 5,074,222 downwards.
CGCGTCAATGAGGAGTGGTTCCTTGGTTCCACGACCACCGCCCCGACATCCATTTTGAGCGCGTGACATCACCTGATTTAGCTCCAGGTGACGAGTGATTCTCGCGCTCAAAATGGATGTCAGTGTCTTATATATAGTGGGTAGACACGTGATGGGGCGGTATTTGCTCGATTCTGTGGTATCCTGGTATTTAGGAACAAAGTGAGTGATCCCAGTAGTGAAGAGGCTCGGGAGCGACTTCTGATCGAGAGCCTCTTGATACTATCGGGCGCACACTACGAACCCCTTCAGCCAGTAATGATGCAGCCCGTCAAGCCCTGGACTTTTCCAGTTCGGGGCCCTACGGACCGCCTCAGCCACGTCTTCAGGCGTTATGGTGACGGGGTCCATAGGCGTAACACTTGCACTCTGGCTCGCCACAACTTCCATCCAAGGGCCCTCGCTGTGGTTTACGGGCTCTGACCACAGGCCACGCCAAAATGCGACAGTGTCAGCCTGATCCGGTCCTGGGCCCGCTCCACATACCTCTGGTCGCTCCAATGATTTATAGAGCCTCTTCTGATCACTCTGGAAGAGACGATTCTGGTTGAACCGCCTTGACCTTCGCAAAGTGATCGTGACGCTTCACCCAAGCAGCGATTTTCTGCTTCAGGTCATCTATGCGCTCCGTTAGTTTCTGCGTGATATCAGGCTGGGACAAACTAATATTTGTCCCAGCAAACGCCATTCTAACGGTGCGCACAACTCTCGGTCTATTATTACCCGACCTGAAGCTTGTCAGTCTGCCGATAAGGGTCCTTGCCTTTGCGATACGGTCCTCGATTCTTTTTCTCCAGGCTGGGATGGCACTACCTTGTTGAGTAGCACGTCCAGCCATGGAAAGTTTGGCGCTATTAATACGGCATACTGCCAGTGCGGCGCCAAAAACAATTGAGTCCGTCTCGCAAAGGTCCCGACTGGCTTCCAAATAGGTCACCAGCATTGGGTTAAGAGCCCGCACGACAGCCCGGTTTCGCTTGCTAAGGGGTATGCGGGGAAGTCGCGGTCGATTTTCGAGAGGTATGCTGCGCGTTTCCAGCATCGACTCTTCCAATATGCTCCTCATTTTCTCTAGTTCGTGGGGGACTATTCCATCATCGTCTGAATCAACCACAAATGGAATATTGACGGCAGCGTCCATATTTGCAGTTTGCTGCGCAATTAGTGGCGCCGCATTCCCAGCCGTAGCATTTCCATCCGATGAGGGAACAGCCTCACGTCGTAGTCGTTCGAGTTCGGCGTCACCAAATATGCTGGAGCGCAGGATGTACCGAACTCGGTCTGCCAGGTTTTGCTCAGTGACGGATAGAGATGGCTCCAGCTCTGCAAAAAAGCGATGCATCCGAGCCCGATATGCAAAACATCCGGTTTCTTCCCCTTTTGCCCTAAAGTACGCTAGCAGTGCGTTTGGGTTCATTGTTTGTGACCAACGCTTGCGACGTGCTCCACCAGCGGCGGGTGCCGCTTGCTGAGTCCGAGAAGACCCAGCCGACACCAAGCCTTCTGGCGGGGATGATGGATGCGGAGGGCTCCTAGGTGATCGTACAGCTCCTCGCGCTCGGCTGACGGCCCGCATGCTGCCGCGTCCAGCGCCAGCTCCAGACATGCCCCGGCGACCCCCAGGCAGCGGCCCTATGCGCGTTTCTCTTTGTACCATCATCCATTTGTGGGCGCCAAATAACGGGAGACGCCCAGGCACCGTTACGTGGTTCGGTCATATGCACAAACGGACCTTTGCACCCACAATTTTGCCTAGGCACGGCGCTCACACCTCTTGGCAGGGCGCTGACTGAGTGCGCCGACGTAGTAGTTTTGTCACATAACTGCTACGTCAGCGGGCGATGGGGTCGTCACTTCCCTACGCCATGATTATTATTATTATTATTATTATTATAGAAATGAATAAAATAAACCACGAATATTCCTAAAAGTTAAAAAATTAAAAATAACGTGGAAAAAATTAAAAATTAAACTACATAGGCTTGTTTTGTGTATTAATGTAATGCTCTAGAAACTAATAAGTTATTCTTCAAAACTAACTTCCCAACTAAATAAAATTATGTAACAAAAAACTTCACCTCAGTCCGATCAAGCGACATCTGGTGAGCCAAAGATTATTAGCTCCCATTCATGCATTAAATTTAAGAAAATAATTAAAATTAATTAATAATAACTAATACTCAGCGGGCTATGGGCTATACTTATAGTTTCTCCGCCTCATGGACTTAGATTTCTTGGAGGATATACGCAGTAGAACTAAATAACATATTTTAACGGATTTGTTACCTGAAGTGGCAGTGGGTCGACAATATAGCTCAAGCAACCGACAACCGATGGGTAACAAAGGTTCTCTAGTGGCAACCTCGTACTGGTAAGCGAATTGTAAGGCAGCTAACCACCAGATGTTAAAGACCGGACCGAGCTATAAGAGACGAAGGAAGTCTATGTATGCATGTATTTGCTCAGGACCGTGTCTTGCGGTATTCCTTGGAGTAGGTCTATATTCAGCAGTGGACTTGTGAAGGGCTGTGATGTTGTTGATGATGATGATGATAAGTAATACTGGGTAAGTGAGAATATTGTGTGATAATAAATTTATAAGTCGATACACAAATTATTTTTACCCGCTACCAACTAACATCCATTGATTAAATAACAGTTTTAATTAGACGCTTACCTCGTTGCAAAGTAAAATTGTTAGTTTCGAACAACTTCAAACATATTTAACTTACCCAACCTATATTGAACAAAGGAAATATTAAATAAATATGTTTTGTTTTACTCTAAAGAATTAGGAAGACAAAATAGCACACAGTCCACTAGATGATGGTACGTTGATGCTGTGGCCCATAGACATCTATATCTAACCTCGATTAAAAATAGAAATGCCTCCCCTGAGGACTTAGATGGAATGCCTCGTTACCAGTAAAAAGGGGTCACTGATTCTCAACACTCACCATACGAAACACAGCAGCATTAAGGTGCTATTTTATTGCTGGTATTCGGTGAAAGCATGGACCTCTCGCGGTCGATCCATTCGTACTACAACCATAATATAACTGCAGCATGGCCTTACCTCGTAAAAAACGTACCACTCTTTATTTCGTAAAGTTATAGGTTTTATATTTAAATAGTATAGATTATAGCATCATCTCTCATTTTTAATACAAAATAATGATATTTTTATGTTGAATTACTCATATTTTTTTACTTCTTTAGCATGGTTGTTTATAACTAATTTATATTGTATATAAACAAAATGTCTTTATGTTTTCGAATATAAAACAGTTATATTAACATATACCGACTTGTGTTCCTTTTAAATCTTTAAATAAAATCTTTTTAATAATTTTACTAGTTTTTTTTTGTGGTAGAGCCAAGCTGCACCTATATTAATTGTATAGTTGTAGCACGAATGGGTCGGCTCGACCGGGGAAGGACCACACTCTCACAGAATACCAGCGTCAAATAGCAGCTTAATGCTGCTGTGTTTCGTATGGTGAGTGTAGAGAACCGGAGACCCTTTTTACTGGAAAAGAGGCGTTCCATCTTAGTCCTCAAGGCTGACAACGCATCTGCATTTTGATTCGCAAACGAAGATAGATGTAGATGTCTATGGGCCACAGCAACCACTTACCATCAGGTGGACTGTGTGCTCGTTTGTCACCCTTTTCCTATAAAAAAATGAAAAAAAAAATCTTTTGAAATGTACTCGTAATATTAGTTTTATTGTACGCATAGGGCTTATACATTGACTAACTAAAGGCATGTGTATGGCTCCTCCTCTTCATTCAGCTGGTGGCCCATATTTTTCTACGGTGTCGCGTGACCAAATCTATTGGCTATTAATAATAAATAATATTAATTTGACATAATTGTAGAGTGTAATATCAGTTACTAAGTTATTTTTGGTAAAAGTATTTCAGATTTATATGTTTCTCCAATATCGGTGTCGCATTACCTTACGGCCCACAACATAATTATTGTTTCCTTCTTATCATTGAAGTTTTCAATCCAAGAAACGTTAGATATAGCGCATAACATAGATAACTTCATTAGGTTTTTTTTTCTTTAAATATATTATTGTACAGAACACTCGGCGTTTGAGTCATCAATACGAGTACACTTGATGGGTTTGCATGTGTTGAAAAAATTATACCTTATAGGTATATAATATATTAAGATTTCATTTGGAACAGGTTTGGAAAGTAATAAAGCATCAAAAAAATTTAATTACCTACTTAACTTTAAAACAATCGAAGGTAATAATCCTATGCAAACGAAGTCGTGGTCGCATTGTTTTATATGGTAGTTTATCTATATAAAACATAAAAAAATGTTTCATCCAACCGATTGTGACCACAGTTGCTGTAAAGCACCCGAAACGTCGGTTCTGAAAAACAAGTTAATATACGCGATAAAATCCATATAAATATCTTTATTCAATGTGTAGTCTTCGCGTAAATATAAGAATTAATAAATAATAGTACCCAAGCAGAAGAATTCTTAAACGTTGTTAAATTTAATTAACAATATGCGAAGTATTACTGTACGACTTTGTATATGTACATAGTTTTCCCTCAGCTTAATATAAGGCAATTTGTGTCTATTTGAATGGGTCCCTAGATGGACCCAGTAGGTAGCGCAGTTATCGAGATCCAGAAATCACCCGTGCGAAGTCAGGGCGGATCGCTAGTTGTAAATAAAGTTTTTAGAAATCAGCAGCCTTCAATTTTTTTCTCTTATGACACTCCATAATTTCCTAATTTGACATTTATTTTTGATCTGTCCCTTTTTTCTTTATGTCAATTCACGTATTCGGTTTATTGCGTTAAAACAAAATGGGACATATTAGTAAAAAGGTATATTTTGTTTTTATTTTGATAAATAGTAAAAAGTAAAGTAGTTGGTAAACATGGCATTAATTGGCCACAGAAAACGAATAAAAACTGTTTGTTCCCCATTTCCTTAACCAAAAATTACCTTAGGCATAATATTCCATCGAGGAGTCAAATAATTAAACTTTTATAAAAGTAAAAAAAGGATAAAATAATTTCCTCATAGTATAATAGCTTATGAAGTCAGTGCTCTATTGCTTCGATTTACTTCGTCTCAGTAATTGGTTTGACAAAGAAAATTAAAGCAAAAATCTTAAAAATCTATCTAAAACACTAATGCTAACGGAAATTGTATTTACTTCACTGTCTTTGAATCCAGCTTGAAGAGTGTTTTGAATGTGAAGCCAAATTGCCTCCATTAAAAGTTTTGAAAGCACTCGTAGTTTGAATTTAGCTAGAAAGTTTTACATTTAAAAAAGGTATACGTGGTTAAATATGTTTATTTGGGCACTTATACCACTTAAACCTGCAACAATAGGCAATGTTCTCAAAATACGTCAATGTTCCTCATAACCTTAAAATATGAGTGTACAACCAATGCGTGTTGCCAGTTATGACATATGGAACTGAGACGTAGTTCTTCACTTGAGGAAGCTTAATGACGCTTCTCATAGTCCATATACGCAAGGTACTTACAGCGTTTGATTCCGTCGAAGTTTAGGCGGTGCTACAGCCCCTTCAGCGGTACCAAGTTGACAGTCGCTATGTCGAAGTGATGAAGTATTTGTACAGTAGGACTATGATGTCTATCCGAGTACAGAACTACAGAAGGAGATCATCATTTTTGGCCCACTAGCAATTTTAGCGACTCTCAATAAAAAAAATAAAAAAATCCTTTTAATTCCATGCATTACAATGATTTTTGAGCATTGAAGTTATTATGCAACAATTCAGTTCAGATTACCTAAATTAAATGATAACATGTATTAACATACTAATTAATTATTGTTTACGTGCACTTGTAACCATATATTAAAATATATGACATTTAGCTTTACTATTAACATAAAAACATTTTGATTTTTTAATGTTGAATTTTTTAATTATTATTATTATACAAATATCAAAATCAAAATTAAAATTAAAATCAAAATCAAAATTAAAACCAAAATCAAAATTAATTATTCCTATATCCTTTTTTCACCGTTTTATCCATGTATTATATATAACTAAAGCTATAATACATAAAATATATAAGAATATGGCACCTTTCCCCACAGCCGTAGCACCTAGGGCTGTATCCTTTATTGCGGATATTGTAGCTGCTGCAGTCTTCCTGGTGTGATGGGAACCAGATCCTGCTACACGGCTTCCACCTCCAGTGCATGGGCTAAGGTTTCCTTAGGTGTCACGTTGTTCCGAGCCTCGCAGCAGCTCTGACGTCAAGGTTGCAGATGCCGTCGATGAATGTCTGCACCAGGTTCCCTTCAATGAGCGCAGGTACAGAACGGTATGCTTTTAGAACCAGCTTCTCCACCTCAAGGGTCCACTGCCACGGGTTTTCGTTGATTCGTTGCACGTTATCTTTAAACTGCGCACGAAAGATGTGTTCCAGGGGAGCGTCGCCATATCTCGCTTCCAATGCCTCAAGGAACTGCTCGTAAGTGACTTCCTTACCGAGAGCTTCCAGAACAGTTAAGGTGGTCGCGCAGGTCTAGTGTGATAGCAGTCATGGCCTGACTTTTATTCTAGCTGTTCGCCTTCATATCAGCTTCTAACTGTATTTTGTGACCAGGAAGAAGTCCTGTCGAACGGCTGTGGTCGCATTCGTTCACTGTGACGTAGGCGCGGGACCCGAAGCTTGTTGTCATGCAAAACTTGCTTGACGTGGTGAAGCTCGGCAGCCAGGTGTTTACTGTCACAGATCCCTCGTGCTCTCTGAATTAAAAAGAGTGAAGCCAGCCACAGTCGAGCGTGTACCTGCTTTACTGCCATATGTTAGTGGAGTCACTGACAAGATTGGCTACATCTTGATGCACGCTTCCATCAAAACATACTTCAAGCCGCCGAAGAAGATTAGTCAGTTTTTACCATCAGTCAAGTATAACGTCCCTCTGCAAGATGCAGGAGTATACAAGCTTGATTGTGAATGTGGTCTCTCCTACATAGGAGAAACTAAAAGATCAATTAAAACCCGCATTAAAGAACATATAGCTGATGTGAAGAATCGACGCTCCGGGTAGTCTGCAGTCTGTGAATACGTACAGGATCGCCCCCATCACTACATCAGATTTGATAGACCACAAATCCTCGCTAAAGAACACCGATTCCTTCCAAGGATGATTCGCGAGCCTATTGAAATCAAAAAACATCCTAATTTCAATATAGAAGATGGCTGGGTGCTACCATCTGCTTGGGATCCTATAATAAATAAAATTAAATCCCAGCCCAAGCATACAACTGCAAGACTTCAAGATACCATAAGTTCATACTGTGTAGATCGGAACATAATTTTAATTGTAATCTATGGTAACCGCTGTTAACTATGACATCTGGACGTTGAACATCTCAGTCCCCCCCTGTGACCATGGGTGCTGAAAAGCGCTCGAAACGTCGGGTATTTATAGTTGAATATACGCGAAAAAACCGTAAAAACTAGTATTATTTCAATTTGTACTGTTCGCGTAAATATAAGAAATCATTATGATACAAGTAATACGAGAGTAATGGATGGCTGCAGAAATACGGTCGTCAAGGAGTATGTTAGGGCTGAATCAAATGATAGGGTGAGAAATTGCATGATCAGATCAAAGTGTGGTTTGCTAGATGATTTTCTGACCGGAATTAAGAAAGTAATATTTCGGTGAAAGAGAGACAAAGCAAATTTATGTTGCAGAAGTGAACGACAGAATAGGTAAGGAATACTCTAGACGAAAGTTAATCAACCAAATTAACTACTTATATATTGAATGGAAATACTTTGTCTCTGTATACCTCCCTGGAGGCGTGAGTTTTTATGTTATGTTATGTAGCGTTGTGGCCGTGGAAGGAAAAGGGGAGATCTCCCGCCGAGGCAAGGTGCCTTCCGCCGGGTAAGGTGTTCGGTCAACACTCCGTGTGATAGTTCGGAGAAGTTCCATATATACTGTGTATGATTCGGAATGTTAATAGCGCGATTTAGGCTTCGGTGTGTTTCGGTGTGCTAGTGGCGCGACGATAGCGCTGCTACAGCGTCATATATCCAATTCGCAATCTACAAATAGAAGTTATAGAAATTTTTGATTTCGGGTGACGTAAAATTCGGGATTACGCCTCTTGACAAAAGTATTTGATTTTTTATTTATAGTTGGAATATTTTTATAATATTTTAATATTTAATGCAGGCGTGAAAACAAATGGGAACAGCCAAAAATTGCTAACGGTATTCGTTTATTATTGTATAACTCTCATTGCAGCTCGTAAAGCATTCGCCTATCGCTAATGCTCCCTCGGTCACAAGCTCTCATCGTGTGAGAAGTAATATATTTTTAAAACGAATTTTAACGCCGAAGTTTTTATTCATTTTAATAGAACAATAAGAAAAATATAATACATTTTACAAATAAGCTTAACAAAATCATTTCACCTTATTACAAAATGTGGTTAATTGATTGTCTTGTCTTGTCTCAGGTTAAACTATGGATTGAGAATTCGATCGAGAATTATTGTTCGGATTAATTCCAGTCGCCAAATTTCGTGAACGCACTACGCGGCAAACGTCCCGATACCATCCACACCATCTGGATGCTTGGCGGTCCACCACTGTACGTTTCACAAGGAGTTTTCTTCCGCGTACGACCTCTCTGTGGAATAGTTAACCACTTGCGATTTTTCCGGACTGATACGACCTGGGGACCTTCAAAAAAAGAGCTTACTCCTTTCTAAAGGGCCGGAAACGCACTTGCAATTCCCCTGGTGTTGCGGTTGATCATGGGCGGTGGTAGTCGCTTAACATCAGGTGAGCCGCATGCTCGTTTATCCCCTCGTTTATAAAAAAAGAAGAGTGTTTCTGACTGAAAAAGTTCCGTACCTGACACAGTCTTCAAATTTCAAATTTGACGATTGTTGTCTAATTCATAACTTTACGATAATTGATAGAATCAGGCGTTACTTTGCGGAAATCTTTTTTGGTCAACTAATTTTAATTCTCAAATTGTTAAATTTTTGTATTTTAATATTTATTAATTAAACTAGATTCTGTTTCAAAAAAAAGCATCTTTAATGAAACAGAATTTAGTTTAAGCCTGAAAATAAATATAGGCTATGTATTTCTCGTACTTTTGTGAAATCGCGGATTGAGTTTACGCCTGTCTTGAATTTAGGTGATTCTTATGAAAATTAAGTAATTATACTTATTATGGTAATATAACAAAAATTATATTCCAAAAATTTACAAAAATTCATTGTACTCAATAGGTTAAAAAGAAAAGTTTAAAAGTTTATTAAAAATATTATAATATAGTTTAAAATTTAATGGTATGAAATATACTGGATACACGTACTACGGAAAGTACGATTAAACTGCACCCGCTTAGCTAACGCGTAAATTGACCGGTGTCCATAGGGCGGGACAAAACAGCTGTTATTGGCATGCTCGTAATTCGATTCTGTTAGCGTTCAGTTCTAGTTGATACCAGAACACTTTGACTCACATGAAATTGCGTTGACCGGGAAAAAGGTATAAAGGGATTTTCTTTTCTTGGTGATATTTTCAATGATTTAATTTTTTTAAGCTTTTCTAATTTATTAACTGTTAACAATACAACCCTCTCAGAAATGAGAGGAGGCTTCTGACCAGCAGTGGGACGTATATAGGCTGTAACTTTACTTTACTTTTTAACAACACAAAATCTAATGAAACGACACATTTTTAGAATATTATATTCTTGGTAAGAAAATATCTTAAATATTTCGATGTGTTTTTTTTTTTGTTCTTAGCAAATCAAGAAATTAGTAAAATTGACATACCTTATTTTGAGACACAAAATAAATTAACACAAATTAGCTTAATGCAGAGTTTAATACTAATTTGATATGACGCTGGTATTTGCTTGTTTTATAATTTTGTAGTAATTAAACTTGTTCATTTTTATTTGGTTATAAATTGTACATTATTTGTTCAATTTTAGTATAAATATGATAAGTTTAAAATCTTAGTTAGGGGCATGAACTTTTTATAATAACTGAGCCGAGTTTGATCTGAACCTATTTACCGGTTTATCAAAACCGATATGTTCTACATCAAGATATCTACCACTGGACGAGGTGTTCAGGCAAAGGAGCGGCTAAGAGCAGAAAGCAGAAAAATCCTCACCCATGCCACCTCTTATTAGGCCAGGAAACTCCGATCTCGCCCTTGACGACTCTGAAAAAGCTGAATGCCTTGCGGACAGTTTAGAGAGTCAATGCACTCCTTCTAACGAACTCACAGATCCAGCTCACCTTGCAGAGATCAAAGCGGTGGTCGAGCGTGGGTCTACGGTACCACCTGTTGCCACCTGATGCATGAAAACAAGCGAACGTCACAGGAATCCCGAAACTAGGGAAACCACGCAACCTAGACTCTAGTTATAGACCTATTAGTCTCCTCAGCACACTGGGCAAAGTTTACGAATGTATATCATTGAAAACGGTTGGCTGTGTTGTCTGCTCTCAGTTTTTATATGTTTATTAATTCTTTTGCTCCACGAATTTCTCCTATCTACCACTTATACACAGATAATCTCTAAATTCACTCCCACACATTACCCTTGAATCTATCCAACACCGTCGGATACATCATCAACACCATTGTGACATCAATGACACCAATAACGATCTTGCTACAATGTGTGGCTTAAATTAAATCCTCATAAGATCCAAACCATTGTCATTGGGGACAACTGTCTGATTTATATCAATTGAATCAGTCAAGAAAACTTAATATACTGAGGCATGAAACTGAAGATCAATTAAATAAACTTGAGCGTCTTAACAGTTTCTCTATTGGGTTCTTATTACGCCTTCGCAAATATTACCATGTTCCCGAGTTTTGTTAGACTTCGTTGAATTAGTCACATTCTATCACTACTCTACTCGTACTGTGTACTATTTGGTTCGAAAACACCGAGGTATAAATAAAGCTTGAGTTCGTGGGCTATAAAAAATAATAAAATTCCTATGTTCCCTTTTTGTGACCAAGCGACAACATAAATGTAATGTAAATCCTTTAAATGTCAAGAAGTCTTAAAGTAATATGGAGTATTTCAAAAAACAAATGTAAAACTACTATCTGAAATATATTAATATATAATATGATAATATATTTATTTTTGTATATGTATATGAAAATATTATATTCGTACTTAATACGTAAATGATTTACAAGTACCTATTTATTTGATATTCAATGTAATATAACTTATATGTAAGATGCTCACTCATACATATTTTAAATCAATAATCTCTTTCCCAAAGGTTTGCCTGGCACTTTCAATCAAACGAGACGTAGGTCCTTAGGACCGTAGTCCGTAGGACCTTTTCCTGATAATTTCCGATGAATTTTACCTCACGACTATGTGTTGCGTGGTAACGGATGTTCTTTTACGTACGTTTTAAAAGTTGGCATATATACTTCCTACCATCTAGAGGAAAAACGATTAGCTAATTTCTGAGCAGTCTTCTAACTAGGTTAACCAATAAAATGTCGTCCCATAAATTATACAAGAGGATTATCTCCACATGATCGTCTGATAAGAAAATGTTTAGGAGTTAAGCACTATTCAGGACTGTCCATATTTATTGAAATTAATGATCTTGAGTTGACCGTATGTTCAGCCTCTAAAAGCAACGTATAACACCCCTTCTCTCGGACTTCTCTCCTTAAGACTTGATCGATCTTATCAATTTTTTCCAGGCCCCCTCATATAACATGCTCCGGGTGGAATAAATTTCCAATTAATATATTTCTTAAATGATTCATTTTTTATAATATCGTAACATTCGACGCAAGCTTGTATTAACTTTTTATTCGCAGTTTTGAAATTTGTTTCGTTATCGCTGTAAATGACCAAATGTTTTCCTCTTCTGGCGATTAATTGCCTTCACGCCATTATCATTGACGCTGGTGTCAATGATGCTGCTAATTCCAGATGCACTGCTCTGCTAGTCAGACATGTTATTGAATTGGACAGTTTCCCCGGGTTTGTTCTTCATATTGTTCAATGTATTGCAGTCTTCTAGGTACTGAGAACGGTTTTGTATTCGAGCTGAAAGTTTTCGGGACCCTGGATTCGCGCACGAGATGGATGGAGCGTTGACTTCATTAGACGGGACCTCTACAATCTAACTTTAAGGTTCAGTATATCTGTATCCATTCGGTGATCGCTGCCAGTTCTCACTCTCGTGATCACTGAGGCATCACTGAACAGTTGACGTATGGTTATCATAATGAAGTCAATCTCATTTTTTGTTAAACCGTCTGGGCTCGATCAGGTCCACTTTCTGTGGGGTCGCTTCTGGAAGAAAGAGTTCATCATAAAGAATCCCTCTATCTCTATGAAGTCGGCCAACTCTGGCCTCTTGGGCTCCGTTGTTCTACATCAAATTTCCCTACCTTCAGCTCATCGCTTTCTCTTGTGCCTTTTTAGTTATCATGCGGAGACGTTTGCTATAGTTGCCACGCTTGGCGAACGGGTTGACAACCGCAGTTTTTTATTGTATAATTTATCTTATCACGAAGATACTGCTGCCTATATCCTGCCTGTCTCTTTCTTTTTCCTCTTACGACACTCACGGGAATATATAGGATATTCTCCATCGTCACCACACGGCGGAGTTTCGTTTTAACAACCAAAGATTTAAAAAAAATGAAGCCTACACAATATGTATTATATCAGAGACCAAGCTTAAAATTACGGTTCCATAAAATTGATCCATTACACTTGCGAAACATAAGCTACATTTGAATCACTTCTTTGTGTATAATTCCGCATGTTTCTGACGTCAAGCAGCAAAGCAATTATCATGGAAGCAAAATTATGCATTGTCTGAATTCATTTAAAAGCGGTAAAAATTGCGAACATTTTGAGTTAATGTATTTTTAATACTTGATGTAATTTAAATTCTTAGTGCCTATTTCACAAATATATCAATTTTATTAACATCTAGAAGTTGTCACAGGTGCATAATAAATAATAATTCTTACAATATGAATTTCTACTCGCGTGCGAATTTATACCGAGCAGGTGGTAAATTAGCATCCGGTGCTGATGTGAATCGGATCCCCCGATCGGACACTATAAAATGTTTAAGCGAGCGCTAAACTACCGTGTATCTACTCAACTCCCGGATAATTTAAAATTTATTTGTTAAGAAAAAGTAATTTGAAATGCAACTACGAGGGTGACACTGAAAATACTTAGAAAATCAAAAACTGAACAAACCAGCAAGTTGTTAGATTTATTATATATTTTTAAAATAGTTTCCATTTACATCAATACATCATTACATCCGATGGAAGCACGGAAAAAAGTACTTTGCCCACTCATCCTTAGGGGTCACTTCAACGGCATTTTAAAACGCAGCCACTGCTTCCTCGGCGTCCATAAAACGTTTTCCTCGAAGTTTTTCTTTTATTTTCGGAAATAAATAAAAATAGCAGGGTGCAAGGTCGGGGATATAGGGTGGTGGTGATTGTTTACTTGGCTGTGTGCGACGAGGCGTTTTCGTGTTGAAGGAGGATTCTAATGCGAGGTCGTTTCTCCCGAACTTTTTCCAAGACAAGTGGCAAACAATTCTTAGTGTACCACTTTGCAGTAACTGTTTTTCGATCCTCTAAAACAATTGTTGCGTAATGACCTATCCTTCTGAAGAACGAGGCCACCATCTTTTTTCCCACGCTTCGGCCTCTCTCCACTTTATTTGGCAACTCCTCGAAAGAAAACACCTATACAGCAGACTGTCTCTTAGTTTCGGGATCATAATAAATCTACCTTTCGTCACTCGTACGTATGTTGAACACAGCGTTTGAGTCACCTCTGTTAAATCTTTGAACTATTTCACGACACCTATCAACACGTCGGAGTTTTTGGGCCTCTGTCAAATTGTGAAGTATCCACCGAGCACAAAGCTTTATGAGCGCTAAATATTCATGGAGGATTTTGTACACTTGACTCATACTGATGCTATTATAGCTTGTCGGAATCTGCTGACAAGTCACTCTTTTCTCAGTCTCTATCATACGCCGCACAACACTGATGTTATCTTCAGTAGTCGCCGTAGAAGGCCGTCCCTCACGTAGATAATTGGTGAAATTAGCGTAATCACGATTAATCTCAATAAACCAGTTTTGAACAGTGGCACGAAATGGGGCTTCATTGTAAAAGACCTTCCGATTTCTATCATAACCTTTTGTTGACTTAAATGACATCGAAAGTCATAAAAAATCATTGTACGAAAATTTTCTCGCGTTAAATTCATGCTGACGTCACACATTCAATTTTAAATTTGCCGCTTTATCGTAAAGAAATGACAAATTAATAAAATATATACATAATAATATCGGCAAAGAGTTCCATTTTGAAAATTTTAACTTATTTTTTATTATATCGTTTGCAAGTGGGCAGTTCTAAAAACCTTCAGTGTCGCTTTCGTAATAGAATAATATTGAAAAATATTATTGAACCCAGGTTACTCGCTTTCTGTTATATTTTCAGCGAGCGTTAACCATCTGAGCTACCACGGCTCACTCAACAAAGTAAGCATTATTGAATAAAATTTATAGGTATAAAAGGAAAATTTAATGGACATAATTTTAAATTTCAGTCAAACACTAGTACTTTTAACAGATTTTCTTTTGTCGTTTTCCATTAAAAGACCACAATGGAAAGCGACATATTGTAAAAGGAAATAATTATAACATATTAGCCATTAAAATAACTAGTTTGATACTTTTGTGCAATTACTGAATTATAGAAAAGATTTGTTAATAAAATTCAAAAAAGACGCACTGTAGACCGATAATAGCCAAACGTCCATTTGAAAACGCAGGCAATCCTAATTTCTATAGAGCGCGTAGGAGAAGTAGCATTAGAAGTAATGAGTATACTTGCTTCGTCTATCACATGTCAGCTACGTGGTAGATCCAAGCTGTAGCTATATTATGGTTGTAGCACGAAGGGGTCAACTCGACCTGGAAAGAACTTCGCTCTCAAATCATATCATTTAAAATATTGTTACGAGCTTGAGGTTAGTGACAATAAAAACTGCCGATTGAATTACCAAAAATTATCATTTTATTACCGAACACCAATTAAAACTTAAAACACTAATAATTAAGTCACAATAATTAAACACAATGATTCACTTTATTTCGCTCTAAAGCTTCGCTTATCTCGCCAAATCCAATACTGCCCCAATTCCTTCCTTGATCGCTGTGAATCTCTAAAGGTACTCCAAAACGACAGAAGACTTCATGAACTAGTTTATCTGCAACTGTTGAAGGTTCTTGATTTGGAATGGCGAAGACTTCTGGCCACTTAGTGAAGTAATCCATCACAACCATGAAATACATGTTACCGCTTTCACTCTCCGGAAACGGCCCCACCACGTCAATGACTATTCTCTTCCATGGTGCACCAACATTGTACAACTTCACTGCACCTCTACTACGAGTCTGAGTTCCCTTTACAGCCGCACAACTTGTACATTTGCGACACCAGTCCTCGATATCGTTTCTACAGTGGACCCAGTAAAACCGTTCGCGGATCTTCAGTAGAGTTCGTTTAACTCCCAGATGGCCTCCTGAACAATCATAATGGTACAGCTGTAGAACATCCGGTACTTTAGCTTTAAGGACAACCATTTGCAAATGACAGCTGTCTCCCCGAACATTTCCCCATTTACGGCACAGAACTCCATCCTGAGGCAGCAAGCTGTCCCACTGGTCTCAATAGCTTTTAGTGGTCGAACTCATCGCTGAGACGTCGTTCCACTTGGGCTTGGGAGCACTGGCCTTCATCCATTGCAGAATCGGCTTGATGTCCGGATCTTCCTGCTGTGCATGTTGTAAGCTGTCCTTTCACTCGTTGCTGAGGTGGTCTGTCCCGAGCATCCTCACGGATACCACTTCCTTACTCTCTTGCCTAGTACAATTTTTGCAATCTTCAAGACAAGGTCTTCTTGATAATGCATCTGCGTTGCCATGAGATTTCCCGCTGCAATGTTCGATCTCAAAGTCGTATTACTGCAGTAGTTCAATCCACCTCGCAACTTATCCTTCTGGATTTTTAAACTGTAATAGCCATTTTAGTGCAGCATGGTCAGTTCGTAAGTGAAATTTCCGCCCTAGAAGATATTTGCTAAAATGCAGCAACGGCTTTACCACAGCTAGCAATTCGTGTCTTGTGACACAATAGTTCCTTTCCGGTTTTGATAACGACTGCTGAACTACGCTATCACGACCTTTTGGTCACCATTCCGTTGAGACAACACACCGCCAAGTCCTATATCACTTGCGTCAGTGTCAACTATAAATACTTTGCTTATTTCCGTCTTCCGCCTTAGGTAAAATCGGCATGATTTTATCCCACTTCTGCCACCAATTGTTACGAGCTTGAGGTTCGTGACAATAAAAACTGCCGATTGAATTACCAAAATTTATCCTTTTATTACCGAACACCAATTAAAACTTAAACCACTAATAATTAATCACACTGATTCACTTTATTTCGCTCCGAAGTTTCGCTTGTCTCGCCAAATTCAATACTGCCCCGATAGTGGGTTGCGGCGGCTTTAAATACACATTTTCCACCGAAACATCCAGAATATTCTAGTAAATACGGGTGCTGACCGACCAGGCGGTTCGAGTGTGGGGCTTCCAGAAAGCTTAGTTCTTCAATTCGATACTAGATGGCGCTGTTGGTTGAAAGATTAGTCATGTCATTTTCTGGAAAGCTCTCCTCGCTCTGTTACCCGACATTAGATGGCGCTAGTGCCGGACGTCAACTTAGGCGCGAGTTAACGCTGAGCACCCCTGCCAAATCTCATTCGTTCGCACATCATCAGCAATCCAATCTGGGTAAAGCGTATGTAGTAAATAAGCCTAGTAAATAGTTTTGTTGCATATAATTTAAGTATAAGTAGACTATTGTAATCAGTTAATATCGAATATTGTAGTAATAAACTTCTTACTGTAACTCTGTCAAAATAAATAAATATATTTTTTATTGAAGTTTGGTTCATTATCTTAATTGGCGCAGTCGGTAGGGACCCGTAAGACCAAGTATTATTTCGTGGCGAAAAAAGTTTTCGCAGAAAAATCGGTCGTACGTCTCAACGTTTTAATCGGGAAAAAAGGAACAAACAAATTTATTAAGGAACAGACCAACTTCAAGGACGGAGCACCAATATTCCAGAAGGAGCATGGGGAAAACTGCAGCACTGTGAGTAGATCTTCTTCACCAATCTGTATTTTCCTACCCTTCTTATTTTTTGTGTGTTTATATTCTGGTTTTTTGTGGGATTAATTACGCCTAATTACTAGATAAATTCACACTTAGTTAATTATTCTAATTAGTTAATTAATTGAGGAATTTAAATTATTTCATTTAATTTCCTTATAAATTCACTTAATAATAACCGAAGAGTATTTTTTTAATTGGTAGTATATTCTGTAACAAAAAGAAAGAAAAATGGAAAATTTTGTGAGAGTTCCTATGGAAATGGTTAAAATTATCCCTAATTTCGATGGTGATACTAGACTTTTACCACTTGTTACGGCCTCTAGTTACCCGGGCAAGGTCGTGGGACCCGGGCCCATCAGGGGTTCCACTCGACGAGTAACAGGAGGTCGGCCTAAATGGCTTGTGGAATATTACACGTTAGCGGTAAAAAGGGAACCAAACAAAACTTACCTATTTCTTCGAAGTAGGGTCAACCCTAGGAAGATTCAGGTGTAAGTGTGTGCGTGCTGTATTGTGTTGTGTTGTGTTATATTATGTAACCTGACTTCCCGCTGGTTGCAGAACCGCCGATCCCAAGGCTTCACCTCTATTCTTTATATCGAAGTGGCAGTCCGTCACAAAAATTTAAGAGTCTCGGAAATTATACTCGTTTCTCACTTGTTAATTGGAGTCAAGTCAATTATCATTAGGTTAGTCCAATAAATTCCAACAAGATTTAACCGAACGCGCGTTACAACAAACTCGACATTTGTGAAAATGCAATATCACCGGACCGCGTTGCAAACAACTCAGGTTCGCGAAGTATAGGCGTCAGAGGCAGCGGGCGACTCAGCTATTAACACGACGATTTTATCTAAAATTTATGAAAAGCTGATAAAGGTAAGACTAGTAGCACATTTGCGACAAAATAATATATTAAGTGAGAGGCAATTTGGTTATCAAACGCGTGTTGGTACTATAGATGCTATAAATACGCTAGTCGATGATGTAGTATGTAGACTCAATGATAAATATAAGGTAGGAGGTCTATTTTTAGACTTGAGTTCGGCTTTTGACACGATAAATCATAATATACTACTACTGAAATTGGAACATTACGGAGTTAGAGGCTCAATCTTAAGGTTATTTGAATCCTACTTATCAAATAGAAAACAATTTGTTGAGATTAAAACAATAATAGACGGCGTTGAAACGATATACAAATCTAAATTGAAAACCTTAAAGAAGGGTGTTCCACAAGGCTCCATTTTGGGACCTATATTATTTATAATATTCATTAATGATTTAACTGCTTACATACATACCAAACAGCAAGACGTAAAGTTAACTATTTATGCGGATGATACAAACGCGATTGTATCTGCTAACTCGATAGACGAACTAAATGCCAAAATGAAAAGCACACTGTATGACTTTAAAAATTGGTTTGCTACTAACGATCTACTACTAAATACAAATAAAACGTACGCAATGCTTTTCAAATCTACAGCAAGACAAAAGGACTCAATAAACATTAACATTGACGGTAAAAATATTGAATCTGTTCAAACAGTAAAATTTCTAGGAATCCACATTGACATGTACTTGAACTGGAAAAAGGAAATGACAGCACTAGAATCTACTATCAGTTCAGCATGCTATGCCTTAAGAAGTTTACGAGACGAAGTTACGTTAAAGCAGCTTAAGTTGGTTTATTTTGCTCTAGTAGAATCACAACTTCGTTATAGCATACAATTCTGGGGCAACAGTTATAAATATAATATTAAGAAAGCGTTTGTATTACAAAAAAGAGCGATCCGCACCATGTTACGTATTCCACAAATTGAGTCGTGTAAAGAACATTTTCGAAAACTTGACATACTTACGGTTCCCTCTCTGTATATCTTAGTTTCACTTACATACTTAGTAAAAAATTTTTACAAATATGAAACAAACGAAGAAAGGAAAAAGAGAGAAATGACACGTCGAAAAGATTTAAAAACTTCAATTACACCAACTTTGAATGTTGTACGCCACAGCACAAGGCATCAAGCCATTGCACTATTTAATTCTTTACCTATCTCATTTAAAGTTATTTATTGCCACCGAAAATTCCAAAATAAACTCAAATCATTATTAATTAAGAAAAGCTACTACTCAGTTGACGAATACCTAAATGACAAAAATAAACTTAATGAATGTTAATTTTTTTTTGTTTATGTACTATATTTTAATCTATTATGACATGAAAAATATTTAATTATGACATGAAAAGTATTGAATGTATATAAGTATAAAGAATGACTGTCAAATGATATTTAAATTTTATTCGATTTTTGTTTTATTTAAGTCAATTGCATGTAAACGTAATTTCTGATTTTGTTTAATTAATTTTCCAATACAATGTAATATTGTTCTAAGGAATAAATGACTATGACTATGACGCGCAACTACTCAGTTCCAAGCTCTGCGGCAAGTGACCCGCAAAACGCCGACGCCGGCGCGGCCGGACGCCGCACCAGCCCGCACCCCCCGCGCCTCAGCCGTCAGGCTCGCCTCCCGCTCGACCCGAGCGCCGACACAGGCCGCCAAACGTTAAATTAGGCCTAAACAAGCCCCCCGTCCCGGACATGAGGATCTAGGTCCGCGAGTAAATTGGCAAGCGGGATAGGGTAGAGACGGCACGTTGCAAAACCGAATCTCCAACCAAAACCTCGGCCACCCTAGGGATCCCATCCGGTCCATACGACAACTTGACAATGCGCCCACGGCGCCAATACAAGGGCGAGGCGTTAGGTTCTTTAACTAACACGAGGTCTCCAACCCGAGGGGGGTCCGTCTTGTCAGACCACTTAACGCGCTGCTGCAAAAGATGTAGGTACTCCAGAGACCATCGGTGCCAAAAACTCTGAGTTATTTGTTGCAGCATGTCAAATCTGCTCAACCGCGAAGAGATTATTTCCCGGAAGGGGTACTCGGGCAGGGCGTTAAGCGGCTGGCCTATCAGGAAGTGGCCAGGGGTTAGAACCTCTAAATCATTCGGATCGGATGAGAGAGGACAGAGGGGCCGAGAGTTGAGGACTGCTTCAATTTTACAGAATACAGTGGCAAGCTCTTCAAATGTCAAAATAGTTTCGCCAATAACGCGACGGAGATGCGTCTTTGCAACCTTCACCACCGCCTCAAAAATACCGCCCCAGTGTGGGCAAGCCGGAGGGTCGAATTTCCACTGGATGCACTTCTTGGACATCGCAGTAGTTAAATAGTTCCTGTTGCTAGACAGAAATTCAACGACCTCCTTCAAATACCTATCAGTACCCTTATAATTCGTTCCGCAATCCGACCGGATCAGGTCCGGTAAACCGCGACGCGATACGAAGCGACCCAGTGTGGACAAAAAAGCCTCCGTGCTAAGGGCACTTACAAGTTCTAAGTGAACAGCCTTAGTGGAGAGGCACACGAAAACGCACAGATAGGCCTTATGAGCACGCGCGTTACGAAGGTTATAGGACTTGACGAGGAAGGGGCCAGCGAAGTCAGTTCCGACTCCCGCGAATGGTCGGATGGCCCTGACGCGGTCGGGTGGTAAGTCGCCCATCATCGGCTGTGATATGGGGGCCTTCAACTTATAACAAGATATGCACTTAAAGATGACGCTCCGAATGGTGCGTCGACCCGCCAAAATCCAAAACTCCCGCTGCAAAATGGCCGAAAGAGCGTTGCACCCAGCGTGGGCATTCTGAACATGGTAGTGAGTTACCAGCAACCGAACAAAGGCGCCGTCCTTGGGGAGCAGTAGAGGGTGTCGAGCCTCGTAAGGCAGTTGAGAATTTTTCAAACGTCCGCCCACGCGAAGCATCCCCGAGTCATCCAGGAAGAGGTTCAGGCGGGCCAGCGCACCCTTGACAACTAAGCCCCGCTTCAAGGTATCAATCACGAGCTCGAAATGCTCCGCTTGGATCATACGGGTCCAATGCATCAAGGCTTCGCGCCGCTCGCTAGGGGACAAGGCGGAATCTGATATTCGGTTAGATGGGTCTCTCGAGTTGCGGACAAATCGACGCAACCAAGCAGTTACTCCCAAGAGCTTGTCGAGAGAGCTGTACCGTTCTAGTAAGGAGAGATCACGAGTGGGCTTATCCTTGACCACTCCTACTCGGGCTCGTAGGCCAGGCAATTCAATTGGTTCAGAGTATTTGTTCTGGGGCCAGAACGCCTGAGACTCAGTTAACCAGCCGGGCCCCCACCACAGCGGGTGATCAACCAAGTAGGAGGCTTCACAGCCACGAGAAGCACAGTCTGCTGGATTCAACTCCCCTGGGACATGTCTCCACGTTAGACAAGTGGCAGAATTCTGGATTTGGGACACGCGATTCGACACGAAGACCTCAAGATTGTGAGGTGCCGCTCGGAGCCAACAAAGTACTATCTCACTGTCCGACCAAGTGTAGACGTCCGTAATGTCGATTACCGACTTCAAGGAGGAGTGAACGTGGTTGAGCAGTCGCGTGAGAAGAGCAGCTCCAGACAGTTCCAACTTAGGAATAGTTAAGCGGGACCTAATGGGAGCCACTTTGCTTTTAGCAAGTACGAGATGGACGGAAGTATGGCCAGAAGAGCTCACCGTCCGCAAATATACAACAGCAGCATAACCCTTCTCAGAGGCGTCGCAAAATCCGTGCAGGGTAACCCTGCATTTCCCTGGAGGGAGGAAGCACCTTGACATGGAGACCCGGTCGATGTCTGGAAGGGAGGACACAATTGAGAGCCACTCTCGCAAGAGAGCACCGCTTATAGGATCGTCCCAGCCCAACCCGGATATCCAGAGTTTTTGAAGGAAACACTTAGCCAAAAAGATGACCGGAGTAATCCAACCATTAGGATCGAAGGTGCGAGCTACAGTTGACAACACAGAGCGCTTGGTCCATGATTTAGGGGGGGATCGAGCTTGACTCGATACGTGAAGGTATCCTGAACAGGCTGATATTGAATGCCAAGCACAGTCAACAAATTAGGATTGTCAGGGTGCTCGAATAGATGAGGGTCTTGTTGATCCTCTCCAGGGAGGTCCTTCAAAATATGAGGGGAGTTCGACAACCATTTGCGCGGCTCATAGCCTCCCGACTTCAGGATGGCAATCAATTCGTCTCGCAATACGAGAGCCTCCTCGACGGTGGAGGCACCCGTACAAATATCGTCCATGTAGACCGAGGTCTCCAAAATAGAAGCCCCCCGAGCGTATCTTAGGCGCTCTCTCTCAGCGAGTTCGAGGAGGGTTCGCATAGCGACATACGGGCTGGATCGGAGTCCATAGGTGGTGGTGTTCAACTCGAACACTTGTATCGGATCGCTGGGCTTCTCGCGCCACAGGATCAGCTGATATCGACGGTCATCACGGTGGACCACTGATTGTCGAAACATCATCCGAATGTCGGCTACAAAAACAACTTGATGCCGACGGAAGTGGGTCAAAATGTCGGATATGTCCTTGATCAATTTAGGACCAGAGTGGAGACACTGGTTCAGGGACACCCCATTGGACGAGGGGGCGGAGCCGTCGAAAACCACCCGAATCTTACTCCCAGGGGACTTCAAAACCGCGTGGTGGGGGAGGAAGTAGTGTTCATGTGATCGCCAGTCGAAATGAGAAGGTGACATGTGACCCAGCTCTTGATATTCGCGCATGAACTCGACATACTTGTCGCGAAAGGCTGTGTCGCGACGCATACGGCGCTCCATAGAAAGCAACCTCTTTTCGGCCATGGTCCGAGATTGGCCCAAAGGAGGCCGTGAGTCAAGAAAGGGTAAGCGGGTGACAAAGCGACCGTCGACACGGCGGCCGGTATTGTTCTGGTAGAACAACTCGCACTCACAGTCCAGAGGGTTGACTCGAGGCGCGTGTGGCGGCTCCTCAATTTCCCAGAACCGCTGGACGACGTCCGAAAGAGACACGCCCGCCACAGGGAGCGGGTCGGCTGCCTGATGCGGTGGAGACCACAGAACCGGTCCAAAGAAACTGTGCCCAAATACAGTGGACACGACTGACAAGCCATCGGGCTGTAGGGCTCGTATCTCGCCTAACAGGATGAACCCCAGCACGTCGGCCCCCAGCAACAAATCTATAGGCCCAGGTTGGGACCATTGAGGGTCTGCCGGTCTCAAGCCAGACGTACAACAAACCGCGCTATCATTTATACGGGCATTAGGGAGAAAGCCTACAATATCATCGAGGACATTTACCTTAACTAAGATGTGGAGGTGTTCGCTTGCAGGACCAAACACCAGCCTTGCTTGTCCCCTAGGAGCAGGAGGCTCTGCACCTCCAATACCTACCATTGGACATGATTTAGAGCTCCAGGGGAGCCCTAGTCTTCCCACCAACCGAGTGGAGGCCACACAGCGTTGTGAACCTGAATCCAATAGAGCGCGAACAGTTAAGCAGTCGCCACTCGGGTTGTACACCTTCACGGCGGCCGTCGGCAATAGAACAGTTTGACAGGTGGACTGCGGACGGCTTAAAGGATCAGTGAAGGCGGCCGTGTTGGGCGCTAGGGCGGCAGTTTCCTAGCGGGAGCTGCCTTCGTCGGACCGGCACTCAAGCCGGGGGTCCGGAAAACGGAATTCCGGCGGCATCTCACTGACCCGTGGATGAAAATCGCAGAACGGGCCGACCTGGGGGGCTTCTGGGAACCTTGGCCTGGAGGCCCTGGACAGCTTCGAGGTCTCAGGGAGCCCGTAGTAGCGGGACCGACCAAAAGGGGGGGGTGGTACTCCAGTCGCGGCCTCTCTGCTAATGGGGGTGAGAAGGATCTCGCTGACCGCTGAGTGGCCGTGAAGTCCCTCTCGACCCTCCGAGGGGGGGTGACGAACCCCCGCCCCTGGGGGACGACCCCCCGACTGGTCGTAAGAGGAACCCCCTCCAAACCCAGGTGCAGGGTCGTCGGTAGGAGAGCGACGAGCGTCACCTGTCAGAGGGGGTGGCTGGGCGCCCCCCGCCCGTGGGGGATGAGGGCCCGGCAGAGCCCCGAGAGAAAGAGCCGTTCGCGCCCAGGCACAAAACGGCGTGGTGCTTGCCCTGGCAGTGCGGACAGGGCCGCTGGTGCGGGCAGTCTCGTTGGAGGTGCCTTTCTAAACATGAATAGCACCAGCGGCGCTCCCTGGCGATGGTTCGTCTCGCTGAGGCAGGCTTGCCTAATAACTTAGGGCACGACGTCACCCGGTGTTCTGCTGCTCTACAATAGGAGCAGGGGGGCGCCTTCCTGGCCACTAGGCCACTATAAGATGATAGGAGGGGGGCGCCCTCCCGCAGGAGCACCACTCGGTCTGAGGGGGGTTGACAACGACTTGGCCGGGGGGTTTCGCCTTTCCCTGGTCACGGTTCGGTTAGCAGTCCGTAGATCTTCGGCGGTGCCCGCTGCGTTTTCGATCTGCCGGCACTGCTCCTCCAAGAACCGCAGCAGATCACTAAAGGGAGGAATATAGGAGGCGCCGTCTCCGCCGTACCTCTCCTCAAAATGGAGTCGAAGATCGAGAGGTAGGCGGGACAGCACAATATGGAGCAACAAAAAGGACCATTCGTCCACCGGCAAATCCAGCCGTCTCAACGAGTTGCAGGCCACCAAGACCGGATTTACGATGTCCGGTCGTAGTCGGGCCCGGTCAGCAGCGGGAGGTTCAACAGGAGTTTGACGTGCTCGTCCGCAATTCGCCGTACGTTGGCATACCTTCCGGCCAGGAGGTCCCGAGCGTTCAGGTAGGCGTCGTCCGACACCTTCAAATGGCCGACGACGCCCAAGGCCTCCCCCCTCTAATGAGGCCAGGAGATACGCCATCTTCTGGCTTGGTGTTAAATCCCTCCGGGCATCCACCAGGCTGTCAAAAAGTCCCACAAACGTTAACCACTCGGAGAGGACCCCGGAGAACCTTGGCAGGTCCAGAGTGGGAAGTCGTCCCAACAGCTCCGGGTGAGTGGGCTGCTTCCGAGGGGACTCGAGCAGGACACCCAGCCGAGCTTCACGCGCGTCACTAGCCTGCTTGGCCCCTGCCTCAATCAGGTCATCCGTGAGAGCAAAAAATTGCTCATAGTCGGAAAGACAGGAGTCTAGGACTCCCTGTTCCGCTCCCGAAGCCATAATCTCGGAGCATGCCTCCTCCACTACGGCCCTTCGGGTCATGACTTGCTCGAGCCGCTTCTCCAAGCTATGGATCCTATCTGGTCTCCCTATCAAGCTGTGAGCATTCGCAGCCCAGCGCAGTTCCGCTTGCAAGCGAAGCGTCGGTGACCGGTGTGAAGGCATCATTACAAGGTACGATTATCACCGAATTAAATTTAGTACAATTACTTTACACAATTAGTTTAATTACCACAATAAAAATAATACAATACAAAATACTATTTATCCAATCAGTAAATTATACTACGCAATTAATTTAATTAGTACAATTACGGTTCGTCCTCACGATTATTATAACGAGAGTACAATAATTCCTTACCACCACGGCTTACGGGCGTGGCTCAATTCTAACACTTAACAAAGTAAGCGACCAGATAAAGTAAATAAAAAACTCAAAAAATACGGTTACTACACGGTTCTATACACCGATCCTATGCTAACAAATAACAAGCGAATAAAACAAATTATTATTACGTATTGCAACAAACACAACCAGCAGCCACGTGGTTACAACCGCTATCTTGCTACCAACTTACGTATTGCGCTGGGAGACTACGCTACTCCTACCAAAACGTTACGTATTGAGCTGGGAGTGGTTTCAAAACCCATCAGGAAAACCACATTCTGCTACCAAATGTTACGGCCTCTAGTTACCCGGGCAAGGTCGTGGGACCCGGGCCCATCAGGGGTTCCACTCGACGAGTAACAGGAGGTCGGCCTAAATGGCTTGTGGAATATTACACGTTAGCGGTAAAAAAGGGAACCAAACAAAACTTACCTATTTCTTCGAAGTAGGATCAACCCTAGGAAGATTCAGGTGTAAGTGTGTGCGTGCTGTATTGTGTTGTGTTGTGTTATATTATGTAACCTGACTTCCCGCTGGTTGCAGAACCGCCGATCCCAAGGCTTCACCTCTATTCTTTATATCGAAGTGGCAGTCCGTCACAAAAATTTAAGAGTCTCGGAAATTATACTCGTTTCTCACTTGTTAATTGGAGTCAAGTCAATTATCATTAGGTTAGTCCAATAAATTCCAACAAGATTTAACCGAACGCGCGTTACAACAAACTCGACATTTGTGAAAATGCAATATCACCGGACCGCGTTGCAAACAACTCAGGTTCGCGAAGTATAGGCGTCAGAGGCAGCGGGCGACTCAGCTATTAACACGACGCGCAACTACTCAGTTCCAAGCTCTGCGGCAAGTGACCCGCAAAACGCCGACGCCGGCGCGGCCGGACGCCGCACCAGCCCGCACCCCCCGCGCCTCAGCCGTCAGGCTCGCCTCCCGCTCGACCCGAGCGCCGACGCAGGCCGCCAAACGTTAAATTAGGCCTAAACACCACTCTTTATAAATAATGCGAGTACATACTCCATTCATTCCAAGGAAGAGTTACAAAACGAATATTTATTCCATGTTATTACAAGTAGGTTATCCGGGGAAGCTGCGAACCTAGTTGGAGAAAGGGATCATATTAATAATTGGGACGAATTAAAAACATTACTAAGCTAACATTTTGGTGACCCGAGATCCGAGGAATGTTTGGCTTTGGAACTCGAATCCTTAAAATTAAACCGTAATGAAAATTACCAGGAATTTTGTCACAGGATACAACATTTGAGAAGTGTCTTATTTTCTAAGGTTAGCGAAACGATTGACGATCCGAACTTACGTCTAGCGAAACAATCTATTTATAACCATAGTTCACTAAATGCGTTTCTTTATAATTTACCGGCATATTTAGTTAGACTTGTGAGATTACGGAACGTGACTACTCTAGAAGACGTTTTGAAAATTGTCTTAGAAGAACAAAACTTTCAGTCAGTTTATGAAAATAAAAATTCACGGTCTAATCGAACAAACTTTAGGCCGAGTCCTAACAATAATCACACTTATTCACTTAGAAATGTTCCCCATAGGGAGCAATCTATTGCAAATACATTTAATAATCAGAACAATTTGTCACCCTACGTTAATAATAACCGCTCTTAGATCTTAGTCAAATAATTCATTGCAATTTAGGCAAAATAACAACCGTAACAATAGCCATCGCAATAATTATCAACAACAATCGACCACTAGGTCACCAGTACCGCTAGCGCCGGGCCGATACAGCGTAGTCAGTATTTCGCGGACAATGCCCCTGCGCATACTCAACGTCTAACGCAATTCCAATCGCCACCTGTGGCGTCGAGTTCGAACACCGATGTAACAATGCGAACTTCTAACTCAAGGAGAATAAATTATACCAATAGCGAAATAAATCAACCTTGCAATTCACAACAATGTATTGCATCAAATCAGTATAATAATTCGGATTTGGCTGAAATTGAAAATTTTCACATATTTATTACCTGCCTTGCCTGCCTTGACGAGACCAATAGAATAAAAATTAATTGTACGAAACTTTTAAATTTACCACATATCCGTATACTTGAACTAAAAGCTGTCTTTATGATAGACACTGGTAGTACTAGGTCATTTATTAGTTCAGAACTAGCAAAAAAATATTATAGTGATTCATTTCACTTAGAACCGTTTGAGGTTATTAGTACTCACGCTGCCAGTAAACACGGAGAAGTTTTCTACGCAAAGTTACCGAGTATCTTTTATAGTCCACAAACACACAAGTTTTATGTATATAGTGTAGACGAAAGGTACGATAGGTTAATAGGTAGTGATCTCTTAAAATTGCTTGACGCTACCATTGACATGTAAAACCTCACTTTATATACAAATAATACTAATATCCCAATTATTTACACACCGCCAATGAGAGAGACATATAATCTGCCTCCTCGCTGCGAAGTAAGAGTTAAATTACCAGTCAACTTATTAAATGGTGAAGCTATATTAAATTACGTACAGTTTACAGAAGGTATCCGCATGTCTGACGCGATAGTAAATTGCAAATATGGTTTTGCAACCACAGTTATACAAAACTCCACAGAGAGTGAACAAAAATTAGTGGTCACGTCACTATTTAAAGTTGAGATTTTTCATGACACATATAACAATAACTTGAATTTTACAGAAAGTAAAAATAATAGTTTAGATATATTACTGGAGGAAAACTTAAATAAATTAAGACTAGAGTACATGAACGAAGAGGAAAAATCGGTGATGGGTAAATTGTGTAGGGAATATAAGGATATATTCTATTGTGAAAACATACCGCTATCTTTTACAAACGAAGTTAATCATAAGATTAGGACGAAGAATGAGGACCCTATTAATATGAAAGCCCATAGATTACCACCTGCACAAACTAAGGAAATAAAACAAGTAGAGAAAATGTTGCGAGATAATATTATCCAGGAGTCTCATTCTCCGTGGAGTGCACCGGTGCACTCAGTACCAAAAAAATTAGATGCATCGGGCATACAAAAATGGAGAATGGTAGTTGATTATAGGCGACTAAATGACATAACTACAGATGACAAATACACACTCCCTAATATTAACGATCTATTTGACATGCTAGGAAAGAGCTTATATTTCACTACCTTAGATTTAGCTTCCGGTTACCACCAGATAGAAGTAGAAAAGGATGACAAATCAAAAACAGGCTTCAGCACACCCTTTGGTCACTTTGAATTCAATAGGATGCCCTTCGGTTTAAAGACAGCTCCTGCTACGTTTCAGAGAGCAATGGATAACGTGCTACGAGGGTTACAAGGCTTACATTGCCTAGTAAATTTAGATGACGTTAATTTCTTCTCAAAAAGCCTACCGGATCATGTTGAAAAGCTCAAAGCCGTATTCGAAAGATTCAGAATAACTAACCTTAAAGTCCAACTTGACAAGTCTCATTTTCTTAGTAAAGAAGTACTATATCTAGGGCACACTATAACAAGTGAAGGATTAAATCTCAACAATAACAAAATTGAAGCAATATTAAAATATCCCCTACCACAAACTCTAACAGAATTAAGGAGTTTCTTAGGTCTTGTAGGCTACTATAGGTTTATAAAAGATTTCACTAAAATCACGAAACTGCTTACGACTTGTTGCAAAAAGAACCGTAACATAATAATTAATGATGAATACATACAAAGCTTCGAAACATGTAAAAATTTGTTAACCAATGCACCCCTATTACAGTATCCAGACTTTGACAAACCATTCATTTTAACCACCGATGCATCAAATTTTGCAATAGGAGCCGTATTGTCACAAGGTACAATAGGAAACGATAAACCTGTGGCATATGCGAGCAGAACGTTAAGTGATACGGAATGTCGTTATAGCACCATAGAATAAGAACTCCTAGCTATAGTATGGGCAGTCAAATTTTTTGACCGTACTTATATGGTCGAAAGTTCACCATTTTCACGGACCATAGGCCATTGGCATGGTTATATTCGCTTAAGGAACCAAACAGTAAACCCGCTGGAGGTTAAGACTTGAGGAATATGACTTCGAATTTAGGTACAAGAAAGGCCAACGGAATACAAACGCTGATGCCCTTTCTAGAATTAGAATCAATGCCATAGATGGCGATTTAGATTCTATCTTCGTAAATACTGACGAAATTGATGAAAGACTTCGAGACATAATTAAAGAATTAAATTCTGAATTCGTATCAATACGTAAAAGAAAACAAAAAAAGAGGATTCAGTTACGTCAATCTCAGATACGGAAAGTGAAAAACAACCTGAATTGATTGAAATCTCAGATGATGGTGCTACAGCAAACTCCGTATCTAATAGGGAACACGAAGGCATTCCGATTTTAAACGAAGCAATAGACTCAAAACTGCGTCAAATACTAGTTCATTCGTGGTTCTCTGATAAATTTTCGGTCAAGGACATGTCTAACAAAAAGCAGCGTATTTTAGAAGTTCATATGCCAATAAATAATGAAACATTAGTTAAAGACTTTCTGAAAGAATATGTAGACTTTAAAAACAAATATGTCATCTATTTCGAAGACCCAGTTTTTAGGATAAATTTTCAAACGTATTAATTCAATTATACAAGAAAGGAGCTTGCAAACTTGTCGAATGTACTGAAAGTATTATTAATTTAACCTATTTCGAGCAGGACCAACGAGATATAGTGAGAAAATATCACGAGGGTAAAACTTGTCGTAGGGGGATCCAAGAAACATTTAATAAATTAAAACGGCATTATTGGTGGCAAAATATGAAAGAAACAATAACAGCTACAATAAATTCTTGCCAACAATGCAAAAAGATGAAATATGAAAGAAAACCTCAAAAGAGTCAAAGTACACCATTCCAAGAAGTTTTCATAAATCTACTATTCATAGAAAGTAAATATTATTTGACAATTGTTGATGCTTTCAGTAAGTTAGGGCAAGCAATAAACATCCCAAATCGCAGCCCTACTTAGCCCTACCCCTGAAGTTGTAGGGGCCTTAATTAAATACTTTAGTATGTATGGTTTACCACAGAAAATAAATAGCGACTCGGGTACAAAATTTAATAACGAATTAATAAAAGAACTTTTAAATCTTTATAAAATAGAGCTCCACATAGAAACACCCTAATAACCCTAGTTCCATGGCAATAGTTGAAAGATTCCACTCCACCATTAACGAAATATATAGATTAGCTAAGTACGATAAAACAGATCTTGATGCCTGCTCTGTGATGACATATGCGATAATGGCTTATAATAATAGTATTCATTCCGCAACAACCTTTACACCATTTGAAATTGTTTTCGGTACCACCGATTCAGGTAACGTCTTCGATATAGATAGAGAACGTAATTTGATGTAAAAGCTCTTACAAGATCATAGAAAACCTCTTAAAGTTCTTTATGAATATGTAGCCAAGAAATTACAGACAGATAAGATTAAGGTTATAGAAAAAATAGGAAGTGAGGAAGTCCCAGAAATTAAAGAAGGGGACGATATTTTTATGAAAACTACTAGGACAAGAAAAGCAAAAGATAAGCCACGTTTTGAAAAAGCCAAAGTCATAGGGAAACCAGATCATAATATAATACCCGTTAAACTTAATAAGAGACAAATTAGAGTAGCTATAAAAAATATTAAACGTCCTCCACAGGTCGTGGCTAGTACTTCTAGCATTGGCAAAACTGTCCAACGGCATAAATCTACAGAACCTGAACACCAATCCGGGGATAGCTCCTCTGAAAGTTGGGATGGCAGTGATTAGGAATAACTCGTGGACCATTTTGAAAATATTAGATTTAAAGTTGGTAGTTGAACAAATAGATATTAATACTGAATAATATAAGTGTGTAAGTAAGATTATTAGTAATAATAGTGAACTTGGAGATGAATTGATGTACTGCAGCTGGTTTGTGTATTTGTTTGTAGCTTAAACTTAATTACGTTCCTGAGTGAATTTCAAAGCAACCTCTTACAGTATTAAGAATATTTTATAAGAATTATGACAATATTACAAGAAATAATTTTTTTTTATTATATTTGGTTTAACACAACAGAACTGCCCTCTGCACATAAATAATATATAATATATATATATATATATATATATATATATATATATATATATATATATATATATATATATATATATATATATATATACATATTTATTTGTGTATTTTTATTTTAAATATATAAGGGTGCCACTGAAGATCAGGCTTGGGGTGTTGTACTTCTGATACATTCCAACATATCCTGAGTGGCTTTCCTTATTGGAGCAGAGCAGCATTAACGGGTGGATTATCTTTGTAATACACCTTATGCATTACTCCTTATTCTCTAGTTTTTTATTATTATTATTATTATTTCTTTTTTATATTATTGTTTGCTTTTTTTTGTTTTTTTGTTTTACCATATCTATAAACAAGGAGTGAATGTCCTGTTTCATGATTTCTATGTATAATATTTTTTTTTTGTGTTTTGTTTGTATGACTAAATTAACTTACTTTATTCATACAAACAAAAAACAAAAAAAAACTTAAATGTTATTTGTTTTATGTAATCCACTTGAGTGTGTTGTATGTGCCAAATAAAATCTGTTTCTTTCTTTCTTTCTTTCAATTTAGGGGGTTAATTAAGCAAATAGAAACATCCATAGACTTAACAAATAATAAAATACATCAGATTTTACTTATATCTAAAATAAGTAGACTAGCCATATTTAGTCCTTTAGGTTCCTTAGTTAAAATTATCTCAGGTAACTTAGACGAAGAAGACGCTAGGCACTTCGACTCACAAATAAGTCAGGTGAATAATAAGAGAACATTTGGTCGAACACCGAGTTATTTTGCTACAACAAGCATTTAACAAGCTTGTTAATGCGTCGGAAGACATAAATTCGAATGTCAATTGTTTACAAAAACAGGAAATGGATTCTATAATGATTTCTTATATTTACGCGAACACTACACATTGAAATAATACTAGTTTTTACGGAATTTATCGCGTATATTTAACTTTTTAATTACCCGACGTTTCGAGAGCTTTACAGCACCCATGGTCACGGGAAGGACTGAGATGTTCAACGTCCAGCTGTCATAGTTAACAGCGGTTACCATAGATTAAAATTTAACTTTTGTTCCGATCTACACAGTATGAACTTATGGTATCATGGAGTCTTGCAGTTGTATGCTTGGTTTGGGATTTAATTTTATTTATTATAGGATCCCAAGCAGATGGTAGCACCCAGCCATCTTCTCTATTGAAATTAGGATGTTTTTTGATTTCAATAGCCTCGCGAATCATCCTTGGAACGAATCGGTGTTCTTTAGCGAGGATTTGTGGTCTATCAAATCTGATGTAGTGACGGGGGCGATCCTGTACATGTTCACAGACTGCAGACTTCCCGGAGCGTCGATTCTTCACATCAGCTATATGTTCTTTGACGCGGGTTTTAATGGATCTTTTAGTTTGTCCTATGTAGGAGAGACCACATTCACAATCAAGCTTGTACACTCCTGCATCTTGCATTGGGACGTTACACTTGACTGATGGTAAAAACTGACCAATCTTCTTCGGCGGCTTGAAGTATGTTTTGATGGAAGCGCGCTTCAAGATGTAGCCAATCTTGTCAGTGACTCCTCTAACATATGGCAGTACAGCAGGTACACGCTCGACTGTGGCCGGCTTCACTCGTTCTCTGTGACGTAGGCGCGGGACCCGAAGCTTGTTGTCATGCAAAACTTGCTTGACATGTTGGAGCTCGGCAGCCAGGTGTTTACTGTCACAGATCCCTCGTGCTCTCTGAAACAAAGATTTACCCACGGTAGCTAACTGTAAAGGATGGTGGTGAGAATCACCGTTTAAATATCTATCTTTATGGGTCTTTTTTTCTATACACAGTATGGCTCAAGGTGTTATCAGGATTCCGAATTACTAACACATCTAGAAAAGCTAAGGAATTGTTTGCCTCTAACTCCATTGTGAACTGAATTTTAGAATTTATAGAGTTAAGATGGTCTAAAAATGCAGTTACTTTATCTAAAGGTAGAATTGTGAAAGTGTCGTCTACGTACCGCTTGTAGAAACTTGGATTTATGGGAGAAGTAAGCAGGGCTTTCTCCTCAAAGTCTTCCATGAATATGTCGGCGACAATGGGAGATACAGGTGAGCCCATCGCCACACCATCTACTTGCTTGTAGAACTCCTCCTTCCACAATAGGTAGCCAGATGTAAGGCAGTGTCTGAGTAATACTGCATATTCTACGGGCATGTTGTTTTCTTCCAGTCTTCTAGTTACAATTGAGATGCAGTCTTCAACAGGTAAGCATGTAAACAATGACTGCACATCAAAACTGACCATAGTTTCATTGTCTGCCAGACGTAGGTCTTTAATCTCGCTGACAAAATGGTAGGAATCCTTTATGTGTGCTCTTGTATGTCCCCTGAGCGGTGAGAGTATTTTCGCTAAGTGTTGAGCCAATCTGTAAGTTGGTGAATCGATTTGGCTCACTATGGGGCGTAATGGAGCATTGGGCTTGTGTATTTTTGGTACCCATGGGTATACCCATTGGGCAAGCCCAATGCCCAATGGGTATACCCATGCCATTGCCCAATGGGTATACCCATGGGTACCAAAAATACACAAGCCCAATGCTCCATTACGCCCCATAGTGAGCCAAATCGATTCACCAACTTACAGATTGGCTCAACACTTAGCGAAAATACTCTCACCGCTCAGGGGACATACAAGAGTACACATAAAGGATTCCTACCATTTTGTCAGCGAGATTAAAGACCTACGTCTGGCAGACAATGAAACTATGGTCAGTTTTGATGTGCAGTCATTGTTTACATGCTTACCTGTTGAAGACTGCATCTCAATTGTAACTAGAAGGCTGGAAGAAAACAACATGCCCGTAGAATATGCAGTATTACTCAGACACTGCCTTACATCTGGCTACCTATTGTGGAAGGAGGAGTTCTACAAGCAAGTAGATGGTGTGGCGATGGGCTCACCTGTATGTCCCCTTGTCGTCGACATATTCTTGGATGACTTTGAGGAGAAAGCCCTGCTTACTTCTCCCATAATTCCATGTTTGTAGAAGCGGTACGTAGACGACACTTTCACAATTCTACCTTTAGATAAAGTAACTGCATTTTTAGACCATCTTAATTCTATAAATTCTAAAATTCAGTTCACAATGGAGTTAGAGGCAAACAATTCCTTAGCTTTTCTAGATGTGTTAGTAATTCGGAATCCTGATAACACCTTGAGCCATACTGTGTATAGAAAAAAGACCCATACAGATAGATATTTAAACGGTGATTCTCACCACCATCCTTCACAGTTAGCTACCGTGGGTAAATCTTTGTTTCAGAGAGCACGAGGGATCTGTGACAGTAAACACCTGGCTGCCGAGCTCCAACATGATAAGCAAGTTTTGCATGACAACAAGCTTCGGGTCCCGCGCCTACGTCACAGAGAACGAGTGAAGCCGGCCACAGTCGAGCGTGTGCCTGCTGTACTGCCATATGTTAGAGGAGTCACTGACAAGATTGGCTACATCTTGAAGCGCGCTTCCATCAAAACATACTTCAAGCCGCCGAAGAAGATTGGTCAGTTTTTACCATCAGTCAAGTGTAACGTCCCTCTGCAAGATGCAGAAGTTTACAAGCTTGATTGCGAATGTGGTCTCTCCTACATAGGACAAACTAAAAGATCCATTAAAACCCGCGTCAAAGAACATATAGCTGATGTGAAGAATCGACGCTCCGGGAAGTCTGCAGTCTGTGAACATGTACAGGATCGCCCCCGTCACTACATCAGATTTGATAGACCACAAATCCTCGCTAAAGAACACCGATTCGTTCCAAGGATGATTCGCGAGGCTATTGAAATCAAAAAACATCCTAATTTCAATAGAGAAGATGGCTGGGTGCTACCATCTGCTTGGGATCCTATAATAAATAAAATTAAATCCCAACCCAAGCATACAACTGCAAGAATCCATGATACCATAAGTTCATACTGTGTAGATCGGAACAAAAGTTAAATTTTAATCTATGGTAACCGCGGTTAACTATGACAGCTGGACGTTGAACATCTCAGTCCTTCCCGTGACCATGGGTGCTGTAAAGCTCTCGAAACGTCGGGTAATTAAAAAGTTAAATATACGCGATAAATTCCGTAAAAACTAGTATTATTTCAATGGATTCTATACTTCATAAGGAAAGGTCTCTAAAAATGTTGTAACAATATTAAATACTTTATATCAAATTCTGAACAATTTTATATGTAATACAAGAAATAAAAACAGCTATTGCTTTTAGTAAATTACATACTTTACATCAATGAATCATAAATTCAACATAACTATTAAATATGTTAAGAAATATAGAAAAATATGCCAAATTGATTTACCCAGCAAATAAGGAAAATTTAATTAAGTTAGAAAGAAATATAGTAGTTAAATCGTATGTCAATATGAATAACTTAGTTCTTGTATTAGATATCCCACTAATTGAACCAGACATATACACATACTACAAAATAATACCAATTCTAATATCTTATTCCGATGTTACCCATATTATAATCCCATCATATCCTTTCAAAAAGATCCGTGAAAAGATTGAAATACCGATCAGCGGTGAGTCCCTGTGAAGAAATCGACGACGAAAAGTTCTTATGCCCAGAGGAAAGTCTCGCAGAGTATCCAGCTGAAACATGTATTGAGCAAATAATGCAGATGAAAACCAACCACAGTAGCTGCCAGCAACATAATATACGATTGGAGAATTTGAAAATACAGAGGAACTTCAAGAACTATTGGCTACTGTATGTGGTACACAGTAAGGACTTGATAATAACTGAACACTGTCAAGTACAAGGCACATATACAAAAATACCAAGTGCAAGGCACATACATAATGATACCTAATCAAGAATGCAGAACACAGGTTGGAGACACATTCATCAACGCTCCGAGGTACTTTGCGAATATCAAACTTCAGCTTCTCACAATCGAGATGCCAATCGTACGAGAGGATGACATCAAGAAAGAAGCAAAACAGTTAGATTTAAGAAACGTGGACTTCAGTGATATAAAAGAACTAATAAATAGTGCTAAATTCAGTGATAACGAAATAAATACAAAATTCTTAGTAACAAGTGAAATCAGTGTATGGACCATAAGTTTATATCTCATTATAGTAATCTGTATAGTATTTACCATTTTTAAATTCAAATTATGTTATCGAAATTCTCCGAAGTCGCTTGAGCCACCTTCGGATGATTTCTCTCTTGAGGGGGGAGGAGTTAAGGCTGAGCACCCCTACCAGCCTTAAAACCCGCTCAGAAATGAGGGGAGGCCTGTGCCTGAGTGGGACGTAACTGTAACTTTACTTTACTTTACTTTACCCCTGCCAAATCTCATTCGTTCGCACATCATCAGCAATCCCATCTGGGTCAAGCGTACCCCAAATAAAATAAACTTAGTAAATAGTTTTGTTGCATATAATTTAAGTATAAATAGACAATTGTAATCAGTTAATATCGAATATTGTAGTAATAAACTTCTTACTGTAACTCTGTCAAAATAAATAAATATATTTTTTATTGATGTTTGGTTCATTATCTTAATACAACAATATTGTAACAACAGCAACAATTTTACGACACTGTTTGAATGAACATTTAACTAAGTAAATATTGTTCATAGATTCATAATTAAAAAACCTTATTTTATAATTAAAGAAAAAGAAAAATAAATAAGAAAAATTAATTAACCTTCTGAAGATTGTTACCATAAATAATCATTGCCTACGTCAAAATATTTGTTGTTGCACACTAATAACTTTAAGTGCTAGGTTACAAACGAGCACACAGTCCACCTGATGGTAAAAGGATACTGTGGCCGATAGACATCTACTATCCTCTATCTATCCTAGAGATAAAATTCAAAATAAAATTCAGATGCGTTGTCACACCTTAGGAATTAAAATGGGTATCCGGTTCTCAACACTCATCATACGGAACAATGTTGCTATTTCACGCAACGTAATGCTGTTGTGTGTTGAAAGAGTTACTTTGTATATTTATAATCACCAAGTGACATTCTTATAATACTAGACAAGGATAACTCGTAGCAGCATTAACATATGAATGATTTATATTTTGTAATTTGAGAAAATAATACAGATTTAATATGTTTATTTTTTTATTTAATTATTTCTTATACATGAATATAATTCCAATTGAAGTTGTTAGTGTAATCATATCGCAGCACATACTGGCAAACCACTTCAAACAACATTGGCTGTGTTTGGCTGAAAAAAGCGCTAGGAAGCGCTTGTAAGCAAAATGGCGATCGTAAGCGGTAAGCGCTAAAAAACGGTAAATAGCTATTTTCCTCTACACTAACTTAGCTTAAACCGGGGAGCCTAACCTAATTTAAATATATGTTTGTAAAGTATTCATATTAAAAACTTATCAATCATGAATTTTTAATAACATGTGTAATATGTTTATTCATGTCATTATATTACTTGAAACTAATTTCACAAAACAACTTATAAACTCTACTTCAAAACAAACAAAGTAAATAAGCAAAATAGCGGATTGTGTCAGTGCTACTGAAGTTAGCAAACGTGTCCTTATCCGAAAACTGTATAGTTTCGCCATTTTGCTTACAAGCGCTTCCTAGCGCTTTTTTCTGCTAAACACACCCAATAAAATAAGTAAACTATTTTCGTTAAATACGTAGCAAAGAAATAAAACAACCAAGCGTCCGATTCTCTGACGATCAAAATAGATGGAAATAATTAGTTTTGCTTTCTGCCTACAACTTTAAAATAAACTCAACGCCAGTGCCCCAGACTGATACGACTGTTAAAAGAATAATAATGTCCTCCAGACCGAATTTCGGTCACAGTAGCCAGTATCAACGCAGAACAGTCACCTGTGCAGAAAAGGATTATAGTGCACGAGTGTGTGTGGGGGGTGTGTATGTGTGTGTGTGTGCAAACACGATGATTGCAGCAAACAAGATGCATTCTCTATTCCTTCGCTCTCATAATCCGATTAGATGGTAAATTTGACCCGATCGAAGAGAGATTAATTGCAGGACCACGAGCTTCCCTAGGCATAAAAGTGGAACACTGTCCAAATGCTGATTCCGAAATGCTACCAAGAAAATATTGAAAAAAGATTTTGGATCGACCCGGGATTAAAACCCGGGACCACATAATCGGTAGTAGCGCATAACGATCTCGAGACCAACGAGGCAGTCAAATACATTGATATTTACGAATAAAATTTTATTTCAATTTTAATGTACATAAAAGTATGAAAAACAATACGATAACATTTAGGTAGTCAAAATTGTGCTATGCTATTATGCATGCTGTATTATGTTATTGCTGACCGTTGCTATTCAAAATATCTAAGCTCGCCGCAAAATTAACTCATTGATCTTTTTAAAATGCAATACTGCTGAAAACTGAGATGCAAAGGTCCATTTATATTTTTTCTCAGGGCAGAGATGACAACGCATCTGCGGCCTTCTTTGTATCAAGATGGTTGCAGGTATCCATAGACAACAGTAGCAACTTACCACAAGGTAGATAGTAAGTTCGTGTGTCACTTTAAATTTATAAAAATGTATGTATTACATTATATCCATTATCCATTACAGGCTACAAAAGTCAACTGCTGAACATTGGCCTCTCCCATAGGGAGCCTCATAGTAGGGAATTTGCCAATTTACATATATTTCTTAATTTTTTATTATATTTTAATGCAATAAAAGTAGGATAATTTAGTCCTATTTAAGGCTCTACTTAGAAAAGCGTATTTAGAATCCAAAATACCACTTATGTTTTATAAAATGAAAATTGTTTATTAATTTAAAATTTAAGAGATTTTTAATTCGGAAATACTCCTCAATTAACTAACATGCGACGCTACTACAAATATTATATTATTATGACCTTATTAATTTCCCAATTAATTATGTTTAAGTTAGTATGTAAAATAAACGAAAACATTACTCGTTTTCATTTATGAATCAAATTATTTAATATTATTTGTATAATAAATGAGTCTGGAATGCAGCTTAAGATACTTACGAGTTTTTTTAGATCTTTTATCTAGTTTTATGAATGATAGTGAATCGATATTACTAAATTAAAGCAGAATATTGTTTCGAAAACTTTAATCATAATAGTATTGTACATTTATAAAAGGTGTTTAATGTTACACTTTAAAAAAAATTTAAGCAGCATCATTTGGTTTTTAAACACCCGCAAAATTACAAGTAATTTGAATGCAGCTCACGATTTTCAGACAGAACGGAGCAATTTCCTTGTAATTTCAGCGTGGTTACGAAGTATTCATCTTCTTGTTTTTCTGAAACTCTCGTAGAATGAAGATCATAATGACGTTTGTCATAATCATATTAATGTCTTAATTATAATTAAAGTTTGATGTCATGGCTTAGATAGGTCGCGATGTGCGATGTTGAAAATGTTTAACTACGGAACCCTAAAAAGAGAATCATTTTGTACAGTTGATACTAGTGTCACAATAGAAAGTTTAAAATGATCTAATGTGCCGCCTACCCTCTCGTATATACCATTTAAAAATGCATTAGATTAACGTCGTGAAGCATTGACTAAAGTGCAAACGTCCTTTTAATGCGGTCGGCATGCAATTGTCGTGGTTAGTGATTACAAAAAAATCTGCTTGCAATGAAATAGGTCCGTCCGCTGAAGAATTTGACTAGTTGATGAAGGTTAGAAGAGATAATATTAATTAAAATTTTAAAGGTATAAAGTTACTTGGGGGATGAAGCTGCTCGTTTCCGTAGGAAATATTTGAAATCTGACTCTCTCTCTCTCTCTCTCTCTCTCTCTCTCTCTCACGCGTACCCCGGGTAGTGCTAAACGAGCAGCACTAATCCTGGTGGTAGGTTTCGGCTGCTTTTTGGTTACCACCCACCAATGCAAAGTCGTGTCGCCAAATGAAGTTGTCGTGTTTTGGCATGATGCTTGATGAAGCCATATGGAGAATGGGTCTAAACTGTAGCGTTGTGTGTGTGAACCAGGTGCGAAGCTTTTTTTGTTGCTGTGTCGGGTGCTAATTGTGGAGGGAAGCGGAATCCAAAGCACGGTCAACTGCAGGTAGTTGGGGGCCTAATTAGTGAATTAGCTACTCATGAATTGCTGCCCAGCCAACTAGCAAAAATCCCAGGTTGGCTCCATCGTGCTAGTTAGCAACTAGGCGAAAGGATCCCATAGCGATCTCTGGGGAATTCCTCGCAGTCTCCAGATCAAGTTCCCATAGGTGCAGTAGCTCTGGTAGTATCGTTTGGTTGTCAATTTAATGCCTCGCTCAACTACCATTCTCCATCCATATTCACTCTTAACTCTGTAATATATGTCTAAAATATTTTTTCTTCTAAAGACTGAGAAACCGCACCTACTTTATTGAATGCGGTGTACCTTGACTTTCCTGGATTTTCCCTGGAGCATAAATTCCATCTATGTGCCGGAGTCTGTGCGTACATCCGCAATGACGTCTGCTTACAGCGTCTCCGTCACCTTGAAGACCCCACCTTTTTGACAATCTGGGTGATGGTAGAAACAGGTATTGAAAAAATCCTTTATGTTTGTATCTATCGATCATACAGCGGTGATCAGGAGACAGCACGATTATTTGATCACTTTAGTGAGGCTGCTGTGACCCTTAATCGATATCCTACTACACAGCAGGTCTTTTTGGGGGACTTTGACGCCTCTCACCAAGACTAACTTATCCCATACCAGAGGGCCGACTATGC
The DNA here is from genome assembly GCA_907164705.1 of Parnassius apollo. Taxonomy (NCBI): domain Eukaryota; kingdom Metazoa; phylum Arthropoda; class Insecta; order Lepidoptera; family Papilionidae; genus Parnassius; species Parnassius apollo. The sequence continues at coordinate 5,032,480 of CAJQZP010001441.1, read as the reverse complement.
TGGAAGGAGAAGCGTGGAATTTTACCTTAATGCTAAGTCTTTCTCAGCTGGTAGGAAGTGACCGGAGTACCCGATGTATGCGATCACACAGCCAATTTCTTGAACCTTCTGTTAACTACCAAACCAGACAGGTGTCAAGTACAGGCTTCCTCCCCTTTGGGTACATCTGACCATTGTCTGGTGAAATCGTATATTCCCCACTTGATTACGAGTCCCAAGGTGTTCCACGAATATGGCGGTACAAGTCAAATGATTGGGATGAGATGTGAAACTTTTTTGCACCCCCTTCCTGGCGAGAGGTCTGTATCTCTTCTGCGGATTCGTCGAGTTACGCGGATTCGATAACCGATGTGTTGCGCCAAGCTATGGAGTACTTTATTCCCTTTTCTGATACTGCCATCAATAGCAAAGGTCGCACTTGGTTTAACGCTGTATGAGACAAAGCTGAACAACTTAAGCATTTAGCTTACCTATCCTGAGTTGCCGCTCGAAACCCCAAAGCTCCGGATAGATTTTCTTGGAGCTGACCAAGAAAAGAACTTTCATCCAGGCTGCCAAATCTTACAATAAAGCTCTACGGAAAGCCAGTTTCGGTTGCATTAGAGCTTTTTGGTCTCTTGCAAAGCGGTCTAACAACTTTCTGTCGTCTTACACTGCCTCTACTGATAAAATCGGATGGCACACTGTCACATACGGCTAAAGAGAATGCGGACGTCTTCGCATCTCTATTTGCCTATAATTTGCGTCTGGACAGTGGTAACAACATTTCACCTAAATTACCACAGAGCAGGACCACTATATAAGAGGTTTGTATCACAAATAAGGAGTTTCTTAAAACCTTGCGGTATCTAGACGTAAATAAAGCTAATAGACCAGATAGTTTACCAGCTATAGTTCTAAAGGCTTGTGCACCTGAGTTGTCTCCTGTGTTGACACGCTTGTTCCGCCTCTCATTTAGGACTGGAATAGTGCCAAAATCCTGGAAGATGGCCAACATGCAACCTGTTCTAATAAAAGGCAGCCGTATCGACGCTGATTATCGATTAATCTCAATTACCTCAATACTTTGCAATATTATGGAGCGTATATTGAACGCACGCTTAATGGCACACCTGGAACAGAATGACCTCCTTAGTGACTGGCAATAAGGGTTTCGCGAAAATCGGTCACTTGGAGACCTTCTAGCGTATACCACACACTTATGGGGCGAGGTACTGGAGAACAGTGAAGAAGCACTTGCTGTTTTCCTTGAGTTTAGCACCCTTACATTTTGGGTATGCCTTCAGCTTACAGCTTATCCCCTAATCTGATTGACTCGGTATTCATAGGAATACACTGACCACCTTGAGTTGTTGGAGGTTATGACATCCTCAAATCTGCACTTCGGGCGGTTCATTGAGTCCAAGGACAAAGCAGCTGCAAAGAAGCTAAAAGTCCTTGCAAAGGGGCAGCGATACTTCACGCCGGTACATCTGCTTACTTTATATAAAGCGCAAGTCCGGTCGTGCATGGAATATTGCTGCCTTATATGGGCTGGTGCTGCAAAATGCCACCTAGCAGCTTAGGACTTAATGGAAAGGCCTGTTAAGGGGCTTATTGATGACCCGAATTTGGTTAAAACTAATGTTACCAGCCTCAAACACATGCGCAAAGAAGCCAGTCTTTTGGTTTTCTACAGGATGTGTTTCGGAGAGTGTGCGCAGGAATTACATAATTTAATTCCTCCCTCTCTCTTCCACCACCAGCATGACAACCAGATGTTTGGCCACACTTTCATTGTTGACTTACCATGCATTCTAACCAAACGGTTCGCTACGTCTTTTATCATGCGCACAGCAAAGGAGTGGAATAAGTTGCCAGCATCTATTTTTCCATCCGATTAGAGTGTGGGTGGCTTCAAGGCAAGAGTGAATAGGCTTTTTGTAATAATAACCGCTATACTTGTTATTGACACTACTCCAAGACGAATAAAGTTATATCATACTCCTGACTAATTTTGGTTTTTGTTTTTCCAAATATTGTATGTAATGTATCATCATCATTTGTTTATTAATACTGTCTATCAAAAGTCATTTACTGAACAAAGGTTCATAGATAGGAACATAGATTGTCTCAAAAAAACGAAATTTGCTATAGCTGCCACGCTTGGCAGGTGGGTTGATAGTCTCATTTTATTTTGAAATTTAGAGTTTTCTTTAGTATTATGCTGCTGCCTATCTTGAGGTTCATTTTTCTTTTTTTATAGGATAGGAGGGCAAACGAGCACACAGTCTACCTGATGATAAGTGGTTGCTGTGGCCCATAGACATCTACATCCATCTTCAATTACGAATCAAAACGCAGATTCGTAGTCACCCGTGAAGACTAAGCTGGAATGCCTCATTTCCAGTAAAAAGAGTCTCCGGTTCTCTACACTCACTATACGAAACACAGCAGTATTAAGCTACTATTTGACGCTGGTATTCTGTGAGAGCGTGGTCCTTCCCCGGTCGAGCCGACACATTCGTGCTACAACTATACTACTAAAATAACTGCAGCATGGTTCTACCACGTAAAAAACTTCTACTTTTTGTTATATCCACGGGTAAGGACGGGTAGAGAATTCTTTGATTACAAAGAGTACTAATATATATTTGCAAGTATATAGAACATATCAGCGAATAAATTCTTAACTATAGGACTGTAAGCTTACTCTTATTTGTGATGTAAAAATAATAAAGCAAATAATTTTTTTGATAAAGTTGAACGGTCGTCGCGTTTGTGCTAAAATGCTGGTTTTTGCTTCAGTGACTTCATAGTCATAGGTCCTTATAAGGTATCAAAATAAATAAATAATTTACCAATCTTTTATTAAATGGCAACATGCAAACATATATACACAATACATTGCGAACTAACAGTTCATCTAATGGGATGGCATTTCTGCAACCGAATCAAAGAGATTCAAATATATACGAGTATTTACTACTACATACTTAAATGTCTTTGAACCGAATAAAGAAGGAAGATGAATGACAGATACGTTAACAAATTCAAAGATTGAAATAGTTAAATCTTTGGACAAATTTAATTAATACTTCAATCACGCCCAAAACTTTTATATTCAGATATCATTTTATATTACGTTATTATAACAGTTTTATATTTCTTCCTAAAAGAGTAATTAAGATATTTCAAAATACTACTATCGTACGTCAATTGAGTGAATTGTCACATTTTCAAGAATATTCTTTTAGCATTTGATTTTAAGACTCTTAAAATTACAAGAACTTTAAATGCAGAGCACGATTTTGAAACATAATGAGGCAATCTCCTGATCATTTCCTCGTGGTTGCAAACCTTTCAAGTTTGCAAACTTAATGCAGTCTCTGGTTTTTTATTTTTTATGTGACGCATGTTCCTCTCTTACACCCACTACGAAGGTATTATTCTATATACTTTAATTTATAGATTTTCAATACTTATGTAAAAGCTATTTTTCTTAAAGTTACTTTCCCTTTTTTAATAAAAATATTGGAAATATAATTATTGTCGAGACATTATTTGTTTCACATTGCAATGGAACATTTATAAATCGTCGCATATGTGCCTGAAATACACAACAGACTTACTATGGCAAGCAGTATCAAAGGCGTGTAACTTTTATTGCATTACTGTTGCGGTACTGCTTTCCCACCAAATATGAAAATCGAGGCTGAGTAACCACGCGACATAAATGAACAAGGACATAGTAGGATACTAAAACTGGAGGATGTAAACATTTACATATTAAAATTTTTAGCCTTTTAATTGTGACCCCATAATTTCTCACACTCAATCAGTCAAATCTTGAAAAATACCTTAAAAATTATGTGATTACTACAGACATTTAGCAATGAAATTGTAGTTTCACATTACTACAGCCCTTATTAAATAAGCTTTTAGGATAAAGACGTTCTCCAAGTAGAACCAAAGTAAGTTACTTAAAAGGAATTCTTTTTTTTTTATAGAAGAGGGGGCAAACGAGCTTGTGGCTTGAGTGATACCGCGCGGCACAGGGGGCATGTTGCCGGCCCTTTGAAAGGAGTAAGTTTTTTTGAAGGTCTGTATGGTCTGAGAGGGTGGGTCTTTTTCACAAAGCACGGTCCTGAGCCAACTGCATCAATTGACTTCCTGCATCGCTTACCAGGTCGTCACTCCATCTAGTGTGGGGCTGACCTACACTTAGCTAATCGGTACGAGCCTGCCACTCACGTACCTGTTTCGCCCATCACTTGCCGGTTCTTCGAGCTATATTTCTGGCCTATTACCATTTCAGCTCACTGATTCGTTGCACTAACTCTGTTACTCTGGTTCTACTTCGGAGAACGTCATTATACTAAAATCTTATTTACTAAATACCGGGTCACAAAGTGTTAATAGCCTAAAACAGATGAAAACAAACATCTCCTAAATTTCATTCGCAACAATATACCAAGACATTTCGTATCGATGACGCTATTAAATAAAGAGATTTATCATATTTTAAATTTTGCGCGTTGATTACGACAAAAATTTCTTCCTGTCCATGTACAGCGGTGGATGAACATAAGAAATAATGATGAGAATAATGTGAACTTTTTTCAATATTAAATTTTAAGTGTCACTGTTATAAACAAGATAACGTAATGGGCGTCATTGAAATAAAATGTGATAAGTGAAACGTAAAACGTTTCAAAATTTATGGACGTTACACGAAACTGGTTGCAGCAATAAATCGGTATAACGCTGAAAATTAAATTTGGGTAAAACTACAATGTTTTTTTAATCTGTTTTTACATTACATATATGCGATTTTAACAACAATAAAAGGTAACAGTAAAAAAAAAAACTAAAACTATCATACTATTATCTTTTCCTCGACGTATTTAATGAACCTGCGAACGCTGACTGCATTTCAATAATTCTTTAAATATAGCTAAAAGTTAATTCTATAGCCTTTGATCGAGAGAAAACCAGTTCTTGTCTAACGTAGATAATGAGTATCAGATGTTCTCAAAATTCAACGCTTAATAATACCTTGGACTGATAGTTCTTACAGCAAATAACACTTATAGTAGTATAATGTGTCACCTTTCAGAGACTCACATGTTTCCGGAGGATTCTCTATGTGTTTAAAAGTACTTTTAAACTGTCATCGCCTTCTTATCTGTTTTTGCCTCAAAGCAGCAGTGTATTGACTTTCGTGATTCAATTTGAAGGGTAAGAATGCAATACAGAGTACAATAATTATGGGTTTTGATTTCGCATCAGTTTTCTTCTTTTTTGAAAGTGATAACTGAACCCTGAACCCGAAGCGAAATCAAAACCCTTATTCAAGTCATTTATTAACCTAATTTAAGTCGACTTACCATCAAATGGCTTCTTTTTATTTATTCTATTAATTATTTATTTATTTAAATCTTTATTTGCATAAAACATGGTCATACAGACAAAGCCCTTACATTTGTAAATAATTATTTATGTTTGCCGCATGCCGATGACAAAATTAACGATAGATTGCTATCGATAAGCAAATATTTTGTCATCGGCATGGAATCGAGTTACATAATGAAAATCAATTTAATAAATATAAATTTAAATAAAGTCATAGTAATACAGAATTTCAGCATTTGAAAATAAAATGTCAAGAATCATATTATATCCATATATCTTGGCAAAAGCACTTTACGGCATTCATTTTATTTGAACTACTTAATTCAAAAGAACATAATAATATTTTAGTTATAATAAGAAACATTATTAACATTAAACCCTATCGGAAAAGCAAAGTTATATTTCAGTATGTATAAAATCAGTATAATTTGAAAATTGTGTCGGAGAATCGAATAACGGCTTGTTTGCTTGATAAGGTTCCCATCGGTTTAATTTAAATGAACACATTGTACTGCTTAACTTGGCTATGCTTAAAATATTATTTGAATGAAATATTAGTTATTTTTTCATTTGTAATGTTAAGTTTTTTTTTTAAATAAATTTGCGTTTACTCAAATTTCAAACTAGCAGAGCCGCGCAGGTTTTTTTTATAGAATAAGGTTGACAAACGAGCACACAGTCCACCTGATGGTAAATGGATGCTTAGGCCCTTAGACATCTACATTTATCCTCGATTAAGAATCAAAACGCAGATGCGTTGTCACCCCTGAGGACTAAGATGGAATTTCTTGTTTCCAGTAAATAGTATCACCGGATTTCTACACTCACCATACGAAATACAGACGAAACACTAACAAAAATAAGAAATGCCAGTAAATTTTCAAAGTTACAAAAATAAAGCCGTTTTTCTTGTTTTTTTTTTTAAGCATTAAAGGAAAAATGGTTCCAATTTTACCAATAAATATTTATTCAGTATTCTTAATTTGAAACGAGAGGTTTCGACGATTATGAATTTCAAAAGGGTATATATAGCCCTAGGTGATAATTATAGCTCAAAGAAGAAATAATCCTTTATTCAAAAAGAATAGAATCGAGTTCGTAAATTTCTAAATGCGCCGTATTTAAAACAGGAAATAAAAGCCTAAGCATTTAGTTAAGCTGTTTTATCATTTTAAACGAGAAATTGCTTAAATATATCTTTACATTTATTTTTTTATTATTTTTTCGTACTGTTCATCATCACCATTCATTCAGATCATTAGACTTCACGAAATATGTAGAGTACATTTAATGACTTTATTTCCATTTCAAATTTTTAAAATTTAATGACTTATATTAACGCAAATAATACTCATTGAACTAAGTTTTATGCCATCTAAACCCATGGTCAAGCCTTACAAAACATTCAAAACATCGGAGATTTAAACGTAATAGTCAACTTTTGATCTGAGTATTAAAAATTGTTAATGAAATAGGTACGGAATGAATTCTTCTTTGATTCGTAGTATATTTAACTATGCTTATTAGTTATTTTACAAAACATTTTTGTGGTTAGCATTAGCATTTTGTAGTAATGCCTAAAGTGTGTATGAATGGGTGCGTTTGGCAGAAAAAAGCGCTAGCAAGCGCTTACAAGCGCTAAAATAGTTTTCGGCCAGGACACGATTGCTACTTCAGTAGCGCTGACACAATCCGCCATTTTTCTTATTTAATTTGTTTGTTTTGAAGTAGAGTTTATAAGTTGTTTTGTGCAATATTAGTTTTAAGTAATATAATGACATGAATAAACATATACATGTTATTAAAAATTCATGATTGGTAAGTTTTTAATACGAATACTTTACAAACATATGTTTAAATTAGGTTAAGTTCCGCGGTTAAAACTAATATCGTGTCCTAGAGGAAAATAGCTACTTACGATTTGACAGCACTTACCGCTTACGATCGCCATTTTGTTTACAAGCGCTTGCTAGCGCTTTTTTCTGCCAAACGCACCCACTGTGTATGATTGTTTTTTTTATCTCAAAAACATTATTATTTCGTAAGGCTATTAAATGAGTCTCGCATTAAGACAATTGTCTTGTGGTGTAGAATTAAAGCGGGTTATATTACGAACCTTATTCATATAAACATGGCTCTTATTATCAATAATATATTCATCGCCAATATTATTTTGTAATTGTCTTGTAGAGATCGCGATAAGGTCGCCAATTGTACCCTTTTATAAAATTTGTTGTATTATAGTAAGTAGTCGCAGGAAGGATAATACTGCGCCTGATTACTTGTTGTTTACTAGTTCACAACTCGAAAAGCCAGTCAATAGTTATTGCAATCGTTTAAATAATATCACACAATGGTGGTGGCATATCCCTACTACCTATCAAAACTGAACCTAGCAACGGTTTGAATGTGTAAGAATTATACAATCCAAATACTTTTATAATATGAAAATAAGTAAAACGCTGTTATAAATATTACTGATAAGTGAATTAATTACAAATGTTTAGAAAATGAAAATACTTATATAATACTCCTTGTAAATACCTCAAATTCTAAATTAAAAATAAACTGAGAAAATTACCTATGATAATTATTATGGCAATACTAATATATAAATAATATATAAAAAATAATATAAAATCAAAACGATAATTATAAAAATATTATTTATAACGACTCAAAATAGAAATTATGTAAAAATCACTGATACCATTCGGCCATCCTGATTCAAGCCGTGCCCCACGGCAATTTTCAAAGTGCGTTTGGTAATCATTTAGTAGCATTTGATGTTAAAGGTGTCATAACAAAGCTGGAAGGAGTTCCTTTGCTAAGCCATGCAGTAACCCCTGAAGCTGGTCTGCCATCTTGTGGTGTCAATTGTAGTCGCACTTTCTGTAATGGAAAAAATTTGTACAAAAATTAATTGTTCCATAAGCAATCTTTGTCCGTAAGAAGTTGTAAAATTAAGAATGTTGTAAAACCAACTTCAATATAAATAAAATGAGAACATCTTCAAAGTATTCGAAGTCTATTAAATACGCATTACTAAGATAACTCAAAAATTACCGGTCAGATCTTGATATCTCGTTCGCTATTATATATTTCGCCCAAATCTAGTTCCTCAAAATTAATATTTTTTTCTAAAATGGCGGTATGCTTTTATTATATTTGTATCAGTACATAAGACATTTATTATATCTTTCTTATAATAAATGTCCGCCCTAGTTCGCTACACGATAGTGATTTCCTATATTAAAAATAATTTTAATTGTATAAGTTGCAGACGTTAATAAAACGCCCCGTATTAATACATATCGTTCGAATTGTAAGCAAGTAGGGTAGTAGTATAAGTTAAGTCCAAACACTTGTTATTTTAATAAATATTAACAGGCATTTTATAACAAAAAGGAATAGCTAGGTACGTTTTCTGATAACCGTATTTCATATGTATGGTGGAACTCAGTATTATCATATAAACTATTTCTGATCAGGGTGGTGCTAAATGAACTAGTGATCAAAATGACGTTATCTTGACTGCCAATTACCTACTGCTGGTTGACCTATAATCATATCAACATTGCTTGTGCAACCATGCGTCACCTCTGGTATGGTAGATAACGGTACCAAGAGAAAATATACAGCCACTTAATAATCCTTTCAATAGAACAGTGGATGGAATTAAAGGTAGATCTAGCTATCTGACTATATCGAGTGTCAAAATATTCACTTTACTGCCGGTATCGATATAAGCACTTATCTTACAATCTAATTAATAACAACAAACAATTTTATTAAAACAGTCTTGCCGAATATAAAAGGATTTAAAAGTCTACATCACCTTAGAAATGCTATCCCAGCAGGTCGTAGACTCGTGGCCCCGACGCTAGCAACCTGTACAGAAGAGCTGGCTCCGACATACTTAAATCTCGTGACCTGGTCCCTGCAATATATACCACAGCTTCATCGATGATGACGGCCCACGACGCCACGTAGTTCTGGCTAGCTGACTAGCTTCCTTTTTCTTCAAAGCATTAGTCTCAATTCTTTTGTAATTTACTAGTGAAGACAGATACCCGTAGTGTAATTCTTCAGCTGATTTGCACCTGAAAACTGTTGCGTTTGCCAGTAATTTAGATTGAAGACCTTACCAGATGGAATGGTCGCTTCTTCCTCAAATTTTCATTTCTTTGCTAAGGACATCTTGTCATGAAAATATGCGGTCATAGTTTCGTTATCATTTTTCTTACGCGCCATCATTAGTTCCAATTTATTAACAAAATCAATAGCCATTGGACAAACTCGTTCAAGCGAATACTTTCACTCATCTCAAGTCAGTTTAAATCATCCAAATTTTCATGCCACCCACGTGCAGAAGCAAGTAATCTCGTGTGCATTATATAAGATTTATCAGAATCCCGCCAATTGTATATGTGACCTCCTAATTGATCGATCTTATCTAAGCCTTTAGCATTAAAAAATGTTGGTCACGGATCGAATATTGATATTAATTTTGCATCCATGTGGGTAGTTTATTTTTCTTCGCGGTAGTTGAACCCAGGTTAGAACAAAAATTTTCGTTTACCTCAGTGGTTCCTTCTGCTAATTTGCTGTGTTTCTTTTTGCCTAACCCGTTAATGAAGGGCCTAGGTTTCCATATTTTGCCGTAGTTGTGGTGCGTTCTAACCATATCCCACTTCTGAGATTTTATCGGAGTCGCAGGAAGGATAATACTAGACTGCACTAAAGGTATCGGGAATAGAATATTTCCACTATTCCTGTCATACTAAAATCTTTTTAATTGAAAACTCCTTGGTTTTAAAAATCGAATACAATTTATTTATTTAAAAAAAGATTCTCGGTCTTGTCACAAGGTTTTGCCAAATTTGTTTAGTCGTTGAGAAAATGGAATTGACTCGAGAAAATTCAAGAGCGATGATTTATTATGACTTTCAAAGTGGTTTAACTCATAAACAGTGTGTTGGCCGGACGACTTCTGCATTTGGTGATGAAGCCCCATCCAAAACCACAATTTATCGCTGGTTTGCTGAATTTCAACGTGGACTTGAATGAAAAAGTAGTTAAACGAACTTAAAATCATTGCGATAATTAAATTATTAATATGTTCAATGTGGGGCGTGCACATGACGATAATTAAACTCAGCTAAGTTAAAATCGCAAGGAAGTGAGATGTCATTACTTAGGTGGGTGGTACTTCAAGCCGTGATAGCTTTATAACAATATACACAGAACACGTTTCGTCTTGTGTTATATACCACGTACCACGTATGCTTTGGTAATGCTAAACTTCACCTAGGACGTTGTTAAGCTATTGCATAGCTTTTATCGCGGACTTTGAGCGTGGTGACCGAATCAAGAAATTCCGTAACGAAAATAAACCTAACACCACAAAACCTAACATCGTCTAACGTCGTTTCAGTTCGGCAGACTTCGGCACGGTGTTTGTATGCGTGCGAATAGACGTATGCGTGTAGACTAGTTGCATGTATTGTAAGATAATAAAAATATTTTAAACAATAATATAGTTTATTGCTAGAAGCATATTCTTTGGATTCCCAATTCTGGTTTGCTACAGGGACTAAATAATTATAATTTCTTATATTTTGAGATAAGAATAGGTAAATCAAATGCGATAAAATTTATAAAAATAGTTTTATTCTACGGAATTTTTGTCTTCCCGTCTTTAGTATAAACGAAAGTTTATTTTTAATTTAGTAAATTAATTAGTACTTATTATTATAGTTTCTTATTTTGTTCTATAATGTTAGCAATAAAGTGTGATGGGAATCGCATGTAATTAAAAATATCAGTATTTTCCTTAATATACCAGTATTACTCATTTATAGATATCATTTAACAGTATTCGTATATACTTATTACTCATATGTATTCATCATTAAAAGTTTCATCAAAAAATAACACTGGCCTCATAGATATTAAAATAAAAGTCTATATTTATAAGTAATTAACAGAGTAAACAAAGTGGTCAAGTTTCTTTAAAAAGGGTGCGATTGATGGGCAATGTAAATCAATTAGTGCATTTTCGTACACAATTCCTAAAAAAATCGACTTGTATTATTTTACACATGCCGAATATTTATTGGAAAAGTCGTTTTATAATTTTAGCAGCTGTTATTATTAACTTAAATACATTATCATTGTGTTTTAATACTCTTACATTCGCCAAAATATTTTCATTTCACTTATTTTAATTTTATTTACACGGACACTTTATATCCGCTTGAACCCAAATTATTCCAATTTTCTTTAATTTGCAACACAGGCTGTAAATAATATTAAGTGGGATTCGATGTTTAGTTAAAGTAAAACATTTTTCTTTACGTGTTTGTAGGCGTTCCCGTCGACATTCTTTAAATTATTTGCAATTTGTGTGATGATTTACAAAATGTCTGAAAAGTGCCATGTTTGTCAACCTGACCCATTCATCAATAACCTTTAACTAACTACTCTACCGGTCTAACCGGTCTCTTCTTAGTTACTTAGAAAATTGAACTTTCATAATACTGTAGATCATTAGGCGTACGACGTATGTGTACAAGCAAAAAATATGAAAACTACATATTTCTATATTCGGCGGCGAAAGGTACATTGTTATTGTTGCGGTTAATTTCAAGACTGGACTTCAAATTCTTGGAACTAACCGCGTTATAAATTTGTAGACAATTACAGGACATGTTTTTATATAAATTATTAAAAAGGTAAAACTTTTTCAGATAATAAAGATATCTCACCAAAACATACATTTTATAAGGGACAAAATTAGGCACGCACAAACGGCGTTGGGGTTTTCGGTTTCGTCGCTAAAAGATTCGAGGTCTGAACGGGCGCCAAGCCACAATCATAGGATCAATAGGAATTTTTTATAGGATAGGGTAACAAACTAGTACACAGTCCACCTGATGAAAAGTGTTTGCTGCGGCCCATAGACATCTATATATATCCTCGATTACAAATCAAAATGTAGATGCGTTGTCACCCGTGAGGACTAAGATGGAATGCCTCGTTTCCGGTAAAAAGGGTCTACGGTTTTCTACACTCACCATACGAAACACAGCAGTGCTAGTAGTGGTGTTGGGAGTAGTGGTGCTGGGATTGGTGGTGACGGAATTAGTGCACGAAATTGAGGGAGGGCGGGAGGTGTTCTTCAATCTAGGTAAAGCACATCATTGTATTTAATTGAGCGGATGGTTGCAAATAAACTATTAAATATCTTTATTATAATTCATAACACCCTATTTGGTAACCTACCTTTTATTTAACTGGATTTCGTGCGAGGTGTTAGATAAACATTTATCACACAAATTCTTGATTTAAATACGGCAGTCCAATTAGGGACATTTAATATCTACCAGCAGAACGTGTCATGCTAGCAATCATAAACGATCGAAGAACCCTTGGGACTTATGTAGAGGTACTTGAGATTAGTTTTGGAGTATGCTTGAAAACAACCTTCAACGAGTCATGGTGGGTTTGCACCCTCTTTTATCATGCAGGGCTCTTAGGGTTAATGATTTCATAATTAACTTGTAAATAAGCAAATTGATTTGAATAATTAATTATTAATTAACTTGTAAATAAGCAAATTGATTTGAAATATATATTGAAAAATAAACAAAAGCTTTTCTTTCTTAATAGGCTGATAACCTGATTTTTTTAAATCCCTTTAAATCACTAAAGTTGCAACGCATTATATACTCTTACTTATTTTTCATTTCTTATTATTATTTTTGTATAGATTTAAGGATTCTAAGAAATGCGCTCCAGTATGATACGGCAAATGGATCCACCCTTTTTATTATATATAATAAATATTTTACTGGGTCAACAATAGTTTTCTGGATGTGCTAACTTCAAATTTACTTATGTAGACTTGAACTAAAGGTGTTTGTTTAGCGAACAATAGTAGAGGAACTTAAGAAATTATTATTTTTTTATTAAGGTAACAGAGTCTATTAAAATATTGAATAATACAATAGTGACAAAATTTTTGTTTTATTTTCTAACTCGGCGGACCTTTTCTAAAACATGTGCATACTGCGCTTGCCAGTACGAGGCTACCAAACAAGACCTTTCATCTTCCTCTCATCCTTCTCGGCTGCCAGTTTTAGAATTATATGAACGATCTATTGCCACTTTAGATCACAGATCCCCGGGGTTATGCCAGTTACTCATATACTTATATTATCGTTGTTACTAAAATTTTGTTGCGCGAAAAAATTCCGAGTGTAGCTTTATTCATCGCACACTAAGCTACCATACGGCGAGCAGTAAAGGACTACGTTTGAGTTCCGTAAGTAACCAGAGGCTACACACACTAGACAATATTGTTTCAAGGTATATCTGACGAGAAGATGTGTCACAATTTCCCAAACACCGCCCAGCCGAGCTGAATTCGTCTTTTGATTTCTCGGTCGAAGTTGGACTTACCCAGTTGGACTACTTGACCCAGGTAAACATACTCGTTAACAACTTTGAGCTTAGTGCCCCAAACAAATACCGGCATAGGTGTGACAAGAACATTAAAAATTACTTTCTTTTTGTCCATGTTAATTTTAAGACTTAACCGGTGGTAGACACTATTGAGTGTCATTAAGCATAGTGCCCTTCAGCGATTCTGCTATAAAGACTATATCGTCAACAAATCTAAGTTGAGCGATGTACTCACAAATGACGTTAATACCCTATCTTTTCCAGTCCTGTAGCTTGAAAACGTCTTCAAATGCAGTGGTGAAGAGTTTTGGGGGTCACCCTGTCTTACACCTCCCTGCAGTGTAATACTCGTACTTCGTACTCCGATTCTGTACTCGGATAGCCATCGTAGCCCTACTGTACAAACACTTCAGCACTTCGAAATACCGACAGTTCACTTGGCACTGCTGAAAGGACTGCAACACCGCCCAAATTTCGACGGAATCAAAGGCATTCTCATAGTTCGTATACGCTAGACAAAGTGACATATGGTACTAATCGATTTCTGTACAATCCGCCGAAGATTATGTATGTGGTCTATGGTACTAAAGCTTTTTCGGAATCGGAATTGTTCTGGAGGCTGAAAGTCATCGACTCTGCGTGAGAGACGATTTGTAAAGACTCTCGAAAACAGCACGTATACGCGGCTCAGAAGGGAAATCAGTCTGTAGTTCTTCAAGAGAGCGATGTCGCCTTTCTTGAATAACAAGACCACCGCACGCTGCTCCAGGCCTCCGGGGTAGTGTCACCATGGCGGACGGTATTGAAGAGCTTCTGAAGGACTTCAAGTGTCTGTTTTCCACTAGATTTCAGAAGCTCCGCTGTAATTCCATCCTCGCCCGCGGAGTTGCCGTTTTAAGGTGCTGGAGAGCCATTCTATTCTCGCTCAGACTGACGTCTGGGATATCATCGGAATAGTGTCTTATAAAACTTGAACTTGCGTGGTTATCCACACGATAACGTGTACAGCTGACCATAAAACCTCTCATTTTCACTCAGAATCTCAGGTGTTCCGGAAAAAATGCTGCTACATTTGGTCTACAGCTTCAACAGTTGGCTTTTTCTGGCAGAGATATCTCTGGCAAGGACTTTGGAGCCCTGATTTCGCTCAATGGTTTCTTTAATTCGAGCTGTATTAAAATTACGAAGTCCCGCTGCTTGCAGATGGAGATCTGTCTGTTCA
This sequence comes from Parnassius apollo, assembly GCA_907164705.1. Taxonomy (NCBI): domain Eukaryota; kingdom Metazoa; phylum Arthropoda; class Insecta; order Lepidoptera; family Papilionidae; genus Parnassius; species Parnassius apollo. The sequence continues at coordinate 5,017,395 of CAJQZP010001441.1, read as the reverse complement.
GTTTCCTGTATGCTATCAAATCTGCTGACGACTGTAGCTTCATCTCCCGTCTAACATCCATGAGATAAGCAGTGTGATCACAGAGTTTTTGCGTTCTTCGGCGACGGGTCTTACAGAACTTAGCTCGGAGAATGGAGAGTTTCCACAAGCTTGTCATTTATATTGTCCACTTCGTTGCAGCTTTCTAGGCAGTGAAAACTATTTTGTAACTCCAGCTGAAAGTTATCGGGGCTTTGGATTAGAGTACGAGGGGGACGGAGCATTGACTTCATTAGACTAGACTTCTCCATCTTCACGCTTAAATTCGCTGCCAGTTTTCACCCTTGCGATCACTGAGACATCACTGAACAGTTGTCACCTGGTCGTCATATTGAATTCGATCTCATTTTTTGTCGATCCATCGTAGTCCAGGGACCAGGTCCACTTTCTGTGGAGGCTGCTTTTGAAAGAAAGAGTCCATCATAAAGAATCCTTCTTTCTTCATAAAGTCAGCCAGCTGCGGGTCTTGGGTTTAATGCCCTATTCGGAATCACCTACTTTCAGCTCACCGTTCTCACTTGTGACTAGTTTTGGGTTGAAGTTTCCCATTGACACCGTAGTGGGTTTTGGAGGAATGCATGGCTCTAGAGATATCTTTATACATTTTCTCCACCTCATCATTGTGACGTGCCGAGGTTGGTGCGTAAACCGGTATGATCGTTAGTGAATACCGTTTGGTGATTCTGAGTGCAAGGTACGCAACCCACGTCGACACACTCCAAATCTTTACAGCGTTGTTAACGAGAGACTTGTGGACGATAAATTCAACACCTCCTGGGAACAGATGGTCGCCCTCCCGGTGATAGAACAAGTTGCCAGATTTGAGGATTACCGTGTCCTCTCCTATCTTCGGACCTCAGATAATCCTATAATATCCCAACGCAACTTGTCCATCTCTTCTTTCAGCTCCAAGATCTTCTCTTCGGTCCTCTTGGTGCGTGCATTTTATGTTGGCAGGTCGAGTCGTCTTAAGTGGTAGCTGAAACTCCACCGGAGATTCTTAGCACCCCCCGCCGTTACCATGGCAATCACCATATCCGTGCAATCACCATATCCGTTAATAGCTAAGCCGCCGGAGTCTGGGAGCAGTTTCTTTGTGTCGTTGCTCATGGGCGGAATATTGCCATAGTTGCCACGTTTGGCGAGCGGGTTGGTAACCACAATTTTTATTGCTATTAGCTCTTATCAGAAAGATGCTGCTACCCATCTTCAGCCACAGTTTCCCTTTGTCTCCTCATATGACACCCAAGGGAAGATTTGGGGTAGTGAGTGTTCTTATCCGCAACTACACGGGCCACATAAATTTAGGGACATAAACTTAACTGATTTTTAATTAATGATTTCTTAAATTTACGCGAACACTACACATTGAATAAAACTATTATTTACGGATTTTATCGCGTTTAATTACTTTAATTTATTTTTATTATTATCCCGACGTTTCGGGCGCCCATGGTCACGGGGGGGGACTGAGATGTTTGACGTCCCAATGTCATAGTTAGTCCGGCTACCTTCAGTTTTTTAATAATAATTTTTGGTCCGATTTACGCAAAACGAGCTTATAGTATCATGAAGTCTTGCAGTGGTATGGTTGGGTTTGGGTTTAATTTTGTTAATTATAGGATCCCAAGCAGATGGTAGCACCCAACCATCTTCTCTATTGAAATTTGGATGTTTTTTAATTTCAATAGCCTCGCGTATCATCCTTGGTAGGAATCGGTGTTCTTTTGCGAGAATTCGTGGTTTATCAAATCTAATGTAATGGTGAGGACGATCTTGAACATGTTCGCAGACTGCAGACTTCTCGGAGCGTCGGTGCTTCACATCAGCTATATGTTCCTTCACGCGGGTTTTTATAGATCTCTTTGTTTGACCTATGTAAGAGAGACCACATTCACAAATGGATGGTAAAAATTGACTAATCTTCTTCAGCGGCTTGTAGTATGTCTTAATGGACGCTCGCTTCAAGATGTAGCCAATCTTGTCTGTGACTCCTCTAACATATGGTAGTAGAGCAGGCGCGCGCTCGACTGTCTCTCTTACATAGGTCAAACAAAGAGATCTATAAAAACCCGCGTGAAGGAACATATAGCTGATTTGAAGCACCGACGCTCCGGGAAGTCTGCAGTCTGCGAACATGTTCAAGATCGTCCCCACCATTACATTAGATTTGATAAACCACAAATTCTCGCAAAAGAACACCGATTCCTACCAAGGATGATACGCGAGGCTATTGAAATTAAAAAAACATCCAAATTTCAATAGAGAAGATGGTTGGGTGCTATCATCTTCTTGGGATCCTATAATTAACAAAATTAAACCCAAACCCAACCATACCACTGCAAGACTTCATGATACTATAAGCTCGTTTTGCGTAAATCGGACCAAAAATTAATATTAAAAAACTGAAGGTAGCCGGACTAACTATGACATTGGGACGTCAAACATCTCAGTCCCCCCGTGACCATGGGCGCTGTAAAGCACCCGAAAAGTCGGGATAATAATAAAAATAAATTAAAGTAATTAAACGCGATAAAATCCGTAAATAATAGTTTTATTCAATGTGTAGTGTTCGCGTAAATTTAAGAAATCATTATGTGAACCAGTACGGACTGGTAATAACAAATAAAACTCGCCGATTAGAAGATCTTAAAACCAAGCGCGCAAGATATATAACATCTTTTAATTTCTTGAAGAGATGCAGAGACCATAATCTCATTCCTACTTGTGTCAAAATATCAACAAAGAAGGACATTCGAGGAAGCACTAAGATCTTAAATCAGGCAAGTAAAAATTTGTTACGGACGGTGATTCAGCAGAAACGGTTCGATTTACATTTCATAAACAACACCATAGACAATTTGTCCAGTGAACTAAAGACAGTTTTAACGACATTTGATTTTAATAATTGCATCGAAACTTTAAACAAACGAGAAACATCAAAATACAATGAATGCAAAAATAAACAAATAGAAAAATACCAAAAATTAACGATCAAATCAAATGCCAAACATCCAAGTCAACGCCAGAACAATAAACAACCGTTGACCATAGACACAAACTATAAACAACGCACTGTCTATAATTTGTCAAAACATACACTGGACGAACCGACAATGAAAGTATTAGCGAAGGGAATGAACTTCGCATTAACTCCGCGAAAAATCCCGTACGAAGAAATTATCTGCATTGTTGAGAATTGTCTGTTTAAGAATAATATCGGTAAGGAAGATTTGGAGGCCATACGTCAAGATATTTCGTCCTTGTTACGTCGTAGTTCAGTGTCGAAACCAAACCTTCCCAAAGACGAATTTACGGCGCTAAATAACTTACGGAACAGACCAGAACTCACGATTCTGCGCGCGGATAAATGAAATGCTACGCTAGTAATGGACGCGTCGGAATATAATTTTAAAATACAACAACATTTATCGGACGAAAGTACATATAAAAAGGTCAAAACAGACCCTACAACTAACACGCTTAAAACAACTAGCGATTTAATAAAGAAATACTCCGAAAAATTACGTGAATTCGCTAATACCATCATGTGCCAAACCACCGAGGTTGTATGGGTTACCGAAGATACACAAACCAAACGCTCCACTACGTCCCATAGTGAGCCAGATCGATTCACCAACTTATAAGCTGGCACAATACTTAGCAAAAATACTATCACCACTAAGAGGACATACCAGAGCACACACAAAGAATTCATACCATTTTGTGAGTGCGATAAAAGACCTACATCTCGCTAACAATGAAACTATGGTCGGTTTTGATGTTCAGTCACTATTTACATGCCTACCTATTGTGGACTGCCTCTCAATTGTAACTAGGAAGCTAGAAGAAAATAACATGCCTCAAGAATATGCAATACTACTTGAACATTGCCTGACATCTGGCTATCTATTGTGGAAGGAGGAGTTCTACAAGCAAGTAGATGGTATGGCGATGGGCTCACCTGTGTCTCCCATAGTCGCCGACATATTCATGCAGGACTTTGAGGAGAAATCCCTTCTTACTGCTCCTGTAAATCCAAGGTTCTACAAGCGGTACGTAGACGACACTTTCGCAATTTTACCATCTGACAAAGTAACTGCATTTTTTAGACCACCTTAACTCCATAAACTCTAAAATACAATTCACAATGGAGTTAGAGGCAAATAATTCTTTAGCTTTCCTAGATGTTTTAGTCATCCGAAATCCTGATAACACTATTGGTCACACTGTGTATAGGAAAAAGACCCATACCAACCGATATTTAAATGGTGAATCTCACCATCATCCTTCACAGTTAGCTACCGTGGGTAAATCTTTGTTTCAGAGAGCACGAGTGATCTGTGACAGAAAACATCTGGCCGCGGAGCTTCAGCACGTCAAGCAAGTATTGCAAGACAACAAGCTTCGGGTCCCGCGCCTACGTCACAGTGAACGAGTGAAGCCGGCCACAGTCGAGCGCGCGCCTGCTCTACTACCATATGTTAGAGGAGTCACAGACAAGATTGGCTACATCTTGAAGCGAGCGTCCATTAAGACATACTACAAGCCGCTGAAGAAGATTAGTCAATTTTTACCATCCATTTGTGAATGTGGTCTCTCTTACATAGGTCAAACAAAGAGATCTATAAAAACCCGCGTGAAGGAACATATAGCTGATGTGAAGCACCGACGCTCCGAGAAGTCTGCAGTCTGCGAACATGTTCAAGATCGTCCTCACCATTACATTAGATTTGATAAACCACGAATTCTCGCAAAAGAACACCGATTCCTACCAAGGATGATACGCGAGGCTATTGAAATTAAAAAACATCCAAATTTCAATAGAGAAGATGGTTGGGTGCTACCATCTGCTTGGGATCCTATAATTAACAAAATTAAACCCAAACCCAAGCATACCACTGCAAGACTTCATGATACTATAAGCTCGTTTTGCGTAAATCGGACCAAAAATTAATATTAAAAAACTGAAGGTCCCCCCCCGTGACCATGGGCGCCCGAAACGTCGGGATAATAATAAAAATAAATTAAAGTAATTAAACGCGATAAAATCCGTAAATAATAGTTTTATTCAATGATTTTTAATTCTCTACGTTTCAGATGTTTTACAGCTCCCATGTTCACGGGGGGAGGGGGGAGTACTGAGGTGTTTGACGTCCTGATGTCATAATTATTCAGGCTACCTTATGCTATAGAATATGAATTTTTGGTACGATCTTGTGTGATGTAAAAATTGTTAATTATAAACATATATAATAATAAATATTCCATATAATATTATTATTAGATAATTATAGATTTTGTTTACCCTATATATAAGAGAACACATTCACAATCAAGCTTGTGCACTCTTGCATGTTGTAGAGGAATATGACACGGGGTGTATCGTAAGAACTGACTAATCTTCTTCGGCGGCTTGTAGAATGTTATGCTAGTAGAAGCTCGATTCAAGATGTAGTCAATCTTGTCTATGACACCTCTGATATATGGTAGTACAGCAGGCACACGCTAAATTGTGGCTGGCTTCAGTCGGTCACTGTGACGTAGATGCGGGTCCCGAAGCTTGTAGTCGTGTAGAATCAGCATGAATTGCTGAAGCTAGGCGACCAGATGTATGCTGTTATAATTCTCTCGTGCTCTCTGTAACAAAGATTTGCACACAGTAGCTAACTGTGAAGAATGATGTGAGATTCATCGTTTAAATATCGCATTGTATAGGTCTTTTTTCTATACAGTGTGACCTATAGCGTTCTTAGGATTTCGGATGACTACAAATTTGTATGTAAATTTTGAAGGATTCTGCTGACTTTTTACTGCCAGCTTGTCAAGCTGTTCCATATGTTTTTTTATAGAATAAAGATGTCAAACAAAGAAAAAGTCGATTTAATAATACGATAAAACGTAAGATTTAATGAAAATAAAATTGAGAATCCATAATAATAAATGTCATTAAATTAACAATTTCGGTATTTTACTGTATTACTGGTCTTCACTATATTATTGCTGCAGCATGTATCGGTTGGCTTGACCGAGGAAGGCCCACGCTCTCATGGAATACCAGCATTACGTAGCAGCACAATGCAGCTAGCTGTATTTCTTATGATAATTGTAGAGAACCGGAGACCTTAACCTTTTTACTAGAAACGAGGCATTCCATCTTATTCCTCAGGTGTAACAACGCATCTGCATTTGGATTTTTAATCGAGTATAGATGTAGGATGTCTATGGGCCATGACATCCACTTACCATGTGTGCCCGTTTGTCACCCTGATTTATCATTTAAAAGAGTCACCATCGGTAGGAATTAGTGTTCTTTTGCGAGGATTTATGGACTACTACATCCATAGAACATTATAATATATACATTATAGAACAGGGGAGTGGGCGGAGCCTGTGTAGCCGATAACATGTAACTAACATGTCAATTCACACCTATAAATGTAAATACAATCAATCGTTTCCAACTTTGGTGTCAAACGACGCTGCATACAAATTATTTAAGAAATGGCAAATTGTGCGATAATTACGTGTCGAAAGAACAGCGGGAAATGTAATTTAAATAAACGAGACATATTCTACAATAAGTAAGTCGAAACTATTTATGTTTTTTGAATATTAGAAACAAAAATAAAGAAATATTTATGAGTCAAAAAAGTTAATCAAAAGTCTAAAATGTGTTTGGAATAGTGATACTCATAATACGACGTAATTACTTGAATGTGTGCTCCCGACGAAGCCGATCCTCGTACAAAATAAGGTTGACAGCCATTCTATTGTGTATTGTAGTATTCTATGATTAAATGTAATTTTATTGCGGGGACGATCTCGAACATGTTCACAGACCGCAGATTTGGCCGGAGCGTCATCAAGCTTAACCACTGTTGTACCTTGTTGAGGATATTAGACTTGACTGTCAAACAAGATCGGGCTACTAGGCTGCTATGACATCATGATGTCAACCCCCCCCCCCATATATCCGAGAATTAAAAATTAGTTAAATTTATATCTCTAAATTTATGTCAATGTCTGTCAGCACTATTGTGCTGCGATGATAACCACAAGTCTCCTGTGTGGTTGTGATCACAGCAAAATCATTTCACTTTGTAGTCTGAACAACGTTAAATGGCTAAAGCCATATTATATCAAATATGTAAAACTTAAATGTTTGCTTACAAATCACCAGTTTTTCTTATCTTTTATAATAGAAAATCATTCGGTTTATTGTCTCGAACATTCACAAACATAATTGTAGTAATTCATTAAGCACGTAGCATACAAAGTATGTTATTATTACATGAACAAACTCGGAACAATATCGAACATTTCCGTTTTGATTAAAGCAATATGATGGAGCGTATCAAGGCACATAAGTATTTATCGTAGAAATATGAAAACTAGCATCAAAGCTTACAGCCACAAATTGTTATTTTTGTAGGGAATGCAGTTGAGAAGTAGTTGAATACGCGTGTGAACCGATAATTAAAGAATTAAAACGAACGCGTCTTGGGTTTTTAAATAATTGGGTGGGTAATAAAATTTACTTTCCCTTTGAATATTGATTTCTTATATTTACGCGAACACTATACATCGATTAAAACTACTTTTACGGATTTTATCGCGTTTTATTTATTTTATTTTTAATACCTGACGTTTCGGGTGCTTTCCAGCACCCATGGTCACGGGGGACTGAGATGACTGACGTCCCGATGTCAAAGTTAACCCGGAGTACCTTCAACTTTTTAATTATTGTCTTTGGTCCGATCTACGCAGAATGAACTAACTGTGTTTTGAAGTCTTGCAGTAGTATGCTTGGGTTTAGTTTTAATTTTATTAATTATAGTGTCCAAAGCAGGTGGCAGTACCCAGCCTCTTTCTCTATTGAAATTAGATTTTTTTTTAATTTCAATAGCCTCACGTATCATCCTTGGTAGGAATCGATGTTCTTTCGCGAGGATTTGTGGTCTATCAAATCTGATGTAATGGTTGGGGCCATCTAGGATATGATCGCAAACTGCAGACTTCCCGGAACGTTGATGCTTCACGTCAGCTATGTGTTCTTTTACGCGGGTTCTAATTGATCTCCTTGTTTGCCCTGTATATGAGAGACCATAACCACAAACAAGCCTGTACACTCCTGCATCTTGTAGTCAAAGATATCTTTGGCCCACATTACGTTCCGTATAGCGAGAACCTCGTGAAAGCCGAAAGAGATAAGAAAACAAAATATGTAACTGACTCACAAGTTGACGGACATCTAGGGTGGCATGTCAACCGAAATTATTCTAATAGTAGTCTTTGAAAACGTTTTAATCCCAGTCAACCTCTCGGGTCATCCGAGGTGACCAGTTCTCTGTGTCAGACCGCTTTGGGTGTAAATGTATAAGGCGAGGCTGATCGATACCGCCCGTATCGTTCGTCGGTTTCATAAATCCTTATAAAATATGAAAAGGAAAAGAACCCATCCTTTCCTTCCTTTCCCATGTACCCTCGGCAATTTCTGCTTAGGATTTCCGGCTGGTTGGGTTTTATTTATTTATTTAATTTTATTTTAATTTATATATATTTGAAATAGATATAACTACACTTTATATTTACACAATAACATATATATTTAACCTTTTTAATTACCTATTATTACTATTTAAAGGAAATTAAAGAATTCACTATCAAAGTAAGCTCAAAAAATATTGCTAGCGATTCACCTCGGCTCAGCACGAGAGGTTTTTGGATCTCAACAACAATGTCACCTACCGAGTTCAATTGTGAATCTAAACCATCCAAAAACCCATTAACTCTTCAATCTCCATAAAATTCTCATGCAGTCGCATACGTCCACCAAATCCCGAGTGGTCATATGCGACCGCGCCCATCCACAGCTCTTAGAACCATTAAAACTTATATTTAGAGGCTAATTTTCTATGAAGAAGTTAGCATTATAAAATCTATACAAAATTCTCTATATAAAAGTAAGGTTTTACTTCATTACAAAAAGACTATTGTATTTTGATAAGAAGAAAAAAACATACCAAGTGAATGTCGGCAGCGTGAAAATCACAATTATTTCAATATGTTTCACAAAAACTTTCATTACAACTTTATAATAAAACACTATAATAAAACACTAATAAAACACTAGAAAAATACAAAAATCAATACAATAACATTCACACAAAAATGGCGTACGAAATGAACGTAGATTATAAATAAATATCTAAGAACTGATTTTCATTCCCCTAGATAGAAAATAAAAATAAATAAAAAAAAAACACTCACGCCTGTCACCCAGAGGGGTAGGCAGAGACTACAGACTTCCATTTGGTACGATCCTGACACACCTCTCTCGCCTCCTTCACATCCATACACCTACGCATGCATGCTCGTCGGTTAAGGGTACTCCTAATTTGGCCCGTTTTCAATAAATCGCCAATTTAGTCGATAAATTTTCGCCTAGGACGTCCCTTTCCGACTCTGCCATTCACTTCTGCAACATAAATTTTCTTTGTCACTCTTTCCTCATCCATTCTTTCCACATGACCAAACCACCAAAGCATTCCTTTCTTAATCCTGGTCACAACATCATCTTGCAAACCACACTTTTCTCTTATCACACAATTTTTCACCCTGTCATTCAGATTCAGCCCTAGCATACTCCTTAACGACCGCATTTCTACTGCATTTATTCTACTCTCGTGCTTCTTCTGCCACACCCAACTTTCACTACCATACGTTAAAGTAGGGACCAACACAGCATTGTGAATTGCCATACGTGCCTTTTTCGACACATTTTGACTCTTCACAATAGAGTGCAGGGCTCCATTTACTCTGTTTCCTGCGTTCACTCGTCGTTCTATATCCTTATAATATCTCCTATCCCTGCTAAATACGCAACCCAAATATACAAACTCATCTACTTGCTCGATCAACTCCCCCTTCTATTCTTATTTCACATATCGTTTTACTTGCATCTCTTTCAAAAACCATAATTTTTGTCTTACTTGCGTTCACTTTCATACCCCTTTCTTTTAATGATCTGTTCATTAATGTAACCATCATTTGCAACTCAGCCGCCGACGACGCAAGAATAACTTGATCATCGGCGTACAAAAGGCATTTGATGGTTAACTCACCCATTCTTAATCCGCATTCTTCAACTTTCAAATTTTGCAAACAACTGTCCATAAATAGGTTGAACAACTACGGGGAAGCCACACAGCCCTGTCTGACACCTTTATGGATGCCAAACCAGTCCGAGTATACCCCGTTGATCCTAACACAAGCACTAGAGTCCCTATAAAGAGATTCCAATGCCTGTATCAAGCCAGCGCTCAACCCAAATGAGTTCAGTGTTTGCCATAGCACATTCCTATCCACTCTGTCATAGGCCTTCTCCAAGTCCATGAACGCGCAAAAAACCTTTTGGTTTTTGGCCAAAAACTTCTCCGCGATCATGCGCATGGAGAAGACTTGATCTGTACATCCCATTCCCTTTCTAAATCCCGCTTGCACATCCCAAATTTTTCCATCGGTTTCTTTCATGACCCTTTCAATTAGTACCTTGGCATACAGTTTTCCCACGATGCTAAGAAGGCTGATACCGCGGTAGTTTTTACAGTCCTGCTGCGACCCTTTTCCCTTATATACTGGGACTATCACGGCTTTGCACCAGTCTCCCGGTACCCGCTTCAGTTCCCGGCATAAATTAAACAAGGTGTGCAGCAGGCCTGCCACCTTTTCCTCTCCAGCCCTTAGCATTTCGAGTGAAACTCTATCATATCCGGCAGCCTTACCTGCTTTCATGCTTTTCATTGCTTTCATTATTTCATCTATACTTATCTCGCTACCTCCTTCCTCTTCTTTCGGAGTTCCTATTTCATTCAGTTCATACGTTGTCTCCTCACTCATAAACATGCTTTCAAAATATTCCTTCCATCTCTTTAAACTCAAAACTTCATCATTCAGAATATAGCCATTCTCATCTCTTATAGCATTCATTATAGGCTGTTTTGAACATCCCCTGGCAGTTCTTACGAGTTTCCAGAACATTTTAATATTTGCCTGGAAGTTATCCGATATTCTTCTATCATTCTTATCCGTTCTTTCTTGCTTTTTCCTTTCAACTACTTCTTTTACTCTTTTATTTAGATGTCTAAAGACTGCCTTTTTTCTTTCAAAATCATCATTGGTAACGCTAGAATTACCAGCCTTAGTTGCTAGTAAATCTAGCCATGCTCTCTTCTTTGCTTCAACTTCCGTACGTATCTCATCATCCCACCATAACGTATTATTTTTCCTTTCATTCTTTCTTTTACTAACACCACATACTTCGGTAGCTGCATCTACTAAACCTTTCTTAACATTTTGCCATACATTCTCCAAGTCTAACTCATTCATACATAATTCATCCAAACCACTTACGTTTTCTTTCAGTCTACATTTAAATTTGTTTTTCTCACCTTCATCTTGTAATCTTTCTGTTCTAATACGCTGTAACGCAGTGGTAGACACAGATGACCGATGGCGCCACCGCCTGAATAGACCATTAATTCGGCATAAAACCAAAAAATGATCCGTTCCTACGTTTGACCCCCGGTAAACCCTTGTATCCACCACTGCGCCCCTCAATCTTTCATCCACAATTATGAAATCTATCATGCTTCTATCATCACCTCTTTCCCAAGTGTACATGTGAATCCTCTTGTGGCGAAAGAAAGTGTTCGTCACAAAAAGATTCTTTTCCATACATACAGTGAGGAGGCTTTCACCATTCTCATTTATACTTTCATCACCAAACGTTCCCAATATCCTTTCATAACCAAGCCTCCTCACCCCAACCCTTCCATTAAAATCTCCTAGCATAACAACATTTTCATTTCCCTTACATTTCATTAATACCATCCTTACTATTTCCCAAAACTGCTCTCGGATATGAGTGGGCTTAGACATGTCTGGGGCGTAGACCCCTAGCACAAACAACTTCTTGCCCACTTTCAATCGTAACCATAGCAGTCTTGGGCTTACACATTCATACTCTTTCACACATTGCACCATTCTTTCTGATAGGATGATACCTACTCCCTGGCATGCCCGCTCGAGCTCGTCTACACCAGACCAGTATGCGGTATACATGCCATGTGTAGTGACGTCCTTCCCCTTCTGTTTCGTCTCATTTACACATAACAAATCTATTCTTATATTGATTCTATAATGGCAAACTTCTTCACAGAAAAGTAGTCTCTAAACATAAGTATTTATAGGTTAAAGTGCTGTGGGTGGGTGCGGTCAAATTCGACCTCTTTAATTTTAACGGAATATCGAGGTGGTCAAATTTGGACGCTTGCAGTTTGAGAGGCTAAAATATTTCACCAAAAGAGCCGTTTTCGAGTTTTAGCGAGACTAACAGAGAACAATTGATTTTTATATATAGAGATTAATACTTAGTGAGGTTTTGATTCACCATCCGATGTCGTTTTGTGGTTGTCGTAAGAGAAACTGAAAACAGGAAATAGGCAGCAGCATCTTCCTGGTAAAAACTTACTAATTCAATAGCTTAAGAAACTGCGGCGGCCGACACGCATGACCAGTGTGGCAACTGTTGCCTCTATTTGGTTAATGTATGGGAGTAGCCAGTGTTCAGCATTGATAGTAAGAAATGATTTCTTAAGGACAAGGACGTAATATGAGAGAAGTTGAGAGTGAGTTGAGAGTGACAAACGAGCACAAAGTCCACCAAATGTGATACCTGATGGTATATGGGTGATGTGGTCCACAGACATCCACACTTATCCACGATTAAGAATTAAAATGCAATTGCGTTGTTACTTTTGAGTACTAATACGGAATACCTCGTCTCCAGTGAAAAGGGTCTCCGGTTCTTCACAGTCATAAAAATAAACACAGTAACATTAAGCTGCTATTTCACGCTAGTATTCTGTGGTACCGTGGTCCTTCACGGTCGAGCCAACCCATTTGTACTACAAACATAATACTCTTTAGCTGCAGCGTGACTATTATAATAAATATAAGAATACGTTATAATTCTCATAACTAAGCACTCACAAGTTTACATTTAATATACAGATAATTTGTCAGATCACTTGTCTTGAGGTTTAAATTGCTGTAACTACCGGCGCATTCATGAATTAGATAACTATCACAATTTACCAAAATTATGTGTGTAATCATCGTTCGTGTTAATATGGCAATAGCTGGAATTGAATGTTATATTATTAATTTAATGCTATATATTGCAATAATCGTATACGATTATTACAAGATAGATATTTCGTACATTAATATCTTATTTTTATTTTCTTATTTATATCTTTTAATTTTTTACGTGGTAGAGCCATGCTGCAGCTATATTAATTGTATAGTTGTAGCACGAATGGGTCGCCTCGATCGGGGAAGGATCACGCTCTCACAGAATACCAGCGTCAAATAGCAGCTTAGTGCTGCTGTGTTTCGTTTGGTGAGTGTAGAGAACCGGAAACTTTTTACTGGAAAAGAGGCATTCTATCTTAGTCCTCAAGGCTGACAACGCATCTTCATTTTGATTCGCAAACGAGGATATTCGATAGATGTCTATGGGCCGCAGCAACCACTTACCATCAGGTGGACTGTGTGTTCGCTTGTCACCCTTTTTACTAATATTTACTTAAAAAAAATATTTTACTAATATTTCTTCTTTCTTCTTAGCCATGGTACCTCAGATGGTTAACGTTCGCTGTAATTAATTAATAATAAATTAATTTCACAGTACGGGAGCAACCCGGGTACGATCACGGCCGGCACTAATTAAATCGTTAATTGTAATTTTAAGGACTGATTTACCACTTGTTTGCACACTTTTGCACGTGCACGACTTCGGTCAATGTTTGTGCTTAGCACTACCAAGGGGCCAAGCCCTCCTTTACTGGTTCGCCAGTTATTTTGCTGTAGACTACGGCCCAGTTCCCAACTTAACGCCCCCTTTGGGGGGAGCGCGTTAGTTGGTTGGCGCTTACTGCACACGGCGTCTGTATAATGTAAACCTGATACAAGTGGAATAGAGACGTTTCAGTCCTCGTAACCTTTCTCGAGCCTGTCTTCGTGAACGGGTTTATTTAGCTTATAAGGTACTACCAACGGCTTTCAATTGCTCTAGTAAATAATATTTCTTCCATGAGACATCTAAAAAAAACTAATTTACTAAACAAACATAACGCAAATGATCTTTCTAAAGGTTCTAAACCTTTAGAAAGATCATTTGGAAAGATCAAAACATATTTATTTAATCTGGTCCCATATTTAGATATATTTTTTATAAAGGGGAAATATTATAATAATATATAATAAGAAAGAAAGGGGGAACGTTAAATTATGAACCCACTAAAGCGTATGACCAAACTTGGTCATTTCTCTCCTGTTCCTAGATTGAGTAGACTTCACAATGAATGCAGCAAATCGGTAGATCCTAATTTTGATTCTTTAAAATATTTTCGTAAGCAGATCAGGGACTTCTTTTCTTTCACATATAACTGACTTATTATTACTAAATACATGATGTGTTCCCCTATAATTAATTATGCACTTACCTTAAAACGTGTTAGAACTTGTATTTTTTATTCAAAAAATATTTGTCGCAAAATACAACACGATAAACCAATTGTGTGGGAAATAATGGAAATAACAGGATAGCGTTAATTATTAAAAATTGTAAAAGTGTGAGAGCTGATGTTCAACTTGCTCTCTTGCTTGCGCAATTTATCATTATCAATTATCTCGTAGGTCAGCGTAACGCACTATACATTTAGCATAGAGTAATTTTTTTTTTTTTTTTTTTTTTTTTTTTTTTTTTACAGTTTGACCATACCATAGTATGTCCCCATCACAATTACACACCAGTGCAATGTGACGGACACAACTACATGATAACACCAAATTATGCAAACCAACAGCAACCTTACCCATCTCAATGTAACACAGCACAGCCTCTCAGTAACATCATCCTACTTGCCTGCACCAGAAGAATCACCACATTAGACAGAACAACGACTCTATTAACATGCGTAGAATGACTTCACTCGTGAAACGACTCAAGCGGAATCTCTCGCGCTCTGCACCTACACTTAACTTTATACTGCACAAACGAGTGGGAGGGTTTCTCGATATACCCTCAATTCCAACTAGTCACGAGATTCAACCGGCATTTTATAGATACGCCTACATATTTCTTTTTTGTTTAAGAGTCACTAAATTCATATGTTTTTACCAAAGTAAACAAAAATGTACCCCGCTCATATTCTCAAATTCTAATCAAAGCTTATTTTATAATTATCATCATCTTTATTTTAGTATATTGATTGATTATGATAGATGTTTCATATTGTAATTATATAAAATAAATGCGTAATAATATTTAATATGATTACGCATTTAAAAATATGACAAAAGTGGGTCGCAACAAATATCAGACTTACGAAATGTTTTCGACGTAATTCGATTCCTATAAGTAAGCTATAGTCAACCAAAACTAAGAAATATCTTTTGACGTTTTACATTAATCAATCCGCAATAACTTTGCACAAGCGTGCTCGCACGATTTAAAATAACCCTTTACGTTAATCTGAAGATATATGAAGTTATCTACATTTTATTACGTGTATAGTTTTTTATCACTAATCTAAATTCAATTGTTTAAAAAATACCAAATTATTTAAAAAAATAACCAGTATAAACTTTTTTATCTGAAGTCGTTTCAATAATATGTCGCTATGTACGTTACCGTAGTGTTTAGATGATTAAAATTCATTGTTATGCGAATAATCGTCAAAAATATTCAAATAATCGGTAAAAATATTCAAATAATCATTATTTTTTAATGTATTATTTGTTTAATTAAATATTTATTTTTAAAATTCCTTATATTACATAAAATTAAAATAAAGTTACAGCCTATATATGTCCCACTGCTGGGCACAGGCCCCCCTCATTTCTGAGAGAGTTTTACGGCAAGGAAGTGTCCGCCACGCAGCCCCAATGCGTGTTGGCGAAAGTCACATGTCTTCGAAATATGTTTTTTTATTCCTCAGACATGCATGTTTCCTCACGATGTTTTCCTTCACCGCCAAGCACGTGGTATCAGCACTTAAAATTGCAATTAACAATTTCACTGGTGCCGGCGGGGATCGAACCCGGGTTACTCGCGTTCTGTTATATTTACAGCGAGCCTTAACCATTTGAGCTACCACGGCTCCATAATTATTATTCATGCATTATATTACATGAATCATGAATAAAACAAGTTTATTTTTTTAACTTCGACGTAAATTTCTGTAGGCAAAAAACTCATATACAAGGCCGCGCTAAAAAAAAACTACGTAATTTCAATATCCCGCCATTTCGGGGGCTTACTGTGTGTAATTTTGTGGTTTTACTTTTGTCTTCTTATTTTGTGACTCGGCTTTAACTTTTTGGACTGTTTCTTCTATATTCGTTGAAGCATGTGCCCATGTCACAAATAATGATTGGGCAAAAGTGGTAAAAAAAAATAAACAGAAAAAGACATTATTTTGATTGTATTATTGAAAATCAAATAATAATAATTAATCTAAACGACGACAACTAAACTAGTTGTACTAAAATTGATTGAATAAATTTATTTTTAATCTAGTTTAATCTAAAATTTTTATAACTTTGCCTCTAGAAATTAGCAGTAACAACAAATACGAAGAAACTGATAAATCTTGTGTTTTAAATTATCCGTTTTTAATTTATTCTGGTATTATCCAAACCAAACTGAAATGATTACCAACTCTAAATAATCAATATCATAATGATTTCTTATATTTACGCGAACACTACACATTGAAATAATACTAATTTTTACGGAATTTATCGCGTATATTTAACTTTTTTACCCGACGTTTCGAGAGCTTTACAGCACCCATGGTCACGGGAAGGACTGAGATGTTCAACGTCCAGCTGTCATAGTTAACCGCGGTTACCATAGATTAAGATTTAACTTTTGTTCCGATCTACACAGTATGAACTTATGGTATCATGGAGTCTTGCAGTTGTATGCTTGGGTTGGGATTTAATTTTATTTATTATAGGATCCCAAGCAGATGGTAGCACCCAGCCATCTTCTCTATTGAAATTAGGATGTTTTTTGATTTCAATAGCCTCGCGAATCATCCTTGGAAGGAATCGGTGTTCTTTAGCGAGGATTTGTGGTCTATCAAATCTGATGTAGTGACGGGGGCGATCCTGTACATGTTCACAGACTGCAGACTTCCCGGAGCGTCGATTCTTCACATCAGCTATATGTTCTTTGACGCGGGTTTTAATTGATCTTTTAGTTTGTCCTATGTAGGAGAGACCACATTCACAATCAAGCTTGTACACTCCTGCATCTTGCAGAGGGACGTTACACTTGACTGATGGTAAAAACTGACCAATCTTCTTCGGCGGCTTGAAGTATGTTTTGATGGAAGCGCGCTTCAAGATGTAGCCAATCTTGTCAGTGACTCCTCTAACATATGGCAGTACAGCAGGTACACGCTCGACTGTGGCCGGCTTCACTCGTTCTCTGTGACGTAGGCGCGGGACCCGAAGCTTGTTGTCATGCAAAACTTGCTTGACATGTTGGAGCTCGGCAGCCAGGTGTTTACTGTCACAGATCCCTCGTGCTCTCTGAAACAAAGATTTACCCACGGTAGCTAACTGTGAAGGATGGTGGTGAGAATCACCGTTTAAATATCTATCTGTATGGGTCTTTTTTCTATACACAGTATGGCTCAAGGTGTTTTCGGGATTCCGAATTACTAACACATCTAGAAAAGCTAAGGAATTGTTTGCCTCTAACTCCATTGTGAACTGAATTTTAGTATTTATAGAGTTAAGATGGTCTAAAAATGCAGTTACTTTATCTAAAGGTAGAATTGTGAAAGTGTCGTCTACGTACCGCTTGTAGAATCTTGGATTTATGGGAGAAGTAAGCAGGGCTTTCTCCTCAAAGTCTTCCATGAATATGTCGGCGACAATGGGAGATACAGGTGAGCCCATCGCCACACCATCTACTTGCTTGTAGAACTCCTCCTTCCACAATAGGTAGCCAGATGTAAGGCAGTGTCTGAGTAATACTGCATATTCTACGGGCATGTTGTTTTCTTCCAGCCTTCTAGTTACAATTGAGATGCAGTCTTCAACAGGTAAGCATGTAAACAATGACTGCACATCAAAACTGACCATAGTTTCATTGTCTGCCAGACGTAGGTCTTTAATCTCGCTGACAAAATGGTAGGAATCCTTTATGTGTGCTCTTGTATGTCCCCTGAGCGGTGAGAGTATTTTCGCTAAGTGTTGAGCCAATCTGTAAGTTGGTGAATCGATTTGGCTCACTATGGGGCGTAATGGAGCATTGGGCTTGTGTATTTTTGGTAACCCATACAACTTTGGTGATTTGGCGCACGTAGGTATTATCCATTTTACGTCCAGATTTAATTTTTCGGAGTGTTTCTTTATGAGGTCACTAGTTGTTTTTAGTGTGCTGTTTGTTGGGTCGTTTTTAACCTTTTTATAAGTACTTACATCCGACAAAAGTTCTTGTATTTTAGAATTATAATCTGACGTATCCATGACCACCGTGGCGTTTCCCTTATCTGCGCGGAGAATCGTAAGTTCTGGTTTATTGCGTAGGTTCTTTAACGCTATAAATTCGTCTCTGGGAAGATTCGGTTTAGGCACTGAACATCGACGTAACATAGACGAAATGTCTTGACGTATCGCCTCCAAATCTTCTTTCCGCATATTGTTTTTAAATAAACAGTCCTCGACACTACAGATAATTTCTTCGTACGGTAATCTGCTTGGAGTTATAGCGTAATTTAGTCCTTTGGATAACACCTTTATTGTTGCATCATCCAGTGTTTGTTTTGACAGATTATAGAACGCGATTAATCTATGATCTGTGTTTGTCAATGGTTGCTTTTGGTTCTGGCATTGATTCGGATGTTTGACATTTGATTTGGCCGTTAATTTTTGATATTTTTCTATATGTTTGTTTTTGCATTCGTTATATTTACTAATTTCGCGTTTATTTAATGTTTCCGTGCAAAAATTATAATCAAACGTCGTTAAAAATTTCTTTAATTCACTGGATGATATGTCTATGGATTTATTTATGTCATATAGATCGGAGCGTTTTTGTTGGATTACCGCCCGTAACAACTTTTTACTTGCCTGATTTAAGATCTTAGCGCTTCCTCGAATGTCCTTTTTGGTGGATATTTTGACACACGTAGGAATGAGATTATGGTCTCGGCATCTCTTCAAGAAATTTAAGGCTGTTAGATATCTTGCGCGCTTAGTCTTTAGATCTTCTAATCGGCGTATTTTATTTGCAATTACCAGTCCGTACTGGTTTACATAATGATTTCTTATATTTACGCGAACACTACACATTGAAATAATACTAATTTTTACGGAATTTATCGCGTATATTTAACTTTTTTACCCGACGTTTCGTGAGCTTTAGAGCACCCATGGTCACGGGAAGGACTGAGATGTTCAACGTCCAGCTGTCATAGTTAACCGCGGTTACCATAGATTAAGATTTAACTTTTGTTCCGATCTACACAGTATGAACTTATGGTATCATGGAGTCTTGCAGTTGTATGCTTGGGTTGGGATTTAATTTTATTTATTATAGGATCCCAAGCAGATGGTAGCACCCAGCCATCTTCTCTATTGAAATTAGGATGTTTTTTGATTTCAATAGCCTCGCGAATCATCCTTGGAAGGAATCGGTGTTCTTTAGCGAGGATTTGTGGTCTATCAAATCTGATGTAGTGACGGGGGCGATCCTGTACATGTTCACAGACTGCAGACTTCCCGGAGCGTCGATTCTTCACATCAGCTATATGCTCTTTGACGCGGGTTTTAATTGATCTTTTAGTTTGTCCTATGTAGGAGAGACCACATTCACAATCAAGCTTGTACACTCCTGCATCTTGCAGAGGGACGTTACACTTGACTGATGGTAAAAACTGACCAATCTTCTTCGGCGGCTTGAAGTATGTTTTGATGGAAGCGCGCTTCAAGATGTAGCCAATCTTGTCAGTGACTCCTCTAACATACGGCAGTACAGCAGGTACACGCTCGACTGTGGCCGGCTTCACTCGTTCTCTGTGACGTAGGCGCGGGACCCGAAGCTTGTTGTCATGCAAAACTTGCTTGACATGTTGGAGCTCGGCAGCCAGGTGTTTACTGTCACAGATCCCTCGTGCTCTCTGAAACAAAGATTTACCCACGGTAGCTAACTGTGAAGGATGGTGGTGAGAATCACCGTTTAAATATCTATCTGTATGGGTCTTTTTTCTATACACAGTATGGCTCAAGGTGTTATCAGGATTCCGAATTACTAACACATCTAGAAAAGCTAAGGAATTGTTTGCCTCTAACTCCATTGTGAACTGAATTTTAGTATTTATAGAGTTAAGATGGTCTAAAAATGCAGTTACTTTATCTAAAGGTAGAATTGTGAAAGTGTCGTCTACGTACCGCTTGTAGAATCTTGGATTTATGGGAGAAGTAAGCAGGGCTTTCTCCTCAAAGTCTTCCATGAATATGTCGGCGACAATGGGAGATACAGGTGAGCCCATCGCCACACCATCTACTTGCTTGTAGAACTCCTCCTTCCACAATAGGTAGCCAGATGTAAGGCAGTGTCTGAGTAATACTGCATATTCTACGGGCATGTTGTTTTCTTCCAGCCTTCTAGTTACAATTGAGATGCAGTCTTCAACAGGTAAGCATGTAAACAATGACTGCACATCAAAACTGACCATAGTTTCATTGTCTGCCAGACGTAGGTCTTTAATCTCGCTGACAAAATGGTAGGAATCCTTTATGTGTGCTCTTGTATGTCCCCTGAGCGGTGAGAGTATTTTCGCTAAGTGTTGAGCCAATCTGTAAGTTGGTGAATCGATTTGGCTCACTATGGGGCGTAATGGAGCATTGGGCTTGTGTATTTTTGGTAACCCATACAACTTTGGTGATTTGGCGCACGTAGGTATTATCAAGTGTAACGTCCCTCTGCAAGATGCAGGAGTGTACAAGCTTGATTGTGAATGTGGTCTCTCCTACATAGGACAAACTAAAAGATCAATTAAAACCCGCGTCAAAGAACATATAGCTGATGTGAAGCATCGACGCTCCGGGAAGTCTGCAGTCTGTGAACATGTACAGGATCGCCCCCGTCACTACATCATAGGAGAGACCACATTCACAATCAAGCTTGTACACTCCTGCATCTTGCAGAGGGACGTTACACTGGATAATACCTACGTGCGCCAAATCACCAAAGTTGTATGGGTTACCAAAAATACACAAGCCCAATGCTCCATTACGCCCCATAGTGAGCCAAATCGATTCACCAACTTACAGATTGGCTCAACACTTAGCGAAAATACTCTCACCGCTCAGGGGACATACAAGAGCACACATAAAGGCTTCCTACCATTTTGTCAGCGAGATTAAAGACCTACGTCTGGCAGACAATGAAACTATGGTCAGTTTTGATGTGCAGTCATTGTTTACATGCTTACCTGTTGAAGACTGCATCTCAATTGTAACTAGAAGGCTGGAAGAAAACAACATGCCCGTAGAATATGCAGTATTACTCAGACACTGCCTTACATCTGGCTACCTATTGTGGAAGGAGGAGTTCTACAAGCAAGTAGATGGTGTGGCGATGGGCTCACCTGTATCTCCCATTGTCGCCGACATATTCATGGAAGACTTTGAGGAGAAAGCCCTGCTTACTTCTCCCATAAATCCAAGATTCTACAAGCGGTACGTAGACGACACTTTCACAATTCTACCTTTAGATAAAGTAACTGCATTTTTAGACCATCTTAACTCTATAAATACTAAAATTCAGTTCACAATGGAGTTAGAGGCAAACAATTCCTTAGCTTTTCTAGATGTGTTAGTAATTCGGAATCCTGATAACACCTTGAGCCATACTGTGTATAGAAAAAAGACCCATACAGATAGATATTTAAACGGTGATTCTCACCACCATCCTTCACAGTTAGCTACCGTGGGTAAATCTTTGTTTCAGAGAGCACGAGGGATCTGTGACAGTAAACACCTGGCTGCCGAGCTCCAACATGTCAAGCAAGTTTTGCATGACAACAAGCTTCGGGTCCCGCGCCTACGTCACAGAGAACGAGTGAAGCCGGCCACAGTCGAGCGTGTACCTGCTGTACTGCCATATGTTAGAGGAGTCACTGACAAGATTGGCTACATCTTGAAGCGCGCTTCCATCAAAACATACTTCAAGCCGCCGAAGAAGATTGGTCAGTTTTTACCATCAGTCAAGTGTAACGTCCCTCTGCAAGATGCAGGATGTACAAGCTTGATTGTGAATGTGGTCTCTCCTACATAGGACAAACTAAAAGATCAATTAAAACCCGCGTCAAAGAGCATATAGCTGATGTGAAGAATCGACGCTCCGGGAAGTCTGCAGTCTGTGAACATGTACAGGATCGCCCCCGTCACTACATCAGATTTGATAGACCACAAATCCTCGCTAAAGAACACCGATTCCTTCCAAGGATGATTCGCGAGGCTATTGAAATCAAAAAACATCCTAATTTCAATAGAGAAGATGGCTGGGTGCTACCATCTGCTTGGGATCCTATAATAAATAAAATTAAATCCCAACCCAAGCATACAACTGCAAGACTCCATGATACCATAAGTTCATACTGTGTAGATCGGAACAAAAGTTAAATCTTAATCTATGGTAACCGCGGTTAACTATGACAGCTGGACGTTGAACATCTCAGTCCTTCCCGTGACCATGGGTGCTGTAAAGCTCTCGAAACGTCGGGTAAAAAAGTTAAATATACGCGATAAATTCCGTAAAAATTAGTATTATTTCAATGTGTAGTGTTCGCGTAAATATAAGAAATCATTATGTAAACCAGTACGGACTGGTAATTGCAAATAAAATACGCCGATTAGAAGATCTAAAGACTAAGCGCGCAAGATATCTAACAGCCTTAAATTTCTTGAAGAGATGCCGAGACCATAATCTCATTCCTACGTGTGTCAAAATATCCACCAAAAAGGACATTCGAGGAAGCGCTAAGATCTTAAATCAGGCAAGTAAAAAGTTGTTACGGGCGGTAATCCAACAAAAACGCTCCGATCTATATGACATAAATAAATCCATAGACATATCATCCAGTGAATTAAAGAAAGTTTTAACGACGTTTGATTATAATTTTTGCATGGAAACATTAAATAAACGCGAAATTAGTAAATATAACGAATGCAAAAACAAACATATAGAAAAATATCAAAAATTAACGGCCAAATCAAATGTCAAACATCCGAATCAATGCCAGAACCAAAAGCAACCATTGACAAACACAGATCATAGATTAATCGCGTTCTATAATCTGTCAAAATAAACACTGGATGATGCAACAATAAAGGTGTTATCCAAAGGACTAAATTACGCTATAACTCCAAGCAGATTACCGTACGAAGAAATTATCTGTAGTGTCGAGGACTGTTTATTTAAAAACAATATGCGGAAAGAAGATTTGGAGGCGATACGTCAAGACATTTCGTCTATGTTACGTCGATGTTCAGTGCCTAAACCGAATCTTCCCAGAGACGAATTTATAGCGTTAAAGAACCTACGCAATAAACCAGAACTTACGATTCTCCGCGCAGATAAGGGAAACGCCACGGTGGTCATGGATACGTCAGATTATAATTCTAAAATACAAGAACTTTTGTCGGATGTAAGTACTTATAAAAAGGTTAAAAACGACCCAACAAACAGCACACTAAAAACAACTAGTGACCTCATAAAGAAACACTCCGAAAAATTAAATCTGGACGTAAAATGGATAATACCTACGTGCGCCAAATCACCAAAGTTGTATGGGTTACCAAAAATACACAAGCCCAATGCTCCATTACGCCCCATAGTGAGCCAAATCGATTCACCAACTTACAGATTGGCTCAACACTTAGCGAAAATACTCTCACCGCTCAGGGGACATACAAGAGCACACATAAAGGATTCCTACCATTTTGTCAGCGAGATTAAAGACCTACGTCTGGCAGACAATGAAACTATGGTCAGTTTTGATGTGCAGTCATTGTTTACATGCTTACCTGTTGAAGACTGCATCTCAATTGTAACTAGAAGGCTGGAAGAAAACAACATGCCCGTAGAATATGCAGTATTACTCAGACACTGCCTTACATCTGGCTACCTATTGTGGTAGGAGGAGTTCTACAAGCAAGTAGATGGTGTGGCGATGGGCTCACCTGTATCTCCCATTGTCGCCGACATATTCATGGAAGACTTTGAGGAGAAAGCCCTGCTTACTTCTCCCATAAATCCAAGATTCTACAAGCGGTACGTAGACGACACTTTCACAATTCTACCTTTAGATAAAGTAACTGCATTTTTAGACCATCTTAACTCTATAAATACTAAAATTCAGTTCACAATGGAGTTAGAGGCAAACAATTCCTTAGCTTTTCTAGATGTGTTAGTAATTCGGAATCCTGATAACACCTTGAGCCATACTGTGTATAGAAAAAAGACCCATACAGATAGATATTTAAACGGTGATTCTCACCACCATCCTTCACAGTTAGCTACCGTGGGTAAATCTTTGTTTCAGAGAGCACGAGGGATCTGTGACAGTAAACACCTGGCTGCCGAGCTCCAACATGTCAAGCAAGTTTTGCATGACAACAAGCTTCGGGTCCCGCGCCTACGTCACAGAGAACGAGTGAAGCCGGCCACAGTCGAGCGTGTACCCGCTGTACTGCCGTATGTTAGAGGAGTCACTGACAAGATTGGCTACATCTTGAAGCGCGCTTCCATCAAAACATACTTCAAGCCGCCGAAGAAGATTGGTCAGTTTTTACCATCAGTCAAGTGTAACGTCCCTCTGCAAGATGCAGGAGTGTACAAGCTTGATTGTGAATGTGGTCTCTCCTACATAGGACAAACTAAAAGATCAATTAAAACCCGCGTCAAAGAACATATAGCTGATGTGAAGAATCGACGCTCCGGGAAGTCTGCAGTCTGTGAACATGTACAGGATCGCCCCCGTCACTACATCAGATTTGATAGACCACAAATCCTCGCTAAAGAACACCGATTCCTTCCAAGGATGATTCGCGAGGCTATTGAAATCAAAAAACATCCTAATTTCAATAGAGAAGATGGCTGGGTGCTACCATCTGCTTGGGATCCTATAATAAATAAAATTAAATCCCAACCCAAGCATACAACTGCAAGACTCCATGATACCATAAGTTCATACTGTGTAGATCGGAACAAAAGTTAAATTTTAATCTATGGTAACCGCGGTTAACTATGACAGCTGGACGTTGAACATCTCAGTCCTTCCCGTGACCATGGGTGCTGTAAAGCTCTCGAAACGTCGGGTAAAAAAGTTAAATATACGCGATAAATTCCGTAAAAATTAGTATTATTTCAATAATCGATATCAATTTTTTTAAGAATCGAATATTCTACATTCCCATTTTTTGGTTGGCATGCTTGGTGCAATAAGTCTGACAGCTGTCAAAATGTATTTCTTAGATTTAGTTGACTATAGTTTTAAGTATTCTTGGTTCTTTCAATAAAGGTGGGTAGATGTCGTTTCCTTTAGCCTACCTCTATATATACTCAGTCAGCTCACCTGTGTTCACGTAAAAGTGAACATAATCAATGTGGAAGGCAAATTGATTATGAAACACGACCTTTAGCCACTTGCATCCGCCATGACTCATCCTATACCCTGCACGTCTTATCAGTTTGGCACTCCGCCCAGTGGAGGGTCACAAAGCAATGCTTTTATTGAAAGCTGTCAAGAGTATCAACTTTATTACATATCTAGGCTGCCCTTATTCACCCTTCATGACTCATTACCAAAAATACTTTAAAAGCTATAAAACCATTTTACAAAATTTACTAGTTGTTCTGCACACAAAATCTTGGTCATAAGGTAGAAGGTACCACCTTAGGTAGGCAAAATCTTCGTTAGTAACGTATTTTGCAGTTGTGGTAATATAACTTTAGTTTTACGCATAACATCTGCACTATTTAACGGATGATTATCCGGAGCTTTGTCTTTCCATTACCAAAGGACTAATGTACTAACTAGTCCACAGCAGCTTCCAACGTATGTATTACAATGAAAATATGTTTACAGACCAAATATAATACATCAAGGCCAGTAAATATATTTTAAGTTACATTGTTAAAAGATAATTAGACTTGAAAAATAAATATAAAAATGTGCATATCATTATTTAAACCTGCAAGGTATTCCTGTCGCTTCTATACCATCATGAGAAGCACGTAAAATTTAAACAAGGAAATTACAATTATCGAACAAAGTGCTGAATAACTGCTCGGCAGTGAAGGAAGATATTAGATTAAAATAGATAAAATATATCGATAACAAGTGAGGTCCGCAAACACGCACTGGGGCATCGTGGCAGACTTATTGCTCCATAGCCCGCTTAGGTATAAGAGGAGGCTTGTGACCAGTGGTGAAACATAATATATAGCCTGCAACCTTGCCTTACTGAAAAGATAGCATATTGTGGCTGTTGCAAAACATTTAAGCTGGTTTTGAGTTCCGCAGCTTGTGTTTTACCGCTAATTTTTTGCAGCGTGCATTATGCATGTGTAAAAATGTTAAAGTTCTCATTCATCTAATTTTTCATGAGTGACTGTCTATTTTTTATGTTATAATTGTCATGAAATAATAACTTCAAAAGCACTTTCGACATTACCTTTTATTTCCACTGCTACTAAAAAAATACCTCGATTAGAATCACAATTGAAAGCGTAACAAGGTTCTTGTCCTGTTAAAGTCTTAATTGGTCTAGAAGTCTGGAATAAATAAAAGCTTACTGATTTATTCCTGTATTTTGGATGTGAAATTTATTGCTTTTAGAGTTCTTTCTTTTTCTTAAATTCTTAATTAAATACTTAAATTATTTTAGTAATCTCAAGCTATCAATTAAACATAGCCGGAATGTATTTAATGCATAATAATATTAAGTGTAAGTAACCTTTAACAAAACAAAATGCAATACTGGCACTATGACACTCTCTCTATAGACGTGAAATGATGAAGGGCAATTTCATTCTGTTTCTTTAAATCATCATATATTTACAACACATAATTTAAGTTCTGTTTTATGATGTTAAAGTTATCACTTATACACGACGGAATTTGTATAAAATAATTGCAACGTAGACATGATATATAGGTATGCACTATATATATATATATATATATATATATATATATATATATATATATATATATTCGCGGTTCCCTACTAGATGAAGTGACGACCCGGAGAGATGCAAAAGGTCGAAGGATGCAGGTGGCTAAGACCGTGCTTTGTTGCATTCCTTTGAGGAGGCGTATGATGAAAAATGCCCAAACGAAACGTTGTTCACTTTTTTTGGATGGAATATTATTAAAATATTTACATTTTCGTGTACTTGGATATGACGAGCGCGTGAGGAAATTACCTGGATACAATACCGTGTACACTAATCAATATTATATATATATATATATATATATATATATATATATATATATATATATATATATATATATATATATATATATATATATATATATTCGCGGTTCCCTACTAGATGAAGTGACGATCTGGAGAGATGCAAAAGGTCGAAGGATGCAGGTGGCTAAGACCGTGCTTTGTTGCATTCCTTTGAGGAGGCGTATGATGAAAAATGCCCAAACGAAACGTTGTTCACTTTTTTTTGGATGGAATATTATTAAAATATTTACATTTTCGTGTACTTGGATATGACGAGCGCGTGAGGAAATTACCTGGATACAATACCGTGTACACTAATCAATATTATATATATATATATATATATACATATATATATATATATATATATATATATATATATATATATATATATATATATTCGCGGTTCCCTACTAGATGAAGTGACGATCTGGAGAGATGCAAAAGGTCGAAGGATGCAGGTGGCTAAGACCGTGCTTTGTTGCATTCCTTTGAGGAGGCGTATGATGAAAAATGCCCAAACGAAACGTTGTTCACTTTTTTTGGATGGAATATTATTAAAATATTTACATTTTCGTGTACTTGGATATGACGAGCGCGTGAGGAAATTACCTGGATACAATACCGTGTACACTAATCAATATTATATATATATATATATATATATATATATATATATACATATATATATATATATATATATATTCGCGGTTCCCTACTAGATGAAGTGACGACCCGGAGAGATGCAAAAGGTCGAAGGATGCAGGTGGCTAAGACCGTGCTTTGTTGCATTCCTTTGAGGAGGCGTATGATGAAAAATGCCCAAACGAAACGTTGTTCACTTTTTTTGGATGGAATATTATTAAAATATTTACATTTTCGTGTACTTGGATATGACGAGCGCGTGAGGAAATTACCTGGATACAATACCGTGTACACTAATCAATATTATATATATATATATATATATATATATATATATATATATATATATATAGTAGTGACGTAGTATTGACTGTGTTTCAAAACAAAAACTTTTTTTTAATATTTTTATAGACCATGTGTTAATTCTTATCTAATTAAATGATGCATTTCTAAATTAACCAACTTTTTTAGCAATATACAAGAAATATCAAAAACGAAGAAGAATTTACATCTTAAAGCTCGCTTCTATTAAAACATACTTCAAGCAGCCGAAAAAGATTGGTCAGTTTTTACCATCAGTCAAGTGTAATTTCCCTCTGCAAGATACAGGAGTGTTCAAGTTTGATTGTGAATGTGGTCTCTAATACATAGGACAAACTAAAAGATCAATTAAAGCCCACTACATCAGATTTAACAGACTACAAATCCTCGCTAAGAAACACAGATTCCTTCCAAGGATGATTCGGGAGCCTATTGAAATCAAAAAAAAAATCCTAATTTCAATAGAGAAGATGGCTGGGTGCTGCCATCTGCTTGAGATCCTATATTTAATTAAATTAAATCCCAACCCAAACATACATCTGCAGGATTTCAAAATACTACAAGTTCATTTTGAGTAGATCGGAACAAAAATTTATAATTTTAATCTGTGGGTAACCGCGGTTAACTGTGACATCTGTACCCTGTTTATCAAAATTCATAAGTATGGAGTGTAGACGTAAGGAGTACAGACTGCGTATTAAAAAGTGTCCATAGAAAACCGTTAAATAAGGGTGGCGCCACTATAAAATTTTAAAGAACGTGCCGAAAATATTAGTGGGATAGACGACTTTTTCGAGGTTATATTTACTAAATAAAAAAATTTTAGATTTTAGGACTACTGAGCCGTTTAGCAGCACACTTCAAACCGTCGACAACTGCTAATTTCATTTCATCCCAGTAGCTACTCCAGTGCTGTTGTGGAGAGTTTTTGAACTGTTATTTACTGCTTACAGATAGCCACTTTTTCAACTATTCTACTATGGGAGTTGGTACTCCTTACTTCTACACTCCATACTCATAAGTCTACTTGTTCACAAGTTACACTTTACAAGAAAATTTTTACAAGTTCGTGTGAGTTACGTTTATCAAAAAATCTACAGGTCTTGTAAAATTTACCACTAGTAGGTTCTACTTGTAATTTCTAAAATCAAAAATGTATGCCGCATCCTTTTTTTTTTGTTTTTATTGAATATACGTATTTAAACGCATGGCTGTATGGTGTATTGTCTGTGCCTAATTTTGATGGGAAAATAACTTATTATTCTTTCGAGATTGCTCCGTTCGCTATTATCTTGGACGCCTTCAAATATATTATCAGAATCAGAGTTATTTTCATTATTCGAAACCTCTTCGTCTTCGTTTTCGGTTTCCTTAATAAAGTTACACAAGGTCAATTAAAAATATTGCAAGCAATTATGGGTTGAACTCTTAAATAATTTAAACATGGAAACTTTTCTTTCAGAATTCCAATAGCATTTTCAACAATTCACTGAGTCGATTTATGTACTATACTGTATGTGCTATATGAGTAATCACGTGTTCTTTCAGAGGGTACGCAGATTCTTTAAGGAAAACCCCTTGTGCAATAGATCTCCAGCCATTTTCAAATTGCTCATTTAACTGACTGTTTCTTAAAACTTTACTGTCATGGGTGCTTTCGGGTCAATTATCATAGAATAGTAAAACTTTTTGTCAGGACAGCACACAACTAAACAGTGAAATTATTTCCGTGTCGGTCTACGGATATTTCTTCATGTTGATCTGGGGCATCAATTTTTATCAAGGTACCATCTAGACAGCCACAAATTAACGTCATTCTTTATATATATATTAGTGAGGTAGTAATTACGTGTTTCAAAACAAAAACTTTTATAATATTTTTTTATTGACCATGTGTTAATTCTTAAATTAAATAGTGCATTTTTAAATTAACCAACTTTACTTATTTAAATACAAGAAATATCAAAAACGAAGAAAAATTTACATATTGAAGCGCGCTTCAATTAAAACATACTTAAAGCAGCCGAAAAAGATTGGTCAGTTTTTACTATCAGTCAAGTATAATGTCCCTCTGTAAGATACAGGAGTGTTCAAGTTTGATTGTGAATGTGGTCTCTAATACATAGGACAAACTAAAAGATCAATTAAAACCCCCGTTTCAGAACACATAGCTGATATGAAGAATCGACGCTTCAGGAAGTCTGTAGACTGTAAACACGTACAGGATCACCCCACACCCCACAGACCACAAATCCTCGCTAAAAACACCGATTCCTTATTGAAAATAAAAATGAAAAATAAAAGAAAATAAAAAAAAACATCCTAATTTCAATAGATAAAATAGCTGGGCGCTGCCAGCTTCTTGAGATCCTTTATTTAATAAAATTAAATCCCAACCCAAGCATACATCTGCAAGATTTCAAAATACTATAAGTTCATTTTGTGTAGATTGGAACAAAAATTAATAATTTTAATCTGTAGGTAACCGCGGTTAACTATGACATCTGGACGTTGAAAACCTCAGTCCCCCCGTGACAATGGGTGCTGTAAGGTGCTCTAAATGTCGGGAATATAAAAAAGTAAAAATTAGTTTTATTTAAATGAAAAGTGTGGGTACTTAAAAAAACTGATTAATGACATGTTGCACACACTTGATATTGTTACCGATATAATAATGTCCTCCAGACCGAATTTCGGCCACGGCGGTCTGCCTCGGCGGAGGCTAGCCATCAGCGCAGGACAGGATTATAGTGCCCAAGTGTATGCGCAAGCACTGGTGCACTCTCTATTCACTCACTCTCATAATCCGATGGGACCGACCGAAGAGAAATCAGGCGCAGGACCAACCGCTTTACGTGCTTTCCGAGGTACGGGGGTGAGACACCGCCAACTGCCTGACTCCGGGCAAGTACTGAGAATTTTTTGACGGAAATTTCTTGGCCCGACCCGGGATTCGAACCCAGGACCTTATGATCAACGGTCGTACTACTACAACCACTAGACCAACGAGGCAGTCATCGTTATCGATATATCCTGTGCATTTCATGATGAGCTTGTTCATTTGAGACTCTTTTCACTGGATACAAGGCAATCCATCCTAGTCCTTATGGGTGACAAAAATGCAGATATTTTCATTCCTTTTCGAGGATAAATGAAGGACTGTGTGTGTGTGACTCGCGTGTCACCCTTATTCTATAAAAAAAGTTGAGAGCTTCAAACGGTATTTGGAAGTTTTTGCCGATTTCGAAAATTGCTCAAGAGGCTATTAATGCTACTAATATGGTAATAATAAGAATATTTTAGTAAATAATTTTTGCTTTTTAAAGATCGTCCACATATTTACTGCTGTATAACAGTTTTGTGGTTCATAATTTATTCATTGTTACGGGGATTTATTACATCGCGCTTGGCGTTGAGCCAGAAATAATAAATACATGCGCGTTTGGTGATTATTAGGTTTAATTTCAAAGAGAAAATAAAAGCCTTAAACATAATATGAGTCTTCTTAAGACTGCAAGATACACTATGGAAATATGCGTATTTCATCACACATTTACAACAACACAACTGTACATTCATCGCGGCTAAAACAAAATATTTTTACACGTTATATAATATTAATGACCGAATTTAGGTGATCATTCCACGATGTTCTGAATATGAATGTTCTCTAATTTTTTTATACTTATGCAAACCCTACACATTGGTTAAAACTACTTTTACGGATTTTATTACGATTAACTTATTCGATTTTTAAATTCCTGACATTTCGAGTGCTTTCCAGCACCCATGGTCACGGGAGACTGACGTGACTGATGTCCCGAAGTCAGTTATTTATGGTCCGATGTACGCAGAATGAACTTACTGTGTCTTGAAGTCTTGCAGCGTATGCCTGGGTTTAGTTTTAATTTTATTAATTACAGGATTCCAAGCCGTTGGTAGTACCCAGTCTCCTTCTCTATTGGAATTAGTATGTTTTTTTTTAAAGTTTCATTAGCCTCACGTATAATTCTTGGTAAGAATCGTCGTTCTTTCGCGAGGATTTGTAGTCTATCAAAACTGATGTATTATACCACTGCAAGACTTCAAAACACGGTCTATTGAAATAAGAACGTTTTTTTTTATTTCATTAGCCTCACGTATCATCCTCCAATCGATGTTCCTTCGCGAGGATTTATGGTCTATCAAATATCATGCATTCTGCGTAGAACGGACCACAAATAATAATTAAAAAGCTGAAGATACTCCGGTAACACTAACATCGGGACGTCATTCACCTCAGTCCCCTGTGACCGTGGGTTGTGGTGCGACAGACCTAGTGGTAGTAGTAGACCAAGATGGCTGACGTAGCACGCGACAGCATTGGACGATGCACTCGCTCTTCCAAAATCCACTATTTCACCAGTTTCCAGATGGAGGTCTACTTGAGCCGGTAGGGGAGAAAAATGTGACGGGGAAAACAAAAACTGCTCAAGTCCAAATAAAAAGGAGAAAACGCACTTACCGGGGTGTAGTTCCTCTGATGCCTCGTGGACGACGCTCCTGGTCTTATGGTGCATTGGAAGAGAGCGCTCGACGGCTGCGGGCGCCCCTTTATAGAGTCGGCCGTCTTACCACCTCCATCTCGGCGGGGTGCGTTCCTCATTGGCCAAAAAATCGCGTCACCTTCTAGACCCCCCCCCCCTTCAGTACGTTCGGAAGGAATGTGTGGATACAGGAAGGAAAGTCACTGGCGAACAATAATTAACCGAAAAAAATATATGAGAGTACCAGATTCTTTTTCCGCGCAACCAGTGGGTGCTGGAAAGCACCTGAAACGTCGGGAATTTAAAAAAAATTAAGTAAATTAAACGCGATAGAATCCGTAAAAGTAGTTTTAATCAACAAATGTTCTGTATGTATTTCCTTCAAAAAACGGCATGCTTTTAGAAATGGCATCCTTCATTCTATTTATAAAGGCTAATAATGCCAATAAAGTAAGTAGTTATTTTATATCAAATATAATGAGATAGTCATGCTATTGAACTATGTCGTTCAAATTTATCAAACTCTATTATTAAGCACGGCGGAATTATGGTAAAACTATTTGATTCACATCAACACAATTTAATTATATTACAAAAGTTTCTGTAACTTCTTGTTAACATACTGCTAATTAGAAAACATAGTTCGTACATTATAAAAGTAGGGCACAATATAACCATACAATTTTGTATCGTATTTACTATACTAACTTGCTGACGACAACCTGTTTCACTGTATTTTTTGTGAATCTGTATCTAACAAAGTTTTTTTCTTTTTCACGTAAATATCGTACATACCAATAGTCTTATTACTAAAAGCGATAGATTTATTAGCAATTATTATTATGGGTTAACTATCAAGATTTTTTTATAATTTTTTATAAGTAAGTCGGTGTGCAGACAGGTAGGTAGGTTTTCTGCTTGTCCGATACATGAAAAAATAAACATAAGGCTGATTTTACTTATTTTTGATTCCCGACGTTTCGGGTGCTTTACAGCAGCCATGGTCACGGGGGGGACTGAGATGTTTGACGTCCCAATGTCATTGTTAGCCCGGCTACCATCAGTTTTTGAATATAAATTTTTGGTCCGATTTACGCAAAACGAACTTACAGTATCTTGAAGTCTTGCAGTGGTATGCTTGGTTTTAGGTTTAATTTTGTTAATTATAGGATCCCAAGCAGATGGCAGCACCCAACCACCTTCTCTATTGATATTAGGGTGTTTTTTAATTTCAATAGCCTCGCGTATCATCCTTGGTAGGAATCGGTGTTCTTTTGCGAGGATTTGTGGTTTATCAAATCTAATGTAATGGTGGGGACGATCTTGAACATGTTCACAGACTGCAGACTTCCCGGAGCGTCGACGCTTCACGTCAGCTATATGTTCTTTCACGCGGGGTTTTTATAGATCTTTTTGTTTGACCTATGTAAGAGAGACCACATTCACAATCTAACTTGTACACTCCTGCATCTTGTAGAGGGATATTACACTTGACGGATGGTAAAAAAACAAAGTTTTATTCAATGTGTAGTGTTCGCGTAAATTTAGGAAATCATTATAAAGCTGATATGTTAGAAAAATGATTATTTCAAATTAACTCAACAAAAGTGAAAATTTTCACCCTGCGCCGTATTGATAGTTACAATAAAATCTTATCTCACTGGAAATTGTAATCGTTTAAAGCAAAAGGGCAAATCATTTTCATTCGTTCGTGGTATGAAGAAAGTTAAAAGAAAAAGTTAAAACCTATATATGTCCCACCGCTGGGCATTTTCGAGAGGGTCTTAGGGGCAGGGAAATATCTGCCGGTCTTCGAAATATGTTTTTCCTTAACTCTCAGACATGCATATTTCTTCACGGGGTTTTCCTCCGCTGCCGATCACGTAGTAAATCAGTATCAAATCTAATGTAATGATGATCTTGAACATGTTCACAGACTGCAGACTTCCTGGAGTAGTGGTGCTTCATGTCAGCTATATATTTCTTCAAGCGGGTTTTTACAGAACTATTTTTTTTCTCTGCAAGAGAGACCACATTCACAATCCAGCTTGTATACTACTGTATTTTGTAGAAGGATATTACACTTGACGGATGGTAATAATTGACTAATCTTCTTCAACGGCTTGTAGTAGGTTTTAATGGAAACTCGCTTCAAAATGTAGCCAATCTTGTCTGTGACTCCTCTGACTTATGGTAATACAGTGGGCACACGTTCGGCTGTGGCCGGCTACACTCGATTTCCGTGAAATACTTCCTTAACGTGCTGTAGCTCGGCGGCCAGGTGTTTACTGTCACAGATCCCTTGTGCTCTCTGAATAAAATATTTCCCACGGTGGCTAACTGCGAAGGACGGTGGTGAGATTCACAGTTTAGATATCGGTTGATATGGGTATTTTTCCAATACATAGTGTGAATAGTGATATCAGGATTTCGAATGAGTAAAAATCTAGAAAAGCTAAAGATTTATTTGCCTCTTACTCAATCGTGAATTTTATTTTAGTGCTTATGAAGTTAAGGTAGTCTAAAAAGCAGCGAGTGTGAGATGGTAAAATTGTGAAAGTGTCGTTTACGTACCGCTTGTAGAATCGTAGATATACAAGTGCGTTGAGAAGGGCTTTATTCTCTAAGTCGAGATACAGAAGAAAAGATACATCGTCTACCTGCTTGTAGAACTCCGCTTTCCACAATAGATAGTCAGAAGTTAGGCAGTGTTTGAGTAATGGTACATATTCTAAAGGCATGCTGTTTTCTTCTATCTTCCTAGTTATAATTAAGATGCAGTCTTCAATAGGTATGCATGTAAATAGAGACTGAAAACATCAAAACTGACCATAGTTTCATTGTTAGCGAGATGTAAGTATATTATCTCGCTAACAAAATTCCTTTATTTGTGGTCTGGTATTTCATCTCAGATATTTTCATATTATATTTCACCTACTGCACACCGCACGTCCTCAGATCGTCCAATGACGAACGCACACTGGTTAAAAGATATATCTTACAGTGTGAATGGCAATCGTGGGATATAATTTATATTTCGGGATATAATATATATTATATCCATATCCCATAGTGGCAAGCCAGCTTTTCTGCGGGTTCATCCAGTATATATTTTGACAGATTATAGACCGTGCGTTGTTTATTTTTTCTGTCTGTGGTTAACGGTTGCGTTCCGATTCTACGTTGACATGGACGTTTGGCATTTGATTTGATCGTTAATTCTTGGTATTTTTCTATTTGTTTATTTTTGGATTCATTATATCGTATTATATTTTACGTTGGTTTAAAGTTTCAATGCAATTATTAAAATCCAAGAAAAGAAGGGCTTCCCTCGACTAGATAGAGTGACGACTTGGTAAGATATGCAGGAAGTCTATATATACAGGTGGCTCAGGACAATGCTTTGTGGCATACCTTGGGGGAGGCCTATGTTCAACAGTGGACTTGTAAAGGTCCATAATGATGATGATGATGATGTACTGTGTCATCAAACATTTAAATTAAGCGTCAGTATAATAACAGTGAATATTTTATCTAAAATTTTAGTATTGCCTTTTTTACTCCCTCAGTGGGTAGCCCACATCCGTTTCTATAATAAATTCTTTAATTTTTAAAAAAGAGCTATCAAAAAACAAAATCTCTTTTCTTTCGAAACAATGCTTAGCCCACTATTAATCACAATTTCCACAGATTTTCTAACTTATATCCAAAACTGAGGATGGATAATGATTTTACTAGCTTTGATAAACTGCTTAATAATTAATCTTTGAATTTCCACAGGTGACTAGAGAGAGAGAGAGAGAGAGAGAGAGAGTTCCAAGGCTTTACTTTATTTTTTATGCCAGCGAGGATGACAAATTAGCACTCCATCTGATGGTACATATGTATGCAGTTTGGAGTTTTAATTTTGTTGCTTAGATGTAAAGCCTTAGCTGCGGAACGTACTTTTTTAAATATTTAAGAATAAGTTTTAATATACTCTCTAAACATAACACTATGATTATATGATATTTCATTATAAAACACTTATAACTTTCACCTATTTTTATAAATTCCTACTGTCGCCCATTTATTAAATGATTTGAGACTGTTTAAAGAGAAAGTTGTGTAAGTAAATATTTTATTAAATTCAGAAGTTATAATTTTAAAAAATGCACCATACAAATAATCGGCACTATTTTTTTATAAAAGTGATGGAAATCCTTTTACTATATTACTTCTAAACCTTTCCAAACGCTGTTCTATTATTGGAACACAACTTTCTCATTTTTCTGTTTTTTTGTGTATGCAATGAGACCTACTGTCCACAGTGATCTAAAATTAAATTTTCAATGATGAATTACTGTAAGAGTTTAACATCTGCAAAAATGTTATCTATACAGGTCACACCAGACCCAGCAATAAGAGTCAGCTCCAAGAATAAATTAACAAGATTAAACGATTTAAACAATGAGCTAAACTTAATACTACTGGACGAAGTTTTAAGGAGATTGATGTTAAAGTCTCCACATATTACAACAGTCTTGTTCTATTTACTATGACTGAGCAAAACTTTATCCACAACCATTTCAAAGCTGTGACCCATAAAAACATCTTTTTTATAGAAAAGACAACCACCTTCTCTAAACAACTGCACTGCGATGTCTCTTCAGAAGGTGTAGGTTTTTTTATTAAAGATCATTTACGATCGATCTTAACTCTTTGAACATAATGTAGATGCTTTGTTACTCCAAAGGACTTAGATAACTTATTACGAATAAAAAGGGTTTCCGGGTGTTGTTCTTCACTACACAAAACGAAATAATAATCTGCTGCTATTTTACGACGGTATTCTGTGCGATAGAATACGGAGTTGGTATTTTGTGTGTGTGTGTTGAGGTTATGCTTCAAACCTCGAGACTAATGACGTCATGCGGAGTTATGGTTAAAATATTTTGGATTAATATATTTGTGAACTCATATGTCGTGTAAAAACTTTAGATTTAATTAGTCCCGTACTTCGCAGTACCTCACAGATATAAAATAGTTATATTTACTATCTAAACACTATAAAACTTATGCTTTTTGGAAGCGCTACTCACTCTTTCGAAATATTGTAGAGCTTTGTAAACGTGAATGGAAAATCTACTGTATATTTTTACATAAAAATTCAGAAGGTCTAAATTGAAGTTAGAAATATTTTTAAAGTTAAATACTAGTAAAATTTTGAAGTAAGAATATTTCTTCTTCCTCCCCCTTTTCATCATCCCATCAATGTCACAAAGTTAACAATTGTATATGAATGTCTTTGTTGTAGGAACGATTCCATAATTGCAACGATTGGCGGGCAGATATTCAATCGAAGTACCAGACTTCTCACACGTTTGACTTTGCGCCTCGTTACTTATCTGTTTATTTAAAGTCCGGTGTAAACAGGATTTTGAAATCCATTAGATCTTTCTTGAGTTTCCCCGAGTCTCATTTTACGATTACGACCACAAAATAAAACCACACAATAATTTAGCCATTTTTCTTCATCAACCCTTAAAATTCCACTGCTGGCCATAGACCTCTCCCATTGTAGAGAGACACAGGCCTCTCCCATTGTAGAGAGACACAGGCCTCTCCCATCGTAGAGAGACACAGGCCTCTCCCATTGTAGAGAGACACGGGCCTCTCCCATGAGAGACCCCCGAGAGACACGGGCCTCTCCCATCGTAGAGAGACACGGGCCTCTCCCATTGTAGAGAGACACAGGCCTCTCATTGTAGAGAGACACAGGGCCTCTCCCATTGTAGAGACCGGCCTCATTGTAGAGACACGGGCTTCTGAGAGACAGGCCTCTCCCATGTAGGGAAGGCCTCTCCCATGTAGAGAGACACAGACCTCTCCCATTGTAGAGAGACACAGGCCTCTCCCATTGTAGGGAGACACAGGCCTCTTCCATTGTAGAGAGACACGGGCCTCTCCCATTGTAGGGAGACACAGGTCTTTGTAGGAGACACAGACCTCTCCCATTGTAGAGAGACACAGGCCTCTCCCATTGTAGAGACACAGGCCTCTCCCATTGTAGAGAGACACAGGCCTCTCCCATTGTAGAGAGACACAGGCCTCTCCCATTGTAGAGAGACACAGGCCTCTCCCATTGTAGAGAGACACAGACCTCTCCCATTGTAGAGAGATACAGGCCTCTCCCATTGTAGAGAGACACAGGCCTCTCCCACTGTAGAGAGACACAGGCCTCTCCCATTGTAGAGAGACACAGGCCTCTCCCATTGTAGAGAGACACAGACTCTCCCATTGTAGAGAGACACAGGCCTCTCCCATTGTAGAGAGATACAGGCCTCTCCCATTGTAGAGAGACACAGGCTCTCTCTCCCATTGTAGAGAGACACAGGCCTCTCCCATTGTAGAGAGACACAGGCCTCTCCCATTGTAGAGAGACACAGGTTCTCCCACTGTAGAGAGACACAGGCCTCTCCCATTGTAGAGCGACACAGGCCTCTCCCATTGTAGAGAGACACAGGGATCTCCCATTGTAAGCGACACAGGCCTCTCCCATTGTAGAGAGACACAGGCATCTCCCATTGTAGAGCGACACAGGCCTCTCCCATTGTAGGGAGACACAGGCTTCTTCCATTGTAGAGAGACACGGGCCTCTCCCATTGTAGGGAGACACAGACCTCTCCCATTGTAGGGAGACACAGACCTCTCCCATTGTAGAGAGACACAGACCTCTCCCATTGTAAAGAGACACAGGCCTCTCCCATTGTATAGAGACACATGCCTCTTCCATTGTAGAGAGATACAGGCCTCTCCCATTGTAGAGAGACGCAGGCCTCTCCCATTGTAGAGAGAAACAGGCCTCTCCCATTGTAGAGATACACAGGCCTCTCCTATTGTAGGGAGTCACAGGCCTCTCCCATTGTAGTGCGACACAGGCCTCTCCCATTGTAGAGAGACACGGGTCTCTCCCATTGTAGAGAGACACAGGCCTCTCCCATTGTAAAGAGACATACTTTGCAGGCGAGTTAACGATCACAGTATCTGTTACTTCGCAACTTTGACGCCGTTTCCCATCGCTGGTCTGGGTACTTTACGATGGAATGGAAGCTCATTTCACAGAAATTCTTCTTAGCATATTCTATAGTCGAGCGATATGGGGTAATGGATTCTCTTTATCTACCATCACACTATTTAATTCCTTTGAAAATGCAACTTCAATTTTCAATTCATGATTTTAAGTTTTGGTGTGAGCCCTGGTAACTTAAGGGCTAAGCGATCGTACCAAAGAATCATGTCCAGTCTCGACCTGAAAAATTTTAAACGCGTCTAATGATGTAAAATATCTTATAAAATTGCATATTTTTATTATTTCATATCGCATAATTTAATTTTTAAATAAGGCCAGGAAAAAAGTGATGTTACTTTGTTTATCACTCCCAATAAAAAAATTTGGATACAGAACGTGTTTTACAATGGCTCAAAGGCCCAGAAGACACGCCAAAATATATTAAAAATATGTTTTACACGTTCCGTTTCATGAAAAACTTGTTCATTTGTCATGTGGTTTATGAACGTTCAAAATAAGCAATTTCTTTTTCTATAACTTATTAAATATGATTAGATACGATTTTTAATGGTGTTATTATATGGTATGGAAAAAAATAAGTGTACAGACCTTATCTGACAGCTGTTATAACCTCAAAATTTTATTTACTTAAAACGAAAAGATGATATATTATTATGTTATTGTAAACATTAAATGTTTTTATACAATAGTATTCTTTGTATTCTTTTGTTTAAGGATGCAATAAAGAAAAAAATAAATAAATAAATAAACAGTAGTTGTAGGTAGACGCGATCTGTTAAAGGAATCAAGTGACAGGTCATTCAATGTATGGAAAATGGGCATAATTCTTTCTCAATCGCCGCAGGCACCTCTGAAATTGTTAATTGCAATATAAGTACTATTTTTATAGATTTAACACGTGCTCTATGGTGAAGGCAAAATTTTGCGAGGAAACCCGCATGTTGTGTAATAAAATATTTTTTTAGCATATAAAGTCCGCTAACGTGCACTTAAACCGCGCAGCGGACTTAATTTCTCCATAACCCTTTTGGATATGAGGGGAAACCTGAGCCAGTAGAACTTTCGGCTGTTACTTTACTATTATCTGCTTTAAGTGAACCTCATTATACACAAATATGATTCTACTGGTTCAGATATTAATTAAATTAAACAATGCTTCTAGGACGACTTTTGTAGCGTTTACCTTTTTTCAATAATTTGGCAGGAATAATAATATTTAATTTGTTACAGTTCCTTTTAATATCAAGTCACTTACTGTACTATTATTTCTCAATTATTAATATTGTGGTTGTAGCACGAATGGGTCGGTAGGACTACACTCTCCGAGAATACCAGCGTAAAATAGCAGCTTAATGCTGCTATGTTTCGTATGGTGAGTGTAGCGAACCGGATACCCTTTTAACTGGAAACGAGGCACACCATCTCCGTCCTTAGGTATGACAACGCATCTGCATTTTGATTCTCAGAATTCTTATGAAGATAAATGTGGATGTCTATGGGCCACAGCATCCACTTACCATCAGGTGAACTATGTGCTCGTTTGACACCCTTATTCTTTATAAAAAAATTAATATTTTGAATTAGAATTTAATTCCTAACTAACAAAGAAAACATCTCGTGCAATCCGATTTGTGGTGGAATAAGTGTTTGAAAGCTACCCAATATATTACCAGGCGGTTGATGACGAACATACTATTCCATTCAATTCCATTGTTACCAGGCTTTGATTTCAGTACAGAGAATGCTTTTCATTCGCATATTAAGCGTGCCATAAGAGCTAATTCCCTCAATATTTTACTAATGTTCAGCTGAGGATTATTGGTATTAATGTTATCGATTTTCTCATAATTATTTTAGTTATTTCTGGATCAATAGTTCATTATGTCATATACGAGTACATTATTTTATGTAAACGAAATTAGACACGAGTAATTTAATCTGAATGTATGCTTCGAATTTAGAGAATTAA
Source organism: Parnassius apollo (assembly GCA_907164705.1). Taxonomy (NCBI): domain Eukaryota; kingdom Metazoa; phylum Arthropoda; class Insecta; order Lepidoptera; family Papilionidae; genus Parnassius; species Parnassius apollo. The sequence goes on along the minus strand of CAJQZP010001441.1, from coordinate 4,975,199 downwards.
AACAATTTAGGGCTGAAATGACATAAGCGACCCTCCATTGCCGGCGGGATCGTATTGCTAAGCAATATGAGTGCGGGATCGTATTGCTAAGCAATATGAGGGCGGGATCGTATTGCTAAGCAATATGCCGCTTTTACCACCCTCCACAGCTGTGTATGGAAGGTAGTGCAACCATAGATCAAATGCGGTGCTACGCTCAATTTGTGCCTGAAAAGTAGATGATTTCACGTGCTCGTTTTCTTGACCCCCATGACATAAGCGTGTCTGCCTTCGTGTGATATTTGGCGCGGGTGCACAGAAGAGGATTTAAGTTGGAGAATACCTAGCTTGATATGTTTTCCTTATTGATTTAAATAGATATTCATTAAAAATGATTTCTATTCGTAAAATATCTTTAAATCGGAAAAAAATATTTTATAGCAGACAGAAATAAAATTAATATAATGGCTGCGTTTGGCATAAAAAAGCGCTAGGAAACGCTAGTAAGCAAAATGGCGAAGCTAAACAGTTTTCGGCCAGGACACGTTTGTTAACTTGTAGTACTTGTAGCGCTGACACAATCCGCCATTTTGTTTATTTACTTTGTTTTGTTTTGAAATAGAGTTTATAAGTTGTTTTGTGCAATATTAGTTTCAAGTAATATAATGACATGAATAAACATATTATACATGTTATTAAAATTCATGATTGGTAAGTTTTTTATATGAATACTTTACAAACATATATTTAAATTAGGTTAGGTTCCCCGGTTAAACCTAACTTCGTGTCCTAGAGGCAAATAGCTACTTACGATTTGACAGCGCTTACCGCTTACGATCACCATTTTGCTTACAAGCGCTTCCTAGCGCTTTTTTCTGCAAAACAAGCCAATATATAACAAATTGGCTGCGTTTTGCAGAAAAATTAGCCAATGAGCACTGACAGAAGCTCTCTATGCCACTAATAAGCGGGTATCAGATTTACCCACGAAAAACGTAAATAGCTAAAGTATCTACGCTTAACTACTTAGCTAAGTACTCTGTTTTCTAACGTTCATTTTTTTAATTTTTAATACGAACATTTAATATCCGAAAACATAACATATTAGGTTTGCTATTCATGCTTCGGTGAATAACACTCGGCAGGTACAATTGAATTGTGCTGGGCAGGACAGGCTTATTAAAATCTTATTGGTTTGTTCTCTAATTGCACTACCCTGAATCCAGTTACAGTGTTTCCGTATCAATTAAACATTCGGTATCAAACATTATCAGTAAAAGAAGATAATTCTTAAGAATATTATGTTACCAGTTGATGAGAGTTTATTTTATAGACAACTAGAAACGAAATTACTAATACTAATAAAATACAATACTTAAAAAATAATGTTCGCAATTCTTTTGTAAAATAAAAGCGATCTAGGTGCGACCCGAAAGGCTTACACGACTAACTTCCCAGTGGATCATATTATGTTTTAATATTTTATACAATTTTTAATTCGGCACAAACAACGACTTGACCGATTTTGCCCAAAATTTTATGAGGTCTAAGTTACATAATTATATGTTAAATGAAACTGACCCCATGTCAATATCACTCTTTGTTCACGAGATACACGAGACGAAAATTGAATCAGAGCATACATACATACGTACGTACATGTGCACACACGGACATCCTCTTAAAAACGATACTATTCGACTCTAAAGACCTTTAAACGTGGATATATGTTAACATTTCCAATTTGCAAAATCGGACTCGTTACAATAACTTCCCACTGGGAAGTTAATAAATGGTCTTTGTTGAGGAATGATCGTCACTTACCATAGAAAGACCATTTTACTGGTGAGTGAGCTGTATCGCAAGTTGTATCTCCAAAATTAAAAAAAAAAGAAATATAAATAAGAATGTACGACTTGGGCAAACCCATCTGACCTAGGCACTATGCAGAGAAATAACCTAAAATATTAAATACATTGTTAAAAATATTTGTATGAATATAATATTATATGTAATTATATGATATATATGTGACTATACTGTTTTTCTCCTTCGAAACATCCTCGTTGTAACACAGATTATTGAAATGCCTTTCCGCGTTGTCTAGTGTAACGGTATTTTTATTTTTAAAAATGAAGAAACAAATGAACTAACATTTCACCTGATGCTAAGTGCTACTGCAGGTCTTGAACACCTGCAGCCAGCTTCGAACAAAAAAGTAACTGATAGAATCACAGCTTGTAATTGTATTGACTCTGTTAACCCCTCTGACCGGAACACAGTGCCAGCAATATTTTTTGGTAGCAGAAATGGATAAATGGTGGATCCTATTTAGGCAGTCAATCAGCCAGAGTCCTACCATGTAATATGCGTCGATCTTGGTGCAAAAGCTAGACCCAGGATACAGGCTATATACGTTGAAAATATTTTAACAGTGGTAGAGCCACGCGGCAGCTTTGCTGTTGCACGTATGGGCCGGCTCAAACCGGGGTGGTACCACGACCTCACAGAATACCGGCGTGAAGTGGAAGCTCTGCTTCCGCGTTTCGTCTGGTGAGTGCAGGTGGCCGGAGGCCCAAATCCCCCCCCCCCCATCAACATGGTAGCGGAATTAAATAATGATAGACTACCCCAGGAGGGTACCAGCACCCCTGGAGAATCCCTCGCTGAGCATCCACGACCATGTTTCTCCACTTCTGAGCGTGTGTGCTCAGGCTGCCTCGCGTATTCTGGGGGGGGGGGGGCAAAATTCCGCTCAAGACTACAACTGCTCGGGGCAAACGGAGCAACAAGACCAAGGCGACCCCTGCCACGCTGTCCGTGAATTTCTGCAATATCAGGGGACTTCACTCTAACCTAAACGCCGTCCACTACCATCTCGAGACGCCGAAGCCGGCTCTGCTCTTTCTGACCGAGACGCAGGTGTCCTCTCCGGCTGATGTCTCGTATCTCTCCTACCCGGGGTACAAACTGGAACACTCCTTTGTGCCTCGGGCTGGAGTTTGCGTTTACGTCAGAGAGGACATCTGTTCTCGACGCCTCGGCAGACTTGAAGGTTCGGTCCTGTCCATCCTTCGGCTACGCGTAGACAGCGACGACCATCCGGGTGCCTCTATAGGTCCCATAGCGGTAATGGCAAAACAGACCGACTCTTCGACCACGTCCAATTTATTCCTTCCTCTGTGGTGCCCATTGGAGGCAAATCTCAGCCATGGTTTGGTCGCTCCTGTAAAAGTAGCGCCAGTGTAAAACTCTGCTTAGCTGCTATACAGGAGTGCTACCAAGCCTGGGTTGATGCATCAGCGTCCCGGGATGTAAACACCAGCGCTCTAAAAAAGAAGTTTAATTCCGCCTCCAGGTCCTTCAAAAGAGTCATTGCCAAGGCAAAGTCAGAGCACATAGGCAGAATTGGCGAGAAACTAGTTCGCCTTCCTTCTGGAACCCGTGCATTCTGGTCTCTCGCCAAGGCTGTCCAAGAGAATTTCTGTCAGCCATCTCTTCCATCTCTGCACAGGGAGGACGACTCACTGGCCCATACTGCAAAGGAGAAAGCCGATCTTCTAGGCTCTTTCTTTGCGTCTAACTCGACTCTCGATGACGGGGGGAGTACGCCGCCGACCATCCCGCGGTGTGAGTGCTCCATGCCGGAAGTGCAGTTCACACAGCGCTCGGTTCGCAAAGCACTCCTCTCCCTGGACATCCACAAGTCGAGTGGGCCTGACGGAATCCCCCCAATTGTGCTGAGGACGTGTGCTCCAGAGTTGGCACCGGTTTTAACGCGTCTTTTCCGGTACTCCTACTCCCTAGGCGTAGTCCCAAAATCATGGAAGACGGCTTTCATCCACCCGATCCCTAAAAAAGGCGACCGCTCAGACCCGTCCAACTACCGGCCAATCGCCATCACCTCCTTGTTCTCCAAAACAATGGAGTCCATTGTAAACTGCCAGCTCATAAGGTACCTTGAAGATCACCAGCTAATTAGTGACCGCCAATACGGTTTTCGCCGTGGTCGGTCAGCTGGTGATCTTCTGGTCTACCTCACTCACAGATGGGCGGAGACAGTAGAGTTCAAGGGGGAGGCATTGGCCGTTAGTTTGGACATTGCGAAGGCCTTCGATCGGGTTTGGCACAAAGCGCTTCTTTCGAAGCTCCCTTCCTATGGGCTTCCCGAGAAATTGTGCGATTGGATCACCAGCTTTCTTGCAGATCGGAGCATCAAGGTTGTTGTAGACGGTGCAAGCTCCGATTGCAAGCCTATTAATGCTGGTGTTCCACAGGGCTGCGTGCTATCGCCAAAGCTGTTTCTTCTGCATATCAATGATATGTTGCATACCCGTAGCATTCATTGCCATGCAGATGACAGCACTGGTGATGCTCTTTACACCGGCCGAGCCAATATTTCTCGGGAAAACGTCTCCGAGTGCCGGGACAAACTTGTGTCTGAAGTCGAGTCTTTGCTGAACAGAGTCTCGGATTGGGGACGACTAAATCTAGTCCAGTTTAACCCCCAGAAGACACAAGTTTGCGCGTTAACCGCTAAAAAGAACCCCTTTGTCGTATCCCCTCAGTTTCAAGGCACTCCCCTTGTTGCCTCAGCCAGTATCGGAATCCTCGGCGTCGACATATCGAGTGACGTGCAGTTTCGTGGTCACTTGGAAGGGAAGGCCAAATTGGCCTCTAAAAAGCTTGGCGTGCTCAGCAGAGCGGGACAGTATTTCATGCCGGCACACCGCCTGCAACTTTACAAGGCGCAGGTTCGGCCGCACATGGAATACTGTTTCCCATCTCTGGGCTGGGGTTCCCCAGTACCAGCTCCTTCCACTTGACCGCATCCAGCGCAGAGCGGCTCGAATCGTCGACGACCGAGTGCTTTCCGATCGGCTCGATTCACTGGCGCTGCGAAGAGATGTTGCATCTCTTTGCGTATTTTATCGCATCTATCACGGGGAGTGCTCTGAGGAATTGTTCGGATTAGTCCCAGCCGCCAAATTTCGTGAACGCACTACACGGCAAACGTCCCGATACCATCCACACCATCTGGATGCTTGGCGGTCCACCACTGTACGTTTCACAAGGAGTTTTCTTCCACGTACAACCTCTCTGTGGAACAGTTTACCACCGGCGATTTTTCCGGACCGATACGACTTGGGGACCTTCAAGAAAAGAGCTTACTCCTTTCTAAAGGGCCGGCAACGCACCCACAATTCTCCTGGTGTTGCGGTTGATCATGGGTAAGTGACTACTTAACATCAGGTGAGCCGCATGCTCGTTTGCCCCTTCTTCTATAAAAAAAAAAGGCGACCCAATTGATTTTACGACACGATACAGGCCTGCGCGCCTAGTGTGAGAACCGCTGTTAAACTGTGTTGTCATTATGCGAACTGTCAAGTAAACTGTTTTCATTAATTTTATTTTTATATTTATCTAATAATATTAGATAACGATCTATGCTGTGAGGGTAAGATTGAACTCTACACTCGTAAATATTCCATCTGGTTTTGCTTTCCTCTCTATCGCCTATTTTTATGACATACATTACAATATGCTATTCTGCAAAACACCTTTAACATAATATGTCAAAAAAAATATTCATGCGGATCAAGTTTAGTAAAACATTCGTATCACCATCATCATCATTACAGCCAATCACAAGTACTGCTGAATATAGACCTCCCTCAAGAAATGCCACAAACGACTTCCTGCACTAAGTTAATGATAATTAATTATTAGACGGTAAAATGAGAATTTAATAGCTATTGTATATCTGATAATAGATTCAAAGACACTTTTCAAGAAACAACGCCATATACATTCGTAATCACGGAAAGCAGTTAGGAAACTATTTAATATCTCCGAATATAATAACGCTAGCTTAATGTAAAACCTGTATGCAGTCTCTTTAATCATCATCATCATCATCTGAAGCCAGGAGGCGTCGGTGTTTATTAAGTATATATACATATGTATGTATCCGATTATATATATATATATATATATATATATATATATATATATATATATATATAATCGGAATCTCGGAAACGGCTCCAACGATTTTCATAAAATTTAGTGTGCAGGGAGTTTGGGGGTAATAAATCGATCTAGCTAGGATTTATTTTTAGAAAATATCTTTTTTGTCCGTGTTTTCAGGCAATGAAAAACTGCTACAATATAAAAAAGGTAAATTTTGATACTGTGTTAATGATCGTAATAGCTCAAGTGGATATCGAGCGGTCACGGAATCGTAATGCCTTGGTTCGCGTCCTGTCTTTGGTCCGACTTTTTCTTTTTTTTTTTCAAGTTCCCTTCTTTTGTGAGAAAATCTATGATTTCGGGCCCTTATTTTAGTATTTTTTAAAAATACGAAAATTTTAATTAAACTAATTGCACTCATGAATTTTATTTAAATAACCAGTTCAGTTTTTTCTATCATGTCAATAAGATCAAAAAATATTATTTATGTTTAATCAGTATATAATTTGTATCTAAATGTAATTTTAAAAAATCATCCAGGTACTTTACATTTAACGGCAGAAAAGGGTAACGTATTATCTTATTACCAAGGGAGTCTACAATAATAGCGACATCGGGGTGTTGAACGAATTTTTTACCTATCAAACAGTCATAATTAAAATGATCATCTCTGACAACATAAAATATCAAATCAAGACAAATATCTTCAGCTGTTATGGTCAAGGTCACCGTCGAAAAGGCGTGTAGTTTTCCGTTTCATACACCGTCTAAATAAGAGTATACAGAGCAAGGAGTGAGGCCTACTGTAACCTAACCGTCTAACAATGCTTTCCCTAATTATACTACAGCTCGCCCCAGTATCAATTAATGAATTTATATCATCATCATCAGGGTCATTAATATGAACCGGCGTTAAATGTAAGCCTAGTCACAATGTATTATTTTTGTGAGGTAATGTTGTTAGCTGACGAGTTAAGATTTATCTACGATTTTTTAAAACATTTATTTTCGCTGTGGTCCTGTTTTTTACAATACAAACAAAATGTTTTAAATAACATTTACTTTCATCATGGCCGGTCTTTTTACAAATTTTGTGGATATTGAGTACTTTTTGCCCGGTTATCAACAACGTATTTTGATTTAGTTACTAGGACCCGATGAATTGTAAAGCGACCACAGTTAAAATGGCTTTTCTGGCAATTTTGTGTAGTTGAAAGGAAAGAAAGGAGATCGACCATCGACTCGCACGGAACTATTTAAACTAGCTATTTTCACATTTACGTCACTAATTCCACATCAAACAAGCCCTATTAGTTGGCCCTCAGTAAAACATAGTTTAGTAGATTTTAATAGTCTTAATTTCTCCCTAGCATAAAATCTGTGGAATTCGACGTGTATAACACAGCACTTAACAGTTTCTCACTAAGATTTTTTCTTTGAGGGTAAACAGACAATATCTTTTTTGAATTTTTCCCATGAATTACCTGTCTTAGGTTTTCCCATGTGTCAAACCAGGATAATGCAGAGCCCCGAAGAGCCTTACCAGCTTTTGCAGTCTTCTCAAAGCTGCTCCATTTTAACTCGTCTGCCAACTTATTAAAGGTTTCGCACCAGGCAGCTGCTCCGTCGTTGCTTTTGTCCGGGTCGAAAATTGGCACCGCTAAGTTGACGTACCGCTTATTTGAAACCATTGCATTTTGGATGGTTTCCAGCAGCCCTTTCACCAACTCCACATCCATGTTGAAATAGTTTGCCCTGAAATATTTTAAATAAACAATTAACAAAAAGCACGAGCGATCCCACTTTTGATGATATTTTCATGGACAATTAAACAAAGAAATTAGCTTAAATTCTCCTATTTAGCTAAAAGGAACTGTTAGAATCTTCCTTCTACCAAGTGTCAGCTTTTCTCCAATAAAACCACGACAACTCACTTTTGTTTAATTTCACTTTCAAATTTTATATAATACTTTATAACACTATACTTTACTTTCACAAAGAACACTATAATATATTAATCAGCACCACTGTTCGTAATCAAATGCCGCGAGCGTCAAGTGTACGCGCTTTTATATTGTGACTCAATTCCAGAATTAATGTAGGTAGTTTGAAATGGATGAATATTAATATTAACTGTGATGATTGCTAAGTAATATTGCATAGTGATCATGTATCTAACACTAGACCAATCCTGACACTGGACGCGTCCCCGCGTAGAAACCGTACCACAGTATTAGGTTTTAAATTAACAATAACTCTTAACTCTACATCTAATTACTAATTTTTTTACCATTCGACATCGGTTTTCTATTTAACTTTAATGAATGCCGTTGCATAGAACGGTCCACACTGATACCATTCGGTACCAGCTCACTCTTTAAGAAGTGTCGTTGCGCAGAACGGTCCACACCGATACAATTCAGTAACTGCTCACTTTCTTATATCAAATGAATGCCGTTGCAAATACTGGCCTTAAAATGTAATGATTATTCATATCTTCATGCATTATCTATTATGTTTTATTCATAAAGATTATATACAACAAAAGGGAGTTATCATATAATAATATAAATTACTATTATATTTTTTACTCGTATGTTTGTATTATATTACTATTAGAATATATCTCTTCCTTTATAATATATCACAATTATGATGCAATTACAACTACATATCTTAAAGGGACAATAATTTAGAACACGGATGCATACATACATGCATAATTTAGAAATCGGAATTCTACTCCGAGTCACTGGAGATTGGATCATTTTGGAATACTAACCAAGGGTGTATTTTATCTACCTGGTAAGCTCCAATGTATGCCGCTTTACCTTTTTAGTAATCGGTGTGTCTTAAACCTCATATCGATCATGACTCAGAATTTTTGTTATTCTGTACGGCCCGGAACATTTCGGAACAAACTTTCTGGTATGTCCCGGCGCCGTTTAGACGTCTTTCTCTATACGAACAAAATCTATTTTATATTGCCTAGCTTCTTTTCTCGTTTTATCAAACCTGGTCTTTTGCTTCATTTGTTCAGAAGAAATTTGTTGTTCAACGTCATTGCGAATTTCATCTCGGTTTTAAAGTTGCTGAGATTCAGCCACTATACTGTTCATTACGCTATCGCAACTTCCCGTTGGAACCATCCGAAATAAAGTCTCAGCAGTTTTCCCAGTGCCTTAGTTAATTGTGTTGTTCAACGACCATTGCACTTTAAACAATACGGTAACCCATTCATTTTCAGGATGTCGACGAGTGATTCTACGAAAGTTTTATTATATCGTTCGACCCGACCGTTTACTCGAGGTGTAGCGACCGCATTTAATGTGCGTTTCATACCTTTCCCCATTACACATTTGCTAAATTCAATACTAGTGAAGCTGGTAACGCGCAATTAACCGCCGCGGCACCCCGAATAATGCAAAGTATTCTTCAAAAATTTGGATACTCGTTATTTTTTTACAATCACGGACAGCTTTAAGATATATATATTTTGTAAAAAATCAATATATATATATACGATTCCTCTTTTTGCTTAACGGGAATGGCCCGCAATGATCCGCATGTATGGTGTCAAACGGTTTGCTTACTTTTTTAATAGGATAAAGCATTCATCCCCTGGTGGCTGGATTTTATTATGAGCACATTCTAGACAAGCCTTGTAATATTTTAGTGAACTTTCTCATATTTTTGAACCAGTAGATCCTTTTGATAAGTTCGCATGTCTTTTCAAACTCAAAATGACAGTTATTGTCATGATTTATTTTTAGTATTTGCCGTCTTACAGACTTAGGAACCACCAAGAGTAACGTTACGGTATCGTTCTTTTTGACGATTCTATAAAGCTTGCCATTTTTTAATGTAAAATTATTCAGAATTTCAACAACATGCTCGCTTCAAAAGGTGCATAATATTTTATGTAACTTTTTGCATACAAAATAACTTATCCTAATAGATATGTACAAAACTTGCAAGTCTCTTCAACAGGATTTTACCCACTAAAATGGGAGTTATCAAACCTTAAAAGAGTTAATAACAATAAAATAAATCGAAAAATTACAAATACAGTGTAAAATATGTACAGCTTGTAAATAAGTTATATTTTAATTAGGTCTTCGTTCAAAATTGCTTTTTATTATAAACAGGTGTTTTTAGTAAATTGCAGTATGACAAAGCATATTATATACATTTCGAAAAGGCCTAACCGATCATCAACTAACCGAATTCGTGATTTTTTTATTTAATAATAGAAAACATCAACATTTTAAGTACATTTAAAGAGTCTAGTTATAACATGAAGAAGTCAAATATTATTAACATAATTTGAAACTACATGTTTCCTCATCACAGTCATGAGATACAAGAGTTTCTGAACAAAACAAAACTGAGTTACACAGACACCTGATGAAATTTTGTTATGCATTAGATTCGAATTTTGGTTTGATTATTGTATAATAGATAATTTTTATAACGAGAAATGTAGTAAAAGTACATAAATAGATGAATTTCTTCAATGCTTTGGCTATCAACAGAAGGATCAATGGAGGACAAATTGAGCTGCTTGTCAAACCTGAAGTAACTGGCATATCATTTAAGTTAATCCTATCAGTGGTGACATTGTTCGAACCCTGGGCAACGGCGGAGTTCTTATTGAAACACTTCTTTTACTTTTTTTTTTACTTTTTACTTTGATCGTGGTGTCGACAACGGGTTGATGGGGACAGTTTATGTTTTTGCCTACCATGGCGTCTTTGCTTACTACGACGATCACGAGTACTCGAGCTATAAGAATTGATTGATGTTGACGAGCTTCCATAACGTTTACGAGCATGATTACGTCGTTCGTGCCGAAAATTAAGGATATTTTTCACTTGTGTCTACTAAACTAATGGTAAACTAAAGGAAGAGAAATATTTATAGTTACAAATATTATAATTATAATCTTATGATACCTTAGATATTATGATAGCAGAGATATTGCAATTTCACTTTATAGGTTTTATGGTAACAAGCTGTGAAATTTATATTTAAGCAATCTTGGTAAAAACGATTAAATTTATATTATTCTAATCGAATTGTTTCAATCACGCCTTAATAGTTTTTTTTTTCACCAAGTCAAATCGTATTCACTGTACTGTATTATGCAGCTCGAAGATTAAAACAGATTGCCACTTATGAGATTAACACAGACACGGGATGTATTCACATACAAATTTATTACGAACTAGCTTTTTACCCGCGACTTCGCTCACGTGGACTTCCGTTGAGGAACATCATTAATATTGCTCCATACGCCTCGTTGTTACGTTTGTTAGTAAAGTGAAATCTTTTGAATTCTTAGAGATTATTAGATGTAGATTTTTTTTAGAATTGCATTACTATCATACGTCTAGCAACCCCTGTCACTTTATATCGGTCTTGACCTCAGAGGTATCTTTAATAAGATAATTTAATTTTGACCAAATAATGTCTAATTTCGTTATCTTCTATTAATGTACGGCAGAGTGTTTATTTGCGATATTTGTTTTATAATTTCATTGGCATATCGAATATTGATCGGCACTATAAAAAAGTTGCTTATATTTTTACTAATCGATCAAGTAGAGATAAAAACTTACATCGGATAACTTTATACCAAAGGAAGTTAGTGCAATCATTCCTATGCCGATATACACCCAATAAGTATAGTTACTAAAAGTTTCTCTTTTCATCACAGTTTTGTATACACAGTATCCAGTACTACAGTTTAGTTAGTTATTTCGCTAAACGTGGCAATTACGGTTAATCATCCCGATTATGGCTGGATATTTTAAGTTTTTGATCCTGCAATAATAAGTATTCAATAGTATTACATTTAATCTTATCAGTTAGTTATCATTAGTTTATTTAGCAGTAAATAGATGGCGCTAATTTCAGATTAAACTTTGAAAGCCAAAACTCGAGTTATGTAAATGTGGCCAGATCGTATAATTAATCATGTTATCATGAAGTGCTAGACCACTTCAAATATCGCAATCATATCATAATAGCCTATTATTACCGACCATCTCACCATAGTATAAAACAAAGTCTCGCTAAGACTCACAGATTTTCATAAAATTTTTTGTGTGTATTTAAGTGGGTCCCTGTATGTTTTAGATTTACAAATTGGTTTAGATTTTATATCTGGTAGTTGGTGCTGTTACCGATATCCAGAAATCACCCGTGCTAAGCTCTGGTGAATCTTTACTGTCGTATAAATGTCAACGTTTGTCAAATTTATCCTCAATCTACAATTGAATCTACGAAGTCAATTCTGTTAAAAAAGTGCGCTATCGGCGCATTTATGTATATTATTTAAATGCTCTCGATAAGGCATAGAGTTATGTGGATTCTGTTAAAAATTCTGTTAAAAAACCGGCCAAGAGCGTGTCGGGCCACGCTCAGTGTAGGGTTCCGTAGTTTCCCGTCCGTCACAATAAGTGTTCCCACTTATGAGTCTAAAGGTGGGTATCCATTATGTTCGCGCTCCTCCTGCAACTGCTCCCGGTAGTGGGTACTGTTGTTTCCATCCAAGTTCAAAATTATTTTCCTAGAAAGTCCTAAGTTTACTTTTCAGATTTTTTTCATATTTTCTAAACTTATGGTTCAAAAGTTAGAGGGGGGGGACACATTGTTTTTTACTTTTGGAGCGATTATTTCCGAAATTATTGACATTATCAAAAAATGATTTTAGTAAACCCCTATTCATTTTTAAATACCTTTCCAACAATATATCACACGTTAGGGTTGAAATTAAAAAAAATCACTTCCCACTTTACATATAGGGGGGGCTACCCTATTGAAACATTTTTTTTCCAATTTTTATTTTACCACTTTGTCGACGTGATTGATACACATATTGGTACCAAATTTCAGTTTAACTTTCTAGTGCTAACGGTCACAGAGATTAAGCGAGGACGGACAGACGGACAGACAGACATGGCGAAACTATAACTATATACTAAGGGTTCCTAGTTGACTACGGAACCCTAAAAATGCGCTATCGGCGCCGCTAGCGGTGAATAGTGAAACTATTTTACGATATTAGAATATTGTTGCATGAATAAGTCAACGAGCGCCATCTAGTGTCAGGAACGAGAGCGAGGGGAGCATTGAGAAAATGACATCACAAATCGCTCAACTGACAGCGCCTAGTCGAAACTCGAACGCTCGGTACCTTCCGCGTGTTTACTTGAACATTCTGGATATTTCTTTGCTAATTTAAATATATAGGCGCTGCAAGATGCGATGGAGGCAGTGTTGATTTGGGCGAAACAAGCGAAGCTTCGGAGTGGAATTAAGTGAATTAGTGTGTTTAAATTATTAGTGTTTTAACTTTAATTGTGTAAAGTAAATTAAAGTGTTAATTTAGGTAATTTTATCGGCAATTTTTATTGTCACGAACCTCAAGCTCGTAACAATTGGTGTCAGAAGTGGGATAAAATCATGCCGATTTTACCTAAGGAGGAAACGGAGGGTGTCCGTACCCGAAGTCAACGCCAGCAGGAGACGGACCAACGAAGATTTGGTGGTGCAACGCCGCAGACGTCGGAGGGCCAGCCACCGGCTGCAGGCCCGTCGGTAGCTCCTACATCTGCAGCACCTGACTTAGGTGCTCTGATGGTGATGCTGCAGGAGCAGGCTCGCCGACAGGAGGAGCAGGCTCGCCGACAGGAGGAGCAGGCCCGTCAGTTGAAAGAGCAGCTGCAAAGCGGACAAGAGGAACAGGCCCGCCGGCAGGAGGAACAGGCCCGCCGGCAGGAGGAACAGGCCCGCCGGCAGGAGGAACAGGCCCGCTGGCAGGAGGAACAGGCCCGTCGTTTAGAAGAGCAACTCCAACGCGATAAGGAAGAGCAGATGCTCCTCATGAAGGACCTTCACGCTATCTTCGGAAAAGAGATACGGGAGGTGAAGGATAAGGTTGCTCAACATGACAACCGCCTGTCGGAGGCCGAAACCCGAATCGACCAAGTAAACAATCGGGTTGACAACGTAATGGCTGACGTGAAGAAAACGCTGGACGACCTCAAACTTGGGGATGGAACAACAGCTCCCGTAGTAGCTACAACACCTTCGCTACGTGGATTCAAAGTGCCGCCGTTCGACGGTACCTCTTCCTGGTCAGCCTACAAGATCCAGTTCGAGGCTGTTATGAAGGCGAACGGCTGGAATGAAAGTCAGGCCATGACTGCTCTCACACTAGGCCTGCGCGACCAGGCCTTAACAGTTCTGGAAGCTCTCGGTGAGGAAGTGACTTATGAGCAACTCATTGAGGCATTGGAGGCGAGGTATGGCGACGCTCACCTGGAACACGTCTTTCGTGCGCAGCTTAAAGATCGCGTGCAGCGCATCAACGAAAACCTGCAGCAGTGGGCTCTAGAGGTGGAGAAGCTGGTGCGAAAGGCATACCGGTCTGTACCTGCGCTCATTGGAGGGAACCTGGTGCAGACATTCATCGACGGCATCCGTGACCTGGAAGTCAGAGCTGCTGTGAGGCTCGGGCACCATGAGACGCTTAAGGACGCCTTGGCCCATGCACTGGAGGTAGAAGCCGTGCGGCAGGATCATCGTTCCCATCGCGTCAGGGAGGTTGCAGCAGCTACAGTTCGCGACCGCAACAAAGGATACAGCCCTAGGTGCTATGGCTGTGGGGAAAAGGGCCATCTTCGATCCAGCTGCCCTAAGCGAACCCTAGAAAGGGAAGGTGAACGATCCCAGGAGGGTAGTGCGGCCAACAGCACCGCCCAGCAGCAGCAGGGAAACGAGTAAAAGCCAGAACTGCGGGGCGGGTGCTGGCTGATGTTAAAAGAGCCCCAAGGATCTCGATCTCACAAACCCATGATGGGAACAGTCTAATCATCAAGGGCGAGGTCAACGGAATGCCGTGTAAACTGACCATAGACACTGGAGCCTCTCGTACGGTTGTTAGTTCCCAACTTATAAGTCAGTTCCTTGGGGACTCCGCATACAACCGAGAACGCATTAATTTGGTAACAGCCACTGGTCAGCGTATACCCGTCCGTGGAGAGAAGGAGATGGAGTTGAAGCTAGGCAACGTGATCTACCTGCATAATGTCATCGTGGCTGATATAATGGACGACTGCATCCTAGGCCTAGACTTTATGAGGAATAATTGTTGTGAGATCGACGTTAAGCAAGGTGTTTTGAAATGTGGACAGGAGGAACTTTTTATGGAAGGTGCGTTACCAGGGAACGTGTACAGCATCAAGAAGATTGTTCTTCCGCCGAGATCGGAAACGATTGTTCCGGTTAGTCTTCCACGAAACGCTGGGCAAGCTCACCGTTGTGTACTTGTGGAAAGGGTAAACAATGACCTTCCATGGAAAGTAGCTCGAACCTTGGTCAGGACCACTGACATCTCAGGAGTACGTGTGCTGAACCTTTGCGACCGGGAACAGGTTATAGAAAAAGGTACACTGGTTGGTACTTGTGAGGAAGTGGATTGGTTACGTCAGTGCCAATATATATCGAGTGGGACCCCCAGCAAGGATTCAGAAACGAGAGTGACCACACTTTTGGAAGACTGTCGCAGTGTTCTGTCCCCGAACGAATTGGTGAAGGCGAAGAAGTTGTTACTCGAGTACGCCGATGTATTCTCATCAAACGATGCTGACATAGGAAAGACTGGTTTAGTTCAACACAAAATAAACACAGGTGAAGAGTTGCCTATCCGTCAGCGGCCAAGACGATTGCCGGTAGCACGTGAAAAGGAAGTGGAAACCATGATTGAGGGAATGGTGAGGGATGGTGTTATTGAACCTTCATCTAGTCCATGGTGTTCACCCGTGGTACTGGTAAAGAAGAAGGATGGCAGCATGCGGTTCTGTGTTGATTACCGCCGTCTGAACGACGTTACAAAGAAGGACAGCTATCCCTTGCCAAGAATTGATGACACGCTGGACATGCTTACAGGAGTAAAATGGTTTAGCACGCTGGATCTAAAAAGTGGCTACTGGCAAGTTGAAATTGACCCTAAGGACAAGGAGAAAACTGCGTTCTCGACGGGAAAGGGTCTGTGGCAATTCAAAGTAATGCCGTTTGGGTTGTGCAATGCTCCAGCAACGTTTGAAAGGCTGATGGAACTTGTACTTACCGGGCTAATTGGCGATGCCTGTCTGGTCTACTTGGATGACATCATCATCGTGGGCCGTACGTTTGAGGAACACCTTCAAAACCTGGAACGCGTGCTCATGAAGATTAAGAGTGCCAACCTTAAGTTGAGTCCGAAGAAATGTTCACTATTCAAACGGCAAGTCAACTTTTTGGGGTATGTAGTGTCGGAAGAAGGTATCCGCACGGATCCAGAGAAAATCGCAGCTGTAAAGGATTGGCCGGTTCCAAAAGACAAGACGCAGGTTAGAGCATTTTTGGGTTTGTGCTCCTATTACCGACGTTTTGTGAAGAACTTTGCAGATATAGCCAAACCTCTGCATAAGCTAACCGAGGAGAAGCGACATTTCTGCTGGGATGAAAGTTGTAACATCGCATTCCAGGAGCTCAAGGACCGTCTGTGCAAAACACCTATTTTGGGATACCCTGATGCAAGCAAAGAATTTATAGTTGACACAGACGCAAGTGATATAGGACTTGGCGGTGTGTTGTCTCAACGTAATGGTGACCAAGAGGTCGTGATAGCGTACTTCAGCAAGTCGTTGTCAAAACCGGAAAGGAACTACTGTGTCACAAGACGCGAATTGCTAGCTGTGGTAAAGTCGTTGCAACATTTTAGCAAATATCTTCTGGGACGAAAATTTCACTTACGAACTGACCATGCTGCACTAAAATGGCTATTGCAGTTTAAAAACCCAGAAGGACAAGTTGCGAGGTGGATTGAACTACTGCAGGAATACGACTTTGAGATCGAACATCGCAGCGGGAAATCTCATGGCAACGCAGATGCATTGTCAAGAAGACCTTGTCCTGAAGATTGCAAACATTGTACTAGGCAAGAGAGTAAGGAAGTGGTATCCGTGAGGATGCTCAGGGCAGACCACCTCAGCAACGAGTGGAAGGACAGCTTACTACATGCACAGCAGGAAGATCCGGACATCAAGCCGATTCTGGAATGGATAAAGGCCAGTGCTCCCAAGCCCAAGTGGAGTGACGTCTCAGCGATGAGTTCGACCACTAAAAGCTATTGGGCCCAGTGGGACAGCTTGCTGCTTCAGGATGGAGTTCTGTGTCGTAAATGGGAAAACGTTCGGGGAGACAGCTGTCATTTGCAAATGGTTGTCCCTAAAGTTAAAGTACCGGATGTTCTACAGCTGTACCATAATGATTGTTCAGGAGGCCATCTGGGAGTTAAACGAACTCTACTGAAGATCCGAGAACGGTTTTACTGGGTCCACTGTCGAAACGATGTCGAGGACTGGTGTCGCAAATGTACAAGTTGTGCGGCTGTAAAGGGACCTCAGACTCGTAGTAGAGGTGCATTGAAGTTGTACAATGTTGGTGCACCATGGGAGAGAATAGCCATTGACGTGGCGGGGCCGTTTCCGGAGAGTGAAAGCGGTAACAAGTATTTCATGGTTGTGATGGATTACTTCACTAAGTGGCCAGAAGTCTTCGCCATTCCAAATCAAGAAGCTTCAACAGTTGCAGATAAACTAGTTCATGAAGTCTTCTGTCGTTTTGGAGTACCTTTAGAGATTCACAGCGATCAAGGAAGGAATTTTGAGTCTCAAATATTCCAGGAAACTTGCCGAGTTATGGGTACTCATAAAACAAGAACGACTTCCTATCACCCGCAATCTGATGGAATGGTGGAACGATTTAATCAGACATTGGAGAGGTACCTAGCAAAAGTTGTAGACAATCGGCAACGAGATTGGGACAAGCACATACAACCGTTTTTGTTGTCATATCGAAGTTCTGTTCACGAAAGTACAGCAGTGACACCAGCTTTCGCAAACTTTGGAAGAGAATTACGGCTGCCTGCAGACCTGATCACCGGGATACCACCCGATGCTCCACGCAGTATAACCGATTATGCAAATGACTTGCGGAAAAAAATGAATGACGTTTATGAGCACGTCAGACAATCGGGCCAGCAAATGTCTGAAAAGATGAAAACCCGGTATGACCGCAAAATGAACAACAAAGGGTTCGACGAAGGTTCACTTGTGTGGTTGCACAATCCAGTCCGCAGCAAAGGGAAATCTCCTAAGCTTCAAGCTAAATGGGACGGCCCGTACCGGATTGTAACCAGGATCAACGATGTGACCTACCGGATACAGAAAGGCGCAAGAGGGACTCCTAAGATCGTCCATGTGGATCGCTTGGCGCGTTATTATGGGACCGATAATGCTCGGGACGAGCATGTCTTAGGAGGGGGCAGTGTTGCATGAATAAGTCAACGAGCGCCATCTAGTGTCAGGAACGAGAGCGAGGGGAGCATTGAGAAAATGACATCACAAATCGCTCAACTGACAGCGCCTAGTCGAAACTCGAACGCTCGGTACCTTCCGCGTGTTTACTTGAACATTCTGGATATTTCTTTGCTAATTTAAATATATAGGCGCTGCAAGATGCGATGGAGGCAGTGTTGATTTGGGCGAAACAAGCGAAGCTTCGGAGTGGAATTAAGTGAATTAGTGTGTTTAAATTATTAGTGTTTTAACTTTAATTGTGTAAAGTAAATTAAAGTGTTAATTTAGGTAATTTTATCGGCAATTTTTATTGTCACGAACCTCAAGCTCGTAACAATATTATGAAAAGGCAATGTTGGGTTTAGTAGTAAATTTTTTTTCAAACAATGTTTATTCATCATTATGGTCAAGCTTTATCACGATATGGTCAATAGACAGTGTTAAATTTCAAGAAATGCCACAGTTTCATGTTATGATCGAATATTCATGATAAAATCATTTCTACGATATGACCACGACGTATACAAAAATATCCTTAAAAAGTATAAATGCCTATAAGTAGCCCCAGGTCACTAACTGCCTGCATACATGGAGATTTGTCCAGTAGTTTTTGCGTGAATCTTTAAAACACAGACAGACAGACAGACAGACAAAAATTCTAAAAACCAGTAATTTGGCTTCAGTATTATATACTTAGTCCCATGGACTTGTTTTTTTCGGGAAATATCATTACAGACACGACTTTTCTACAGATTTATTATATGTATAGATTATTAAAGAGGAATAAAAGTCACTGACCTTGGTTCATAGTAAACTCACTTTAGCAGTCTTCTTTGCGTATTACTCCAAATCGACTTTAAGACAGGATGTCTTGCGATCACGTGTGGATTGTTTCATCCCACTTCTGAATCTGTCAGCTTTTCTCCAATAAAACCACAACTCATTTAGTTAAACGTTTAATCACTATGTTCGTTGTTTAATTTCGCTCTTAAATTGTATATACGAGAATACTTTATAACACACTAGACTTTACTTTCACAAAGAAGACTATGTATTAATTTGACTTTACTCACAACCTTTAGAATCACCTTATTTCACAAAAGACTTGATTATAACCTTCTCAGCACCAATGTTCGTAAGCAACTGCCGCGATCATCAAGTGTAAGTGCTTTTATATTGTGACTCAATTCTAGAATTAATGTAGGTAGTTTGAAATGGATGTATATCAATATTAATTGTGAAGATTGCCAAGTAATATTGCATAATGATCATTTATCTAACACAAGGGACAAATTATGAAAAGAATTTAGCCAACTTAAAATAATATATTTAAAGAAAATAACTTCACACATATTTTAACAATATTTTAACAAAAGACACAATAAGCAAAAGTACAATAAAATAAGACATAGTAGAAATATACTTAACTTGCTAATACGAAGAATAACCAAGTACTGTAACGAATTTCTTTGAATTCGGAGTATTTATAAGACTACCGCCAATGCCGCTTTTATTTTTTTACAATTGAACAGTTCTTAACACATCTAAATATTTACAATTAAATTAAAAATTATTAACCATCAAATAAAATCATGAAAATATTTTAAAAATCATTATCACAGTTTTCAACAATTAATTTGCATTATAAATATATTTCAGAAAACACGTGGTCCAAAACAGTTTAACACATACAAGTAATAAGATAAAGGAACTAAAATCCTTACTTAAACACATTCAAAAATATGAAATACATTTTTAACATCCAAATAAACATTTGAATACATTTATTACAATACTTATATATTAGAAACCGGAAGTAGTAACAAATTAACAATTCTTTAAAATATCAAAATTAATTCACAAGTGGATTAAGTACTTATTAATCGTAACTAAAATTTAATTCTAAAATTATCCTTAATCTAGCACACGCAAACAATTTGATTCTTATTCTTTATTCTTATTTATTTCTATTTCTATTCTTATTATTTAAGTATGGAAGGGAAAAAGTATTTTAAGGAACAGATGAGAGTAATGTCGTAAAGCGTTTTTTTGTGAAATATTAATATTTTTGTAACGAAACCGTTCTTTATGAGTTTATATTTTATCGGTATTAGTAAAAATATTTATATTCGTTTCCATCGTAAAAAGCATTTACATGGTAACTTTCATAACGCAAAGATGTAAATTTCCTTGCATTTTTATTAAAGAGCGAGCTGCCGGAAATATTTGCCATTTGTCTCTTTGAAAATGCATTTTCAACCGTTGTCATTCCGTTTCGTTCTACAAAATAAGCATTTGTAATGTGATGTAACGTGAAGATATGACGGAATAATGTTCTTTAAGAACCAAGCAATAAATAATGATTTTTATAGTATATATTACCTATATGAATTATTGGCCTGCACCCAGCTGTGGGATGAATATTGATTGTAGTTCTACCTTTACTTTTACCGCGAAGCGTCCTTCTGGTAAATATTTGCGCTAACTTAGAAACTAGAAATAGAGATTTCCATTTGGCTTTCACCAAAACAAAACTCATTCATGAGGAATGAGTAGGTATATATAATTTATGAATATTTTATTATTTTCTGTACACTCTATAAATTTGTTCAAATTGACGTGTGATGCTTAGGCGGTTTGTGTAGAATAAAATACTCTCGATTGTTCAACTCCTAACCATCTTTCACACTTTTGACATATCTTTGTCATAAGTTAATGCCCTACATGCTACGAGTAATACCTTATATAGTATAGTAAGACTTTAATATACATATTACACCTTCCCCCTTAGTTTAACAAAATGACAATGAATGCACGTGTCTATAGTATATGTTTCCGTTGATACCTAAAATTCGAAAAGAGATCATAATCCGTATCCGAACTTTCACTGAATTTTCGGTAATACTGACTTCTGAGTGTTAACCAGAATATTTTCTGTGCTTTTGTGGATCTGGAGAAAGCATTTGATAAGGTTATAAGGAAGAAAATGTGGGAACTGTTGCCGGAATATGGTGTGGATGGTCGATTGTTAAGGGCTGTGCAGTCACTTTACTATGACTGTAAAGCCTGTGCGCGGGTAGGGCATGACCTGTCACCCATGTTTAGCGTCCAAGCAGGCGTAAAACGGGGTTGTGTCATGTCTTCCTGGCTGGTTCATACTGTATCTCGACAGCTGTTTACAAAAGCTGAGTAGTGTTAAAACTTGGTTAAAGTCTGACGTGAAAAACTGCGAGGAAGGAGAATAAAAGTCTCCGTTTGAATGCTAATAAAACTAAGGTTCTGGTATTTGAAAAGAACGAAGAGAGAACGAAATGTGAAATAAGGGTAAATCAGGAATGTCTAGAACAGGTAAATGAAATTGTATACTTGGGGAGTGTTTTCAGCCGGGATGGAAGATGTGATTTAGATGTGGACAGGCGTGTCGCTGTCGGGAACAAAGTCAATGGTGCCCTGACTATAGTTTATTTCGGTGGACGTGAGTGCTCGTGCAAATGTAGTAAGTCGATGGATGCAGGTGGCTCAGGGCCGTGCTTTATGCCATTCCTTGTAGGATGGCACAAAGCACGGCCGATTCCTTCTCACATATGTAAAATTGGTTATACGTATCGTTTCTAAACCTACCTTTATACTATCTTTAATAACAATATAACCGAGATATTTTATCTCGTTAGCAAAAATACACACGTTTCTTTCCTTATATTTAATATGTATTCGTTCAAACTTGAAAGCATATCTTGCAATGTCATGTTATTTTTCAGATACACCAAAAATCAAAATAGTACCTAAGAAGACTACCGTATTAGGTATATCTTTGAGAAGGTTTATCATAATTCTTTGTAAAATACCAGGACCCGAAGCCAATCCTTAAACAATAATATTGTACATATTTATTTAATTCACACAACTGTACTTGGTTATAGGCCTGAGATGAGTCTAACTTACTGAACCAAGTACAAGCGATGAGATTCGCTAATAAGTCTTCGATCTTAGGAACTGGAAATTTATCCACCAATAAGACACGATTCAATTTTATCTTGTAATCCGCATAAATGCGAAGCGATCCGTCAGGTTTGTTAACTAAAACCAGTGGATAAGTCCAGTCGGAAGAGTCAACCGGCTCGATGATACCAGTCCGCAGCATGGTATCCAGCTCAGTATAGACCCACTCGCGATCGCGTATAGCATCAGATGAGCGGGACAGAACACCGGCACGGCACCTGTCCGCACGCGAAGTCTCGCTCGCCCGCCGGTAAATCGCTCAAGACCACCTTCAAATAATTGTTTAAAACTGTAGAGTAGCATACCCAAATTTTTAAATTTATCAAAATGTTGTAAACAATTTATTCGGTTTTTGTGAAATTTCGAAATATCTATTCCTAATTCCACTAATCATTGTCTTTCCAGCAACACAATTGTCCCTCTTTCTATTACATACAAATCAAGATTTTTACAATTGCCGTTATACTGTTCCCTATCCAGCTGTCTGGTTTTTACCACCGTCATAAAACTATATTGTTAACTTACATGGTAATAATGTCAAATGCTTAAACTTTTCTTTTTATAAATTGTAACTAATACACGACAAAGCCAAGCCAGTCTCAATTTCCACAACTAAAACTTGTTTATCAACAATAATAAGAATGCAAACCGGTTTATAGCCCCTCGAAGAGTTTTGGAACGTGGGATGATCGATTTCTTCACTCTCAAGAGCTGCGTCCTCAATTTTCAACAATTAATCAATAAATAGGTAAAAGATACTTAATAAGTACTTATTTCAAAATTTGTCTAGTAAATTTATACCAGTCGTTATTACGTATCATAGTTTATATATTCCTGTACAGTGTTAAAGCCTTTTCACCAGTTTTAGCCAGTTGTATAATTCTCTTTTTAATTTAATGAAGGGTAGGTCTTTAATTACTTGTGTTATCTTATTATATAATGTCATACACATCCAATAGCAATTTTTTTGAATCTCGCACTCTTGGAAATTATAGTGAAAAACAACCTACTCCTATTTCTAGTGCCTCGTTTGTAAAAGTATTTGGCTTGTGTGAAATAATACATATTGTTTTTTACAAATTTCGCCGCCTAAAAAATATATAGACAAGGAAGTGTCAAAATTTTCATAGATTTAAACAAAGGCTGACATGGCTCGTTAGGCACAGTACCACATATAGCCCTGACACACTTTTGAGAGGGGGTAATGGCGGGAGATACCCCTTTTTTGGTGGGAAGTATATATCCCGATATCTGTTCCTGCACTGAGCCTAAATAGTAGAAGTGTATATGTGTCTATAGCTCCCGTTATTCTGTATGACATTAATTACATAACACTAGTTAGTTCCCCTCGCTTCACTTGTGAAGTAAATTTTTGACTCAAAATTGTATATATATTGTGATTTTTTAATGACGGAGGTAAAAGTAATAATCAATGCAAGTGTCTTTTCTCCTTTCCTACCTTTTGGCTCTCGGGTAACTAATAAAACAAATTATTATTATTATTATTATTATAGAAGTTTCCTTTATTCATATACATTTAGAAACTAATCTTATTACGTATTAGGAACTGTTTTTATTACATTAAACAGACTATCCTCTTCAGTGTCTTTTATTTCTCATTTAATAAATAATCAAGATAATTCTAGGCTATTCTGCTGCAGTGGTATGAAAGTTTTGAATACTTCCCTTGATGCACGGTGCATGCCTAGAGGCACGGTGCATGTGAAGCAAGTTTTTGTTCTTTTCTTCTGTTTTTTTGTGCTACATAACCGGCATCTCTAACTAGTGTAACTTTCTTGGAGCATGTCGTGAAAGATTTAATAATCGAATTTTTTTCGGCACTCCAAGCAGCCCCCCCCCTCCCGCCCATTTTTGCTTGTAAAGGGTATATTTGGGCATGCTTTTTTTAAAGAATACTTGTTAATAGCGCACGTGCCGAACGAAGTCTAAATCCTCGATGTGAATGTGCTGTTACGCATGTGTTGCACTGTACATTATTTATGAATTAATGATTGATGAATCAAACATAAAAAACCAATATACGCACCCAAAACTTTCGAGATTTTCAGTTGATTGGATAAGAGGATCTGTAATGATCAAATAGATCCACCCCGCCCGTGCTCATTGTGTAAGAAGTAATTGCTTTCGGGCAAAGAATTTCTGCTCTTGAACCATCTTTTTGAGTTCTTTTCACATACATAATATCATAATTTTTGGTTTTTTTTTTCACATACATAAAATAACTGGTTGATGTGCTGTGGTAAGCAATGTTACTTCTTTAGTATCAAGCCATTTTATTGCTGTAATAGGTTCTGATGTCAAAGCCGAGAGTTTATGATTGTTTAGTCTTAACGGTTTGGATTGCTTCTTCATGATTTCCGGGAGGTCTTTTCGACATCTGACCCATATTTTGAACCCCCTCTTAATAGGTTTCTGGGAATTTATTATTTCAATGAGCATCTACCTTTAAACTTACCCATACATTCATCAATTGAATCTACCCTTCAATTGTATGCCTCGTTCTGATATACATACTTCATTTAATGTTGTGATCAAAAGTCATAATTTCTATAATTTATCGTAATTTTATGAATCTCTTGGTGGTCCGATTCTGTTGTTATTAAGATGTAGAATTTCTGTTATTTTCTTAAATCTCGCTATTGTAAGCACAGGAAATTAGAAGTAATCGCTTGACCAATAAAGATAAGAATATGTACCTAAATATGCTTTGATGTCATCTTTCCAGTGTTTACTATTTTTGTAGCGGGCATGTCTATTTGTTTGTTGAACAATTACTTGTATCAAATAATCCGGAAAGAAATGTTCAAAAATGGTTACTTGTTGAGTTTTATGGTTGAATTCAGATTTACGTTGAAATTTTTTGTCATGAGTGGTTCTACATAATTTTCATATCTGAGGCTGAGATCTATTTTTTGCACTGTTGAACTCAGTTGGGTTATAAATCCTCATTGCTAAATAAATTTACTTCAATGTTCCTAACAATTTTCAGAAATAACTTCTTGTTGAAGGAGACCTTCGGCGGAGACATATTCTTGAAGGTTATCTAGCCCTATTTCACGCTCAATTGGTACTGCTAAATCACTATCGTTAATTAGATTTTGTCCTTGTGTTAATTTTGTATTCACGGATTTACCATTGCTCGAAGTATGAAATGATATGAATGATTTTTTATCCAAAATATATTATTGCATAATACCTATTAAAAGTCACTTTTTATTTCCCACTGGTTTGAAAAAAAACCTCTCTCCTGGAAAGAACCATAAAGAAACCCATCGGGACTTTTTTTAAACATATTTCACTTTACAATAACTTTTGAAATTGTTTGTTTTTTAATTAGTTGTTTCATTTGGTAGTGGTAAAATGTATTTTTTAAATCTAACTTCTGCGATATGGCAACTTTAACATAAGCCTATAAATGTTTGATTCATCATTCTTTTATTCCTCATCGGTCCATATATATTGAATATAGGCTATAATAGAGCTTGGTGTTTTAGACGACTAAGCTACCTTTTCTTTCTGAATAAAGTGCTTATTTTAAAGATTACATGTTCTTATTTTAATGATTATTAAAAACAGATTTTGTCTGTGACATGTAAATTTTTAAAAGATAAAATGTAACTCCCATAATGTTGCCACCACGAAGCAAATCCACAAGCCATATGACGATCGAAATAGCGATCTGCTTATTTGAGTGTGTTTGATAAATATTCGTTACAATTTGACTGCATATTCAAAACTTACTTTTTAAGAAGCGATTACTTTAGCTGGATAATTATTTTATTTTATTAGTAAACTAGAAAACTTATCTTCATTGTAATTTATATTGATTATTCATTGTAATTTAAATTGATTATTTTCAACGTACTCAGTGTTTTTATAGAAGAGGGGGTAAACGAGCACACGGCTCACCTGATAGTAAGTGATTACCACAGCCCATGAAAAGATGCAACATCAGGGGGATTACTGATGCATTTCTGGCCTTTTAAAAAGGAGTAGGCTCTTTTCTTGAAGGTCCCTAAGTGGTAACAATCCGGAAAAATCTCTGTTGGTAGTGGATTCCACAAGGAAGTTGTGAGGGGAAGAAAACTTCTTTTGAATCGCAGTTTCACTAGTAAAAAAACCTAATGTATATATTTAAGTTGTGGCAAAAATAAGGTTCTTATTTATACTGCGCATCCCACTAAGAATTACTGATGTAATCTAAAATGTGATAGTAACTATAAGCAATTTGATAACAAAATGTGACGTGTGTGTGTGTGTGTAGTATAGAAGGGCAAAATCAATTACTCAAATAAAAGTAAAGTTACTTAATAGAATTTGACCAATAGCTTTTTAATATTTGAAACATAATTGTACTTATTAAGTCAACATTATTTTATGGAAATCTGAGAATGTTGAAAATTTAGTTATGTTCTGAGGCTACAACCAAACTAACCCATATCGAAAGATAGTGACAACATTATCTACTCATACAAATATATCTGCATATAACATCTGCAGATACAAATATGACAAAGGAATTTGTCTGCACAACACAAAATAGTCGCTGAAAAAATACGATTAAGTTCGCCTCGGCCCTTTTTAAACTTTATATGACGTTCTCTCCATATTCTTTGCTTTAGTAAATGCTAATGTCAAAAAATGTCAAAATCAAAATCTGAATCCAACTCTGTCGAGGTATCTAGCAAATCTAGAAGTAATATACGCCAACTCATTTTAGGTAACACTCTGTACAAACAATCCGCTCCAAAAAATATGTCTAGTAAGTATATTGTATTTCGAGTAATGTATCATTTCGTATATTATCGTATTTGCGTAGTGTGTGATACTTTTAGATAATTAAGTTTTTATACGCAGATAAAATATTATCGAATCTGCGTAGTCTGTTACTCGCTTTAGATCGAAATAACATCATGCGGAAGCTTTTTTTGATGAAAACAAGCGTTTTAATCATACGCTTTTTAAGTTATGCTTTATGTCATGGTTATTTAATTTAGAAATTATTCTTTCTATTTTTACATCAGCCCGTAAAAGGACACTGCAGTAGATGATCTATGCAGAGAGGTTAGGCCTCCCGTTGTAGGGAGGATTTGCCTTTCTCATAAAGTGGCTACTCACATGCCTGCCGCAGGGGCAATCTAGGGTGTAGGAGTGTGGATGGCCCGTAATTACCACAAGCAGGAGCAATATCCTAGGTCAGCCCTGCGGCATGGCGGAAAGGACGCAAGACCTTCGTTGCTCCCTAGATCATAGCTGCCGCAGCCGCGTGTTTAGCGCGATTGGGCCAATTTTAATCAGTTCGTTGGTAACTTTCGTGCGGAGCACACGTACAACGTGTAACGTACAAATTATAATAGATAGAAGATGATAGAACCGCTCTTCACTCAGTATCTCTTTTTTATTGTAATACTGCAGAAGGAATGTTATTTGAACGTGATAACGTTTTTAATGTGGTAGAGTTATGCTATAATGTTATAGTTGATATCATTAATTAAGTAGTAATGTCTGTGTCTATGGGCCACAGTATCCGTTTAATCGTTTGTCACACTTATTCTATAAAGAAAGAGCCGATGCTATACTGATTCTTTGATATTTCGATAAAAATGAAGTCGTTCTTCACGCGTGTATTCAGCGGGACGCAAGTGCGGCAGGCAAGTGAGTAACTAATACTACCACCATACGGAGGTCAATTGAATAGCACATAAACTCCATAATATAATTATTAATATATATTTAACGCTACTTTAATATGAATCTAAATATTTAAGTTAAAGCTTTTTGTTCTTTTCATGTCTATTATGCGAAGCACTACTTGGTGCGCAATTTATCTGGGATTTAAGAGCTTTAAAAGTTTTCAATGGAGTCGGTTTTATTCAGCATTTCGAATACCGTTCTCGGAAATCAGTTATGTTTTAAGCGTTGAAACTGAGTTATGGGTACAAACATTTCATGTTTCTGTAAACGATAACTGCACTGCATTATGTTGAAAGTACTTTTTGCTTTATGTAATTGAAGAAATTAATGGGTTTTTTAAAAGATGTATGCGCTCGTTTTTTACTATTTTATAACACGCAAGCGATTTATGTACTCACAAACAATTATAACAAATTGTATTTTAGAGACTGGTTTCCGCGAAGATTGAAGAAGAGTTTTAAAGTAGAATGTAAAAACGGTTTCAGTATTCGGAAACGGTTCACCAACCGATAACTAATCGTATAATAATAATAAAGGACAATTGTCGATATCTAGGGCCCATCCTAGATCCCCCCCGAACAGGGTTCCCGCCTTGTCGTGGCGGGGGGCGTAGTAGCCGTGGCTTGGGCTCCCACGGTGAACAAAGAGGAACCCACGTGGCTGGCCCGAGGTGAAGGGCCGGCTTGAGGTGGCCGCTCCGAGTGGGCTTGGGGAGCCCACTTCGGATGTGTGCTGGTGGACTGCAGCGAGTGGGGACTCGCGCACCCTCTACCGCTGCAGCCGAGGTGGAGTCGCGGAGGAAGAGGAGTGTTGGTATGGCGATGCGCCACTCGCCCTATCCTTCGCGACTCAAACGGGGCCGCACCGTTGATGCGGTGGTGGTGGGGCTGCGGGGGGAGAGGATTGTCGGTATTGCGAGGCGCCGCTCTCCCTACCCTCCGCAGCCGAATCTTGGTTGGCGGCGGAGCCATTGACCAGATCCGCCGCTGGGGTCGGGAAGGCTAGTACTTCTAAGTGCTCGTTTTTCCTGGCCCCATGGCCTTTGAGAATCGGACGCGGGGGGCGTCTGTTGCACAGACGTAGTTGGAGGCCGTGGAGGAAGGCGCGCCATGTGTTCTGGTGCGCCTTACCTGGGAAGGAGAACGGGGAGGAATTTTCCTCTCCCGAGGAGGTGCTGCCATGGGGCGGCAGGCGCTAGTAGGGCCGCGGATGTGTGCGAAAGCGTTCCCGTAGCCCTGCCAATATGCGACAAAGGTGGAACACCATGGGGTTTTAGTCGGTGCGAGTCCGACATAACCCGTCCTTGCCCCCGCGAGGCGGGTATGCGTAGGCATTTCCCCATGCAAAAAAAAAAAAAAAAAAAAAATAGGGCCCATCCTAGATATCGACAATTATCCTCGATTAAAATTAAATTTCAAATGCTTTGTACTCGTATCACCTGAGCACTGAAATGAAATGAAATGAATGATTTTTATTTAATACAGATTACTGTATAATACTTATTGAAAGTAATTTTTTTTATTTACCACTGGTTCGCAAAAAAAACCTGTCCTGGGAAGAACCAGCACTAAAATGGAATACCTCGTTACCAGTAAAAAAGTTCTTCTATTCTTATCATATGTTACAGAGTACCAATAAGCCGCTATTTTACACCGGTATTCGGTGAATTCGTGGCTTTTGCCCGTACGAGCCAGCGTGCCTCTGAGACTTAAAAAAGCATTAATAATTAATCATTTATAATTAATCGCAAAAACCTCATATGTAAAGGGAGTTTCATTCTATGTGAAATATTCGTGTATATCTAAAAAAATATATTCAAAAAGTACATTATTACCGTGTAGTCAGTACACAAATCGTGTATCCCATATCATCTCGTGGGTGTCGTCGGAAAGCGAACGGAAAAGGAAAGGAAAACCAATCAGAAGATGGGCAACAGCATCTTCCTAAATAACTAAAAATAAAAAACTTCGATTGTCAACCCGCTTGCCAAGCGTGGCAACTATGGCAAATATGGCCTCTCCCATATGAGGCAATCTATGGAAGAGGCTTATGTTCAGCAGTGAACTTTAATAAGCTGTAACGGTACATTATCTGGTACATTACAATAGTGTTTTATTTGCATTAATTTTTTTATAAATAAATTTACCACGTGCTCGGCGGTGAAGGAAAACATCGTGAGGAAACCTGCATGTCTGAGGAATAAGAAAAAAAAATATTTCGAAGACATGTGAAGTTCGTCAACACGCATTTGGGCAGCGCGGCGGACACTTCCTTGCCCTAAACCCTCTCAGAAATGAGGGGGAGGCCTGAGCCCAGCAGTGGCACGTATATAGGCTGTAACATTATATTACATTACATTGCATTAATTTTGTTACGTGTTATGTTGTGGTACTTTTATTTCTATCTCTTTATAGCATCGAACTTTGTATAACTCGTTTATCAATAATATTAAAAGTTTATTTTTTGGCGTTCAAAGTTTCAGTTGGATTAAATTGAAAATATTACGAAATAGTTCTAAACTAGCGGTTCAGTCCGTTACTGTCATCATCATTACAGCCCTTCACAAATTCACTGCTGAACATAGGCCTCCCCCAGGGGATGTCACAAACCACGGCTCTAAGCCACCTGCATCCATTAACTTCCTGCATGTTTACCAGATCATCACTCCCTCTATTTGGGGCCGCCCTACACTTCGTCTACCACTATGACGTTGCTACTCTAGAACCTTTCTTCCCAATCGGTTGCAGTTCTTTGAGCTAAATGCCCCCATTGTCACTACAGCTTTATAATCTGTTGGGCTATGTCCATTACTCTGGTTCTATCTGGCGGACATCTTCATTTATAAGTTTATCACGAAAAGAAACCCTGAGCATAGCCCCCTCTAGAACTCGCTGAGCGATCTTGAGCGTCCTCATATGGTCAGCAGTGTAAGACCACCTCACAGATCCATAAGTCATCATTGGCAGCACGCACTGGTTGTAGAATCTTATTTTAAAGTTTTATACCAGGCGAGAAGATGTGTCGTAATCTCCCGGATGCTGCTCAGCTGAGTTGAATCCATCGACTGACCTCTAGATCGATGTTAGAATTACCTAGTCGGACTATTTGTAACAGGTAAACATACTCGTCAACAACTACAGCTCCGTAGCGCATTGACTTAGCAATTATTGTATCTCTAAGGACCGCGGATTCGAACCTCTATAATTGCTCCGAGTCCGGATGTTTATCATTGTGAAACTTACGTATGTATGTAAACTGCCTCCATGATACAGGAGAAAATCCTAGTGTGGAAGTAACGTTTTATTAGGAGCTTAAGAGCTGAACTATTTGCATAGGTGTGATATGGACGTTAACGGTACGGATACTTAAACTTTATTTTTTCATGTTTATCTTAAGACCTTTCTGTTGGGAAACACTATTGAGCCCTTTGATCATAGTGCTCTGTCCTTCAGTGATACTGCCATAAGGACTCTATAGTCGGCAAAGCGAAGGTGAATGTACTCACTACCGTAATCGTTACTGTATTAGTTAAACAATATCATGTCACTAATGTGTTCATTTAATTCGGAATTGAAAATTATAGCAAAAGAAAAGAATAAAGAAAATGGTTTATTATATAGTTACTATCTCTTGGGTTTTTGATTAAAAGTCCTAGAAAAGATTATTCCGAGCGTGAGTAATAATTGTACCTAACCGTGTGGCAGATATATATATCACAGTATGAGAAAATGTATTACCTATTCCACTTGAACCATCGCCCATGCGTAAATACGTAACGGTTGTACGTGATAGAGCCATGCTGCAATTATATTAGTAGTATAATTGTAGCACGAATAGGTCGGTTCAACCGGGGAAGGACCACGCTCTCACAGAATACCAGCGTAAAATAGTAGCTTAATGCTGCTGTGTTTCGTATGGTGAGTGTAGAGAACCGGAGACCCTTTTTACTGGAAACGAGGCATTCCATCTTAATCCTCAAGGTTGACAACGCATCTGCATTTTGATTTGTAATCCAGGATAAATGTAGATATCTATGGGCCTCAGCAACCACTTACCATCACTGGTGGACTGTGTGCTCTTTTGTCACCCTATCCTATAAAAAAAATACTAAACAAGTAAACTACGTTGTAGAGCCTATCCATTCATGCTACAACCATTAATTATTATGGTCGAAGCACTATTGGGTCGGCTAGAAGAACCACGCTCACAGCATACCGGCGCAAAAATACAGCTTATTGCTGTTCTTTTTCATATGGTGAGTGTAGAGGACGGAAGATACCTTATACTGGAAATGAGGCATTCCATCCTAGTCCTCAGGGTGACAATGCAACTGCATTTTGAATCTTTATTGACGATGGACTTAGATGTTTATGGGTTTCAGCATTTACTTAGCAACAGGTAGACTCTGTGTTCGTTTGTCATCATTTTCTATAAAAAATGACGCCCATACATTTAGATAGGTGGCTCTTTATAGCAAACAGATCTCAGGAAAAATTAAAAAGTTTTGGTTCCCCCACTCTTAGTTGCACTTTTTGCGCTCGTTTGTTACCCTTATTCTTTTAAACCAAAGAACGCATTATAAAATCAAGCATTACCTCTCAGAGGTGATAGGCCTGCGTTCAACTGTGGGATGTATATCTGCTGGCTTTAACTTTAATTTATTACACTTTTGTTTTGGAGTTAATCTGAAAACATACAACATTATTTAAAATTCAATAATACCAAAAAAAAACTTAAATATATTTACCCGTATTTTATTTATTTAAGGTTTTTTTAAACATAATCAACAATACAGCCATTCACAAGTCCACCGCTAAACGTAGGCCCTCCGCAAGGATTGTCACAAAGCACACACACAAAAATTGATCATATATTCTTTAATACAATACATATAACACATTTTTTCCTTTCAAAATTAAGTAGATTACAAGTCGAAAGAAATATTTTACAACCATACTTACTGCTCTTTGTTTGCATTTTTAAATAAAGGAATGATAATTAAAAAATTCAAGCAAAACAATAAGACGTGTGCTGCCATATTAAACTAAGAGCAGCGAAATATTATTTAACTTTTCACATATTTTATGTCGAATCTTTCTAGAACCTTCTCGCAGCTTGTTGAAAAATATACGATATTTGTATGATTATTTGTGTATCGCAGTAGAATATTTTTATTATAGATAATGTTTTCTGAGTGCTAGCATTTTTACATCAATGGTAAGATTCCAGCTAAATAAGCACTCATCTTACGAAAAATCAATGATATGAATGATGACATTTTTATATATACACTTTAAAATCTATCCATTTGAAATATGATCATATGAATAATAATTTTGACGTACGTCCAATAGGACTACGTTTGTCACCCTTATTATATAAAAATTTTTTATAGAATAAGGGTGACAAACGAGCACACAGTCCACCTGATGAATGTCATCTGTCCAAGTGATTCCTGTAGCACATAGACATCTATATCCATCCGCGATTACGAATCAAAATGCAGATGCGTTGTCATTTGTGAGGACTATGATAGAATGCCTCGCTTCCAGTTAAAAGTGTCTCCGATTCTCTACACTCACCATGCGAAACGCAGCAGCGTTATGCTACTGTTTTACACTGGTATTCTTTGAGGAACTGACCTATTCATAATATAACTATACTACTAATAGAGCCGAAGCAAGGCATTACCATGTAAAGGGCATTGTTAAATCTCGCCTAAGAACCAACATAAATTTGACAATTACTAAAATTCTTATCCTTAATTATGGATTAGATAACATTCATTAGATAGTAACGGACGCTTCTGAATTATGGAGTCAAAATAAAAAGGACTTTTTAGATTTTAAGCTTTGTACGTATTTTTTATTAATTTGCTGCGTCTGGACTACTATGATTTGTCCAATTGCACAATACCTCTTACATTTAACAGTAGGTATTTCAAAAGTTGTCATAAACTCAAATATATTATGAAAACGTTAATAATTTAAAATATACCTAAGATTTAAAGTAAAACATACATTATACGCATGTACATACATATTTAAATATATAAACAGACTTATATATCCACCCAATATATACCACAAGGAACTGGAATACAGTAAAATCATGTGTATTCATTAAAAATAACAATACTATTGTACTCTCGTTGGCCAGTCAACATTGTGCCACGCAAAAAAAATGTTATGTTGACAGATGACAAGACGATAAAATAGATAGGCGTCAGACGTGCGATCGGTAATTATGCAATGATTTCAAAAGGATAAGTCAATGTAATTATGTTATTGAAGTTAACATTTACTACATTTTGAAAATGTATAGCTCTTGAGTGGGAGAATACATAGCCGCCATATTACTAGTAAAACTTAATTTGTATACATTTTGGTTGGGTACAGATGAGTCAGAAATTGGGAGGGAAGCAATAAAAAAATATCGTTGTAATTGTGTTGTTGGGCCCAGAACTATAGGTTGCTGCGCCCATGTTATGACCATAATATGGTATTTAAGTTGGGCCCGATACCAAGAAAATATCAACCCCCTGCTCAATTCTTGAATAATATTTTGCTCGAAAGTAATGATGGTTGATAGTATGAATAAAACAAATACCTAATCACAACCTGAGTTTTATTTATCGTATAAGTGCTAGGCTAAGACTGAACTGCTTACATTAGCAATAACAGTAATATTTCATAAAAATAAAAGATAACCTCAAAATCTCTACGATAACTGCTAATATCTCCGTTTTCGGAATTGTCCGTCAATAATTATTATTCTTACATACAATTATGTATAATTTCGGACTTAAAAAGGTATTTTTTGTTACTGTTGGTTCTTAGGCGAACATTGTATGTACGCAGAACCATTTCCTTAAGATCAATAGTCTTAAGTTAATTGTTTATCAGCGTACATAAGCATGCATTACTTGGAGATCTCACTATACTTACCAAGCTGGACGGTTAGATTGGTGAGGGCAGCCTACCCTAGCATATCAGTGCTAGGGTATCTGCGCTCACTGCTGCTGCTTCCCATCTCGAATCTATTAAGTTTGCATTTCTCGCATCAGTGATTACCTAGAACCTT
Organism: Parnassius apollo; assembly: GCA_907164705.1. Classification (NCBI taxonomy): domain Eukaryota; kingdom Metazoa; phylum Arthropoda; class Insecta; order Lepidoptera; family Papilionidae; genus Parnassius; species Parnassius apollo. Next base: position 4,940,037 of record CAJQZP010001441.1, on the reverse strand, counting down.
TGCATGAATTAATAGAAGAGACCGCATAGAGAGGTTGGCCTTTGGATCCTTAACATATTCCTCCCCTTTACACTACTTTATTAAGGTAAAAAAACTAATATATTTGACATATAAACTCTTTAACCTGGCTAGCGATTTAGCTTAGCATATGTTCGTCAGAATCAAGAATTTACGATTGAAGTTCCGCAAATTATTCCTGCATAGCGTCGAGCAAATTTCTCTTTAAAAGCATAACCTTCATCTTCGAAGCTATGTTGTTGGCGGTATTAACATAATACGAATAATAGATTCATTGTAGTGTACCATATATGGCAGAAATGCTACGCAAGCTTTCGATTTTAATTTATGTTTTGGGAAGTACCAATATAATGAATGAAATATATATCTATACTCTTAGTTATTATTTTTCTATTCTTCGCCGCTAGAGCCAAGAATGCTGGTTGTGATTCTAAATAGTTCGTAAATACCTGCATTTGAACACAGTCGATAATTCAACAGACAAAATGTTGGCAGTTGGATTTTTTTTTCACTTAATTGGAATAATTTTTTTTGTTAATAATCTTCGTTTACATAAATATTATCGCTTTAATTCCCTCATCATCAAATCAATCACCTAATTTCATCTGCACACCAATTGAAACTTATAAACACACTAATATTTAATCACTCTTAACACTTTTGTTCCCTTTATTTCGCTCCGAAGTCTTAATTTGTATCGCCAATTCAATACTGCCTCAGTCGCGCTCTTAACCGACTTTATATAGGATCTTTTCTACTGAAAACATCTAGAATGTTCGAGTAAAATGTCGAAAGTCCCAGCAAGGAATTTTCTAGAAAGCTCTCCCAGTTCTGCCACTCGATACTAGATGGCGCTAGTGGGAAATTTCTAACATAGAATTTTCTAGAAAGCTCTCCTAGTTCTGCTACTCAATACTAGATGGCATTAGTGGCATTCATTATGGCAGGCAACACTATAGAACAATTACCCCTAAGCTAGGAGACAATCACATTTTTTTTTGCTAGGGCTCCTGCTCTAAAAAAGGGAACAAAGATGTGATAAAAGTTCTATTACCATACCTTTGACTATATCTTCTCACTCATGAGGATTTGAATACAGAATTTGATTAGAAAACATGACTTTTGGTAATCTATTGATTTTTTTTTTTTGTATAGTTTGTATGGTGTAATTTTTATTCTTTCCGTAACTTGCTACGACGTTTGAATTTAAACAGACGAGTAACTACAGTAAAAAAAACTGACAACTTCCTACTCCTTAGTGACAACTCCTTGGCGCCGTTAAATAATGATCCCAATTTATTTGAAAACTCAATGCAATAAAAAAATGTAGTCTTAATTTTCAATATCTGGCATAGCTTTTGTAAGATCTAATTTGAAAATGCCACTTCCCACCAGCAATGCGACTCGCATACTTTGCTTGATTGGTTTAATTCTCAAGCAATATTTTATAGAAAAATTAACCACTAATCCGTAGCACCTTTCATTTATTGTAAAGGTTTATCTGATAAAACGTGATTCTAGATAAAATGGTCTTACAATTTTGGCATATAATTATTTTATTCTTCCACGTTTTAGTTTTTAAAATTAAACGATTTTCCGTAATAAAATATACAGTTTAATTTATTTTGCTAGAAATGGTACAACCTAGCTTATCACACCGTACCCCTTTGATGTTTAGTTTTAGAACACCCTTTTTTAATCGACGTAATGAGATATAGAGGTCTATACTATTCCTAAAAATGATAATATGGTCAATTTATGTCTAGTTGTTTTTACATGACATTATATGAAAGATACAGAACAATATGTTCACGGAATATGCGGTTTTACTCAGATATTGCTTCTCATTTGGTTATCTATTGTATTTGGAAGACTTTTACAAGCTATGGAAGTTTTTGTTGGTGGTGTGTTGAGGGGCTCGGCTGAATATACAATTGTTGCCAATATATTCATGGAGTACTTTGAGGTTACAGCCCTTCTTCATTTTCCTGTATTTCCCATAGATTATACAAGCGATAAGTAGACGATACTTACATACGATACTTATATTACAATCAACCAAAATAACTGCACTTTCAGACCACCATAGCAATATAAACACAAATATTCAAATGATAATGGGGTCTGGCAAATAAATCATTAGCTTCCCTAGATATAGCAGTATTCTGTATCTTAATAGCATCTTTAGTCATACCGTGATTAGAAAAACGGCCTTTACTAATCAAAATTTAAACGAAAATTGTCATAACCATTAGTCATATTTAGCAATAGTGGAAAAATATTTGTTTCAGAAAACACAAGGGATCTGTAACAGTAAGCATTTAGCCGCCGAAATCTGGCACGTCAAGCTTCAAACAAATAAATACGTTAATACGTTACATTGTAGAGCGGGCTTCCATAAGAACATAGTGCATAGCGCTTAAGAATATTAATCAGATTTTACCTACCAGCCAGTGTAATATCACTCTGAAAGTCGTATGTAGGCTTGATTGTGTATGTGATTTGTCTTGCCTAAGACCCAAACTAACGGTCTGTGAAAAACAAAAAAGTTGCGCTAAGTATGCAGTTTGTAAACATGTTTAGGATCATCCTTATCGCAACATCAAATTCAATAACTTACAATTTTCGGAAGAGAACGATGATTCCTAACAAGAACTATTTATAAGGATATTGTAATAAAATAAAATAAAAACTTTTGGTAAATCCAAATCCCACCAAAAACATAAATGTGAAATGAGAGCCAAGTTCAACATTATGATATATGCCTTGGTTGTTGACTTTAATGATGATGCCAAGTTCAATGGTCAGTCCTGAAATTTATTTATAACAACATAAAATATCATTTCTTCTTATAACTTAGGATAATATGTTGTAGCCTAAGGTCTCACATGGCTAGTTCTCATATACGAATTATTATGTTCGATGGCTTGTTTCTACCAGCAAGCCAAATTTTCGGTATAATAAAATAAGAACCGACACGTAACAGGTTTAGAACTTGCGAAGACTAAAATATAATTCGTTATTATATAAATTTTTAATGTTTATTATAGTACAATAAAAAAACCCTGGTTTAATTTTATGTTTAGTATGTATTATATTTTATAGTATATAATATCTAGACCTACGACAGATTACTCAGGTACAAAATTGGTTAGTTTTTACTTACTACTGTTATATAACAGTTTTACACAATATATAAACTTTTATTATATAAAAAAGCTCTATATCATGTAAATGCCAGTTGCGTTGTTTGTAAACCTTTAAAGGGTTTTTATTCCAGTGAAAAAGTATCATGGTGAGTGTCCAAAATTCATCGATAACTCGTTAACACAAGTTTCTGTTGTTTTTTGTATCAGCAAATGCCTCTGTGCTAACACCTTCGGGAAGATTTTTGTGTCATCATTAAATTCTACTTTATTTACATCGTGTGTAGAAAGGCAAATACTACTCGACCCTCTTTTATCATCGTTTAATGTTATTAATATATATTATATATTATAAATTTGTTACAATATTATGTTCGGTTGATTGCTTTCAACCAACATTTTAATATATTAATTAAAAAGTGCAGTAAGTTTTTTTAGAAGAATACTAGAAATACTATTGACATTGCAAGTATTCCACTAACCACTCTAAGTAAGCTTGAAATGCTTGAGTTGGGACTGGTTTCCGATAGCAGTTGAATGGTGAATTCGAGCCCATGACTTTTAGATTCGCGCTCCGTACCCTTAACAATTAACTTAGGTTAGTTTCTCGTAAGTATACGATTATTATTAACCTATAATTTTACCGTATGGTGATATTCTCGTGCATCGATCAGAGCGATAAACAAAAGCTGACGAATATTTTGAAATTATCGACAGTTTAGAGATAAACACAGAACCAAAGTATAAGAATAACAAGTTAGATTGTGACAGAAGCACGCACCTACTTTTCCGTGCTTGATGTACAGCTTTAGAGTGATTTTTATATGTGATTTTATTTTATAAAACTTGCTGATTCCCCTTCCTAGTTCAACTAAAAATAAAATACAAAATGCCTTTAGAACTCATCGAGTATATGATAGTATGTAGTGTTTTATTTTTACTAGCTTGTTATTCACTGTATATAAATTCAATTTCTTACTGCATAATATTCACGCCTTTAATAATCTATTATTTAAAATTTATATTACTTTGAAGAGCAAAGTATTATAAATAATAGCTAGATTTTCTTATGTTTTTTTGGTATAGAATAAGGTTGACAAACGAGGACAGAGTCCACCTGATGGTAAGTGGTTTCTGGTGCCCATAGATATCTGCATCTTTCCTCGATTACGAATCAAAACGCAGATGCGTTGTCACCCGTGAAGACCGTTTCCGGTTCTCTACAGTCACCATACAAAACACAGTAACTAAAGTAGCTGCTATTCTGTGCGAGCGTGGTATTTCCCCGGTCGAGCCGGCCTATTCGTGCTCCAACTATACTACTAATATATCTGCAGCATGGCTCTACCACGTATAAAAATATGAGTTGTTTTATTCCGAAACATAGTTTTCTCTTTTATAATACAAATGAATCGTTTTAAAAAGATATCTATTGACTCATAACAATTAACCATTACACATTTATTTGGTAATGCTAAAGCTAATAAATTTTTATACGTGGTAGAGCCATGCTGCAGTTATATTAGTAGTATAGTTGTAGCACGAATGGATCGGCTCGACCGGGGAAGGACCACGCTCTCACAGAATACCAGCGTGAAATAGTAGCTTAATGCTGCTGTATTTCGTATGCTGAGTGTAGAGAACCGGAGACCCTTTTTACTGGAAACGAGGCATTCCATCTCAGTCCTCACGGGTGACAACGCATCTGCATTTTGATTTTTAATGGAGGATAGATGTAGATGTCTATGGGCCGCAGCAACCACTTACCATCAGGTGGACTGTGTGCTCGTTTGTCATCCTATTCTATAAAAAAAAAGCTAAGAGTTTTGGTCATTTTCGGTCACAATGATGATGAATAAGACAATGTTGAATATTGTTCAAAGGAAAAGATTGTAACTATTCTTGAATTATCATATACAATATCACAATATCATATATTACAAATAAGAAGTATATAATATATATATATATATATATATATATATATATATATATATATATATATGCAAGGATGTTGAGCAAGTTCCTACTTGCATTTAACTTTAGACCGCAAATGCTTTCTTGGGAATAGGAATTGTTTCACGTGACACCATTGTTCCAAAGCTTTATTTAGATAAATAGTTTTGTGCTCGTGGAATTGTCATACAAGTTGCAAGTATAGTAATATTTTGAGACGTTATTGAATGTGATAAGTTAAAATAATTGTGTGCTCTCTTTGTACATTCAAATAAAATATTAAAATAATTACTGACCTTACTGTAGGGCTTCCGGATGGGATTTCAGCTTTGGAGGGCAGGGACAAAAGCGAGCTGCTCTTGCTATATGGATTATCTCTAATTTGTTCGCTTCCAATCATTCCCATCTTATGGGATTGCTAAACATCACTAGTGATTTTAGCAGTTCTATCAAAATGGAGCTTGGGTCGCCAATTCTAAGGGCTTATATTTATCTATGCACATCAACAGAACCCTTTTCGAGCCTGACATGAACCGATACCTGGGTATGTCACGGAATGCATACCGATGACTGGGAACGGGTCAGGAAAAGCGGCCACGTTTTGTTTTCTATATTCATTGAAATATCAATCACCTTATTGGTTGTTCTGTTATTATAAGCATTATGGAGAAAGAAGATCCCAAAGAAATAGAGTACACCATATAAATACGAAAAGTCTACTGCTGGAAGAGTAGTACCTCCCCCTCTCACTATATGAGTCAATTTATGAAGGATACCTATTTTCATTAGTGGATTTTTGATAGGCTGTAACGGAAACAGAGATATATTAGATGAAGAGTTATATCATAGTATTATAAAATAAGTCCAATATATAATGATTTCTTATATTTACGCGAACATTGCACATGATTAAAACTACTTTTACGGATTTTATCGCGTTTATTTTTACTTTTTATTTTTAATTCCCGACGTTTCGGGCGCTTTCCAGCACCCATGGTCACGGGGGACTGAGATGACTGACGTCCCGATGTCATTGTTAAACCCGGAGTACCTTCAGCTTTTTTAATTATTGTTTATGGTCCGATCTATGCAAAATGAACTGACTATGTCCTGAGGTCTTGCAGTGGTATGCTTGGGTTTAGTTTTAATTTTATTGATTATAGGATCCCAAGCAGGTGGTAGTACCCAGCCTCCTTCTCTATTGAAATTAGGATGTTTTTTAATTTCAATAGCCTCACGTATCATCCTTGGTAGGAATCGGTGTTCTTTCGCGAGGATTTGTGGTCTATCAAATCTGATGTAATGGTTGGGGCCGTCTAGGATATGATCACAAACTGCAGACTTCCCGGAACGTTGATGCTTCAACTATATATGATGATAATTAAAAAAAGCTGAAGGTACTCCGGGTTTAACAATGACATCGGGACGTCAGTCATCTCAGTCCCCCGTGACCATGGGTGCTGAAAAGCGCCCGAAACGTCGGGAATTAAAAAATAAAAAGTAAAAATAAACGCGATAAAATCCGTAAAAAGTAGTTTTAATCAAGTCCAATATATATTATTATTGTAAACAAAAAAGCAATTCCATGTTATGACATACCTATAATAGATGGTTAAAGTGTAGCAGACTTTTTTTTAGTTAATATCTTCGAGAACTCCAATTTGTTAGTATATTAACCCAGCGCACGATCCAAAAAAATGATAATGAATGATGAATTTTTAGTTCGATTGGTTAAGAAACTGTAGTTTGGAATAGACTAAAACTTTAAAAATAAAATAAATAGTGAAATTTTGGTTTGATTTTTACAATATTGCCAAGTTTCATTAAAATCCGTTCAGGAAATTTTACAAATTAAAAATTACTGAATGAATTTTCTTTGGACAAGCTTTTACATTTATAATCAGCTCCATGGCGCAGTGGCTTGGCAATGAGTTGCAGCGCTAAGCGTTGCGGATTCGAATCCTGCACGGAACAAGCATTTGTATGACCTACATTGTTCCGGGTCTGGATGTTTGTGCTTGTGAAAATTATGTATCGAAACTGCTCCCACGATACACGAGAAAACCTAGCGGGAGGTAACGTGTTAAAAATATTGGTAGAAAGTAGGATAGCGAGATTGAAAAAATTGTTATGTGGGAAAGCTATATAACAATAAAGTCTATAGAAAAAGATTAAACTAATATTAGTTGCCGATCCAATCGTACACGAAATTAATTTACACCATTCCAAATCTACATATTATCCTATAACCCATTATTCCACACAGAATCCATTTCCCACAAAACAATGATCTATTATCCCTATAATATCTTACTACCATAATTCGATGAACTTTAGAAGGGACCAGAAGTGATTGGATAGTTCGCATATTATTCAATTTCAAAGGCTTTCTTTTAACACATTTTTTTCAACACAAAACTATCCACAGCTAATCATAGGTCTTTTCCAATAAACGAAAAATTTGTCGTAATTTTTTTCCTAGTCGGGTTGAACCATTCGTGCTGCATCCACAATATTCTTATGCGGGACTCTACCTAATATCTATGGGGAGGTCTATGTTCAACAGTGGACCCACTGTGAAACATAGGCCTTCCAATACATTGTGTCATAGAAATAATTTTGCCATAGTTGCCACGCTTGTCAACTGCAGTTTTTATAATTTTGAGTTGTTATCAGGACGATAATGCTGCACATATCCTGTTTCAGGTTCCCTCCATCGGCTCTTACGACACCCACGTGACGATATGGGGCAGCGGATGCTTATACTTTTTTTTTTTTAGTTTATTTTCTTCCAATTATACAATAAACGTTTTTAACATTTTTATCTGCCAAACTGCGTTACAGTTTGTCGGCAGTAGTTCTCGTCTTACATGCTTATGTTTATACATATAATCTGAAGTATAATTTCTTATACATATACTAATATCTCCCAAAATCTATTTTATTATTTTATCTATACATATTTAGTACAAAGTTTGTTATGAGGTCCACATCAGCCAAATATCAAAATTGGTTCATTATTTTTTGATTTTTTTTATATACATACTGTATATACACATATACACTAATTCAACACATACTCAAACAGCACACATCGCATATAGACTGCTAATTTTAACAGTACGTTACTCGTGGCCTGTGGCGTACCTTTATGGACACAATGATAGATAATGTTTTCTTAGGATATTTTTTAAATGATTTTTTGAGATAACTTTACTAAGCAAGTCCGGCGGCAGCTCGTTATGTAATTGCGGGATAACCCATCGTCTCGTGCGCATACCGAAGTAATTTTTAATTTTAGGTACTACATATTTTCCTTTTCTAGTGGATTGACGAGTTGGGTAGCTATATTCTCTTTCTACTTTAAACTCATTTTTATTATACTGTTCCATTATCAACTTTATTTTCACTTTTTTGTCTACAGGTACAATTTTACAAATTTTGAAAAGTTTATTATATTCTTTATTACACTCACTTTTCACTTTATTATCTACTAGTATCTTTAACAACCTTGTTTGTAGTTCTTTGATTTTATTTAAATACACTGGGAACGTAAGTCCATAGCTACCCAACCCGTAATCTATAGTTGTATCCGCAAGCGCATAGTACAGCATATGTAACATACTTCTTCTTAGCCTAAATTTCAGGTGGTACAATTTACCCAATACACTACGTAATTTGTTACAGATTTGCTGAACATGTATACTCCATACAAAACTGGTATCTATAGTTAGTCCTAGGTATTTGTAGCATGAGACTTGTTCTAACTTCAGACATTTACAGTTATTTACATTGTTATTTCTGTGGAAACAATCGTAGGTATGCCGTTAATTACAATGTCGGCATGCTTTTGTCGATTGTATGGCGAAGATATTAACATAAATTTAGTTTTGCTTATATTAATTATAATACCATTATCATGCGCCCATTTAACAATGTTGTCTAAGTCTTTTTGCATAACTATTTGTATCGTCTTTGGATCTTTGTACGAGTACATTAGGCAAGTGTCATCAGCATACATATACATTTCACATGATCGTACTACTTTGCTCATTCCATTTACATGAATGATGTACCCTACTGGACCGAATACCGAGTCGGTTGGGACTCCATATTTGATTTTACCAAGGTCACTACTAGTTTCGCTAATGCGGACTTCTAACGTTCTGTCCTTTAAATAGTCTCGGAACCATAAGTTTGTGGGTCCTCGAATACCGCACCGCCACTACACTTTAATTTCTTATGTCGAAGAATTCTGACGTTCCCTCTTCAACTAATCTGAAAATTTCAGTTTCACTCCATTTTATTGGCATTATCGGCAATTATTTTAGTGTTCAGGCTACACTACTATGGAACAGCAGCAACATTTAACAAAGAAAATAGCCTTCATAATATTGGTTCGAAAAAAATGTCGTCGGCATAACGTCAATTAAGTAGTACTGCTACCTTTCGTCAGTAATATTATACATACACAAATATATATATATATATATATATATATATATATATATATATATATATATATATTATTATTTTGCTGCTAAGAGCAATTTTTCGCCTGAGCTTTAGTTGTCACCAAACAGCTCGTAATGTATTTTTTATCTCTACATTATTAAACACTTTGTAGTGGCGGCATTAGATTGTGGTATCCAATAAATGGTAAAAATAACCAAAAGAAAATAATAATAATGTCTTTATAATTTCGGACTGATTGTCTGTCTGTCTTTGCTTGTCTGACGTCTTTCCTCTCTCTCTCTCTCTCTTTTTCTTTCCCTCTTTCTTTCACACACGCACACACACACGCGCGCGCGCGCGCTTGTCACATACACGTACGCACGCACGTCACGCACAAATACACACACACACACACCACACACACACACACACACACACATACTTTAATTATTTCTAAGTTAGTTTTAAATACTATATTAGCTCTGGTTGCGACATAAGACATAAAGAACAACTCATCACATGCCCTTTTTTCCCGTGAATATCGTTAGAGGTGGCTATTGGAAATTCAAAAAAATTCTTATAGCTTACAATCGGTATCGTTATTACTAGCTTATTTTCATCGATATTAAATATCCAGCTCAGCGATGAAGAGCTGTATAAAAGTGCGAGACGTCTGGTACTGCGAGTCTATCCACCTGCCAAGCGTGATGATCTATGCATTGTATTATTATTAACTTTATGTAACGTCACTACAAGACCATATTTACGCCAAACCCTTAAGCCTCGCCGCACTTTTAACACAATAACTGTCCTTGCAACACTATATAAGTCCCTAGCTGCCGGCTGTATGTACTGAGTAGACACAACGTCAGTTTAAATCGAAAACCAAATCGAATTCGAAATCTATTTCGAGAGTACGCCTGCTGCTCAGTAACGAAATTTGATTGCGGAAAAAATAAGATAAAAAGCGGTAAAAACAGAAATCATCAAAATACGACTTAAAAATTTCAGAGAGTTAAAAAAACTTAACTGCTAGAATATTGAAAACATGAGGAATATAAACTAAATATTTTGAATAAAATTTAAATATAATCACATAAAAAATAGAATATTCTTTTGCTAAATTGATAAAAACTTGTTCTTATTATCCCATCACAGTAAGAAACATTATACCTTAATTTATTTTTTTAACATACTTAGAGACGCATGATTACCATCATCGCAAACCCATTCATAAAATTAGAAAATTTTAATTGAACTATTTAATGTAAAATTGAATTATGTTTTATTACAAAAAATAAATTAATGATCACGACTTTCTTTCACATTTTCTTCTTTGTAGAAGTCTTACTTTTCGACCGGTGGATAAATTTTAGAGCTTTTAGTAAGCCTGAACTACATACACAATTTTTAATTTCTGCCTATGTTTAACGAGACGTAAAATTAGTAAAATTAACCTAAAGTCCTAAGTTTTTCTGATTATTTCATTAATCATGTAACCAAATATATGTTTGTGCTACACAATCGTACGGGTTGAAACTTAGATTGCAATTGTGTTCTAGAAAACGGAAAGCGGAAAGCGTAAAATGAACTGGTAAATCCTAATTGAACTCTGTACAAACCGAACAAGGAAACTAATCTCGATTTAACAAAAACTTCTTAATGTGCTTGTAATTTCACCCACTGAAAATGTGCGACGTTACCGGCTACATAAGATACTAATATTAAATATATAAAGTGTACGATGTTGATTTAGATATGCATGGTAAACAATTTTTAATAAAATAAATACTGCCATCCAGGTTTCATCACAGATGTAAATTTTAATAGGTAAAAAGAACGAACCGTTGTTAGTCAATGGCCTTCCCCAGGGAATAAAGGATTTTGCCGAATACCCACGCTTGGCATGAGGAATGACGACCGAACACCATATGATTATAACCTCTACTTTTGCACTGGTCTCGGTTTTTTAAATTATTTTATATCAACATCTACTGGAGGCCACAAGAATTATTTTGCGTCTCTGTACGTTGATTTTAATGACGTTCACAAAGGTAAAATAAATTATAGTGGCGGTAATGGGTTAGAAAATTAAAGAACTTAAAAAAATACATAAATTTTGATAACCGGCATGAATGAACACAGTGTTATGTTACGGTTTTAAAGGTAAGTAAGCCGGGATGTATCACAGACTGTGAAGCATTCTACTAATCTATTTTAGTCCTTAAGGGATAAACACTTGTTTTTTTATAATTTTGTTTAAAACAACTGTCTGAAGTTTCAGCATTTCATTAACCATTAACAATCAAAGAACTTAACTCTTTTGCCACTAATATTATGGAAAAAACTTGTAGCCCGGTGTATTTTTATAGAATTAAAGTCAGCATGTAGGCTAAACGATAGTAAGTAAATGCTGTGCCACCTGTATGATCTAGTCTTTTTCATTATGAACTAAGATGTTATGCCTCGTGTCTAGTAAATTTATTATTTACTTCATACGAGTATAGTTACAGAAAAGAACATTATGAAAGAAAAGAAAAATTACAGCACATTCTAAATTAACCATTTATCTCAGCATGGGTGGAATATCTAAAGGCAATAAAATAATTATTTTAAACATCTATTGCGATGGAACAAATAACTTAAAACCATATGTTGCACACTTTGTACTGACCCGTTTGTGAGCTGTCATAAACTGCTTCCGCTACTTTAGTAGTTTCATTTAGCGAAACTGGTTATTGCAGTAACACAATCACAAACGTATTATTGGTTGTTGTTTTGAAATATAATATCATTTACTCAGTTTTATATGTCGTATTTGCGTTTTATTTCTTTCCAATGCCATAAGAAGGTCTTAATAATTTTGAATTTGAATAAAATTCAATTCCTACTAAGGGCTTTTCAGAAAACAGATACTAAAATGTATTGTATTGTACACGGTGTCCAGCATTTAATGGCTAATCTTAAAATGGGCAGAACATATGGCCATTCAGAAAAAGACCTATGTTTTTACGTTATTTTACATTATTGTATACCACGACCACAAATTCACGAATACCATTTGTTTTTTAAATTATCATAGTATTTTAGGTTAATTAAGCTGATATTTATATATTATGGAGTATGAATACTATACCATTTTTTTAAACTTGAATTATTGTTATAGTGTTTAATTCCGAAGTACTATAGTATAATTGTATAGAATATTTCAGAATCACTAAACGGAGCGTTCTGATCATCCCGGGCTGATCACCCTGCCCAGCTGGAGATCTCCCCTTTTCCTTCCACGGCCAAAGTATAAAAAAATGTAAAAACGAGTGACACGACAAAATATTTTAAAATTATTTGTGTTTAAAGCAGATTTCAAAATTGTATCATAATTTTTTTTCTATAATGTAAATAGTGAACTGTTGGTCGAACGACCAACAGTTCACCAACCACCACCAACGACCAACAGGTCGTCCAAAATGAGATTTTTTTATAGGAGAAGGGACAAGCAAGCATACGGCTCACCTGATGGTAAGTGATTACCGCCGCCCATGAGCAACTGCAACACCAGGTGAATTGCAGATGCCTTGCCGGCCTTTTAAGAAGGAGTAGGCTCTTTTCTTGAAGGTCCCTAAGTCGTATCGTTCCGGAAAAATCTCTGGTGGTAGTCGATTCCACAAGGAAGTTGTGCGAAAGGAAACTTTTTTAATGATGGTGGAGGGGTTGGTGGTGGATTTTGGAATAAGTCCAAACAATTCCTCAGAGCACTCCCCGTGGTAGATGCGATAAAATACGCAAAGAGATGCAACATTTCTTCGCAGTGCCAGTGAGTCAAGCCAATCGGAAAGAGCTTGGTCACCAGCGATTCGAACAGCTCTGCGCTGGATGCGTACGAATGGAAGGAGCTAGCATTGGGGAGCCCCGGCCCAGAGATGGGAATAGTATTCCATGTGCGGCAGAAACTGCGCCTTGAAAGTTGCAGGCGGTGAGCCGGCATTAAATACTGTCCCGCTCTGCTGAGCACGCCAAGCTTTCTAGAGGCCAATTTAGCCTTCTCTTCCAAGTGACCACGAAACTGCACGTCACTTGATATGTCGACGCCGAGGATTCCAATACTGGCTGAAGCAACAAGGGGAGTGCCTTGAAACTGAGGAGATACGACGAAGGGGGCTTTTTTAGCGGTAAACGTGCAAACTTGTGTCTTCTAGGGATTAAAATGGACTAGATTTAGTTGCCCCCAATCCGAGACTTTGTTCAAAAAAGTTTCGACTTCAGACACAAGTTTTTCCCGGTACTCTGCGACGTTTTCCCGACAAATATTGGCACGGCCGGTGTATAAAGCATCACCATTGCTGTCGTCTGCATAGCAATGAATCTTACCAGTTTGCTACATGTCATTGATATGCAGAAGAAACAGCGTTGGTGATGATAGCACGCAGCCTTGTGGAACACCAGCGTTGATGGGCTTGTAATTGGAGCATGCACCGTCTACTACTACCTTGATGCTCCGATCAGCAAGAAAACTGGTAATCCAATTGCACAATTTCTCGGGAAGCCCATAGGAAGGAAGCTTCGTAAGAAGCGCTTTGTGCCAAACCCGGCTGAACCGAACCCTTGGACTATACTGCCTGCGCCTATTTATGAGTTAGGTAACCCAGAAGATCACTAGCCGAGCAACCGCGACGAAAACCGTACTGGCGGTCACTAATCAGCTGGTGATCCTCAAGGTACCGTATGAGCTGGCTGTTAATAATGGTTTAAATTAAACAACAAAATTTGCAATATTTAAGTATTTTAAAAGCTTTTCTTTACATTAAATGTACCTGACCATTGGAGCTTAACAAAAAACAATTCTCGATATTTTTTTATATACATAGCAAATGTTTAAATTGCCTCCCTGCCATCAATTCTTGCCTGAGACAGCCCCAATAAAAATGGTGAATTTAGGTCTATTGAACAGGAAGAAATTGCCTCAGACAGGGGTCAATTCATCGTTTAGCAAGATAGCAGTTTTTTTTTAAACCAATGGGATTCCATCTGCTGTTCAAGCACTGTTATCTGTTATGCAAATTTGTGTCTACTGCGAGGTAAGATACAATCAAAGCACACAGGTAAAAAAACTGATAACAGTTATATACTAGTTGACACCAACCCATCAATTGCTAACACTAGGGCTACTCTTACTGGGTACTGTTGCAACTGTTTGGTAGGCAGAGACACTGTTGGCTGCTGTTATCTGTTATCTGTTATCTTTTTTTAAAAAAAACGTTACCCCTACACTAGGATTTTCTCCTGTATCGTGGGGGCAGTTTACAAACATAAATTTCACAAGGACAAACATCCAGACCCGGAACAATTATTTATAGGCCATACAAATACTTGTTCCGTGCGGGATTCGAACCCGCGACCCCCAGCGTAGCAACTCATTGCTAAGCCACTGCGCCATGGAGTCGACAAGCTGTGTACATGTCGTGTCTGTTGTTTGGTTTCTATCTTGGGCACGGCATCTAGATGAGGTTAAACCACCTGCGTTTTAGGTGATGATATTAAAAAATTATGATGATGATGATGATTAACCTTAATACGTATTAATATTGTAATTTAAATGACAATTTTTGCCATAGTTGCTGCACTTGTGGCAACCAAAGTTTTTTGTGGTATTCTATAGGAAGATGCTGCTGCTCATCTGCTGGTATTTTTATTTTACTCTGTCGGCTTTTTCGACACCATACGGGACGAAATGGGATGGCAATTCACGGAAGGCCTCTGTAATATTTTACATTATATGTATATTTAATTTAGGAGGCCTGTGTACAGCAGTGGACTGTTGTCATGGTGATGAATAATGATCAATAAAAACCTTAATTTGTATTGCTTATTTCAACGATTTCTATTTTTCTGTGTGGTTTATTTTCTGTTATTTATTATGTTATATGTGTAATTTATAAATAAACGCCGAGCAAAGTTGAATTTCATGCTCTGGCATCTTTTTATCTCTTTTAATTGATGATTGATGATCTCCTTCTGATTTATAATAATATAATAAATGGGCTTGACATTACATTTTAAAGATATTTTGGAATTATACTTGCTAATTAATGAATACTTTAATTCTCATTTGTGAAAACTTCTAATAGGCTTACTTTGTAAATTACATTATATACCATATAGTATTAATTAAAAGCTGTAAGTTTTCCTGTAATAAATAAATTAATTAATTAATAATCAAATAACCCACACTGCACCTGTCTGCTGCCGCTTATTACACATCAATATCATATCATAAATAGACATTTTACTATCAAGTTACTTTGAAAAAATCTTTTGATATGACCTTTTGATATGAAACATGAAAAATGTTTCTACCTATGTCCGTTATAGACTTTGCAACCATGCACCCGATTTTGATGAAATTTTTATGTATGTTTGAATGGATCTCTAGATTATTTATTTTCAAATAATCTGGTGCTGTTGTTGAAATCCAGAAATCACCTGTCTGAAGCCGGAGCAGATCGACCTCGCAACGTCGGCAAAAAAATTGGTGGCTAGTTTTTTTTTCGCGGAGCGGACATTTGTCGACGTCAATGCTGGAAAATTGTAGGTCAGTCAACTGTGAACGGAATGTGTGGGAGAGAAGACCAAAGACCGGGCTTCGGGGAAATATGCTGCATCACGATAACGCCTCTTCACATACCTCCCTTAGAACAAAAGCATTTATTTAAAAACATGTTGTTGAAACTATCACCAAGTCACCAAGACTACTTGTGATTTCTTTTTGTTCCCAAGAGTACAACAAAAAATAAAAGGCAAGTTGTTTTCAAGTGCCGAAGAAGCCGTGGCTGCCTACGCAGAGGGATTGACTATGATGTGACAAAAGTGTTTTCAGAATTGGTTTAGGCGAATGGAACTTTGTATGGAGCATGATGGAGAATATTTTAAAAAGATGTGAAATAAATATTAATAGTATCTAGAATATTTATTGTATATCTCAAAACTTATTGAGTGTCCCACGTATAGATTATAAGTTTATAAGGAATAAATCGACATTCATTTTTCATTGCGGGTCGCGATAATTTATGGTGAGCCCATTCTACATACGAAAATAAATTGTCTCCTTTGTAAAAAATAATATGTATTATTTTATACACAAGTCAAAGACTTCTACAAACGAGACACTAAAAATAGGAATTCTGAGGAAGTTGGATTCCGCAATAATTCCTGAGAGTGCGAGATTTCATAAATAATTGCTATTGGGTGTGTATGACAGTATACAATAAGATAACACAAGTAATTCAAGACCCAACTTTCATTAAATTTAAAAGAGAATTATACAACTGGCTCAGTGAAAAGGCTTTTGACACTATACAGGAATATTTAAACTATGATACCTACGTAACAACAACTTGACTGATATAAATTTACTGGACCAATTTTGAAATATTTATTAATTATTACCTATTTATTGATTGCTTGTTGACATTTTATTATTTTACTCATAAATATTTTTATCTCGTTATTTTACAGTTGTAAGATTTGCATGCCATTATTAATAGCTTATTAAGTGGATGTTTAATTAATACGACCATCTTCAGTGTACCTTAACCAACCGCAAATAAATATTTCATTTCGTTTCATTTCGTGACAACGCACCGTCTCACACCTCAACGGTTGCCCTGGTGAAAATCCACGAATTATGGTTTGAACTGCTTGATCATTCGCCTTACTCACTAGACTTCTTTTTGTTCTAATATCTAAAAATTGCGCTCGGAGGACAGAAATTTTCATCAAATTAGAAGGCAATCACTTTCGTGAAAAACTGTTTTGCAGAGAAAACGCCAAGTACTATTTGGACAGGATAGAGAGATGAGAGCATCACTTAGAGTATTGTGTACAGCTACAAGGAGACTGAGTTAGAAAAATAAAAATTAATTTTAAGGAGTCGTGTCGTGGTCGGAAACCTCTCTATTGTATAAAAATAGGTAGGATCAAATTTATAACAGCTTAAATAACGTACAAGAAAGTATTTGATTGACAGAAGTCGACAGGGCAGCAGCCAAAAGTGGCGAAGAAGAGGCAGGGCTCACAAATCAACAGCTGGAGTCTGTGCACGCCAGCCTCAATCCTCACTCAAATATGTAAGTTCACATCAAACCATCACCACACCACCGCCGTGTTTATGTCCACTTGAAGTAGCAATGTGATCATATTTCAACAATAAGTATTGCCCGTCGAAGTAGGTATTACGTGGTATATATATATATAACTTTATTGGAAACGAGGCACTCCATTTCGTCGATTCGTAACCGAGGATAGATGTAGATGTCTATGGGCCATAGCAATCACTTACCATCAGGTTGACTGTGTGCACGTTTGTCACCCTATCCTATTAAAAAAACTTAAAACTGTAACATTAATTACTAAGCCAATATTCACTTACACATATTTATAACATGATAATTACGATTACCAAATAGTTCTCTGCTGCATATAAGTCTTTCAACAGTAAGCCTCATGCGAGAAGTGTTTTTTTTAAGATCAGTGTTTTTTTTTAGTTGTTATTAGGTAGACGTTAACATTTTCCCTCTGTCGTCTCTTACGACACCCACGGGAAGATATAGAATAGTGATTATTGTTGTTCTATACTCTTGTAAATGAAATTGTATACTTGGGGAGTGCTTTCAGCCGGGATGGAAGATGTGATTTAGATGTGGATAGGCGCGTCGCTGCCGGAAACAAAGTCAATGGTGCCCTGAATGCATTAGTCAAAAGGCAAGGCGTGGTGAAGAGTGCACGCCTTGCAATACATAACGCAGTGTTGGTACCGACTTTGTTATATGGCAGCGAAACCTGGGTATGCCAGAAGAAGCATAAAAGCAAGTTGAATGCAGTGGAGATGCGATCTCTTCGTAAAATGTGTGGCGTTACCATAGCCGATCGAAAGCGAAACGAAGAGATTCGCAATATGGCAGGATTGAAAGATGACCATATCACAAAAATTGATAGGGGCGTACTCCAATGGTTTGGGCACGTTGAGCGAATGAGTGAAGACCGAATGGTGAAGAAAATATGTAGAGCGAAAGTAAGTATTAAAAGGTGTCGAGGTAGACCGAGACTAACTTTCGAAGACCATGTGAGCAAATTGCTCGAAGAGGGGAAGGTCAACAGTACTCGGATACCTAGACGTGCATGTATGAAGAAGTTAATGAACCTGAAAGAAGCGAAAGAGGTATGTAAGGATCGTGACACTTGGCGATCTGTTCTCTCTGGCTACCCCGTTAGGGATTGTGCGTGAAGATAAGAACCTATACTCTTGTAAAAAAATGATGTGACTTTGTCTTTAGCTCCTCATGTTCTGATAGTAAATAGACAATGAATTATTAGATGTCACTCTATGAGCAATTACTAGCAAGGGAATCCTAAAATAAGAACAAAGTTCTTGTAGTTTAACTCTTTATGCATATGACATTTTACGTGTTTTTTTTTCTTTTACAAGGTTGTTGCCGTTTTTCCTTCCAATTCCATAGACACCTTTATTGTTGTGCCATTAGCTTAGCGTAATAAAAAACATCGATATATTCACTTAGTCTATGTGACTCGTAAAATTAAAGAATTTGATTAATTTAATTCGTAGTACTTTTATTTATATCAATGAACGTTAAAAGAAACTTCATATGATATCTTACAACAAAAACGTGGTTGAATAATTCGGAATTTCGCACTAACGTTTTAATTTAAAACATATTGTGAAAAGATCTTCAGGTGGTATATTTTTTTCTATCCCTAGACCCTAAAATTATTGTATGTGTTTTATAATTATGCTCGTACGGTAAAAAGGAGTAAGATCGTTTCTTGAAGGTTCTTAAGTCGTATCAGTCCGGAGAAAAGTCGACCGAAAATTTTCAAACTCCTAGTAAGTCTCACAGTATAATCGTATATCTTAAAGACCCAAAGAGAAACTCACTATATGCTATTAAATAATAGTATATAGTGAGTTCCTATTTAAGTTTGTAAATAAAAACAAATGGTACTTTAGAAATCTCAAGGTTATTTATTTTTCCTAGGTGCAAAATTGATCGGAAAGTACAACGACCATTATTTTTATGTCGAATGAAATATTAAAGGCAATCCGCATTTTTGTGTAAATTATCATTCTCTTTTCTCCTACAAATTATTAGTTATTTTGCTCATTTATTGTTGAAGATCCTGACTAACCTGACTATCGCGAGAACAAAAATATAATGACGGAACTTGGAGAGTGTATTATCGAGATCTTAACAATAGCTGGCTAATATGGACATAAACTTTGCTTTAAGATCTTTTAAATCATTTTCAAACTAATAACTTCCAAATCACTTTCATTTCCGAAGCGTAATTTGAGGATCATCCTAGGACTCTTTTCTTTTTAGAAGACCGTCCATTATAGGTACCAAACCCTTACACCCGTTACCTGTACAGGTCATGAGACATTCCATCTCAGTTCTCAGAAGTAACAATGTATCTGTAGCTTTCTTTGTTTGAAGGTAGCTGCAGGTGTCCATAGACTGCTATGCATGAGGTGGAACGTAATTTCGTTGTAACTTCAGTTTTGTAAAATAATTTTCTCTGAGATTCTTTGATTATGAATGGTGATTATTGTATACAAGTAACGAAGATTACGTTGTGGAGGATCTGCCTTTTATCACATCGCGATAGACAATGTTGCTGTTGGTTTTCGTGCTTGATGGTTCGGTCTTCTACTTACTTGTAACTGCTTACTGTGTTCTATGAACGTTTTATAACATAAAGTTGTTGACTGGAAAGTATTATTTTATTTAAATAAATTTAACAGTGATTTTTCACAAAAGACAAAAGCGCGAAAATTTAAAACAAGTTCTGTTTCAACAAAAATATTCTATTTTTTTTTTTAAAAATCGAACTGAATAACTTCTATTCAAATGTCATTTGCATTCGTTTACGGGGCTCAATTAAACGGTTGGTTTAAATTAAGATATTTATTCCTGCTTGCTTCTTTTACTTATTTTACTATGTGTCCTATTGAATAGACATTTTTATGCAAAATATAATACTAACATACTAGAATATAGCTTTTAATTTATATTATTTACTTATTTTTACAGTAATAACTTTTTGTCACTACTTTAATTTTATAGTAGAGTTATAAACTTTTTTGTAATGAATCAGATGACAATCCAAATAATGATGACTACGGCAGTCAACAGCATCTGTAATCATGTGTTATTCATATTTGGTGTATTTTATGTTGAGCTAATAAAAAATAACAGTAAATACCTTAAATAATCATCTTATGTTTTGAGTGTTTTTTGGATAACGAGAAATTTACAAGAACGGCTAGGGAGATGGTTTTAATAAATGAGTCGACAGATGGTTCGTGGGTAAATAGCCATCGAGAGGGATTTATATCTTTGATGCCGTCGTCCTTATGAAGTGTTAAAGTGAAGACTGAAGATATTTTAAACTGCAATTTGCTGTAAATTGCAAATTTAGTGGTGTAAGTGCATCACAGATAGTTAATCTATATCCATTGATTATGCTTACTGTGGATTGATTTTGTGTATTAATTATAATATGTAAAAGTTCGATATCTTGCTATGTACGTACGTTCACTCATTCAATAGATATTACTATACTATTTGGCAATTCCGCTATAGTCACTCAATCTATTATTTTGTATTTGCTGCTTTACAGCTTACTATTTTTAATTCTTTAATTTCTTATAAATTCCTTTTATAAATAATTTTAAGATTGAAGTTCTAACAAATATTTAAAATTTTAGTTTTTAAAAACTTCAGTATTCTGTAACAAAACTGTTTACTCTTAATATTTTGGGTAAACGTTTAGTGTTTAAATCGTTTACGTAAATTTTACTGACCTAACTCTTAAATTCATAACGTCAGACGTTGTGAATATGAAATAAAGTAGTCTCATTTAAATGTTTTGCAAGAGCTCTAAGCGTAAATAACAAGAAAAGTTGTCCTGGCCAAAATGAACATTCATTGCTGTTATTAATTTTTATAAATTGATATTTTGTATTTGGATTTAGATTGATTTCATTTTACATATTTTCTATTAATATTATATAATATGTTAAAAAGGTTGATTTCATTTTACATATTTTCTATTAATATTATATGTTAAAAAGGTTTTATAATGAACATGAGCATGAAAAATGTAAGAGTGAGTACACATTTGGCGATTATAAGCGCGCGTTTTAAAAAACATCTAGTCCTACACATCCGTACACATCCCAACACGCGCATTTATTCAAGCGCGCGTCAGACGCGCTGTCAGATTTTGGTTAGCTGCGCGCTTTAAGATACATCGTCCGCCATTTTATTGTACATTTGATCGTGCACTTTCGTGTAAAGTGGACACATGTTGACAAAATGCAGATCAAACATTTTGATACGGATTTTTTTATCGCTGAAATCCAAAAGCGACCAGCTATTGCGGACTTGCCCTGTTAACGCTCGTTAAACGCCATGCCGAGCGTGGTGTATGTACGCTATCAACGCGCGCCTAAAGCTACATCGAACGCCCAATGTGTGCTAGCTCTAATTTTTGCTTATTTAATGATATATAAGTTTTTGCACAGAAGGAATCTTGTTGAGTATAATAAAAAGACAAAACTCCGGATTTAATGCCTTAATTGATTCATTTTCATAAAATTATAAACAGACTTTATGATATTTAGATTAGAATAAAAAAATTTAATTTATTGTTGTCATTCCTTTTTGAAGTTAGTAAAATATTGACAATATTCACGATAAAATGCCAAAAATCGTGAAAACAATCTGACACGATTCCTTAACACTTCGGTAAGTAGGTACTTCAAATTACTTACTCAACTTGGAAGGCTGTTAATACTTTAAGGTAATAGGCTTAATTTCTTACCGTAGAAATAAATAAACGTGGATGATTTTTTAGAGCGTTAACAATAAATTACAATTTTATATAAATATACCAGCAGTAATATTATATTTTTTCAGCAGTGTGATTTTGAAAACTAATTTTACTAAAATACGTACATAAATTATGTTTAAAAATCACATACATTATTGTTACGGTATTCAGTTTTTATTAGTTTTTATAATAATATAGACATGTTATTATAAAAACTAATAAAAACTAAACACGTATGCAACACGTCGGCACCGGTTGTTGTTTGAAATTGCATGTATCAAAAATCACATAATGCTGACAGATCCAGGTGACGCTTTAAGCGCCATCTTGAAAAATGTTTTCAGCCGATATCTCAGAAACTATGCACTTTAAGGCAAAAGTTATAGAAACCGTTATTTAGAAAATAAAATTTCGCATCTTTTGTTTCCAGTAAACTTTTTTTAAACTTACCGTTTACGATTTATGGCCCATTTAATAAACGTTTTTTCTATCGCGGCCAATAACTCTTGAAATATTGGATTAACAAATAAAATGCATCAATTCATTTTTAAAGATCAGTTTATACTCTACAACTTTTGTTTCAAAGGTTTTTTTTCTAATGTCCATACTTTTTGACTTATAGGACGTTTAATGTTGGGCTACCTACTAAAATTATAATGTACGCGTAGCTGTTTTTTTCTGCACATCAATGATGTGTTGCAAACTGGTAACGTATATTGCTACGCGAATGACGGCAGTGGTGATGCTCTATATACCGGCCGTGCCAATGTTTCTCGGGAAAATGTCGCCGAGTACCGGAACAAAATTGCGTCTGAAGACGAGTCTTTACTGAACAAAATCTTCAATCAGATTGGGGCGACTAAATCTAGTCCAGTTGAATCACCAGAAGTAAGAACCCCTTTGTCGCATCATCTCTGTTTCAAGGTACTCCCCTTGTTGCCTCAGCCAGTATCGAAATCCTCGGCTTCAACATGTCGAATGGTGTGCAGTTTCGTGGTCACTTGGAAGAAGAGGCCAATTTGGCCTCTTAAAAACTTGGCGTGCTCAGCAGAGCTGGACAGTATTTCAGGCCATGACACCGCCTGCAACTTTACAAGGCGCAGGTTAGGCCTCACGTAGAATAGTTTTCTCATCTCTGGGCTAGGGCTCCACAGTGCCAGCTTCACTTAACAGCATCCAGCGTAGAGTGGCTCAAATCGTCGACGACCGAGTCCTCTCCGATTGGCTCGATTCACTGGCGCTGCGAAAAGATGTTGCATCCCTTTGCATTTTCTTTCACATCTACCACTGGGAGTGCCTTGAGGAATTGTTCGGATTAATTTAAGCCACCAAATTTCACGAACGCACATCGCGGCAAACCTCCAGATACTACTCACACCGTCTGGATGCTTGGCGGTCCACCAACGTGCGTTTTACTATGAGTTTTCTTCCTAGCACGACCTCTCTGTGGAATAGTTTACCACCGTTATGACTTAGGGACCTTCAAGAAAAGAGCTTACTCCTTTCTAAAAGGCCGACAACGCCCCTGCAATTCTCCTGGTGTTGCAGTTGTTGATGAGCGACGGTAGTCACTTACCATCAGATGAGTCATAAGCTCGCTTGCCCCCTCCTATAAAAATCCTCCTGATGCGGCGTAGTTGACAAACTGGATACAAATTACTCTATTTAATTCAGTGGTAGGCAAAGTCTGCGGACATATATTAGGCACGACCGTGACATCTCTCTTACTTTTTTAGATCCATATACCTGTGCATACATTGCTCATCAGACTTGAGCAAAGATGCAGAGTAGCCTCTCTCGGTATGAAAATGTTACCTGAATTATGCTTAAATTTAAATATCACACTCTGCCCATTTCAGTAGAATTTTTTACTGTGTGTGAACATTTACTGTGTGGTGTAAGTGAAATCATATTTCGTATCGTATGCGTAGAGGTTAGATGTGATTGCTAGAAATTTCAGAAAAATCTCATGACCATAACTTGATCATATAACCACCAATGTATAATGTTAAATACGTAGATTGGCGACAAAGAGCAGTATCAAAGTACAAGACATGTGGTACTGTAACGCTATAGGCAAGAATAGAATGGAATCATTTTTATTAAATATTGATTACATGTAATTCTTATTGAAAGTCGTTATTTACTTTAACTATTGGTTTGGAAAAAAGGCTCTGTCTTGGGAATAACCAGCAAAAGACCAAGCGGGACTTCTTTTTAAAAGCAATTTACAATATCATATTTTATACAATTATTAAGAAAACGTTTAGAAGAAACATGGTAGCGATCACCTCATTCCCAGGGCTTATTATTAATCATGTATTCTTTAGTAGGTAGTTAAATAATCCTTACTAAACAATTTTTGCTTAGTAAACATTTTAAACCTTTTAGTTTTTTTTTTTTTTTTTTTTTTGCGCCCGAAGCAATTAAAGGGCTACCCTGTACGTAGGGAGGCGGAAAATGCATTACGCATACCACGATAGCCGGTCTATCGTGGTTATGGGGGACTCACTGTCCTACCGGGGACCCTAAGTGATACCCCCCTAAAAACCGCCTTTAGGGACAGGCAACCGGCTGATTAAGCTCTATTGTGCCTTATCATGAGCGACCCTCTTTTGGGAAAAGAGGGCGCAGGCGGCTAAGTGCCGCTGAGGGAGTGCCTACGAAGGCAAATTAATGTCAGATATTACAATAATTTTATTTAATTAGAGTTGGCCTGAGCTGCCAGGAGACAGTTCAGGTCGTTTGAAAGTTTATTAGGCGGGTCCGAGAGAGAGTTTCTCGGCCTGCGGACACGATAGCGAGAGGGGGGTGGGGCTGCATAAGAAGCTGCCTCACGAATTAAGTGGTTTGGGTGCGACTCTGAGGCTTTGAAGAAGTTCTCAGAGAGTTTTTTAAGAAATTGCTGAATTGTTGGGAGCTCTAAGTCCCGATGAAGGTCGGCATTGCGGACGTACCACGGTGCGTTCGCAGCTCGACGACAGAATAGGTTCTGAACTATTTGGAGTTCATTTAAAATGTTAGGGTTTGCGTGGGCAAAGACGGGGCCCGCGTAGGACATGACTGGTCGTATACATACCTTATAGAGTGTACGCTTGTTTCGAAGGGACATTTTACTGTGTCGGCCCAACATACTGTTGAGCCTACTCAGATAAAAACGTGCGTGACGGGTTACTCTTTTGACGTGGGGCTTGAAAGTGAGCCCTGTGTCTAGAGTGACACCTAAATATTTGGCGGACGTATGCCAGGGGACAGGGGTCCCTAGCATACGTATTGGTGGAGTGTTTTTGAGACGGCGTCGTTTATAATCGAAGTGAACGGCGGAGCTCTTCTCCGGGTTCACATCGATGCGCCATTTTTTGAACCAAGCTCCTAGGTCATCAACTGACTTTTGGATCTTGTTCCGTATGAAGGGTAGTGAGACACCTTTGCAGTAGATGGCAGTGTCGTCTGCAAAGAGGGAGAGTTGAACACCTTTCGACGGGATGGGAATGTCGTTGGTGAATATGATGTACAGCAGAGGAGCAAGTACTGAGCCCTGAGGGACACCAGCCTTGATAGTTCGCTGTGAAGAGAGCGTGCCTTCGTGTCTGAAACGAAAGGTACGATGTTTTAAATAGGAGGCCACGAGACGAACTAGACGATCGGGGAGACCTATTTTATAGAGCTTGTAGATAAGGCCTGTGTGCCAGACTCTATCGAAAGCTTTGGCTATATCGAAAAAGACCGCGATGGTCTTATGACGACGAGGATAGAAACCGCTGAGGATATATTCCACAATGCGGTGAACTTGTTGGGGACATGAGTGTTTGGCTCGGAAGCCGAATTGATGGGGAATGATAAGAGGGTCGCCGTCTGTGGGAAACAGGTAGCGCCTCATACGACTTTGGATGACTCTTTCGAAGAGCTTGCCCATTGCCTTGAGGAGGCTAATGGGGCGATGGCTGGAGGGGGAGGTTGAGAGGCTTGCCTGGCTTGGGAATTCCAATCACAGTAGCCTCTTTCCACGTAGTGGGAAAATAACTAAGGTTGAAGCAGGCGTTGAAGATAATAGATAAAAAGGTTAACACCTGCTCGGGAAAGTGTTTTAGGGCTTGGTTGGAGATGCCATCCGCGCCCGGAGCCTTTTTAGGCTTAAGTCCTTTGATGAGGGATGAGATCTCATCATTGGACACAGAGATAGGTTCAGAGGCCGTGGGGGGTGAGCTCCGGCGGCGGACCTCATCCTCCACTGCCTGGACGTGTGAGGGGTCGGCGGGTTGAGAACTGGGAGAGCATTGAGCGGCAATGCTGTCTGCAAAGCACTCAGCCTTTTCCTCGTCCTCGAAGGCAACCGTGCCGTCGGGACGGGAGAGAGGGGGGAGTGTGGGTGATAGCGTCTATGCGGAGGGCTCTAGCCATCTGATAGTACGCTGTGTGAGATGGAGTGATATTCTCCATGAGCTTACTCTTTTCGAGATCTTGAAATTCAGAGAGGCGGAAGCGGAGTTTTCGTTGAAGACGATTGGCCGCGCGCCTATATTCGGGGGTGGGATATTTTGCTGCTCTCCGGAAAGCAGCTTTTTTGGCTTTTAATAGGTTGCTAATATGTAGGGGAAGCCCACTATTGTTAGCAACCGGGACGACCCTTTCGTTCTCCTTAAGGGAGGATTTAATAAGGGTGGAGAGTGAGTCGACCGCGGTGTCGATTTTTTCGGGACTGTCTAAGTCCGACGGAATGGAGATGGTAGAATCCTGTGAGTCCAGAGCTTTAGCTAGGGACTCCTTGAATCCCTTCCAATTAGTGAAGGTTTTTGTGTGTATTGGGGGAGGTGGCTGATGGCCAAGAATGAGGGAGACCGGTCTGTGATCTGATCCTAGATCGTCTAGTGTCTCGATTGCTCTGAGGTTGAGAGAAACTCCTTGGAGTAACGCAAAATCTAACACATCGGGAGAGTGATCGGTGTTATCGGGAAAGTGAGTAACACCGAGAGGACTATGGACAGTGATATCAAGAGACTGCGTGATATCGAGCAGTATCTTGCCACTAGGGGACGTAGTGCGGCATGTCCATTCAGTATGCTTGGAGTTAAAATCTCCAAACATAATGACTGAATTGCCCAAGGATAAAATGGCTTCAAAATCTTTTTTGAGGGGATAGGTTCCTGAAGGGATGTAACAGGAGGCTATGAGGATGGACTGATGTCCAGTCATAGCTAGCTTGCATACCGTGGCTTCCATATTGGTAAGCTGCGGAGTAGAAATGGGCGAGCAATGAAGTGTCTTCTTGTAATAGATGGCCGTTCCGCCGCCTCGGCGGTCGGGTCTGTCATTACGAAGAAGAGAGAAGTTTCTAATAGAAAGGCCTCTAGTGTCCTTAGTTTTAAGATTAGTTTCCTGTAGGAGGAGGAAATCGACTTCATGATTTCGAAGAAAGAGCTTTAGCTCTGGGAGGTTATTTCGCAAGCCGCGAATATTGAATGATACAAGCGATAAACCCTTAGGTTTGATACGACCGTGGGATCTTGGTAGGTTAGTATTATTATCAGCCATTGAAGTTAAGTTAATTAAGTTAACTTAACTTACAACAGAGCAAGCAGAAGATCATTGTGTTCCGCAAGAGCGATGAGACGCTCTTGGGGGGACTTCGCCGCGCGCAGTTTGCGTGAGATTACTGTAATCTCCCTAACATCTATATTCCTAATCGCGGAATATAGTGTGTTGTAGTCATCAATTGTGGGCTCTGCCTCGTGTGCGTACGAGGTTGTCCGCGGAGGGTCTGCCTTTTTGGGCCCCCAGGGAAAGACTGGAGGCTGCATTGGCTTTGAGAAGCCCGGAGGGGGGCCGAATTGTGCCCTGAGGGGGCCTAGGGGGACCCTGAGGGGGCCTAGGGGGGCCCTGAGGGGGCCTGGGGGGACCCTGAGAGGGTCGAGGGAAGCCCTGGATAGGCTGAGGGAGGGCCCTGGCGGGGCCGTTGTTGGAGGGCCGGGAATGAGCGGTCATTCACCGGCGGTGGAGCTTTCCTACTGGGGCGAGGTTGAGGTGCGCGTGGGCAACCCTTGTAGTTCGCCGGGTGACCTGTCTGGTTGCACAGGACACAGGCGGGCGGGGATTCGGCGTCTTTGGGCCGGGGACACTCTTTGGTGTTATGAGGCTCCAGGCACTTCACGCACCTGGGTGGGGCGGAGCAGTTGGCCGCCGCGTGACCATAGAGCTGGCAGCGGTGGCACTGCGCCGGGAAACCGGGTCTGTGTGGGGGCTCAACCTTCACCCTTGACAGGCCGCACACTGTGCGCACCTGCCGGAAGATGGCTTTCGCCTCCGGCACGTTGGACAGGATTACTAGGGCAAGGTTGTACCTCTTGCCCGTACGGTTGTGCATTTTGTGCACTGCTTCAACCGGGAAGCCTTGGGACTTAAGGTCCTCAAGTATCTCCTCGTTGGAGAACTCAAATGGGACGCCTCGGATGACGGCCCTGACTTTACGCTCTTCGGGGAGAGCGTACGTGTGGTAGGATACCCTTTCGGCTGTGAATAGCCGGGTAATTGAGCGGAAGTCCTCGATGGAGCTAGGGATGATTTTAATGGCCTCCGCGAGGTTGACTGCATGGTCATATTTGATGCC
Organism: Parnassius apollo; assembly: GCA_907164705.1. Classification (NCBI taxonomy): domain Eukaryota; kingdom Metazoa; phylum Arthropoda; class Insecta; order Lepidoptera; family Papilionidae; genus Parnassius; species Parnassius apollo. The sequence goes on along the minus strand of CAJQZP010001441.1, from coordinate 4,910,949 downwards.
TGCGTCGTAGCAGGTCTTGGATAGCTGGGTGAATTTAGCCTTGTCTCTTAGGAAGACAGGAGGCGGGACTTGCTTCTTCGCCAGCACTGGGGCACAGCGAGAGGCTGGTTTAGATGGGGTAGAGATGTCTAACGACATCAGTGGGACGGGGGCAGCGTCAGGAGCTGCGGAGGTTGATGGAGCGGCAGGGGCCGCTGAAGTAGGGGGTGCGTTTGATCGCAGCGCGCTTTCCGTTGCGCTTGGAGGTGACCGTGGTGAAGTTGGATTCATCGGTACCTTCGGAGTCAGAGGACTCCGATGAACCGGAGCCTGAGGTAGTGGCGGGCCTCTTCCGAGAGGTAGACGCCGAGGATTCGGAGCATGCGTACTCCATTTCTAAGGGGGGCTGTCTGTAGAGGGGCAAAGGAGTTCCTCGTTTCGAGGTATGCCGCTAGTACTGGCGGCGGACGGTGTGCCTGAGGGGCAGGGAGGGGAGCCTGGGCGGCGATGGTGGCCATGGCGGCGAGGACCGTGTCATTGTCGTTTAACCCGTATTGGGTAATGAGGGCGGCTAGGGACTCACTAAGACTGGAGTTGGCCATATTGGGTTGATTGAGATAAGATAATCTAGTAAAGAGGGAGGTCGGGTCCCTGCTCTCGGTAGAACAGGGACTAGAACGCGAGACGTACTACAACACACTATGCACGCAATAGTAGAAGTACAGAAAAAAAAAAAAAAAAAAAAAAAAAAATTGAAAAATTATAATGAAAAATTATAATGAAAATGAAAAGAAAATGAAAATAGAAAATGAAAATGAAAAATAAAAAAGAAATGAAAGCGGAGGTCAGTCAGACCTCCCTGCCCGAAGACAGGGGGGTAAGAGCTGTAGCACAAAAGTGACTCACCGGCAGCCTCGACGCTGTTCCGCGTGAGCAGGACAGCGGAGGCGCGTGAGAGCGCGACAGCACTACCGTACTGTACGGGAGCGCGGACCACCAGGAGGCGACCGTCCGAGAGCGGTGCCGCCGGCGGACTGAGCACTGCGTCGTCGCTGTACAGCGCGAGCGGGACAGCGGGGGCGCGAGAGCGGGGAGCACTACCGTACAGGAACGAAAGCGCGGACTACCTGGATGCAACCGCTCGGAAGCGATGCCACAGGCGGAATGAAACCTTTTATTTTTTTTTTTTTTTTTGCGCCCGAAGCAATTAAAGGGCTACCCTGTACGTAGGGAGGCGGAAAATGCATTACGCATACCACGATAGCCGGTCTATCGTGGTTATGGGGGGACTCACTGTCCTACCGGGGACCCTAAGTGATACCCCCTAAAAACCGCCTTTGGGGACAGGCAACCGGCTGATTAAGCTCTATTGTGCCTTATCATGAGCGACCCTCTTTTGGGAAAAGAGGGCGCAGGCGGCTAAGTGCCGCTGAGGGAGTGCCTACGAAGGCAAATTAATGTCAGATATTACAATAATTTTATTTAATTAGAGTTGGCCTGAGCTGCCAGGAGACAGTTCAGGTCGTTTGAGAGTTTATTAGGCGGGTCCGAGAGAGAGTTTCTCGGCCTGCGGACACGATAGCGAGAGGGGGGTGGGGCTGCATAAGAAGCTGCCTCACGAATTAAGTGGTTTGGGTGCGACTCTGAGGCTTTGAAGAAGTTCTCAGAGAGTTTTTTAAGAAATTGCTGAATTGTTGGGAGCTCTAAGTCCCGATGAAGGTCGGCATTGCGGACGTACCACGGTGCGTTCGCAGCTCGACGACAGAATAGGTTCTGAACTATTTGGAGTTCATTTAAAATGTTAGGGTTTGCGTGGGCAAAGACGGGGCCCGCGTAGGACATGACTGGTCGTATACATACCTTATAGAGTGTACGCTTGTTTCGAAGGGACATTTTACTGTGTCGGCCTAACATACTGTTGAGCCTACTCAGATAAAAACGTGCGTGACGGGTTACTCTTTTGACGTGGGGCTTGAAAGTGAGCCCTGTGTCTAGAGTGACACCTAAATATTTGGCGGACGTATGCCAGGGGACAGGGGTCCCTAGCATACGTATTGGTGGAGTGTTTTTGAGACGGCGTCGTTTATAATCGAAGTGAACGGCGGAGCTCTTCTCCGGGTTCACATCGATGCGCCATTTTTTGAACCAAGCTCCTAGGTCATCAACTGACTTTTGGATCTTGTTCCGTATGAAGGGTAGTGAGACACCTTTGCAGTAGATGGCAGTGTCGTCTGCAAAGAGGGAGAGTTGAACACCTTTCGACGGGATGGGAATGTCGTTGGTGAATATGATGTACAGCAGAGGAGCAAGTACTGAGCCCTGAGGGACACCAGCCTTGATAGTTCGCTGTGAAGAGAGCGTGCCTTCGTGTCTGAAACGAAAGGTACGATGTTTTAAATAGGAGGCCACGAGACGAACTAGACGATCGGGGAGACCTATTTTATAGAGCTTGTAGATAAGGCCTGTGTGCCAGACTCTATCGAAAGCTTTGGCTATATCGAAAAAGACCGCGATGGTCTTATGACGACGAGGATAGAAACCGCTGAGGATATATTCCACAATGCGGTGAACTTGTTGGGGACATGAGTGTTTGGCTCGGAAGCCGAATTGGTGGGGAATGATGAGAGGGTCACCGTCTGTGGGAAACAGATAGCGCCTCATCCGTGTTTGGATGACTCTTTCGAAGAGCTTGCCCATTGCCTTGAGGAGGCTAATGGGGCGATGGCTGGAGGGGAGGTTGAGAGGCTTGCCTGGCTTGGGAATTCCAATCACAGTTGCCTCTTTCCACGTAGTGGGAAAATAACTAAGGTTGAAGCAGGCGTTGAAGATAATAGATAGAAAGGTTAACACCTGCTCGGGAAAGTGTTTGAGGGCTTGGTTGGAGATGCCATCCGCGCCCGGAGCCTTTTTAGGCTTAAGTCCTTTGATGAGGGATGAAATCTCATCATTGGACACAGAGATAGGTTCGGAGGCGGTAGGGGGTGAGTTCCGGCGGCGGACCTCATCCTCTACTGCCTGGACGTGTGAGGGGTCAACAGGTTGAGAACTAGGGGAGCATTGATCGGCAATGCTATCCGCAAAGCACTCAGCCTTCTCCTCGTCCTCGAAGGCAACCGTGCCGTCGGGACGGGAGAGAGGGGGAGTGTGGGTGATAGCGTCTATGCGGAGGGCTCTAGCCATCTGATAGTACGCTGTGTGAGATGGAGTGATATTCTCCATGAGCTTACTCTTTTCGAGATCTTGAAATTCAGAGAGGCGGAAGCGGAGTTTTCGTTGAAGACGATTGGCCGCGCGCCTATATTCGGGGGTGGGATATTTTGCTGCTCTCCGGAAAGCAGCTTTTTTGGCTTTTAATAGGTTGCTAATATGTAGGGGAAGCCCACTATTGTTAGCAACCGGGACGACCCTTTCGTTCTCCTTAAGGGAGGATTTAATAAGGGTGGAGAGTGAGTCGACCGCGGTGTCGATTTTTTCGGGACTGTCTAAGTCCGACGGAATGGAGATGGTAGAATCCTGTGAGTCCAGAGCTTTAGCTAGGGACTCCTTGAATCCCTTCCAATTAGTGAAGGTTTTTGTGTGTATTGGGGGAGGTGGCTGATGGCCAAGAATGAGGGAGACCGGTCTGTGATCTGATCCTAGATCGTCTAGTGTCTCGATTGCTCTGAGGTTGAGAGAAACTCCTTGGAGTAACGCAAAATCTAACACATCGGGAGAGTGATCGGTGTTATCGGGAAAGTGAGTAACACCGAGAGGACTATGGACAGTGATATCAAGAGACTGCGTGATATCGAGCAGTATCTTGCCACTAGGGGACGTAGTGCGGCATGTCCATTCAGTATGCTTGGAGTTAAAATCTCCAAACATAATGACTGAATTGCCCAAGGATAAAATGGCTTCAAAATCTTTTTTGAGGGGATAGGTTCCTGAAGGGATGTAACAGGAGGCTATGAGGATGGACTGATGTCCAGTCATAGCTAGCTTGCATACCGTGGCTTCCATATTGGTAAGCTGCGGAGTAGAAATGGGCGAGCAATGAAGTGTCTTCTTGTAATAGATGGCCGTTCCGCCGCCTCGGCGGTCGGGTCTGTCATTACGAAGAAGAGAGAAGTTTCTAATAGAAAGGCCTCTAGTGTCCTTAGTTTTAAGATTAGTTTCCTGTAGGAGGAGGAAATCGACTTCATGATTTCGAAGAAAGAGCTTTAGCTCTGGGAGGTTATTTCGCAAGCCGCGAATATTGAATGATACAAGCGATAAACCCTTAGGTTTGATACGACCGTGGGATCTTGGTAGGTTAGTATTATTATCAGCCATTGAAGTTAAGTTAATTAAGTTAACTTAACTTACAACAGAGCAAGCAGAAGATCATTGTGTTCCGCAAGAGCGATGAGACGCTCTTGGGGGGACTTCGCCGCGCGCAGTTTGCGTGAGATTACTGTAATCTCCCTAACATCTATATTCCTAATCGCGGAATATAGTGTGTTGTAGTCATCAATTGTGGGCTCTGCCTCGTGTGCGTACGAGGTTGTCCGCGGAGGGTCTGCCTTTTTGGGCCCCCAGGGAAAGACTGGAGGCTGCATTGGCTTTGAGAAGCCCGGAGGGGGGCCGAATTATGCCCTGAGGGGGCCTAGGGGGGACCCTGAGGGGGCCTAGGGGGGCCCTGAGGGGGCCTGGGGGGGACCCTGAGAGGGTCGAGGGAAGCCCTGGATAGGCTGAGGAGGGCCCTGGCGGGGCCGTTGTTGGAGGGCCGGGAATGAGCGGTCATTCACCGGCGGTGGAGCTTTCCTACTGGGGCGAGGTTGAGGTGCGCGTGGGCAACCCTTGTAGTTCGCCGGGTGACCTGTCTGGTTGCACAGGACACAGGCGGGCGGGGATTCGGCGTCTTTGGGCCGGGGACACTCTTTGGTGTTATGAGGCTCCAGGCACTTCACGCACCTGGGTGGGGCGGAGCAGTTGGCCGCCGCGTGACCATAGAGCTGGCAGCGGTGGCACTGCGCCGGGAAACCGGGTCTGTGTGGGGGCTCAACCTTCACCCTTGACAGGCCGCACACTGTGCGCACCTGCCGGAAGATGGCTTTCGCCTCCGGCACGTTGGACAGGATTACTAGGGCAAGGTTGTACCTCTTGCCCGTACGGTTGTGCATTTTGTGCACTGCTTCAACCGGGAAGCCTTGGGACTTAAGGTCCTCAAGTATCTCCTCGTTGGAGAACTCAAATGGGACGCCTCGGATGACGGCCCTGACTTTACGCTCTTCGGGGAGAGCGTACGTGTGGTAGGATACCCTTTCGGCTGTGAATAGCCGGGTAATTGAGCGGAAGTCCTCGATGGAGCTAGGGATGATTTTAATGGCCTCCGCGAGGTTGACTGCATGGTCATATTTGATGCCTGCGTCGTAGCAGGTCTTGGATAGCTGGGTGAATTTAGCCTTGTCTCTTAGGAAGACAGGAGGCGGGACTTGCTTCTTCGCCAGCACTGGGGCACAGCGAGAGGCTGGTTTAGATGGGGTAGGGATGTCTAACGACATCAGTGGGACGGGGGCAGCGTCAGGAGCTGCGGAGGTTGATGGAGCGGCAGGGGCCGCTGAAGTAGGGGGGTGCGTTTGATCGCAGCGCGCTTTCCGTTGCGCTTGGAGGTGACCGTGGTGAAGTTGGATTCATCGGTACCTTCGGAGTCAGAGGACTCCGATGAACCGGAGCCTCGGGTAGTGGCGGGCCTCTTCCGAGAGTGAAACCTTTTAGTAGATACAGTATATTAAATATTTTTTGCAAGAATTTTCCTACACTACAATTTGAAAAGAATTATATTCAGAGACCGAGAGGTACAAGTTGTGCGGCTGTGAGGGACCTCAGACTCGTTGACAGCCTTTGACGTAGCGGGGCCGTTTCCGGAAAGTGAAAGTTGTAACAAATATTTCCTGGTTGTGATGGATTACTTCACTAAGTGGCACAGAAGTCTTCGCCATTCCAAATCAAGAGGCTTCAACAGTTGCAGATAAACTAGTTCATAAATTTTTCTGTCGTTTTGGAGTACCTTTAGAGATTAACAGTGATCAAGGAGCGAATTTTGAGTCTCAAGTATTCCAGAAAAGTTCCTGAGTTATGGGCACTTATAAAACAAGAATAACTTTTTACCACCAACAATCTGATGGAATGATAGAACGATGTAATCAGACATTGGAGAGGTACCTAGCAAAAGTAGTGGAAAATCGGCAACGAGATTGGGACAAGCACATACAACCGTTTTTATTGTCATATCGAAGCTCTATTCACGAAAGTACATCGGTTACACCAGCTTTCGAAAACTTTGGAAGAAAATCACGTCTGCCTGCGGATTAAATCACCAGGACATCACCTGATGCCCTATGCAGTATAACCGATTATGCAAATGACTTGCGAAACAAAATGAATGACATTTATTAGCACGTTAGATAATCGGGGCAGCAAATGTCTGAAAAGATGAAAACCCGGTATCACCGCAAAATGAATAACAAAGGTTTCGAAATCTCTTAGCTTCAAGCTAAATGGGACGGACCGTATCCGATTGTTACAAGGATCAATGACGTAACTTACCGGATACAGAAAGGTGCGACAGGTACTCCTAAGATCGTCCATGTGGATCGACTGGCGCGTTATTATGGGACCGACAATGCTCGGGACGAGCATGTCTTTGGAATGGAAAGTGTTGCACGCTAATGCCTAGCGAGTAAAGTGATAACTGGAGCCCATAGATATCTAAATCTATACTCAGTTAAGAATCAAAGTACAGATGCATTTTCACCGCAGAGAACTTGAATTGAATGCCTCGTTTTCATTAAAAAGGGTCCCCGGTTCAGATAATGTGTGTAGAGACACTCATTACATGAAACACAACTACTATAATTACAGAATAAAGCTGCTGTTTTATGCCGGTATTCTACAGGAACGTGGCCCTTCCTCGGTCGAGCAAATCAATCTATGTTAGGATAATCATATAGCCACAACATAACTCTACCAAGTATAAATTAATTGCTATCGCAATGTATTATTACCAGCAGTGAAATGGTGAACCACTTTACACGTTCATTGTAGCGCAGTTACAATTTGATCATAATGTTATATGTACGTCCAATCAAAAGAACACATCATCATAATGTGACTGGCGTGATTACGTGACAAAACTAAAATATATTAATTATGTACTTAATCAAATAGGAACACTGCTTACCACAATATATACTGGTCAGTTTTAGGTTTTCTCTGCTTCTTCCAGCTGAATAATCACAATGGTCAGAATCGCTTTAAACATAATGACGGAAAAGATGACTGAAAGCGCCAAGGAAGCGATGTTGGATGAAGCATACACATTGTTTAGCGTAAATCCAGTTTGCTGCGACCAGTGTTACCATATATACGGATTTGTGTGTATTGGTATGGAGTTTAGAATTTCAATAAGGAATATCTATGATTGTGAATTTAAAATAATTATTATTCATTAAAATGTATAATAGTAAAATAATAATTACACTTATTAAAGAGACGTAATACACACTTGGATTAGATAATTATTAATTATGATCGTCGATTTTTAGGTCAAAAACTGTGGTCATGTTATTTCACTTCATGGATACACTATAGGACTATTTCAGAAGGTGTGGGGTATTCCCCTCAATGATGAGAAACAAAGACAAAATATATAACATAGAACATACATAAAATAACATAAAAACCTTACTGTTGTCATTTTACTTTTAGGCAAATACCTCACAAATCATTTCATATATTTTACGTTAGAGTAATTTTGTCTTTCCGTGTATTATTTTGTCGGTTGGTTTCATTGGATGTTCGATTAATGAAAACACTTTTAATGGAGGTAGGTATCTCGTTGCAAAGTAAATCAATTAGTTACTCTCGGTCGCCATCGGACTAATTTAGTTTCTTCAAGCACGGTGGATAAACTACGTAACGTTTGGTTCAGATCGAAGTTTGTGTTATTTACTTAGAAACTGAGTACAGAGTACACGACTTATATTCTTAATTTTAATTTAATAAGCCCAGCGAACGCAGATAGAACTTTAGAGAAGCTCTCCGCGCTCCAAAAAAAATGAGTTTTAACAAAAAGTAAGAGCTGATTTAAAAAGCACTGAAATGAATAATTTCACAATTTGAAGTAAGTACTAATACAGCGTATAAAATTAAATTTATTTTATTCCTTTTAGTTCTTTGATATCTATTTTTTTTTTTAATTTAAATGGAATTAGGAATATCACGATATCTATGAATCATCAGTAAGAAATACACGGTAGGTATTGAAGGGCTAACGAAATTTTTAACTATTTCAGCTCTTGTCAGAGCAGTTGCACTAATTATGCTTCAAACTGTCGTAGAACGATCCAGGTTTTCTTATAAAGGTGAAATAATAAATTAACTGACAGTTACCTGATGGTTTGTGACTATTAAAACGAAGATGTACAGATGCCATGTCATATAACTGTACTGGCTCTTTATACTCAACGGACCTGAAGACTGCAGAGTGGATACCGCTATTTGGCGGCTGAAATAGGTAGAGATTATGCGAGTTTGTTTACAACTTTTTTATGTACGAGAATTAAATTAAACAAAAAAATTAATGATTTTCACCATTTCCTGAACCTACCTGTTGTAAGACTTGATCAAAAACACCTCTTTGTTTTGTAGTACATGTATTCAAGGCATTCATCAAGCAAGCGCTGCTTCTGCGCCGAAATTGGCTAAAAGTAGTTAATATCACTTGCAATCAAATATGTTCAGCTTGGTTACGCAATGAGTAATGTTTTTTTTTTTTTTGGTTGCGGCGCAGAAGTTTGCGATTTGATTCCCACACTTAGCAAATGTGGCAATTTGTTCACATCCAACTTATATTTGGAAAATCACTCTTAACACTGAAGAAATTAATAAAGCAAAAGTATTTCTATTTCTACTAATTTTATGTCTTTATTTAAAATCGTAAGCGGCTTTTATAATTAAGTATTTCAGTTTTATACATTACTGCCTTAATGACCACATTTCAGTAATTAAATTATTATGGGCCTATATACAGAATAATTTTAATTTTATTTACAAAATTTTTAAGCTATCAGAATATATCTCAATAAAAATTTGAGCCAGGTTTTCAGCGAACCATGTACTATAATTTGGTTCAGTTCACCTTCTTTTGATATTAATTATTAATATTCAATAAACTACATATCGTCCATTAAACTACATATTACATGGTATAAAAATACGATAGAGTATTTTTATACTGTCAGAATTTTTATTAGAGGCATTATAAAATTTTGATTACCATGCATTAATAATAATTTTTTACTGTACATGTTAACTATGTGCAAAATGACGTTAAAGTAACTTGTAGCACAGAAGTAAAACTTAAGTTTTTTAATTATTTATTTCAAACAAGTTTTTAATTAAAATGCGAAGAAATTTATTTCAAATTTCTTTTATAACTTTCCACAGACTGCAACAGCAAAAGTATTCCAGTGAATTACGAATAGATAAAAGTTGTGATGCTAAAGATACACTCAATGATAAATTACTTTTTAAAATTAATATTTTACAAATATTTATTAAGCAAATATTGCGAACTTGAGTTATAATTGATTTATGTGAAATTGCTAATACAAAGATGATTAAAATATTTGCAAGTATCTTTACTAAAACCAGATATATTAAAACGTATAGCGTTAATCACAACTTAGAGAAGCTTAGGCGGCATAGGAACAGCCCGTATCAGCATTCAGATTGCAGTTGAAATTTGCTTTTTCCGGTGCATTATTGAGCTGGTTCTTTGGCCTCATAGTTCAGTTAAGGGTGAATCCTGATTTCGTACCAAATTATACGCAAAAACTATCATATATTTAGATCATACATTATATTTATTATTAGTAGCATAAAAAACATTTTAGTTTCTAATTTGAACACTACGGGTCCTTTTTTTCTCCGTACAAAGAAAATTAAGCCTCTCAAGATTTACCCTTAATGTCTCTTGCCTTGCTTTAATTTTTGTTTTGTAGAATTCAGAACACATTTTGCATCTTATAATATATTTATATGATAGAAAAACTGGTATTTGGTTACGTAAAGTACCACAATCTTACCTGGTGGTAAGTGACGCAGAATACCTAAATGACTGAATAATAAACTTGAAGACGCCCAGATCATATTCGGACAAAAAAGACGCCTGAAAATTATTTCACTCTAAACTTTTTAGGCCTTTGATGCTTGTGATACATTCTGATATTTTATTATATATTTTATTGACATTGCGTAGGGGCCAGTCTTTACGATATGTAATTTTGATGTAGCTTTGGATAGCCACCAGCGTTGCAACGATGGCGGACGGACATCAACCGGTTCTTACGCGCAACACAACTGTCCAGACCCATTCTCCCAAAGAACGCCTTCATCATACCGGAACACGACTTGTGTCATTTGGCGGTATGTCTTTGTCAGGTCAGTAGTAACTAATCCTCTGCAGGGCCTCTCACTAGTAGAGGAAGAACCTACCACCAGTACGTGGTGCTGCTCTTTTAACGAGTTAGAGCTCCGCGCAACTATATTATAGTTGAAGCACGAATAAGTCGGCTCAACCGGGGTAAGGCCATGCTCTCACAGAATACCAGCGTAAAATAGCAGTTCAATGCTGCTGTGTTTTGTATGGTTAGTGTAGAGAGAATCGGAGTCCCTTTTTACGTACATACATTTTGATTCTTAATCGATAATAAATGTAGATGTCTATGGGCCACAGCATCCCTTTACCATCAGGTGTACTGTGTGCTCGTTTGTCATCCTATTTTAATAAACCACTACCCTGGGTATACGTGTTATAATTTAGGGTTTAGTATTAGGACGATAAGTTATTATTGAAGTAATTTCTCTGGTTTCAGCTTCATCCCCTGAGTAGATTTTTTAAAGTAACATCATTACGCAATAAAATGATAAAGTATCCTAATTATATATTAGGAAAAACAACTTTTCTCTCTCTCTCTCTCACCAAGGTAAAATCTGACATGAAATATATACGTGGGTAATTCATTTATTTCATTGTAAGGCTAGATTAATAATCTCTGTTTGCAATATAAATTTGCGCAATTATTTATATCACAAAAAACGTTATATGAAGGATTTATTAATACAGTAGATTTTATCGGACATTATATTAATTAAATTTATATAATTCGATTTATTTTTTAGTTTAATAAAAAGCACAAAATTACCAATATTTTAGAGCTTTTTTCGTCAAAAATTGTTTTCTTGTTTCAATTTTCAAGTTTACATAATTCTTTTCATTTTGTAACATTAAAGGGGCCTATAATGTTGACGCCCCTGTGATTGTAGAGTCGAAAAATAGCACTTACTTAAATGCTTTCTGGTAAAATTTATAACGAATATCTTCGTATTTAAACTTTTGTGGCGACCAGGCTCAAAAACTACCCTATGTGAAATATTCAAAAAGTACTTTTCTTAAGTATCTCTATAAAAACATTGCTTGTAAAGCGACAGTAGTCCAGTAGGCAGGGTATGGTCCGTGAACTCAAAAGGTCGTGGGTCCGAATCCGCTATTCGACTACTGTCATGACCATTCCTAACACAAGAATTTTAGGCTTACCAGAAGTGGTTAAGGCGACACCTTGAGAAAATGCACCTCCTTTCATCGAATAGTATGGGTCTATGACACGACTAACGAAACTGAAATGTTGATATAGGTAAATTCATGTCTTTATCTTGAATTTGCTTGCTCAAAAACACGATTGTATAATTTTGACACGATCATAATTATATGCGAAAACACCTCTAAAAATCACTATAGTTGAAATTACAACAAAATTACTTAATCTATATGCTTGGGAATCACTCAAATGTATTCGTTACGTAAATATTTATAATTTAGTTGCACATTATTATGATTACTTAATTCATTCATTTTTTTAAATATTTTAAGATTCTGACAATTTCTAAACGTGTTAATCGTCGCGGACGCTACGCAATTTTAGACCTTATGACGGCGTTTTATAGAAATTATATACTCGTGCGGGCCAGTCCGGCTAGAGGCCGCTACAACGTTGGCCTGCGCGTCGTTCGCTTATACTCTCTATTCTTATAGATATACATTTATTATTATAAATAGCTATATAGTTGTAGAATAGGTTTATTATTATAATAGGAAATTATTATTAGTATAAGTAGGTACTTAAATAATTTGTTTGTGGTAATGGGAAATACAAAGAAAAAAAATATAAGAAAGAGCAATTTGAAAAAAAAATGTTCTTAGAATGACGGAGGCGAACAAGTCAAGGTAAATAATATCATTGTAAATATTTTAATAGCATTTTAGTGTTACGTATGTCTGTAGTTAATTATAAAGAACATTACCCGCCTACCTAGATTCAGTATGATTCAAGCAACTTGGCCATTTAGGTAATTCAAATCACTTAGTACTTACCTACAAGGGAATAGAGAAAAAAATCGTATATAAATAAAATAAGCCTCTGCATTATACGTATCGGGGTATGATTTTTTTTTATAGGATAGGGTGACAAACGAGCACACAGCCCACCTGATGGTAAGCGGTTGCTGTGGTCCATAGACATCTACATCTATCCTCGATTACGAATCAAAATGCAGATGTGTTGTCACCCGTGAGGACTAATGGAATGCCTTGTTTCCAGTAAAAAGGATATCCGGTTCTCTACACACACCATACGAAACACAGCAGCATTAAGCTACTATTTTACGCTAGTATTCTGTGAGAGCGTGGTCCTTCCCCGGACGAGCAAGCCTATTCGTGCTACAACTACTACATAGAGTAGAGTAATATATACAGAACTACTAATACATATAACTGCAGCATGACTCCGCCACGTTAAATGACACTTGAATCATTAGGTTTTCTACTCGTGGTTGCTTAGCTGCATTTTAGAGTTATTTTTTGCGGGAATAAAACATGACATTTTACTAAATACTACCTATATAGATAGGGCTGCCATCCGTCCGGGTTTCTCCGGATTTGTCCTAGTTTGGAAGACGTCCGGGGAGCGTCCGGGCGGGGTTTAAATTTTATTCCGGGTGCAACCCGAACTACAATAAAATTCCAGGTTTTCGATCAGATTCCGTTCCCATAATTTATATAAATAAAAGCTAGGTATTTTACCGCACGCTCTGCCGACGCTATTTTACTACGCGAGCGACGAGTGGGGGTGGGGCGCGCTTGACCGACGCATGACGTGGTAGCGTTTAATTTTATTAACTGAATAACTAATATTGAGTTTGTTGCTCTTTTACTTAATACGTAAGAGGGTTAAAAATAAAACAAAATTACTCACTTGTCACAAGAACGACTAAACACACTATTTCATGCAACAAAAGAGGCTTAAAATTAAAGTTTTCATCTATCAAGTACGGATTAAAATATATTTTAATCAAGATGTAGTAAGAGAATGAAAAAAGTATTGAAATGTCCGGGGTGAAAGCTCCAAAATCCGGGGAACTTACGCTTCCGGTCCTGGGGGGCAGGTTTTAGAGATAGCAGCCCTATATATAGACAACATCCATATACTGGCCGTATATCTAGATCAGGAGCCGGGACTCCACACTCTTGTTATATCAACTATAAGCTTGCATGCTTCAACCTAGGCTTTGCACGTCGGTGGAGGTCACATTTCGATGGTCGTTATACAACGCAATACGCACCATTAGGACAGTATTCCGATGGAGACGCTGTGACTGTGCTCTATATTATTCTTAGTGACATTAACGAGTTTTTTTTTTCTATTATTCCAACCTCTAATTTTGGGAAGATTGTCACAAGAATAAAAACTAACAGTTGCGCTAGTACAGTAAAAATATCAAATTTACTGGACCTAAAGATAGACTCTTGCAGTTTATTCATAGACAAAAATCAACCATTTTTGACGGTATTATAGGAAGTAACACCCAGTTTGTTAGTTAGTTTGTTAGGAACATATCACATGTCCCATAATTACATACAAGGTCGGTATAGACGAAGTCATAATACAAGAAAAAATACATTTCTGGCGGGTAAATTAAAAAAGTGGTGTGATCCAGGTGAACAAACACAGTCGTGTCGACAGTGCGCGCGCAGGACAGATTTGCCTGTCATAAATATCTCTAGTTGCGTGGTAAAAGGATGCAAAAATTAAAATTCTCATGTTCCTTCATCGTATCATCGGTTAATAACCTTATATTATTCTTTTTACAATTAAATTATTTAATATAAACGCATTTTTAGTTTAATTTTACAGTTTGTTTAGTTACGGTACCAAGATAAGCCCAGGGTTGGATTCAGACCCTCAAAATATTGTACATGAAAAATAAAATTAAACTATTTTAAAAAAATTATATCACATTTGACGTTTCATGTTTCTTTTTCCCCATGTCGGGATTTTTAGCGTCACGCGTCTAGTTTATCTATACGTTTGGTTTTTTGACGATCTTATTTTTATTCCTGTTTTATTTTTGTCTATAAAACTTAGTGTAAGTTAAATTTTGAATATTGGTGCCTAATATGTTTTATATTCAATAAGGGTAAACCGAAAAGAGTACAAAAGAAAGCATATCTGCTTAATTAAAAAAATTTGATTCATAAAATATTTTGGAATTCTGTTTTCAAAGCGATTGCTTCTGGAGCATTGAATTTTTATAGTGGTAACTCATCATTATAGTTGTATCAAGGATTCAACATAAATGTATCAATCGAGCACCGATTGAGCAGAAAGGGAGGTAATTTTAATTTTATTAAAAAAACGCGGTACTCATGTACAATACAGAAATTCTCGATATCGTAGAGTTAATATTAAAAAGTAAAATGACCCAATAATAATACAAGTCGACTTTTAGGTAAAATTATGGTATTTTCGCTTAGTATTATTACTGCAAACTATGAAATAATGGTACAATTAAATAGTAGAGATGGGCCGAATATTCGTTTTATATTCGGTATTCGGCATATTTGGCAGGTTTACCGAATATTCGTATTCGGCCGAATATTCGGCTAAATCACCGAACATTTATCATAGTGTCCAATGTATTGAAATGTACGAATTGAGTAATGCGATGTCTTTTACTGTTGAAAGTATATTTTATTTATGGGTTAAATCTACTTACTCTAAGAGTGCCTCAAATGCATAAATCTATACATTAATGTTTTTGAGGCACTGTGGATTTATTTCCGATTATGGCAAATAGAAACTTGATAAAATGTTTTTGGAATCAAACAAAGAAACATTACATAACATTAGTACATTTCACTTTACTTTGGTCGTCAGTTTCTCTAAAATAAGTCCAAATAGTAAATCTCCTGCCGCTCATTTTTATCATATAACTATCAATTTTCACTAAGAATAAAATTCTTACAGCTCGTTACCTTATTCACTAAGAATAAAGAGCCATGGTAGCTCAGATGGCTAGCGCTCGCTGTAAATTTCACAGTGCACGACCAAACCGTGTTCGATCCCCGCTGGCCCCAATGAAATTATTAATTGCAATTTTAAGTGCTGATTTACAAAAATTTTGAAAACATCGTGAGAAAACCTGCATGTCTGACAAATAAGAAAAAAATTATTTCGAAGACATGCGAAGTTCGCCAACAAGCAAATTGGGGCAGTGCCGTGGGGCCTTGCCCTATAACTCTCTCAGAAATCAGCGGAGGCCTATGACCAGGAGTGGGACGTATATAGACTATAACTTTAACTTTAAGGTGATACCTCGAAAATTTGGTGGTTTTTCTATTTAACATTTTTTTATAAGTTTTATAGATTACAAACCAAAATTTTGGTATATGATTTTTGACTATATGACCTTGGTTTGCATAAAAGGAAAACACGATATCATGTAATTTTCTCGATAGAAAAAAATTGCAAAGTAGGCTCTAATTATTTACATTTCTTGATGACACCACAATATCTTTACGAATAATTTCATGGAATTATTTTTAAAGCAAAGTAAATGTCTAAGTTCTCATAAACCATTTTTTTTTAATCCATAACGAAGTTTTGTTAAAATAAATAAAAATGTTGTTTGGCGCTTACTTAGTTTTTTCCGAGCGCTTGCTCGGTATGGCTATCTCATATTTTGCGTACTATGAAGTCATTGCATCACTTTCATGTTGACACTCCCGCAGTCGTCCGTTAGCTTCACCGAAAAAGGAATAAGCCACGCCCTCAAAACTTCGATTCATTTTCAAGGTATCCTCTTAATTAAGAATAAAACAACGAAATACTTTTTTATCACAAGAATAGTCAAAACATAAGCATGTGCCGGCAATTTTCTCGGTACTAGATGCTGCAATAACATGTCAGGTGTGGCGGGAAGCGAGAGGCAGGGTCCTGCGCTAATCCCGTGTGCTTTACGGTAACAAGTTTCGACATAAATTGGTTAAGTCCCGAGGTTATCCTGCCGAATAATGTTCGGCCGAATATTCGGTTCGGAAAAAATTTAGCCGAATATTCGACCGAATATTCGTATTCAGTGAAATCCATATTCGGCCCATCCCTAACATTTAGGATAATTATACTACGAAATCCGACCCTGGTTACATCGTGTTATGATAAGACGTTTGTATTATGACAGATGCACTCATTTTTCTTGTATGAAAAAGTTATGAGTAAAATATTTAGATGGGCCTATCTTTACTTTTGAAATCATTGACTTTGTCGCATTACTTTATGACACAAAAATGTTAAAAGCACAATCTATTCTTTTTCTTTTTTATCATAGTCAGTAAAAGTCTACTGCACGATTATATCGACGGTCCCTACGTACATAAAGTCATGTCAAATATGGCATATTTTTTTATTGCATAATTGGCTTTCAATTTTCCTTATGCACCCTATATAAGATTTTTTTTAAATATTACGTATTTAACTTCATTTTCAAATCGTATAAGAGAACAAGTATTATAATTACTACGAATAAATGTCGTAGATGCGGATATCGTTTCAAAATACGCGCCACACGGTGCGAGCGCGGTCTTGTCCGACTTAACTTCATTTACTTGGAGAAGACGTGTCGATGCTTGTTCGCGTGGTGAAATGATTGTTTTAATACTGTTATGCTTTAGTGGTGTGTTTTTAGTTAAAAGTATTCATATTATTTCCTGGATTATACTGTAAAACATGAATAGCAGTAGATCAAAGTTATTGGTGGATATTGCAAACTACAGAAATAATGTTTTATGCGTTTCTGAAGCACAAGATGTAATTAATTATATTGCTAAAGCTAATGAGGGTACGTAGTTATTCAAATAAGTATATATTAAACGCTCAATATAACACAAAACCGATAACAATAAGCATTTTTAATGTTTTTCTAACCGATCGCAATGTAAAAGCAGACAAATCAAATACAAAACTATGATATAGTCATTAAATTATCATTATTACACAAATATTTATATTTGTGTAATAATGATAATTTATATAAAAATAAGTTGCATGAGAGTGGATACGGATTTGCTATGGCAAACACTGAACTCATTTGGGTTGAGCGCTGGCTTGATACAGGCATTGCAGTCTCTTTATAGGGACTCTAGTGCTTGTTTTTGATCCTCAACGGGGTCTACTCGGACTGGTTTGACATCCATAAAGGTGTCAGACAGGGCTGTGTGGCTTCCCCGTGGCTGTTCAACCTATTTATGGACAGTTGTTTGCAAAATTTGAAAGTTGAAGAATGCGGATTAAGAATGGGTGAGTTAACCGTCAAATGCCTTTTGTACGCCGATGATCAAGTCATTCTTGCGTCGTCGGCGGCCGAGTTGCAAATGATGGTTACATTAATGAACGGATCATTAAAAGAAAGGGGTATGAAAGTGAACGCAAGTAATACGAAGGTTATGGTTTTTGAAAGAGAAGAAAGTAAAACGATTTGTGGAATAAGAATAGAAGGGGAGTTGATCGAGCAAGTAGATGAGTTTGTATATTTGGGCTGCGTATTTAGCAGGGATGGGAGATATGATAAGGATATAGAACGACGAGTGAATGCGGGAAATAGAGTAAATGGGGCCTTGCACTCTATTGTGAAGAGTCAAAATGTGTCGAAAAAGGCACGTATGGCAATTCACAATGCTGTGTTGGTCTCTACTTTAACGTATGGTAGTGAAAGTTGGGTGTGGCAGAAGAAGCACGAGAGTAGAATAAGCGCAATAGAAATGCGGTCGTTAAGGAGTATGTTAGGGCTGAATCTGAATGACAGGGTAAGAAATTGTGTAATAAGAGAAGAGTGTGGTTTGCAAGATGATGTTGTGACCAGGATTAAGAAAGGAATGCGTCGGTGGTTTGGTCATGTGGAAAGAATGAATGAGGAAAGAGTGACAAAGAAAATTTATGTTGCAGAAGTGAATGGCAGAGTCGGAAAGGGACGTCCTAGGCGAAAATTTATCAACCAAATTGGCGATTTATTGGAAACGGGCCAAATTAGGAGTACCCTTAACCGACGAGCATGTATGCGTAGGTGTATGGATGTGAAGGAGGCGAGAGAGGTGAGTCAGGATCATGCCAAATGGAAATCTGTAGTCTCTGCCTACCTCTCTGGGTGACAGGCGTGAGTGTTTATGGATATGGAAGTTGCATGCTTCTTTAAAATATGATTTCTATGAAATAGAAATCATATTTCAATAATGAAAAGTTTACAATAAAGAAAAGTTTTTACTGTTATCGAAGTATATGAAGTCATGTAGGACACATGTTTGTATATACGTATAACTAGAACATTTATGTATGAATTTGTTTTCATTTACGTTTATTACTGTTGAATATACGTTATTATTTTTTTATTTTTAGATGCACATGTATGTACCGAAAAAGATGTTTCAATGGATCTTGAGGATCGGCCTTTGGAAGTTTCCATCGGCGAAAGACAAGCTGCCGAAGCACATAGTGATGGAGAACAAAATCATATTATATCAGCTAATATACAAATCGTGTACAATCTTTTACTAATATATTACCATATAAAAGAAGACATTATTATATTTTTCATGCAAGCGTCCCACCAAGGGATGCGTCAAAGTTGTGAAAGTCGAGCACTAGGATTTTCACCGTGCCAAATGTGTCGATTATTAGGAATCCCTGAAAGAATTTGAAAGATATTGATACTTGTTGACTTGTTGTTGTTACTAACTATCGCAAAGTGATTTAAATTATATAATCGATACGGTAGGGGAAATTTCGAATGTTGAAATTGAAAATTGCTATCTCATCACACCCATTTGTGAAAATTAAACATCACAAACAATACCTAAAAATTGGGTTTCAACACCAATGCCAAGTCCATGCATGTCCTTTGGGGACACTGTAAACGAATGTAACTATTTAAGCGAAAGTATCGTTCTCCTATCTGATGCAACCTTAAGATCACCCCGTTAGGATCCAGTGAAATATCTGGTTCATCAACACCGCACCAACGAAAAAAAGGCTTCAGTATGTGAAAAAAGCAATAACAAGGAACAGAATTACTAACAACTAACAACGTGCAGAGACTCAAATAAACGGTATTTAGATAGTGATTTGAGTTTAAAAAAAATTTATGATCTGTATACTGTACTGTAAAGAGCTGAATATAAGTGAAAAGTTATGTTTTTTGTTAACAATATCTTTGTATTGTCTTACTTCTGTAAGACAATACAAAGATATTGTTAACAAAAAACATAACATAGCTTTTCACGTACCTAAAAGGACCAATGCAACCTGTGTCACGCAATGAAAAACAACACCTCGCCAATCAATGATGATAAACTGAAGCATAAGTCACACATTGATAACAAAAAAACTTGCCAGTGAATTAAAAATGTTGATAAAATTGAATCTCAGTCAAATCCTACTGATATTTGCAAAGCGATGTTTGATTTTCAAAAAATAAATAACATTTACATAGAAAATTGAACTGTGGCCTGAATTTGAAATTGACTAAAGGAAGGAAAAAGAAGGAACAAAATCCAATACTAGAGAAGTTGTACAATAATCCTATTCCTATCACTGAAGTGAAAAATAAAGACTTGGTTAGTTTGTGCGATACGATGATTATCCCAAAAAATATCATGACTTTTACAAGAATCTTAAGCATAGTAATGAAGAACAGGGTAGTGACAAAGAAGATTGTTAAAATAATCTATACTTACGTTTTTACATAAATTTTATTTTTTATTTAACTACTAACTACGAAAATTTTACTAGTAATAAGATGAATCAGTCTAAATAAAGCTGTGATGATTATTAAATATTACCAATTAGGTAGATAGAATATGAGGCACATAATTAAATAACACTGTGATTTTGATTTAATAGTACTAATTAGATAGATAGATAATTGAGCTAAGGCACACACTTAAATAAAGATGTGATGAATATTAAATATTACTAACTACAAAATTAAAATTTGCTTAAATAAAAATTGTTAATGATTAACCTTAAACAACCGTGATTTTTAATGTTTAATTCATATTGCAATGGAACTAAAAGTACCTATTGTTTAGATGCTAAGAAGATTGATATTTAACAATAAATAATTTTTAATTAAAACCTTGTTAATTACTAAAACACAATCCTGATAGTTTTATTTAAGGACATGTCTTATGAAAAAATATAATATATATAGGTATCATAGACATATCTGACATGCTTACATTTAATATCAGCGTAGAAACAGTCATAGCTATCAGTTTTTCTATGAAAATATAAAAAAATTAAATATGTATAAACGCCATTATAAAGTACCTAAAGATAATAAAAACAATGTAGAAAAAAGTATTTACGTTTGTACATAGAATTATTTCTAGGGAGTTTGAACATAAATTACGCTCTCCTGTAAACCTTGGTTTTTGACATGTCTTTATGTACGTAGTCGATATATACTATAGGTCTCTCCCACTGTTGGGATGATATTCCATAACTATCACGGTTGGCTGGCTATCTTTATACAAGAAGTTTCGCACTTTTGGCGTCGCTGCCCCTAGCCGGTCTAGGTATTTTTTGTCTGGCACTGGCGTAACCGATATTTCCATTTCGATTTTTCTTGCGTTTCTCATCGACGCCTCTTACTCTTATCCTTGGGACGTAACCAGTTGCTGGATTAATTTACGTACTACACGGCAAACGAATTATTGTTACTGTACTGTATTACTGTTTAAGTTCGAACTGTAGTGTAGTTTATAAAATATAATCAATAAAACTTCAAAACAAAGTTTCTATGCGAACGAGGTCGCAGCACATATAGTTAATGTAATATGGTATACACTTAACTATCTTGACACCAAAAAGACGAAATTGTACGATATATTCTTTTGCGCTCTAGTAATGTCATCACACTCTAAACATCTGCATTTTGATTCGTAATCGAGGATAGATGTAGATGTATATGGGCCACAGCAACCATTTACCAGCAGGTAGACTATGTGCTCGTTTGGTATCCTTATCCTATAAAAAATCATTTACTCGTCTTTAAGACGTCCCCAGTGTAACACGATGGTCAGAATAACGGTATACTTCGAAATTAATCCTTAGCAAATGGTTACGCTAGTCACTAAAATCAAATACAACTTCAAAAGTATATACACTTAATTACGTAAATACACTGTAATTTTTTTATTTGAAATATTATAATATGTCAATCAAAAAAATATATTACGGAAATTGAATTAAAAATAATAAAATATCTACGAGAAACGCTGAAAGAATGAAAAGAATTTCTCTTGTAACAGTCACGATTGAAACTTAGTCAATTAATCTTATAGCGGCGATGACTTTTATCGGAAAATTTATCCACCACAGTTGGACAGATCGCTCTGTCTTTTTACTACATATTTTTCTTTTTGCATAAATTAAAATAATATTTATACGTTTATAGGTGGTACGTATTTTATACGTGGTATTTTATACGTGGTACAACTATACTACTAATATAATTTGCACGTATACGTAATATAATTGCACGAATGGGTCGGCTCGACCGGGGAAGGACCATGCTCTCACAGAATACCAGCGTAAAATAGTAGCTTAACGCTGCTGTGTTTCATATGGTGAGTTTAGAGAACCGGACACCCTTTCTACTGAAAATGAGGCATTCCATCTAAGTCCTCACGGGTGACAACGCATCTGCATTTTGATTCGTAATCGAGGATAGATGTAGATGTCTGTGGAGCACAGCAACTACTTACCATCAGGTCGACTGTGTACACGTTTGTTACCCTATCCTATAAAAAAAGAGGATGTTTCTATACAACTTTATTACTCATTAAATGCAAAATACGATACGAATTTTGATTTTATAAACAACTGTAGCTCTATTCCAGGTATATATATATATATATATATATATATATATATATATATATATATATATATATATATATATACTGTTTTTGTTACTTTAATTTTTATTGCTAATTTACTTAAATATTTTGTGATGCAAATAGCATCAATTGACGTATGTTTTTTTTTTAACTTTGGTTATAAACGAGCTCACAGAAATTCACTGCTATATCATGGATTCAATTGTTCATCATGTCTTAAAACTTCCTTAGGAATATTTTCTCAGCTTCTATGTAGCTCTTCCGTAGCAATATGTGGCATTAATTAACCTATTAATAGTTAAGTCGTAAAAAGCATAGTGGGTTATACGCTTATTTAATCACTAACGATATAATATAATTGTCTAATTTATATTCTGATGAAAGGTCACCGTACTGCATAAACATCTGCAGCCAACTTCAAACAAAGGACAAATGCGTTGTCACCTCTGAGGACTAAGATGAAATGCATCATGGTCTGTCATTATGCTGACTCTCAATAATTTTATTCCTTCAGACTAACTGATAAAGTCTGACGCATAAAAATTGTCCGAATACGTTCAATTTTATATACTAACAAGTATATAAAATTGAAACGTAACCATCTGCGCTTAACAGTGGCATTTTTTGCTTGACTGAAAAGAGTTTCCACATCAAACATCTTTAAATTCTATTTTAATTAAAAGTCATATCGCTGCACTATAAATATGAATAATACCTTTAAACGAGCAATTCTTGTACACATATATATATATATATATATATATATATATATATATATTTATCCTATGTATATATAATCGGAATCTCGGAAACGGTTCCAACGATTTTCATAAAATTTTGTGTGCAGGGAGTTTCGAGGGCAATAAATCGATCTAGCTAGGATTTATTTTTAGAAAATATCTTTTTTGTCCGTGTTTTTAGGCAATGAAAAACTGCTACAATATCGTTAGAATAATAAGGTAAATTTGACAGTTTATTAGTGATTACAAATAGCTTACTTGGTATATTGCGCGGTCACAAAATCGTAATAAGTACCATGGTTTTTTTCCAATTCCTTTCTTTTTTGAGTAAATCTATTTCTTCAAGCCCTTTTTTTAGTATTTTTTAAAAACACGAAAATTTAAATTAAACTAATTGCACTCATGATTTTTTATTCAAATAATTAGTTCAGTTTTTCTACTATGTCGCTAAGATCAAAAAATATTATTCGTATTTCATCAGTATGTAATTTGTATCTAAATATAATTTCCAAAACACATAAATTAAAAAAAAAACCAAGCGAAAAATACCGAGTAAAGTTCGGTCAACCGGGTACTAAATATTCATTGACAAATTTTAATCACTCCACGTTAAACACAGACAGCCAATCATATTATTTTAATAAACTGATTACAAAAATACAATACGTTAATACGACGTTTTATTAACCTACAAGTATTGTATTTTAGTAATCTGACAATAATGAATAAGGCGTCTAACCATCACTTTTTTTCGGGAGTCCCGTAAAAATTATTGCAGGCCCTTATTTAAAATTATTAATGATGTAGTCACGTCTCACACTTTCATAAAACTCCATTCGTCCCATCATCCATACAAAATCCTGTTATATGCATTGTTTCATTGGTAAATACTGTAGGGGTATAGAAAAGAAAAAATATTATTAAATTTAATGGTGTGACAACAAGGTCGTTTTGAAGTGGCTGACAAGCTCGCACGGGAGGGCTCAAAGAGTACACAATTTTGGAACCGAGCCATTTTGTGGAATTTCAAAGAGCCTAATCTAATTGACCCTTGAAACTCTTTATCACAATAAATCTCTTAAGATCTGGTCTGATACGCCAGGATTAAAACATTCTAAAACCAATCCGGGCTTGTGATCGTAAATTCGCTTCAGAAGTCCTGGGATTAAGTAAGAATAAACTGCGCGCTCTGACAAAAACCCTGACTGGACATTGTTGTGTCCAGTCCCAGCCCAGGCAGGGCCCATCCTGGGACTAAATAACGTAAGTATTTGCTAATTCTTATACTTAAAATAAAAAACACGTCTGCACATCCTAACTGATTATGGATCCTTAATGCGCAAACGTAACACTCATCTGGGAAACTGTACTTAGCCCAGAAAAAGTGAAATTTCTCACAGCTGAGCAACTCCCACAATTCAATTAAGGCTTAGCAATGAACCATTGTACTACTAATATCTTATAGGTCGCAGTGATACTGGTCTTTTTACGAGTAGACCTGCATAGCTGCTCGCACGAAAAAAAGTTTAAGAAAAATTTATATAAAAATATCAATTTTTCTTAAATCAGTATTTTTGTAGTTTATAACACCGAATTAATAAAGGAGTACTGGGACTGCGTATAAGTTTATTGCCTTAAGTAGATTTCTAGCGTTAAGTTGAGATTTAGAAATACATTTTACTCTACGGAAGTATTCTTTTTGTAATTGTTGTCTAGCTTCGTTATGGTTTATTTTACCCGCTTCATTCATACCTAAATATTTATATTGTTCTCCCGCTTTCAAGTATTCAAATTCGTTGCCGTTTAGTAATATATGACCCGACCCTTGATTCGCTCTTCTTTTACCTGCTACCATATGCAAAATGTTACATTTACTTAAGCCGAAGGTCATCCCTATGTCTCTTGTAAAAATTTCTATACTTCTATTAACACTCTAAGATTGTTTTTATTATTAGCATATATTTTTAAATAATCCATATATAACAAATGGTTAATCGTAGTATTGTCTTTTAATTTGTATCCTTTAGATTCATATTTTTGAGAAATTGAGAAACGGGATTAATAGCTAGGCAAAATAAAAAAGGTGACAGTGAATCTCCTTGAAATATTCCACGCTGAATGTATAGGGGATCCGTTGTAACAGAGCCATTCGCACCAGAGGCTGTCATGATAACATTGCATTTGGGCATGACCATCTGGAGAAATCTTTTGATAATTGGTGAGCATTTATAAATAATATACAGTACTTTTATTAACCACTCGTGTGGTATACTGTCAAATGCTTTCTGATAGTCTACCCATCCCATACATAAATTTTTCTGGT
Organism: Parnassius apollo; assembly: GCA_907164705.1. Taxonomy (NCBI): domain Eukaryota; kingdom Metazoa; phylum Arthropoda; class Insecta; order Lepidoptera; family Papilionidae; genus Parnassius; species Parnassius apollo. The sequence continues at coordinate 4,885,595 of CAJQZP010001441.1, read as the reverse complement.
TCTGTTGTGCATCTTCCAGTATAGCCTTATTAATCATGAGATGATCTTTGCAACCTCTAATGTAACGCCTGCAACCTCTTTGTTGAGGAGCTATAATATTGTTCAGGTCACAGTGTGTGTAAAGTTCATTAGAAATTATGGACGTTAAAAGTTTGTACATGGTAGGTAAGCACGCTATCGGTCTCCAGTTCTTTGGATCTAGGGTGTTCTTATTTTTAGGGATCAATATTACCACTCCAGTTGTAAACCATTGTTCAACAGATTCGATTCCTTTCAAAATTCTATCAAATAACTGAGCAATGTAATTATGTGTACTGGTAAGATATTTCAGAAAATAGTTATGTATTTTATCAATACCCGGCGTTTTCCAATTATGTAATCCGCTTATAGCATTTTTTACTTTATCTTCATTTATTTCTTTAAACGTGTGTTCTACTATTTCATCCATTGACTCTTCTGTTTCCTTGATCCATCGAGCTTCAGTATTGTATGATACTGGTTTTGCTAGAATGGATTCCCAAAAACGTTGTACATCATTTTTTAATGGAATTTGTGTTGGAATTTGTTGCTGACCATCAAGACTTCTAAAAATTTTATGTTGATTTTCTTGAAATAACTTATTATTGTTTTATTGATATTATTATAGTTATTTATTATTATTAATCTTAAAACTATTATTAAAGATTAGCCTTAAAGATGTTTAACAAAGGTGAATTAGAAACGTTTGTTTGTTCATTCAGCAGTGCATAATTACCATTATTACTTTTTAAAATCTCCAACTGCTCCAGCACACACAGTCGCAGCCCCTTATTACAAGTATGTAAGACTTCAAAGGAATGGTCGCTAGCTAGGTTGTGTCCAGTGTCCAAGAGATGTTTAGCAAAATGGGATTTATCAGGATTGCAATTTCTGTACGCGGCCAAATGCTCTTTATAGCGCGTCCCGAAATTGCGACCAGTCTGACCCACAAACAAGTTTATAAACACCCGATTTTTGACTAATATTTAACTTATCTTTATTATTACAAATATTCCTAAGCGAATTGTTTGTTTTGAATGCCACGTTAACGCTGTTTTTCTTGAGAGTATTAGCTATTTTTTCCGATATGGAGCCTAAGTAGGTCAAACTACCCACATATCGCCGGACACTTTGAGATCGAACCGCGTACAAAGAACTATAAGAATAATAATAAGAATAATAGAGCTGGCGCTGGACGCGACAGCATGCGGGCCGCCAGCCGAGCGCGGGGTGTTGCAAGACCACCTAGCAGCCCCCCGCATCCATCATCCCCACCAGAAGGCTTGGTGTCGGCTGGGTCTTCTCGGACTCAGCAAGCGGCACCCGCCGCTGGTGGAGCACGTCGCATGCGTTGGTGTAAATCAATGAATGAAAACGCACTGCCGGTGTATTTTAGGGCAACAGGGGAAGAAACTGGATGTTTGGCGTATCGGGCTCGGATGCATCGCTTTTTTGCAGAGCTGGAGCCATCTCTATCCGTCACTGAGCAAAACCTGGCAGACCGAGTTAGGTACATCCTGCGCTCCAAAATATTTGGTGACGCCGAACTCGAGCGACTACGACGTGAGGCTATTCGTTCATCGAATGGAAATGCTACGGCTGGGAATGCGGCGCCACTAGATGCGCAACAAACTGCATATGTGGATGCTGCCGTCAACATTCCATTTGTGGCTAATTCAGACGATGATGGAATAGTCTTCCACGAACTAGAGAAAATGAGGAGCATATTGGAAGCGTCGATGCTGGAAACGCGCAGCATGCCTCTCGAAAATCGACAGCGACTTCCCCGCATACCCCTTAGCAAGCGAAATCGGGCTGTCGTGCGGGCCCTTAACCCAATGCTGGTGACCTATTTGGAAGCCAGCCGGGACCTATGCGAGACGGATTCAATTCTTTTTGGTGCCGCACTGGCAGTATGCCGTATTATTAGCGCCAAACTTCCCGTGGCTGGACGTGCTACTCAAAAAAGTAGCGCCAACCCAGCCTGGAGAAAAAGAATTGAGGACCGTATCGCAAAGGCAAGGGCCCTTATCGGCAGACTGACAAGCTTCAGGTCGGGTAATAATAGACCGAGGATTATACGCACCGTTAGGATGGCGTTTGCTGGGACAAATATCAGTTTGTTCCAACCGGATATCACGCAAAAACTAACGGAGCGCATAGATGACCTGAAGCAAAAAATCGCTGCTAGGGGGAAGCGGATTCGACGATTTAGCGAGAGGTGAAGGCTGTTTAACCAGAATCGTCTCTTCCAGAGTGATCAGAAGAGGCTCTATAAATCATTGGAGCGACCAGAGGTATGTGGAGCGGGCCCAGGACCGGATCAGGCCGACACTGTCGCATTTTGGCGTGGCCTGTGGTCAGAGCCCGTAAACCACAGCGAGGGCCCTTGGATGGAAGTTGTGGCGAGCCAGAGTGCAAGTGTTACGCCTATGGACCCCGTCACCATAACGCCTGAAGACGTGGCTGAGGCGGTCCGTAGGGCCCCGAACTGGAAAAGTCCGGGGCTCGACGGGCTGCATCATTACTGGCTGAAGGGGTTCGTAGTGTGTCACGCTGTGCTCGCCCGACAGTTTAAAGAGGCTCTCGATCAGAAGTCGCTCCTGAGCCTCTTCACTACTGGGATCACTCATTTGGTTCCTAAAGATCAGGATACCACAGACCCGAGCAAGTACCGCCCCATCAGGTGTCTACCCACCATATATAAGACACTGACATCCATTTTGAGCGCGAGAATCACTCGTCACCTGGAGCTAAATCAGGTGACGTCACGCGCTCAAAATGGATGCCGGGGCGGTGGTCGTGGAACCAAGGAACCACTCCTCATTGACGCGGTCATTGTCAAAGTGGTGAAACGCAACCGTCGGAATTTCTCCGCCGCCTGGATAGACTACAGAAAGGCATTCGACTCGGTGCCCCATACATGGCTAAAGAGAGTCCTCCAGCTGTACAAAATTGACTGTACAGTTGGAGACTTCCTCGAGCAGTGTATGGGGCAATGGAGTACGATCCTTTGCTATCTGGGCGAGCGGATGATGGCTGCGGAGAACCACATAAGGATAAGAAGGGGTATCTTCCAGGGCGATTGTCTGAGTCCAATCTGGTTTTGCCTCTCCCTGAACCCTCTCAGTACTTTACTGGAGGGCTCCGGGAGGGGATTTCAGCTTCGGAAAGGAGGTACAAAAGTGACCCACCTTTTCTATATGAATGACCTCAAGTTATTCGCCTCCAGTCGCTCCCATCTTGTGGAATTGCTAAACATCACTTGTGAATTTAGCAGTTCTATTGGAATGGAGCTGGGAACGGATAAGTGTGCGGTCCTCCATGTTAAAAGGGGAAGGGTTGCCAACTCTGAGGGCATAGACTTATCTATGCCCGTCAACTTAGGGACCCTTTCTGAGGCTGAAACATACCGAAACCTGGGTATGTCACAGAACATCGGTATCGATGAGGCTGGTATGAAACAGTCAGTTTGCGACGTGTTTTATGCACGCTTGACCAAAGTGCTTAACAGCCTTTTGTCCGGTGTGAATAAAACACACGCATATAACGTTTGGGTCATGCCTGTCCTCATGTATACCTTTGGAATACTCAGGTGGACGCAGACTGAACTTAACGCCCTGGATAGAAAAGTCCGCACTACCATGACGTCCCATAGGATGCATCATCCGAGATCGTCGGTAATGAGGCTGTACTTGCCGCGAAAGCATGGTGGACGTGGTTTTCTGAGCGCGCTCACCATGCATAATCGCGAAGTGTGCAGCCTCCGTGATTACTTCCTGGCGAGATCGGATGATCCATTCTATAATGACGTCATTTCTAGCGATAAAGGGCTTACCCCTCTATCCTTAGCCAACGAGCAATGGCAGGACCCAGCAGTGCTTAGGATTTCCGACCGGGAGACCGTATGGAAGGAGAAGGAGCTCCACGGGAGGTTCTACAAGGCCTACATGAGCCTTTCGTAGACACAGTAGCCTCCCTCCACTGGCTACGCTTTGGTGATCTCTTCGGGGAAACCGAGGGTTTTGTCTGTGCAATACAGGATCAGGTTATTAAGACCAACAACTATCCGAGATACATCTTAAAGGATGGCACCGTGGACATCTGTCGAGCTTGTCGCCATCCCGGTGAGTCACTTAGGCATGTCATCTCCGGTTGTTCGGCGCTTTCTAACTCTGAGTACTTGCACAGACACCTAGTAGCCAGAATTCTTCACCAGGAGCTCGCTCTGAAATACGATCTCGTGGATCGGAAATTGCCGTATTACAAGTACTTGCCGGAAGCCGTGCTCGAAAATGATCGCGCCAGGCTCTATTGGGACCGGGCCATCATCACAGACAGGACTATTCTTGCGAATAAGCCTGATATTGTGCTGATGGACCGGGCACAGTCAAGGATATTTTTGGTCGATATTACCATTCCGTATGACGAGAACCTCGTGAAAGCCGAAACAGACAAGCAAACAAAATATCTGGACCTGGCTCACGAGGTGACCGACATGTGGGGTGGTCGGTGGTGAAATTATTCTTGTAGTCGTCTCTGCAAACGGGCTAATCCCAGTCAGCCTCTTGGGTCATCTGAGGCGACTGGGACTACGTGGCGGACCGCTCCGGACTCAAATGCAGAAGGCGGTGCTCCTCGATACCGCCCGCATCGTCCGCCGGTTTCTTTTCCTTTCCCCCTAACCCTCGGCCGTTTGGTTGGGCTTTTATTTATTTATGTATTTTTATGTTTATTTTATGTTATTGATATTTATCTTTTCATTTTCATTTATAATTATATATCTATAGAACCCAACCAGATGAGAAAACTATATAGATACCCCAGAATAATAGTTTATTTCTCTTGGTATTTTCAATTTGCATAGTGTAGGGAGCATCTTTTAAGTACCTTAAGGTACTTGTGTCAGAGACTCCCGCTCTTCCATAGCCAAACAAAACGTTCAAGAGACGTGAGATTACATAATTATTATACAAAAAAGAAAATATAATATTCAAAAAGTGTGTGTGTGTGCGTGTGTGTGTGTGTGTGTGTGTGCGTGTGTGTGTGCGTGTGCGTGTGCGTGTGCGTGTGCGTGTGCGCGTGCGCGTGCGTGTGTGTGTGTGTGTGTGTATGTGTGTGTGTGTGTGTGTGTGTGTGTGTGTGTGTGTGTGTGTGTGTGTGTGTGTGTGTGTGTGTGTGTGTGTGTGGGTGTGTGTTGGTGTGTGTGTGGGTGTGTGTGTGTGTGTGTGTGTGTGTGTGTGTGTGTGTGTGTGTGTGTGTGTGTGTGTGTGTGTGTGTGTGGGTGTGGGTGGGTGTGTGTGTGTGTGTGTGTGTGTGTGTGTGTGTGTGTGTGTGTGTGTGTGTGTGTGGGTGTGTGTGTGTGGTGTGTGTGTGTGTGTGTGGGTGTGTGTGTGTGTGTGTGTGTGTGTGTGTGTGTGTGTGTGTGTGTGTGTGTGTGTGTGGTTTTTTCCATGTGTCGAAACATAAGTTTTTCTGTCAGGGTCAGGGTCTTTTACCAATTTATAATCAAAATCTTGCAGTCCTTGGCATTTCTACAGTAAATATTAAGCTTTTTGTTGACAAAATTATATAAATAGATAGATTGGTTAATGAACTGACGTCTAGAGAATGCAGTTTTAACACAAAATAACGTACAATGTCTTTTCTGCTTTTTCTTCTTTTGTTCAAAATATTTGGGTCGAAAATCAGACCTTTATGCTTTTTTAATATTGTGTAAGAATTGCGAACATGTTGTTCGCAATTCTTACACAATATCTTTACAACATCTTTTCAATATTACCTTTCCAAATTTTTGAACAAAACAGCGTGAAATATCCAATACAGCTGAACTTATCACGTCACGTCACGTACGGTACGGTCATCAATTTACCCATCATCAAGTTAACCAGGTCTGATGGTCTGGCGCGTTATCTGATGAATATGTATTGGAATTAAGGGGGGGCAAGGGGAGGGGGGTTGTCTTCGCCTGTGCTGTTCAGTCTTCGCTTAAATGGGCTCATTGCTGCACTCAATGAAACAAGAGTAGAGGATGTTCTGTGTACGGTCATATGATTAATAATGTAAGTTATGCCGATGACATGGTGTTGCTGAGTCCATCGGTGAGTGCGTTGCGTAGACAGTTATATGTGTGTGAAACATACGCAGCTGCACATGGGCTCATCTACCCCGGGTTACTACGTTAGTACGAGATTACCCCGGGTTATCGGCCGGTTGAAACATGTTTTATTCTGCTTAATAATTGATATTAATTAGTTGTTTAAAGTTGACGTTTAGTGTTAAAACGATATTACCCTTTTAGCTTGTAAAACAAGCTGACTAGTGGTACAATCAGAATCAAAATCTGTAAAATATTTCCCATGTTATAAATGAAAATATTTCAAAATATTTGAATAACTGCTGTGTTCTTAAGCGTAACTTGAGCCGCCCACTGGAGTGAGTCATCGTATCTACGACCAGCACGCACGCAGCAAGTGACTGTCACCTGTATTACAATGTCGCCTAGAAGTTGCGCGGGATGTCGTGAAGTAATTATCGAAGGTAACTTGTTCATAAGATGCGTCAAATGTAAACAGTATTATGACCTGTTATGTGCAAATTTAACTGAACAGATGTACGCAACGCTTTCCCCTGATTTGAAAACCTCTTGGATTTGCGTTGAATGCCGTTGTAAAATACCTAAAGGCGATAACTCACACACACCAGTTCGTCAACAATTAACGCATGATATGAGTATTGTAAGTGATTGCCCCGATATATCTATGAATAGCCCGGACAATGTTACTGTTCGTACTGGGGCTCGCTGTTATGCACCACTATCTTCCAGACAACACGGTACTTTGCTGGAAGAAATCCGTGTTTCTGTTGTGCATGAATTAAAAGAGATGCAGGAGAGTTTTGAAAAAAGTTTGACTACTAAAATTAGTAATTTGATTAGTGAACAATTTCTCACGTTTAATACAGAACTTCGTAATATGATGACTGGGTTAACAGGTAAAATTATTGAATTAGAGAATAAAATTGAAATGATGACTAAGACCAATATAACAGAGGAGGAGACTAGTACAACGATCGGACACCAAAACCCCAATTAGCCAACAAAAAAAAAGAAGTGGAGTAATGCCAAGAAAGATATTAAGGTCTCCACTACGGCAGTTGTTAGTCCCGAGAGCCCGAGGGTCGATCAATGAACTAGTGCCGCCGTGAGTGACAATGCCCGTAATGTGGATCAGGCTGGGGAATGGGTAGAAGTGAAACAGACTAAAAGGTTGAGAGCTTCGTTGCCTGGAGTGCTTCGAGGTACTGCAGCGCCGGGTGTTACATCTCTGCGCGCAGCAGAGAGATGGAGGTACGTGCACTTGTATTATGTTCAGGAGGGTACAACCGTCGAACAAGTGCGGGCTCATCTTATCTCTATATGTGGAAGTGAGGTTTGCACAGTGGAAGCGTTGAAATCACGTGGACGATACTCGTCATTTAAGCTGGGAGTTCCGGCCAGGCAAGCTGAAAGTGTCATGTCACCGACGCATTGGGCAGAGGATATTTGTGTTTAAACCTTGGCACCAGAATTTTCGTGCCAAAGAACATATTACGCAGCAATAGGCGCCAAAGGTTTACGAAAACAACTCTGTGCTATCAAAATGTTCGTGGTTTGCGCTCAAAAATAAGAACGTTTCATAATAATGTGACACAAGCTTATTTTGACATTATCGCCTTGACTGAGACGTTTTTGACTAGCTCTGTGTCTGATGGTGAACTTTTCCCCTCTAATTATGTTGTGAGTAGATAGGTTAGGCGACGTTGGTTGGGGAGGAGTATTGTTGGCTGTGCGTGATAGCTACGACGTACGTGTGATCTCGGATATTGACGGTATGACACCCGATAAAGAACTAATATTGGCACTTATAAGCTGCAAAAATGTAAAGTTTTTACGTTTTGTGGTATACCTACCACCAAATTATCGTGATGATCAGTATATTGATGTTCTTACTTGCATAGAGAATGCTTTGTGTGCTTATTCAAATATGAACGTATTAATATTAGGTGATTTTAATCTTAATTCTTGTAGCACTAATGTTAAAACTCAATTTAAATTGTTTTGTGACTTCTGTAACCTACAGCAACATAATAATGTATATAATACTCGCGGTGGGTTATTGGATCTCGTGTTGAGTGATTATGATCGTAACCAATTGGAGGTGTTGCCTGGATTGGATCCACTCGTACTCGTTGGAAGTCAAAATCAACCTCTCATACAGGAAGTTCTTGCCTAGGCTGCAGTTTTCGTCAGATGGGAGTTCGGATAGTATCGCTGATTGGAATTGGCGTAAGGCGGACTTTCCAGGTCAGTATGCAGCGTTATCGAAATTAGTTTGGTCTGATTTAATGACTTTTACAGACGTAAATGCAGCCGTAGATATTTTTAACAACAAATTGCAAGAAATTATTAATTTATATGTACCAAATAAAAAACTTTTTCTAAATCATTGTAAGTATATTTATCCCAAATGGTTCACGCCTGAGATCATAGTAAATATTAAAAAAAATATTTCCATCTGAAGAGATTTAAGCAAGAAGTAAAATTATTTAACAAAGAATTGTTTAACTTTTATCGATGGAGGGTTAAAGTTTTGATTGACAACGCATATCAGCAGCATCTTAAGTTGATACAGAAAAGTATAATTGACGATCCGGTATTATTTTGGAAATATGTAAGTGATAAAAAAAAGAAAGACGACATACGGAGACATATAGTTATAAGGGTAAAGAAGTATCAGGTCAAGATGCGGCTAATGCCTTTGCTGAATATTTTTGCTCTGTATTTCATGATAAAAAGCCCCTATTAAATTATGCTGATGCCGAAAGTGCGGCTAATTTACAAGTTAATACAGTGACCATCTCAGTCAGGCATGTAGACGAGAGTGATTTTAGATTGGCAATAAAACACCTAAAGCCACGATCCGCTGGTGGCCCTGACCGCATTCCCGCTTTTCTTGTCAAGGATTGTGCGCCAGTTCTTAGATCACCGCTCTTATTCATTTTTAATCTGTCTCTTAGACAGGCTAAATATTCAGAACAATGGAAAATATCTAGGGTGACTCCTGTTCCAAAGGGAGAACCTGGAAAAGATGTTTCTGCTTTTAGACCTATAGCGGTGCTTTCGGTTCTGGCGAAGGTATTTGAAACCATTTTGAACTTCCGCATTAGCAAACAGTTACCCGGGGGGTTAAAAAATTGATTATGGAAAAAAAAAAAAAACGAAAAAAGTTTGGGGGCCAAATAACATTTTGCATGACAGTCAACATGGGTTTCGGAAAAATCGCTCAACGAATACTAACCTGATAGCACACATTGACTATGTATGTACAGAGATGGATTTTAGAAGACAGGTAGATGCCGCATATTTCGACTTTAGGAAAGCTTTTGATCTGGTGAGTAATGTAACATACTGTTACAGAAGTTAGCTAAGTTGGGTTTTACTCCTAAGCTTCTTCAATTTTTTGCTAGCTATTTGGATAATCGTCGTCAATTCGTTAGAATAAGTGGTTACGAATCCGCTTAATATTTTACTAGATCTGGTGTGAGTCAGGGTAGTACTCTTGGCCCTACGCTGTTCTTAAGTTTTATAAATGACTTGCCTACCAAAGTTAAATCCGCGAAGTGCTTGTTATTCACAGATGATCTGAAATTAATCTTGGGAATTGGCAGTGCTGCAGATGCACAGGCTCTTCAATAGGACATATATAGTGATTTCTTATATTTACGCGAACACTACACATTGAAATAATACTAGTTTTTACGGAATTTATCGCGTATATTTAACTTTTTAATTACCCGACGTTTCGAGAACTTTACAGCACCCATGGTCACGGGAAGGACTGAGATGTTCAACGTCCAGCTGTCATAATTAACCGCGGTTACCATAGATTAAAATTTAACTTTTGTTCCGATCTACACAGTATGAACTTATGGTATCATGGAGTCTTGCAGTTGTATGCTTGGGTTGGGATTTAATTTTATTTATTATAGGATCCCAAGCAGATGGTAGCACCCAGCCATCTTCTCTATTGAAATTAGGATATTTTTTGATTTCAATAGCCTCGCGAATCATCCTTGGAAGGAATCGGTGTTCTTTAGCGAGGATTTGTGGTCTGTCAAATCTGATGTAGTGACGGGGGCGATCCTGTACATGTTCACAGACTGCAGACTTCCCGGAGCGTCGATTCTTCACATCAGCTATATGTTCTTTGACGCGGGTTTTAATGGATCTTTTAGTTTGTCCTATGTAGGAGAGACCCCATTCACAATCAAGCTTGTACACTCCTGCATCTTACAGAGGGACGTTACACTTGACTGATGGTAAAAACTGGCCAATCTTCTTCGGCGGCTTGAAGTATGTTTTGATGGAAGCGCGCTTCAAGATGTAGCCAATCTTGTCAGTGACTCCTCTAATTCTACCTTTAGATAAAGTAACTGCATTTTTAGACCATCTTAACTCTATAAATTCTAAAATTCAGTTCACAATGGAGTTAGAGGCAAACAATTCCTTAGCTTTTCTAGATGTGTTAGTAATTCGGAATCCTGATAACACCTTGAGCCATACTGTGTATAGAAAAAAGACCCATACAGATAGATATTTAAACGGTGATTCTCACCACCATCCTTCACAGTTAGCTACCGTGGGTAAATCTTTGTTTCAGAGAGCACGAGGGATCTGTGACAGTAAACACCTGGCTGCCGAGCTCCAACATGTCAAGCAAGTTTTGCATGACAACAAGCTTCGGGTCCCGCGCCTACGTCACAGAGAACGAGTGAAGCCGGCCACAGTCGAGCGTGTACCTGCTGTACTGCCATATGTTAGAGGAGTCACTGACAAGATTGGCTACATCTTGAAGCGCGCTTCCATCAAAACATACTTCAAGCCGCCGAAGAAGATTGGTCAGTTTTTACCATCAGTCAAGTGTAACGTCCCTCTGCAAGATGCAGGAGTGTACAAGCTTGATTGTGAATGTGGTCTCTCCTACATAGGACAAACTAAAAGATCCATTAAAACCCGCGTCAAAGAACATATAGCTGATGTGAAGAATCGACGCTCCGGGAAGTCTGCAGTCTGTGAACATGTACAGGATCGCCCCCGTCACTACATCAGATTTGATAGACCACAAATCCTCGCTAAAGAACACCGATTCCTTCCAAGGATGATTCGCGAGGCTATTGAAATCAAAAAACATCCTAATTTCAATAGAGAAGATGGCTGGGTGCTACCATCTGCTTGGGATCCTATAATAAATAAAATTAAATCCCAACCCAAGCATACAACTGCAAGACTCCATGATACCATAAGTTCATACTGTGTAGATCGGAACAAAACTTAAATTTTAATCTATGGTAACCGCGGTTAACTATGACAGCTGGACGTTGAACATCTCAGTCCTTCCCGTGACCATGGGTGCTGTAAAGCTCTCGAAACGTCGGGTAATTAAAAAGTTAAATATACGCGATAAATTCCGTAAAAACTAGTATTATTTCAAGGACATAGATAGGGTATCGGAATGGAGTAAGGTGAACCATCTTCGTCTTAATCAGACTAAATGCAAGGTTATTACTTTTGTATTAAAACCAAATCCTATCATTATTAATTATAACTTATTTGACGCGCCTATGGTAAGAGCATATGACATAATTGATTAGACAACTAGACTTTGGGTTTTGTGATGAGGACTGCTGCTGACTTTGATGATATAGGGGTGGCTAAAACTTTGTATAATGCGTATGTTCGGAGTAAACTGGAGTATGCAGCTGCTGCCTGGAATCCTTATGAGAGTAAGTATACTATCATGTTAGAGAGAATACAACGTAAATTTGCTCGTTGGCTTTATAAGAAGAGTCACGGTTACTACCCTTATTTGTATCCTTCCCTATTCGTTTTGGGTATGGTTGATTTAGAAACCCTAATGTTTAGGAGGGTGATGTCAACTATTAGGTATTATCTTTTTATAATTCACCACAAGTTGGACTGCCAGTCGGTTGTTGAGAGAATCGGTTTGTTGGTGCCCAGGTACCTGCAGAGAGATAATGGAGGAACGGTGGCTCCGCGCCGTAGGCCACGTCTCCTAGACAGACCGGTTACACGTACCAAGCGTGCTGCCTATGCACCAACAAATCGAGCATTGATACTAATAGGGGACATACTCACTCAACACGATGAAATTGACATATTTGCAGACAGTATGACACGTCTGCTGAATCTTTTTAATAATATTATCGATAATAAGACAATTAATAATTCGACAATTTAATTCGCTTGACTGTGAAAGAATTAAGTAATAATTTGGTCTACAGAAGAAATACCTAAGTACTTCATTACAACAATTAGTTAAAATTTACTTCACTATCCAAGTATTTACTTACATACCTATACTTGTCTTTTGTAATTAAAATATTTTGAATTATAATAACACAAAATACTGAAATTAAAACTTTGTATACTAACAAGATTTTTAACTAAATAGAATAAATCACATTTCTGTTAGAAATAGTATTTCAGGTTTATTTGTTGTTTACACTATCTACCTATTTCTCCCAAGCGTTACGATTCCCGACGAATGACCTTGCAATTTGCATGCGTTAGGCATCGCAGAACTCACATGTGGGCGAAAGTATGGTTCAATCATAGTCAGAATATTAGTTAGTACTTCACTTAAGTAACATAATTAACATTTCGCAATGTATTTTTTTACTTTCTATTGACATCCCTTAATAACCACGGAAAGTCCGCCGTGACAAAAAAGATGCAAAGTAATATGGACACTAGTGCGCAGCGATAAATATTTATTTAGCTTGCGTGTGCGATTTATCTGATTAATAATAATAATGTAGGCTATTAAACGTCGGCACGGTAATATTAATAATATTACCGTGACGTCGGTAAGCAGTCGACATCAAAGGAGTGCAACTTCTGTACGCAGTACTATTATTTATTCTGTGACCCTGATGAGCAAGTGTTTTACGTTATATTATATAACGTCATATGTCTAATTTGCAATCAATAAATAGAAGTTTTAGAAATTTGTGACTTCGGGTGACGAAAATTATATGTTATACCTCTTGACAAAAGTATTAGATTTTTTTGTTAATAGTTGTAATATTTTTATCATATTATAATATTTAATTCAGGCGTAATAACAAATGGGAATAGCTAAAAATTGCAAACGGTGCTATTCGTTTATCATAGTATAAATTGCAACTCTCAATTTCAAAGCGTTCCCCTATCGCTAATCCTCCCTCGTTCACAAACTCATCGTGTGAGAGGTAATATATTTTTAAAATGAATATTAATGCCGAAGACCAATACTAAATATCTCAATGGATTACAGTATTTTTAAATTTAAAATTTTCATTCATTTTAATAAAAGCATGATAAAAATATAATACGTTTTAAAAATAAGCTTTACAAAAGCGTTTTACATCGGTTGTTCATGGGCAGCGGTAATCACTTACCATCAGGTGAGCCACATGCTCGTTTGCCCCCTCTTCTATTAAAAAAAAACTTATTACAAAACGTGATTTATTGAATATCTCGGGGCTAAATTATGCATTTAAAAGAGTCTTTCTGACTAAAGAATCTCCGTAGAAGCCACAGTCTTGGCGAAATTTGACGATTGCTATTAAATTCAAAACTTTACATTTTAATTCGCAAATTTTTCATAGGCATTTTTATAGAAACAGAATTAAGTTTAAACCTGAGAATAAATATAAACTGTGTACTACTCCTACTTTTGTAAAATCGTTGATCGAGTTTACGCCTGGCTTAAATTTAGATGATTCTTATGAAAACTAAGTAATTATACTTATTATGGTAAAACAAAATTTATTTTCGTAAGATTAACAGAATTCATTTTATCAATCAATCAGTTAAAAACAAAAAGCTTAATAATTTGTTAAAAATAAATTATAATATACTTACTTATATACTACTTATATTTCATACCATTAAAATAAAATTTAATGGTATGAAATATACTGGATACACGTGCTACGGAAAGTACGGTTGTAGTGCAACCGCTCGCTGGCTAAAGGTCCGTTTATATCTACAGACACAGTGCGTTACAGACAAGTGTCGTGGCAGACACCCACAGACACCGTTTAATTATATCTAGCGTGCCATAAGTGTGGCGTGTCAGACATCGACAGACACCGTCGTGGACGTCAGACGCAACCGCTCTCACTAGCAGTTATTGAATAGCTTTAGTAGGAAAAGCACGTTTATTTTTGGAGAAAATGTTCAGACACTTCGCTGTGGAAGATTTAGTAATAATTGCATTATAGCGAAATAAAGTGAATCAGTGTGGTTAATTGTTAGTGTTCTAAGTTTTAATTAGTGTAAAGTGAATTAAAGAGTTAATTTTGGTAATTCAATCGGCAGTTTTTATTGTCACGAACCTCAAGCACGTAACAGTATTTATATTCTTTTACAATTTCTATAAGCTGTTCGTTATCCATGGCAAAAAACTCGTTAGCACGGTCCCGATACTCTATTCACACTGCCCGGCAGCCCGGCACGCCCGGCAGGTAGCCACAGACACGTACAGACATGAACCGCGCAGACAAAATATTCTTTCCGCGAATACTAGCCGGGCACAGCCTGTAAGCATGGGTCATTGACGGTTTTTTAGTTAATGTAATTTAACTGTTAATCATTAATGGTCAACAGGTTTAAAAAGCTGTTAAATAAATAACAGGTGTTAGCGACGACAAAATGAATTCGAACATTTAATCTTAATTATTTCTTATCAGTGATTTAAAACTAAGTGATAGTATTTAATCTTAATTGTTTCCTATGCGTAAAATAAAGCTAAGTGTAAAGACTGATTAGTGCTGAAAACAGGAAAGTAAATTAAACACTTCTATTCTTATCTTAAAGTAACTTGTATGAATCTATTTAATATTATTTAGGTCTGATTAGAACATTAGACGCAAGTATAAGCTTATTTCTAGTAAGATTTCTTTTATCATAACTTTAAGAGCTATTAACATATAGGTGATTAATGTAATTCTTTTTACTTTAAAGTAATTCAAAAGAAACATTAATATGTCAATTAGTCACTATATAATGTCATTTCATTATGAGAAAGATTTAAATTTTATGTAAAAATATTGTATAGATTCTTAAGCATTAATCCTGAAAAAATTGTTGTACATTCCTACCTCTTGGCGGCGCTACTTGTATGTTCGGCAAAAAAATACTATCCTACTCCGGAGCTAAACCGTAAAGCGACCGCGAAGCTATTTTTATTTTTTATAAGTG
This sequence comes from Parnassius apollo, assembly GCA_907164705.1. NCBI lineage: Eukaryota > Metazoa > Arthropoda > Insecta > Lepidoptera > Papilionidae > Parnassius > Parnassius apollo. The sequence continues at coordinate 4,870,270 of CAJQZP010001441.1, read as the reverse complement.
TAAAATAAAGGTTTATTGAATAATTTAGGTTTAGAATAATAGAAATAAGTTGTATCTATCGCTAGGAATAAATATAAATATTGTAAGATATGTTTTACCACGTTTATTAAGGAAATTGTAAATCTCTCTTAGAAAGGGTTATTCTGTGCTCTGATTGGTCAATAGATTCACTAATGCCGTGTGCGATTTTTTCTTAATTACGATTGGTTACAGCCGCTTATAAAAAGGGGCGTTTTTCGTGGTAAAACATTCCAAATCCGGCAATGTAATAATAAGGAATCAAGAAATAAAATAAGAAGAAACTCTCAAGAAATGTTATTTATTGCTCATCTAACTGCTACTGTATGCTCTCCAGTTAACATCCCGCCAGCAAACCCGCTCTATTTTATCGACGCTCCATTATACGAGCAATTACAATTGGTCCTTCGAGAAGCCGGATCGGGTTTAAGGAAAACTAGGAAGATGCCTTCAAATACAAGATCAAAATCAGTGCAGTCGAAGACTACGAGTGAAAGCAACGCCACTACGGGTACCAGTACGACGGATTGGAGCACGAATACGCCGAGTGATTCTACAAACACGACGGCTACCAACACGTCGACTTCAGATCGATCGACGCTTACAAGAGCATCGCCCAGCAGCGTACACAGACAACCCGTACTCCTTAACAAGAACATTGCCGGAAAAGAATCAACACCGGGGGACGTAACCCATACCACCCCCCGACACGCACCGTCGAAGCGTCAGTCCTCACCAAGAAGAAAGTCATCCAACGCCGCAGAATCAAGAAAGAAGTGTCGCAATGAAGACTCTGCAGCAGCCTCACCCTAAGAAGACGACCCGCGATCCAGACACGCTTTCCGTTCGCTCGTCGCATAGGAAGAGAGCAGAAGCGCAAGCAAAGATGACAATGGCATTAAGGGAACTAGAATTGGCAGAAGCGCGGTCAAAAGTTGCTCAAGCGGAATTAGAACTTCTCACCGCGGAATCAGAAGAGGAAGATGGTGCCGGAGAAGAGCTGTTCGAACGAACTCGAGAAGTCGAACGCTGGTTCATCCAGACCGGAGACATGCCTAATAAGAACCACAAACCAATAGAGGCAGAAGAAAAGAAAAGTGACATCCAGGAACTAGCTTCAGTCATACTAAAGCTATCAGAAAAATCACGTGACACCGTTTCACCGAAGCACCTAGAACTCCCTCACTTCAACGGGGCCTGCGAAGAATGGTTAGCCTTCAAAAGATCATACGAGGATACGGCTGCTTCTTTCAGTAGCAACCAAAACCTAGCGCGCCTTAGAATAGCGATCCAAGGAAAAGCTAGAGAAGCCGTCCAAAGCCTGCTGTTCACCGCCGAAGACCCACGCGAAGTGATTAAGGGACTGGAAGCAAGATTCGGAAGACCTGGAGCACTAGCATTAGCAGAACTAGAGAAAATGAAGAACCTCCCAAGAGTCGGCGAAAACCCGAGCGACATATGCATATTTGCAAGCAAAGTAAAGAACGCAGTCGAGACAATCAAAGCCCTGAAGAAACCACAGTATCTCAGTTCACCTGAAACGCTGAGAGTTATAGTAGACAAGATGCCGACGTCAATGAAGTTCCGTTGGTTCGCCTACCACAGAAGCAGAAGAGATGAGGAAATTCAGGAGCTATTACTTATCGAAGCGTTCCTAGAAACAGAAGCAGACATGTGTGGAGACTTCGCCCCGCCCGAAGCGTCCTCAGAACAAAGAAGAGGAATAAGAAAACCCGTTCATTTGGTTCAAGAAGCGTCAAAAGAGAAATATAAGAAGTCGTGTCCGTTCTGTGGGGAAGAACACTTCGCATTAGAATGTAAAAGGTTCAAAGAAGCCAATCTGAATGAAAAATGGAATATGACCAAGAAAGCAAAGATATGCTTCAAGTGCCTTCGATTCAGACACTCAAGAATCAACTGTAAAGCACCAGTCTGCAAGTTGTGTAAAAGATGGCATCATACCATCTTACATTCTAACAAACCACCGGCGTCGATAGAAAAAGAAGCAAAAGACACCAATAGCACCTCAGAAGAAAAGGTCGCCTCAATTCATAACGCCAAAGGAGAAGAAAAGGCCTACCTAAAGATGATCCCCGTGAACCTCTATGGCCCAAAAGGACAAGTTCGCGTATTGGCACTACTAGACGAAGGGTCAACGGTCACACTCTTAGACGCATCAATCGCTGAGTAAATCGGAGTCGAAGGAAAGAAAGAAAAACTCACGATCGAAACCGTCGGCGGAAAGGTATTAAGAAAAGATAGTTCACAGAAGATCAAGTTCAAAATAAAAGGGGCTCATAGAAAAGAAAAAAGAACTATCGTAGCAAGAACCATCGATGACCTGAAGCTGTCCGAACAATGCATAAACAAGGACACCGTGAGAAACTGTGAGCACCTGAAGGCAATTGAAAATCAACTCCTCTACGTCTCCGAGAGGCCCAAGCTACTGATAGGCCAAGACAATTGGGGACTGATAGTGACAAGAAACCTGAAGAAGGGCAAACCATCAGATCCTGTAGCTTCCCTCACGAACTTATGGTGGGTGCTACACGGATGTGAAACAGGAACAACCGCCACAGTACACTTCACTCATTATGGCAGAGCGACCACTGGCAAGGAAGAAATAGAAGACCTCGTCCGAGAACACTTCCAATTAGAGTCTCTAGGGATCCAAAATCGTTCACCATCTAACGACAGCGACAGAAGAGCATTAGAAACCCTCGAGAAAACTACCAAGAAACTGCCAAGCGGTCAATATGAAACGGGACTCCTGTGGAAAAAAGAAGATGAACGCCTGCCCAACAATTACAATCAAGCTGTTCGACGCCTGGTCAGCATCGAGAAAAAATTGGATCGTGATCAAGAAGCAAGAAAGCACTACGAGGAGCAAATCCTGAGTCTAATCGAAAAAGGATACGCAGAGAAGGCTCCAGAAACCTCTAACGAAGGAAGGACATTCCACCTACCCCACTTCGCTGTTGTACACCCAGTCAAGAAGAAGCTAAGAATAGTGTTCGACGCAGCTGCCAAGTACGAAGGAAAGAGCCTCAACGACGCCTTGCTCTCGGGCCCAGACTTGCTACAATCACTATTCGGAGTACTGCTGCGTTTCAGAGAGGGACCAGTAGCCGTCATGGCAGATATACAAGACATGTTTCTCCGAGTAAAAGTCAGAGAAGACGACCGAGACAGTCTCAGGTTCCTGTGGCGCGAAAACCGAAGAACCGGCAAGCCTGAAGAGTATAGAATGTCTTCAATCATCTTCGGAGCAGCGTCATCACCTGCAACAGCAATATACGTAATGAACAAGAACGCAGAGGAATTTAAGAACACTCATCCTGAAGCAGTGAAAGCAATTAAGAGAAATCACTACATGGACGACTATCTGCAGAGCTTCGCATCTACAACCGAAGCAAAGAAGATATCCAAAGAAGTGAAAGACATTCACGCAAGAGCAAATTTTCATCTGAAGGGATGGGCCAGCAACAACTCGGGGGTAATATCAGAGGTAGAAGACACAAACAAAGAAAACTCCTTACAACTGACCAAGGAAGAGAAGACTCTGGGACTAAGATGGCTGGTGAAAGAAGATGCATTAGCCTTTAACGTCGGGCTACGCAACACGCCGGAATACCTGCAAGACGGCAGAAGGACTCCAACAAAAAGAGAAGTCACAAGCGCAGTAATGTCCACCTTCGATCCAATGGGTTTTGCTACACCAGTTCTAATACAAGGAAAGAAACTAATCCAAGACATCTGGCGAAAGAAAATAGACTGGGATGAACCAATCAACGAACATCAAAAAGAAGCCTGGATGAAATACCTGGAAGAAGTTTCAACATTAACAAGGCTGAAGATCCCGAGATGCGTCTCACTCAAAGGCAGAAAAGGACAGCTACACACGTTCTCCGACGCGAGTGAAGAAGCCTATGCAGCAGTAGTCTACTGGAGAATAGTAGAGCCCGGAGGAAAGGTCCATGTCTCCATGATCGCCGGCAAAGCAAGGGTAACGCCGACGAAACCTGTGTCAATTCCGAGGCTAGAGCTACAAGCGGCCTTACTCGGAAGCAGACTAGCCGCCACAATCGAAGAGGAATCAGAGCTCGACATATCGAAGAAGGTTTACTGGACCGACTTCAGCACAGTACTGCAGTGGATAAAGTCAGAACCAAGGAAGTTCAAAACTTTTGTGGCCAACCGACTCGCCGAGATCGAAGAAAGGTCCAAGCCAGAAGACTGGAGATGGGTGCCAACCAAGGAGAATCCAGCGGACGACGCCACGAGGGGAACCCCAATCGAATTCGACCACAACGCCAGATGGTTCAAAGGCCCGTCATTTCTCCGTCAACCAGAAGAAGAATGGCCATTCCACGACTTCAAGCCAGAAATTGTTATGCCAGAAGAAAAAAGCAAGCAAAAGGTGTTGGCAACAATGGCAGCAGAAGACACTCTACTAAACCTAGAAAGGTTTTCGAGCTGGGAGCGACTGGTGCGCACTACAGCCAGAGTGATCGCCTTTACACACCTACTAAAGAAGAGCCGTAAAGCGACCACCACCGCCGCGCGCCAGAAGGATGAATCCTGGAAACCACAAAAAATCCAGAAGAAAGAAACACAAACCTCAATCCCGTCGACCAGCAGAAGTGAAAATAAGCGCCTATACTCACCCATAGAAGCAGAATACCTAAAAAAGGCCGAAGAGATATTAATAAAAATAAGCCAGAGCGATAGTTTTGCATCAGACATAAGAAAACTGAAGTCAGAAAAGCCATTAGAAAATTCGAGTCGACTCAAGAAAACCGACGTTTACATTGGAGACGACGGAATAATTAAATTAAGGAGCAGAACAATGAAATTCCACGATCAAAACGGAAGAATAATGAACCCTATCATTTTAGACGGAAAACAAAAGTTAACTCGTCTAATAATACAACACTATCACAGGAAATTCCTTCACGGAAACACCGCTACAGTAATGAACGAAATTCGTCAAAGATTCTGGATCTTGGGTTTAAGAGCAACTCTAAAAGCGGTCGCACACAGCTGTCAATGGTGCAAGACAAAGAAGAGTTCACCAGAGATACCACCAACAGGAGATCTGCCGAGTGAAAGATTGCAGCATCATCAATTTCCGTTCTCCTGCACAGCCGTAGACTACTTCGGGCCGATGCAAGTCACCATCGGAAGAAGGAACGAGAAGCGCTGGGGAGCTTTATTTACCTGTCTCACAACTAGAGCAGTACATTTAGAGCTGGTACCTTCTCTCAGCACCAGCTCAATGATCATGGCACTCCGACGAATGGCAGCCAGAAGAGGAACTCCGAAAACAATATATAGCGACAACGGAACTAATTTCGTCGGAGCGAAAAGGGAATTAGAAGAGGCCGCACAGGAAAAGGGCATCCAGTGGAAGTTCATCCCCCCGGGAGCTCCAAACATGGGAGGCGCCTGGGAGAGGCTCGTACGAACAGTCAAAACGGCGCTAGCAGTAGTCCTCAACGAGAAGAGCCCGCCCGAGGAAGTACTCCATACGCTAATGACCGAAGTTGAACACATCGTCAACTCGAGACCTCTCACCCCGATCAGCATGGACCCAGGAGACGAGGAGAGCCTAACACCGAACCACTTTCTGCTGGAAAGATCATGCGGAGCTATGGCGCCGGGAGAGTTCAGCGACACGGAGCTCATCGGAAAGGCAAGCTGGAGAACCACCCAGAGACTCGCAGACCACTTCTGGAAAAGGTGGATTAAAGAATACTTACCTCTCCTGATGCCAAGGAAACTCGAAGGGAAAGAAACCAGAGACCCAAGGGAAGGAGACATCGTGCTAATAGTGGACGCCACATTACCGCGAAACTCATGGCCTCGCGGTGAAATCGTCAAAACCTATCCCGGACCAGACGGAAGAACCAGGGTGCTGGACGTGCGGACATCAGGTGGAATACTTCGCCGTCCAACTCGACGTGTCATTGTGCTGGTGCCAGCAGAGTCGTCGCCTCCAGAGGGTGCAGTGCTACGCACCGTGGGGGAGAATGTTAGCGACGACAAAGTGAATTCGAACATTTAATTTTAATTACTCCTTATCAGTGATTTAAAACTAAGTGATAGTATTTAATCTTAATTGTTGCCTATGCGTAAAATAAAGCTAAGTGTAAAGACTGATTAGTGCTGAAAACAGGAAAGTAAATTAAACACTTCTATTCTTATCTTAAAGTAACTTGTATGAATCTATTTAATATTATTTAGGTCTGATTAGCACATTAGACGCAAGTATAAGCTTATTTCTAGTAAGATTTCTTTTATCATAACTTTAAGAGCTATTAACATATAGGTGATTAATGTAATTCTTTTTACTTTAAAGTAATTCAAAAGAAACATTAATATGTCAATTAGTCACTATATAATGTCATTTCATTATGAGAAAGATTTAAATTTTATGTAAAAATATTGTATAGATTCTTAAGCATTAATCCTGAAAAAAGTGTTGTACATTCCTACCTCTTGGCGGCGCTACTTGTATGTTCGGCAAAAAAATACTATCCTACTCCGGAGCTAAACCGTGAAGCGACCGCGAAGCTATTTTTATTTTTTATAAGTGTAAAATAAAGGTTTATTGAATAATTTAGGTTTAGAATAATAGAAATAAGTTGTATCTATCGCTAGGAATAAATATAAATATTGTAAGATATGTTTTACCACGTTTATTAAGGAAATTGTAAATCTCTCTTAGAAAGGGTTATTCTGTGCTCTGATTGGTCAATAGATTCACTAATGCCGTGTGCGATTTTTTCTTAATTACGATTGGTTACAGCCGCTTATAAAAAAAGGGGCGTTTTTCGTGGTAAAACATTCCAAATCCGGCAATGTAATAATAAGGAATCAAGAAATAAAATAAGAAGAAACTCTCAAGAAGTGTTATTTATTGCTCATCTAACTGCTACTGTATGCTCTCCAGTTAACATCCCGCCAGCAAACCCGCTCTATTTTATCGACGCTCCCTTATACGAGCAATTACAACAGGTTTTTAAACTTCAATTGTTAGTGTTTATCGTCAATTTAGCATTTCAACGTTTTCGATAAATAACAGTTTTGTTGTAGATTAACACGTTCCCCGCGGCACTGATTTATCTGTACTTTCCATTACTGCGTTACGAGACGTTTGAAACCTCGTTCTGAACCAGAGTTTGTAGCGGCACGAGGCTTAATAAACCCCACCGCCCACATGAGACAAAAATCATTTTTTTGGTGCCAAATACGGCGAATTGTGTGGTTTTTGTCGCGATTATCATTAAGAATGAGTTAATTAACCCAAATCTGCCGCTGCCTGTGGGGGGATTATTTAGTTTAGATTCTATAGGTAAAATAAAATGAAAAAGAAAAAGGGCAGTTTTTCATATTGTTTAGTGATGGGAAAAAATATCGATTTTATTTAATTGTACTTATGGATTCTTTTTATTAAAACAGGGCAAACAATAATATTTTTGCAACCGATACATTCTGTGAGAATTTTCTTTGCTATTTTGTCAGCCTCACGACTTGATAAGAAGGTGCGAAGTTTTTCGTAGCATCCTACACATCTCATTTTCTTTGATCCTTTTTCGAGATGATGTGGATTGTTTGGAGCGGGTTCTGAAAAAAAACTGATAGTGTATTTTTGAAGCGGGTTGATTAGGTGTAGCGATTTATTGGAGCATTTCTATACATAAGTATGGGATCGTTACGGCCTGTGTGTGTTTTGCTTTTGTCAGTTGAATTTATTTGTTATATTCCTACATAATTATTTCACTCAGATTGAGTATAATTTGTAAATATTGATTGTAAACTTACCTGTTTTTCAAATATCGTTAATTTAGAATTAGATTTACCATCCAATTCCTCTTCATCATCAATAATATTATTAATTAACTTTCTTCGGCAACGTTTCGACATCTTATTATATCGTCGCGGGTGCAGCGTTCAACGTTTTGCACAACACTAACCGCGTAAAGCTAGCGTAGGGTGCGGTACGAGGTGTGCGGGGTACGAGGTGTTCGCAACCTCGTAACGCACTGTTTTAAACTTTAATTTATTCAGTGCGGTACGAAGCCTAAAAAATCCGTTATTAAGTTAGATATACCACAAAACTCGGCATCAATAGCACATCTCAGATATATAGTTATCTCTTTCATAGACTGAAGCAAACGGAAGTTACGCCTCTCGCACGACAGAGAAGTTTAAGTTTTTCCTTATCGCTATAACGACGAGACACGGACGAGGTGTTTCAAGCCTCGTTTCGCAGTCAACGTGTTAAGTTAAAGATTATTGATTTGATAAAAATAAATTCGTATCTAAAGATTACTTATCTTTATTGAATGCTATGACCATTCTTCGTACTTTTTCCAGGCTTGAACTGGCTGGGTATATACAATATTCATGATTTTTTTCCTTTGTTCTATTTACAGTAACATATAAAAGCTCATAACTTGCAAAACGGCCTACATCTAAGTTAACATTTCAATAGCATTTTGCTGGTAGTTAGTCTTGTTCTACTTTGATTTACAATTAGTCCCGATTTGGAGAACGTTCTATCGCATTGCACTGATGTTCCAGTCGTATTACATTTTTCAAAGTAAACTTTGGCTAAGTTTGGATAAAAAAATTGTGAGTTCTCCATCATTCCAAAGAATTCTTCCAGTCACCAGTAGTATTAGTACTTGTTAATATGTCGTCGGCCAAATAGATGTCCACTTCTTCTATGGCTTTTGATAACGGAGTGCCTGTGGTGGGAGGTGCCCATATTATTTGATCAAAAATATCCCGTGGACTGAATTAATTCTAGTTTGGGCCAGTGTTGCAGAATCAATTTTGGATATTTCAGTGGCAACGAGCATTCGTACTCTATCTTTTGTTTTGACAATTTCAGCGTGGTCTGCAAATCCCTGCATCTTAAATCAAGAGTCCAAGAAAGTATACAAACTAAATGTGCCACTTTGCTCTATCCCTTTGAATCTGTCCGATAAACCTGATTTCAAAAATGAAACTATATCGTGGACATTTGATGTTCGATTTCCTTTCTCTCATATTTTATTATAAGATTCCATCAGGCAACGTGTCGTTATTATAAGATAACACGCTGTCAAATATTTATGGCCACTCTTCGAGTGGTTCCAACACCTGACATAACTGTTGGTAGGTGGTCCAATCTTCCGAAGTGATCGTCGACAAGTCTTTGTCTGCTAGCGTCTTAGTCTTTCTCTGCGAGCTTTTTTTATGTGAATGACAATACGTTTTATATTGTCTATTTGTCTTTGGCAGAGTAAACTTTTGTTTCTACGTGCCACTGACATAATGTCCAAGCTTTGTCACAAAACAATATTCACGTAAAATCCCAACCAGTAAAACTTAAACTTAAAAAATAAACTAAACTTAAAAACACTTGTCCTCGACCGCGTAATGCAAACAAAAAAATCGCAACGAATTTTAGCCTTGAACGAAGCTCACGGATTGTTTACACATACTAAATACAAAATCTTAACATATCACAAATAAACTTTCTTTACTTGCTCACGCTCACACACGCACCCACAAGACCGCGTCCGATGTGTTGATGCGGCGGTGTTCGGTAACCTCCGGAAGTAACGAATATTTCCGAAGGAGACTAAATTCACAGAAGTGAATAAAATAATATTGAAAAAAAATGCGTTGGTGCGTTGACGTAAATTGAAAGCTAATATTTTCAACCGATTTTTTCATTAATGATTAACAGTTAACAGGAATGAAAAGCCGTTGAAAAAAACAGTTTATTGATTCAACACCCACTTCTAACGGCCTGTGTCTGTCGGCGTCTGCGCGGCCGTGTCACGATAGATATAAATTCGTTAATAAACACTGTGTAGAAGAACATTATTTGGTCTGCCACGGCACGTGTCTGGCACGCTCAATGTCTGTAGATATAAACGGACCTTAACGCGTAAATTGACCGGTGGCCATAGGGCGGGACAAACCAGCTGTTATTGGCATGCTCGTAATTCGATTCTGTTAGCGTTCAGTTCTAGTTGATTCCAGAACGCTTTGACTCACATGAAATTGAGTTAAATAAATGAACATTACATCATAGACTTTACATTATAAAATATTCATGGAACGCATTAGAAGTAAATACAATATATATTTTAAAATAAGTGGTTTATGCAAACCAACAGATTAAAAAAACATTGATTTATATATTACACTAGATCAGTAATAACCGCGCCAAAGCGTTGCCACTACACATATGACCATAGCCATATGCCTAGCTAACGTCAGTTTAGTGTTCAATGTGACGCCGACAGAGTGGAGCCGCGACAAAAAATGGGTAAATGCATAGTGAAAGAATGCTATTCAAGGTCACAAAAACGTAAAAAATCAAGCGGAATCACTTTCAGCACATCATTTTTAGTTCTTGTTTTCATATAAACGTAAAAAACCTCAAATAATTAAATAAAATTATCGTATATTGCCATTTAGGTTCAATGTTGCCACTTTTCCGCATTTGTGATTATCCTAAAGTAATGGGAGACTGTATAATTAATGGGGTAAGTTAATTTGTTACCTCTGATTTTAAATATTTTGGAAATTATAATAAAAACTACGTTTTAACCTTCATACAAAATAATTAATTATTCTTATTTTAGTTTATTCATGAATTATCTATTAAATATATTTTATTACCTACTTATTTTATATTAATAATTTTATATTAATTATAATTTCATATAAATTTTATATTAATTATATTTTATTACCTGTTTTATATTGTTTGATTTATTAGTACAATAAAAATACTAATAAAAATATGTTTTATTTCATTATTATATTTACTTCCATTCATCTGATAAGCTTTGTATCCTTTTTTTCTAAGGGGACGCAATAAATATTTTGAAATAAAATATACTTTTTTAATACAAAAACAATTAACTGCAAAACTTTAAATAACTCATTTTTGTTGCGTATTTTAGGTAAAATTTCATATAGTAAGTCACACCAACCCGCCATTGCGTGTTTGTGTGTCTATCTTTATCTAATCTTATATAATCTGATATTGTTTCCGCAACTTGTGTAAGTGAGACAGATATATGTTTATTTAAAATTGTTATTAGTTTCAAAGCTACGTCGTCGCGTTTGGATAGTGGTTACACTTTTTTCGACGCGCGGTAATGTGGTTTGCTCCTCTAGTGTTGTATAACTCAATGAAAAAAAAGAAAAAAAAATTAAATCATTCAATCATAGATTCGGTCGTTAATTCGAATGCATACTGAACGAGTAGAGCGGAGTTTAGGGAGGGAAGTTAACACTAAAAAGAGGGAGGCATTCTGGTTCGAGGCTTAGAAGCAGTAACTCGTAAGCGATAAAGAAAGAGTTGTTATTTAATTATTGAAAGAATAAAAGTGTAAGTACATGTGAACTTATTTGCTATGATATTATGTATACTCTATGATCTGTGATATAGAACTATTTTATGATAATATAATATATGATGTGTATATGTGTAATGTGGTGTCTTTCTTTTACGAATCTCTGTGTTTGAGTTGATGACAACAGTTCAGAAGTGAGATCGTTCGAGATCGAGAATTTTTATAATTATTTTTCACGACCACATAGGTCGTCTTAATTGCTCATTTTTATTTTATCATTTTCGAAAACAAAACGTCATCATTTTCATTATTTAAAAATAAATTAAATTTATACTGCTATCTTTTGGTAAATTTAGAGAGTTATTATTTTTATTGAAGACCCTAGTATTTTATATTGCAACCTTTTATTATTACCGTTTATTATCCATCCACACTTTTTTTGTTTTGTAAAGGGATGGCTTAAATTAAAATAATACATAAATTGCCGTTTCCACTAATTTGAGTTTACGTTAAATCGCGTATTTCTTTGTGCCACTTACTTTGGTAATACAGAACACAATACAGATTTTATTTTCATCACAATACAGTTTTTTCTTACAATGAGGATATTAGTTTCACCAAATTCTATAATTAAGAAATAAGTTTGGTGTTTATAACTCTCCTCATAGATTTTTTATGTTCGTGATAATTATTAAAAGATTATGATATTTAATGCGCACAATATTTTACTAAAAAAAAGAAACATTAAAATGCGTAAATAAAAACTAATATGCAGTGGTAAAATTATAGCGGGGTAAAGAAATAAGTTCAATTGTAATTATTTCTCGCTAATTTCTTCTTTGAAGGATGATAAACTACTTTCCCTGTTCTTTGTGTTATGTAAGTAGTTACTAACCACTTGTAAATTAATTGAGAAATGTGGTACTATGTTTACATACAAGTTTTTATATCTTGTGTAATTCTAATTCCACCGTTGAAATTTTGATATCAAATTTTGATTATGTACGATCTAATAATTTTGAATTAATCCATGAGGTTGAATTGATGTCAATGAATATATTTTAAGCTATTCTTTTCAATGTTTCAGATACCAATACGATAACATTGGAATAGACCAATGAAATAACTCGCCCAGGTTTGAGGGTGAAGGTGAGCCCAGGTTAGATGATGCTCAGATTAGAGATTGAGCACCACCCATGTTTGAGAGTGAGGGTGAGACCAGGTTAGAGGGCTAAAGGATGCTCATGTCAGAGAGCAGGGGGTCACCCAGGTTTCAGGGTGAGGGTGAGCCCAGGTTACGGGGCCAAAGGATGTTCATGTTAAAGAGCAAGACGTCACCTAGGTTTGAGGGTGATAGTGAGCCCAGGTTCGAGGGCCAAAGGATGCTTAGGCTAGAGAGAAGAGGATCACCCGGATTTCAGGGTGTAGCAGAGCCCGGGTTAGAGGTAGAAAGAACACTCTACACAAATACGAATATAAAAAATTTGGGAAGAAGGAACAAAACAACAAGGGAGGATGTAAGATGAAGGAGACGATGTGACTATGCGACTGAATCGGATAGATACACAGAAGTACGGAAAGACGAAAGGAAAGACAAAGAAGATACGAAAAGCACAAATCGAGGAGTAGGTAGCGGAGAGACAGTTCCAGCAGTGAGTCAGTTATCTTTAGTAATAGCAACAAGTAAATAAAATCTGATATTAACCTTATTCTCGATAAGTTTTTAACAATTTTAAATAACGTTAAAAGTTAAGAAAAGCCTAAAATGTCGTTTAACGCTAATATTATACCTGAATTCGACCCCATTAGCCAAGAGCAAACAGTGCTGGTATGGATCGATTAAGTAGAACAGTATGCGGAGATTTATGGATGGGAAGAGACAGAAATAATACATGATACTTCACCAAAACTTGTAGGCTACGTAACCCTACACCCCCCCCCCAAACGGATTCCCGAATTGTCGTGGCGGGGGGGGGGCTTAGTAGCTGTGGCTTGGTGTGAACAAAGAGGAACCCATGGCTGGCCCGAGTGAAGGGCCGGCCAGAGGGCTTGGCGAGTGGCCCACATCGGATGTGTACTAGTGGGCTGCGGCAAGAGGAGTATCCTCTCCCTCAACCGCTGCAGCCGAGGTGGAATCGTGGAGGAAGAGAAGTGTTGGTATGGCGATGCACCACTCGCCCTATCCTTCGCGACTCAAACGGGGCCGCACCGTTGATGCGGTGGTGATGGACCTGCGAGGGGAGAGGTGTGTCGGTATTGCGAGTCGCCGCTCTTCCTACCTGGTTGTACCTACCTATCCTATCCTTGAACCTTGTTTCGATCTCTCACAGTTCACATCCCTGCTATACAAAACTTACATCTCCTCTTCACTACACTTCTCCTATCCGCTTTGGTGGAAATAACCTGCTGGCTTTGTAGCACATCTCCTCTCGTCTCCTCTCCTATCTGGTTTGGTGGAAACCGGGCCTAATGATGATGATGGGATACTAGTGTCTTACTAAACTTGATTCGCATAAATGTTTTTGATGTATTATATAAAAGGTGTTTTGCTGAACAGAATACAGTAATTTATGTCATAAAAATAGGCGATAGAAAGGAAAGCAACACCAGATGGAATATTTACGAGTGTGGAGTTTAATCTTACCCTCCCAGCACAACAGCTCGTTATAGATAAATTTAAAAAAATAAATTTAAAAATAAAATTAATTAAATTAGTCTACTTGACAGTTCGCACTATTACAAAAAGTTTAACAGCGGTTCTCACACTAGGCGCGCAAACCTGTATCGTAAGAGCCATAAATATAACCCTTAAATTAATTTGGTCCCCTGTATCCTGGGCCCAATTTTTGCATCGAGATCATTGAATATTACGTGGTAGAACTCTGGCTGACTGTCTGAATAAGTGCTACCCTTTTACCCATTTCTGCCACCAAAAGTAGTGCTTGCGCTGATGCGTTCTAGTCAGAGGGGTTTGCAGAGCCAGTACAATTACAGGCTGTGATTCTATCTGAATTCGATCCTGTGTTCAAGGCCTGCAGTAGCCACTTACCACCAGGAGGAATGTTAGTTCATTTGTCACTTCATTTTTAAAAATAAAAATACCGTTACAACATGGATAGGCATTTCTATAATCCGTGTTACAACGAAGAACGAGAAGAAGTTCGCCAAAACGCATTGGGGCAGCGCGGCGGACAATTTCTTGCCCTAAAACACTCTTAGAAATGAGCAGGGAGGCCTAATACCCAGGAGTAGAACGTATATATATATATATATATATATATATATATATATATATATATATAGGCTGTAACTTTAATAACGAAGATATTTTGAAGAAAAAAACAATATAGTCTATTAAATACAACATTATATTCGTACAAATATTTTTACATGTACGGATGTATTTAATATTTAAGGTTAATTCTCTGCATAATATCTTGGTCAGAAGGCTTTGCCTAAGCCATTCATTCTTATTTATATTTCTTTTTTGAAATTTCTTCATTCCTAGTAACATTTCGTTATATTAGTATTTTGGAGATACAATACACTCGCGATACGACTCATTCACCAGTAAAAATGGTCTTTCTATGGTAAGCAACGAGCATTCATCATTAAAAACCATTTATTTTACAAAATATTGGCGAACATTATTTCTTAAATATTGTATTTAATTTAGTTATTTGTTTCTAGTTGTCTATAAAATAAACTCTCATCAACTGGGAACATAATATTCTTAAGGATTATTTTCTCTTACAGGTAATGTTTGATACAAAACGTTTAATTGATACGAAAACACTGTAACTGGATTCAGGATAGTGCAATTAGAGAACAAACCAATAAGATTTTCATAGGCCTCCTGTCCAGCACAATCCAATTGTGCCTGCCGAGTGTTATTCACCGAATCATGAATGGCAAATCTATGTTATGTTTTCGGACGTATTGAAAATTTTAAAAAATGAACTTGAGAAAATAAATAATTTGGCTATGTACGTTTTTCGTGAGTAGATCTGATACCTTTCCATTAGTGGCAAAGACAGCTTCTGTCAGACGTTCATTGAAGAATGTATTATTGCTATAAAAAATTTATATCTTGTATTTCTATTATATTAATTTTATTTCTATCGGTTATAAAATATTTCTTTAAAGATTTTTTCATTAAAATATTTTTAAAGATGTTTTATGAGAAGAAATTATTTAGCGCTAGTAAGCAAAATGGCGATCGTAACCGCTAAGCGCTGTCAAATCGTAAGTAACTATTTTCCTTTAGGACACGAAGTTACTTTTAACCGGGGAACCTAACCTAATTTAAATATTTATTTGTAAATTATTCATATTAAAAACTTACCAATCACGAATTTTTATTAACATGTATATGTCTATTCATGTCATTATATTACTTAAAACTAATATTGCACAAAACAACTTATAAACTCTACTTCAAAACAAACAAATTAAATAAGCAAAATGGCGGATTATGTCAGCGCTACTGAAGTTAGCAAACGTGTCCTGGCCGAAAACTGTTTAGTTTCGCCATTTTGCTTACAAGCGCTTGCTAGCACAGAACACTATTACTCCTATCGGAGCTTGCTCGCGTTTTTTCTGCCAAACGCACCCAATGAATATCTATTTATATCAATAAGGGCACCAT
Source organism: Parnassius apollo (assembly GCA_907164705.1). Classification (NCBI taxonomy): domain Eukaryota; kingdom Metazoa; phylum Arthropoda; class Insecta; order Lepidoptera; family Papilionidae; genus Parnassius; species Parnassius apollo. The sequence continues at coordinate 4,854,232 of CAJQZP010001441.1, read as the reverse complement.
ATCAAGCTAGGCATTCTATAACTTAAATCGTCTATAGATATCTATATAACTTAAATCATATACGCTTATGTCATGGGGGCCAAGATAACGAGCACGTGAAATCACCTAATTTTCCGGCCCAAATTGAACGTAGCGCCATATTTAATCTATGATTGCACTACCTTCCATGTACAGCTATGGAGGTTGCTAAAAGCGGCATACCGCTTCAGCATTGCGATCCCGCCAGTAATATAGAGGTCGTCTGTCATTTCAGCACTAAATTGTTTAATTGTTACAAAGTTGATTGTTTTTTGAACAGCTACCCAATATATCGCCAGACAGTTGAAGGAAAATAAGCTATTCTATTCAATTCCATTGTTACCAGGCTTTGATTTCAGTGTAGCGAACGCTTTCCATTTGCATATTATGCGATAAGAGTTAATTCCTTCAATATTTCACTAATGTTCAACAGAGGATCTTTTGTATTAATATCATCGATTTCTTTTAATTATTTTGGTGTTTTCTAGACCAATAGCTCTTTATATTATATAAATTAGTTTATGTAAAGAGAAACTATATTATATTAGACTTATGTAATATTAATCTGAATTTTATGCAGTTTTTTTAGGATAATGGTGACACACAGTCCACCTGATGGTAAGTGGTAACTGTAGCCAATAGACATCCGCATCTATCCTCGTTGGAGAATTAAACTGCAGATGCAAAGATGTTTTATAGGTCCAGATACCGTGTACACGCACCTAAAACGCTTCCATTTAAATGGCACCAATATTGGCGTATTAGTACGATCGTTCCGACATTATGCCAGCGACGTTCACTGCGATCATACGTCACGCACCGGTGTTTTTAATTTCGAAAAATAGCTGTTTGTGCTGTGAAATTATGTATAAACTACTCTTGGAAAAAAGATAAAGATTAGAACACCACTTTTCATAACTAGGTAATAATAGTAGTAATATTCTGGTGTATTTTATTGTAAAAAAATACGAAAGCTAAATGTCAATACAAGTAATAAAACTGCGCAATAGTATTCGTGTGTTGCCTAGCTTATGAAATGTTTTTACCATTTTTTAATGTCATGATCAATCGAAAAGGTTCTGTATAGAGGTTTTAAACGGCCTAGTTTTACAGGTTTTAACTAACCTGTAGAGTTAAACCATTTTAAGGCTTAGGATTGAATTGCACATCTGGCTGCACGGAATCGCACTTTCCTGTGCCTTTCCTTCCTTTTTGATAACTCGGAACCGTCATTTACTAGAGCGAGAAAGAGAGATACATAAATATCTACTGTATTTTTATTTATTTTTAAATATTACGTTAATTATAGGTTTTAATACTTATCTTCAATATTTTAGTGTAATAATCGTACCTACATAAAACACACATAACAAACCATATTCCCATAAACACACGCACACAACACACACGCACACGCCTCGCACACACATTTTATGCTCGTAGAATCAATAGATACGTCAATTAGAATGAAATATAAAATCTCCCACATTTTTGGGTAATCGATTCGCACTATTATTACCAAAGTCACGCACATTAATGCTGGCATGATACGTAAGATATGTGCGTCACGTAATACTCACGCACATATTGATCAAAGACTGGCGTCACTATGAACGGTGCGATGTGTTAGCAACACGGTATCCGTACCTATAAAATATATTTGTGTAGATGTTTTGTCAGCCGTGAGGACTAAGATGGAATGCCTCGATTCCAGTAAAAAGCATCTCCGGTTCTCTACAATCAGCATACGAAACACAGCAGCATTAAGCTGCTATTGTATGTCTTAAATGAGTCGTGCACTTTTGGATTTTCCAAACTTCTTTATTGACGTTTGTTGGGGACTCTCTTGAAGAACTACAGACCGATTTGCCTTCTGAACCGCGTCTACGTGCTGTTTTCGAGAGTCATTACGAATTGTCTCTCACGCAGACTCGACGACTTCCAGCCTCCCGACCAAGCCAGTTTCCGAAAAGGCTTCAGTACCGTAGACCACATACATACCCTGCGGCAGATTGTACAGAACACCGAAGAGTACAATCTGCCACTTTGCCTGGCGTATGTGGACTATCAGAAATCCTTTGATTACTTTCAGCGGTGCTAAGTTGACTGTCGGTATATCGTAGTGCTGAAGTGTTTGTACAGTAGTGCTAAGATGGCTATCCGAGTACAGAACCAGAGTTCGATGCCTATCGAACTGCAATAAAGTGTAAGACATGGTGACGTCATATCCCCGAAACTCCACTACAAAATAAGAAGTTTTTAAGCTACTGGACGGGAAAGGATACGGTATTAACATCAATGGCGAGTACATCACTCACCTTCGATTTGCCGACGATATAGTCCTTATGGCAGAATCGCTGGAGGACTTAAGCACTATGCTCAATGACCCCAATAGTGTCTCCTAACGGATAGGTCTTAAGATGAACATGGACAAAACAAAGATCATGTTTAATGTCCATGTCACACCTATGCCGGCAGTTGTAGGTAGCACTAAGCTCGAAGTTGTTGACGAGTACGTTCACTTGGGACAAATAGTCCGACTAGGTACATTCAATTTCGACCGAGAGGTCAATCGACGGATTCAACACGGCTGGGTAGCGTTCGTGAAATTACGATACATCTTCTCGTCAGCTATACCTCAAAACCTGAAAACTAAATTGTACAACCAGATTCTGTTGCCAGTGATGACTTACGAATCTGAGATTGTAATCCTTCACAGCTGGCCGCATGAGGACACTCAAGGTCGCTCAGCGAGCTATGGAGAGAGCTATAATCGGGGTTTCATTGCGTGATAAACTTAGAAATGTGGATATCCGTAGTAGAACCAGAGTGAACGACATAGCCCAACGGTTTAGTAAGCTGAAGTGGCAATGGGCCGGCCATATAGCTCCGACAACCGTTTGGAAAAAAAATTCGAGTGGCCGCCTCGGGCCGGTAGGCGTAGTGTAGGGCGACCTGCCACTATATGGAGTGAAGACCTGGTAAGACATGCAGTCGTCGATGCAGAAGTCGATGTATGCAGGTGGCTCAGGAACTAGCTTTGGCATTCGTTGTGGGGGCAGGGGGAGCTATGTTCAGCAGTGGACTTGTAAAGAACTTTAAATGATGATGATGATGATGATGATAACAAGATGGTACAGAAACTATTATAATACAATTAATATGTGTTAATGTGAGTCAAATAGGTTTAATCTAATTCCACCGTGCTTAATTATCATCATCAGCCTGCGGCAGTCCACTGCTGGACATAGGCCTCTCCCAAGGCGCGCCACTTAACCTGATCTTCGGCTACACGCATCCAGTTTCTACCAGCCACCTTGCGCGGATCGTCGCTCCATCCGATCAGGGGCGTCCAACACTACGTTTGCCTATACGCTTAATTATAAAGTTTGATAAATTTTAACGACCTAGTTCAATAGCATGGCTATCTTGTTGTATATGATATTAAATAACTACCTAGCTTATTTGCATTATCAGCCTTTCTAAATATGAATGAACTGCTAGACATGCCGTTTCCAAAAGCATGCATTTTTTGAAGAAAAGAAATACAGTTTTCGTTGATTAAAATTACTTTTACGGATTATATCGCGTTTAATTTACTCGAGTGTAGTGTTTGCATAAATATAAGAAATCATTACAGAACATTCGTATTCAGAACATGGTTGAATTATTAGATTTTTTTCTTTGGTATTTTCGTTGTTCTTTTTTTATTTTCAATTTTATTCTATTTATATAGTTAGGTTTTTTCTTTTTCTTCGTTTCTCTTTTTTCCTTCCCTCCATGAATCGCGTTTTTCTTTATGTGTTGTGTTCGCTATAAGAAATCATTATTAGTTTTTATGGAATTCCAGCATCTTTACCTAAATCCAGTCATTATTATTATATAACGTGTAAAAATGTTTTATTTCAGCCGCGATATATGTATGTTGTATTATTGTAACTTTATGATGAAATACGCATATTATTATATTGTATATTGCACTCTTAAGACTCATATTATATTTAAACTTTTATTTACTCTTTGAAATTAAAACTTAATAATCATCAAATGCGTATGTATTTATTTCTGGCCCAACGTCAAGCGCGTTGTTATAAATCCCCATGATAATGAATTAATTATCAACCACAAAATTGTTATACAGCAGTAAATATGTGTATAAACTTTAAAAAGCAAAAATTATTTATTTATATGTTATAATTATTATTACTATATTAATAATAGCCTCTTGGGCAATTTTCAAAATCGGTAACAACTCCCAAACACCCCTTAAAGCTATCAGTTATTTTTATAGAATAAGGGTGACACGCGAGCACACAGTCCACCTGACGGTAAGTGGATACTGTGGCCCATAGACATCTAGATCTATCTTCGAATAAGAATGTAAATATCAGCATTTTTCTCACCCCTGAGGACCAAAAGGGAATGCCTTGTATCCAGTAAAAAGGTTCTCAAATAATTAAGCTCGTCATGAAATGCACAGGATATATATATATATATATATATATATATATATATATATATGTATATATATATATATGTGTGTGTGTGTGTATAAACATATATAAATATGTATATATATATACGGGTGTAAAATAGGCCACTCCTATTTTTATGATTTATTCATTAATTTCGGTCTGTATAAAAATTAAAGTATAGCATAAAGTATTACTGATTTAAGTTCTGTGATCTGTGAACGGTTCAATATGTCTACAAAAGATATCTGTAGACCGCGACAGTAGCCTAATGGCAGGGCGCAGACCGCGAACTCAAAAAGGTCGTGGGTTCGAATCCGCCATTCGACTACTGGCGTGAACCACTCCTAACACAAGCAATTTAAGCTTACCACGAGTGGTTAAGGGGAATATTAGTAATGTTTATAGCATTTTTAATATTCTTTTTATAAAAATAAAAAATATAAAAATAAAAATATCTGGAGACCGGTGGCTACAAAAAAAATACCTGGATCAAGTCAGGGAAGAGAGAGACATCTGAACGGGATGATAGATTTGTAGTGTCAGCAAACCTCAGAAATCGTCATCGTTCTGGAATGGAATATCAGCACCTATTTAGAAATGTCCGAGGTGTCACTGTAAGTGATAGGACAATAAGAAGACACCTTAGAGAACGAGGTTTAAAACCATACAGACCCGCAACATGTCCTAAACTTACTACAGCACAGCTCATAAAACAGCAAGATTAAATTTTGCTCGTGAACACCGTGACTGGACTATGCACATTGCGGGCAAGTACTCTTTTCTGATGAGGAGCTGTAGAGGTGGTTCTATTCTGTTCTGGGGAGGTATAAGCTTAGAAGCTCGTACAAAGCTGATCATCGCATATAAAGGAACTGACTGCTGATTCATACATTACTGACATTTTTGAAGAACATGTAGTTCCATACTCGGCCTTTATGGGTCAATAATTTAAATTTATGCACGATAATGCGCGCCCCCACTTTGGGATGTGCGTTAGAGATTACTTGCGAGAAGTGGGGATACAGGTTCTGGAATGGCCAGCACTAAGTCCAGATCTTAATCCCATAGAACATTTGTGGAGTGAGCTAAAACGGCGAGTAAGACAGCGAGATCCAGCTCTGGAGAACATGCAACAGCTGAAAGTGGTTTTAATGGAGGAGTGGCAAACCATTACCCCAATCTTCCATTAAAAAGTTGATACGATCCATGAACAAAAGTTTGATATGTATTATCAAAGCCAGAGGAGGCAACACCTATTACTAAAGAAAGGTTAACATCAGCGACACCATTTTTATTTTTTTTTTATCAGTATGAAGTCATATAAGTAGATTTTTCTTCATTTTTGAATTTTCTTGTAAATTGCTAAAAAATTAAGTTGGTTAATTTAAAAATGCATCATTTAATTTATGAATTAACACAAAATCAATAAAAAATATTAAAAATGTTTTTACTTTGAAACACAGTCGTGACAAACGCACTAATATATACGGTATTGTGTCCAGGTAATTTCACCATGTGCTCGTCATATCCAAATACACAAAAATAAAAATATTTTAATGATATTCAAAAAAAATCTAAACAACGTTTTAACTTTCATAATACGCCTCATTCACGGAATGCAACAAAGCACGGTCTTAGCCACCTGCATCCTACGACCTTCTGCATCTCTTACCAGGTCGTCACTTTATCTAGTAAGGAGCCGCACTACACTTCACTTACCTTTCTTCCCCGGCCGTTCATTGAGCCATTTAACATGTTTACGTGGCAATTATTTTATACAAATTCCGTAGTGTATAACTAATAATTTTTATATCATAAAACAGAACTTAAATTATGTGTTTTAAATATCCGATGACTTAAAGACACAACGAAATTTCCCTCCATTTCACGTCTATAGACTCGGTGTCATAATGTGCACACCGTCGCAATACACTTACGCCAGTATCGCATTGTTTTTTTGTTAAAGGTTACTCACACTTATTCAATAAATATATTATTGTTTATTAAATATATCCCGGCTATGTTTAATTGATAGCTGGGGGTTACTAAAATTAGTTACATTTTTGCTTTAGAAAATAACGCTAAAGGCAATAAATTTCACATCGAAAATGCAGCAATAAATTAGTAAGCTTTAGACTTCTGGACCAATTAAGACCTTAATGGGACAAAAACCTTGTTACGCTTTCAATTGTGATTCTAATCAAGGTATTTTTTAGTAGCAGTGGAAATAAAAGGCAATGTCGAAGTGCTTTTGAAATAATTATTTTATGAGAATTATAAAACATAAAAAATAAACATTCACTCATGAAAAATTAGATGAATGAGAACTTTAAAATTTTTACACATGCGTAATGCACGCTGCATAAAAATTAGCGGAACAACACAAAAGCAGCGGAACTCAAAACCAGGGTAAAATTTTAGCACCAGCCATAATATTATGTTATCTTTTCAGTAAGGCAAAGTTGCAGGCTATACCTGAGCGGGCTATGAAGCAATTAGTCTGCCACGGTGCCCCTCAATATATGTTATGTATTTTAATCTAATATCTTCCTTCACCGCCGAGCAGTTACTCAGCACTTTGTTTGATAATTGTAATTTTCTTGTTTAAATTTTACATACTTCTTATGATGGTGTAGAAGTAACAAAAATAACTTGTAGGTTTAAATAATGATATTCACATTTTTATATTTACTTTTCAATTCTAATTATCTTTTAACAGTGTAACATAAAAACGTATTTACCGGCCTTGATGTAATATATTTGGTCTGTAAACATATTTTCATTCTAATACATACGTTAGTAGCCGCTGTAAACTGGTTGGTAGATGAATCCTTTGGTAATGGAAAAAAAATTTTTTCTCAGTAGTGCAGAGATCAAGCGTAAAACTGAAGTTATTACCACAACTGCTAAATACGTTACTAACGAAGATTTTAGCTACCTACGACGGTACCTTTTATCTAATGACCAAGATTCTTTGTACAGAACAACTGGGCAATTTGCAAAATGTTTTATAGCATTTAAAGTATTTTTCATAATGTGTCATGAAGGGTGCATAGGGGCAGCCTAGATATGTAATAAAGTTGATACTCTTGACAGCCTCCAATAAAAGCAGTACTTAGTGACCCTCCACTGGTTGGAGTGCCAACCTGATGAGACGTGCAGGGAATAGGATGGGACATGGCGGCAAGTGACTAAAGGTCGTATTCTATAATCAATTTGCCTTCCACACTGAATATGATGCAGACGTTCATGGGCAGTTGTGATCACTTATAGGTGATCTCAGATGAGCCGTATTCTTGTTTTCATCCTCAATATAAAACATCTATTATATTCAGCAATGGACATGCAATATACTAAATAAATGATGATGATTATAAAAATATGCTGTAATTAGAATTTAAGGATATGAGAAGTGTAAATTCTTGTTTAGTAAATACACAAGAATTAAAAATATATATTGAAATGGTTTAATCGTAACGTAACGTTTACGTGGTAGAGCCAATCTGCAACTTAATTTTGATTGTGGAACGTTCTCACAGAAAACTGGCATATAATAACAGCTTAACGTTGCTGTGTATCGTATGATGAGTGCAGAGAATCGGAGACCCTTTTTAATGGAAACAAGGCATTCAATCATAGTCCTCAGAGGTGGCAATGCTTGATTCTTAATCGAGAATAGATGTAGATGTCTATGAGATACCAATCCCACAGCATCCACTTATCATCAGGTGGACTGTGTGCTGGTTTTTCACCTTTATTCTATATTTAAAAAAAACAGGATTGAAGAACAATACCACAAACTAAATTTTAGAATTTTTTTAGTTTTCTTTTTTGCATGAGGTAATGCCTACGTATAGTCGTCTTGCGATACTAGAACAGCTTATGTCTGTCATGAATTGACTGAAACCCTATGGTGTTGCCCTTAAACTAAACCCCTTACGCATATTCACAGAGCCTCGGAAATGGAAACGCGTGAACCTTAGCTGAAGCGAACATATGTAGAGGACACCCCTTCCGCAACGACAAGAAATTCACGCACGTAAGCACGTAAAGCCTTTGGTCTTACACCTTTTCTTTCCGGTCGTGTTGGTTAACGTCACATTGGACCTTGAAAGTAAGAGAATACAGTACATTTGTGCTTACGTGAATGCAATGTAATCTCTCTCTCTCTCTCTCTCTCTCTCTCACTCTTTTTAAGCATTATGCTAATCTCCGTCGAGACTGACCGCCGTGACCAAAATTCGGTCTGGAGGGCATTATTATATACATGATAAATTTCTTGATGACAAAATTCACTACGGTCAAATGTTACAATAAACATTATATAGTCAAAAGTATGATGCAAATTTTTTGAAGTGAAAACTTCTTTAGCGGCGTTGTACACTTTTTTGTAATGGGTAAAAAATGTTAAACTCCCGTCAGGACACGTGACCCTGATCGAAAATTCGTAAGACGTATAGAGAGAGAGAGAAAGACAGCCGACGTGGCGTAGGAGAGGAAGTATCCCTCTCCCTTTCTACGGCGCGGCGAAAATGTATTCCTGCGCCTACTGTTTCGTTTAGGCCATAGATAAGAGTGTATATACGGAAAGTTTAGCCGGCGCTGAGCGCTTGCGCGAATGTTCGTGTGTTATAATTAAAGCAATTCGTGCAAAATTATTCCCTAATCATTCCAAAATATCAAAAATGCACAACGTTAATATTCAAGTTTTCACTTCTGCCGGCACTCCCGGAGTGCAAACCGTCGTTTATTTTACGACAATCCATATTCTATATTCATTATATTCTTTACACCTCGTTCCACTCCTGGGCAAAGCCTTCCCTCATTTCTGAGAGGGTTTTAGGGCAAGGAAGTGTCCGCCGCGCTGCCCCTATGCGTGTTGGCGAACCTGACATGTCTTCGAAATTTTTTTCTTATTTCGCAGACATTCAGGTTTCCTCACGATGTTTTTCTTCATCGCTGAGCACGTGGTAAATCAGTACTTAAAATTACTATTAACAATTTCATTGGTGCCGGCAGGGATCGCACCCGGGTTGCTCCCGTACTGTGAAATTCACAGCGAGCGCTAACCGTCTGAACTACCACAGCTCGGAAATATAAATTAGTAATACGATTATTGCAAGATAGATATTTCGTACATTATGACATTCAATTCCAGCTATTGCCATATTGATACTAACGATATTACACACATAATTTTGGTAAATTGTCATAGTTATCTAATTCATGAATGCGCCGGTAGTCACAGCAATTTAAAACCTCAAGACAAGTGATGCAGAATAGCTCAAATTATCTGTATATTAAATGTAAATTTGCGATGGCATCTTAAAAAGAATTCATATATTAATTATAATAGCCATGCTGCAGTTATACGAGTATTATGTTTGTAGTACGAATGGGTCAGCGCAACGGGGAAGAATCACGCTCTCACTGAATATTAGCGTGAAATAGCAGCTTTATGTTACTGTGCTTATTATTACGAGTGTAGAGAACCGGAAACCCTTCTTACTGGAGATGAGGCATTTCGTGTAATTCCTCAAGAGCAACGACGCTACTATATTTTTATTCTGTATATAGTAGATAAGAGTAGATGTCTATGTGCCACAGACATCGACATCGAAGACAGACGAGCGAATCAAGAAATTTCGTAACGAAAATAAACCTAACACCCCAAAACCTAACATCGTCTAACGTCGTTTCAGTTCGGCAGACTGCCGAAGTCATCAATCGAAGAAAAAAAACAAGGAAAAAAATACTGCATATATAAAATAAATAAATAATTATTATTGCATAAGTTCATAAAAATGCTATGCAATAGCTTTATCGCAACAGTCCCCGAGTGCCACAAGTGTTTTTTTTTTCTATTAAATTATTAAGTTTTTATCGATAAGATGCTGCTGCCCATCTCCTGCTTCAGTTTCTCTCTCTTACGATAACCACAAAACGACATCGGATGGTGAATCAAAACCTCACTAAGTATTAATCTCTATATATAAAAATCAATTGTTCTCTGTTAGTCTCGCTAAAACTCGAAAACGGCTCTTTTGGTGAAATATTTTGAGTGGGTTTCTGGACGATTTAGAATCGTAATTGGATCCAGTAGGTGGCGTTGTTGTCGAATTTTTCAAGAGTAATCTCAATCAAGAAATTTCCCATGCTGAGCCGGGGTATAGCTAGCTTAACGTGCAACTTGCAAAAATATGAATTTATTTGTAAAAATAATTAAGATACTGGGTTTTAATTTCAATGAAAGGCATAAAGACAAATTCCGATAAGATTCGGACATTTCAAGAGTTGCCAGCAGCCAAAAAATTAAGCAATTGAGGGCCTTTTTAGGTCTTTGCAATTTTTAAAGAAAAGGTTCAATTATAATTATAGCACGAGCATAACACCACTGTGTGTATTACTATAAAAGGGACGGAAGTTCCAATGGAGCTAAAAAGAACAGAAGGCATTTGATTTTATAAAACAGCAATTTATTAATAAAATACAATTGCATCATCCTGATTTTAGTAAACCACATTATTTGCAAACAGACTGTTCCGGTGAGGATATGGCCGGAGTACTATTTCAGATAGATGATAATAATGAAATGAGAATATTAAGCTATCAAAGTATTAAAAGATTCTGAATTGAATTGGCCTGTCACTGAACAAGAGTTTTATACTGTGATAAGCTGTGTAAAGAAATTTGAGACGCATTAAAAGATTCTGAATTAAATTAGCCTGTCACTGAACAAGAGTTTTATACTGTAATAAGCTGTGTAAAGAAATTTGAGACGCATTAAAAGATTCTGAATTGAATTAGCCTGTCACTGAACAAGAGTTTTATACTGTAATAAGCTGTGTAAAGAAATTTGAGACGCATTAAAAGATTCTGAATTGAATTGACCTGTCACTAAACAAGAGTTTCATAATGTAATAAGGTGTGTAAAGAAATTTGAGACGCATTAAAAGATTCTGAATTGAATTAGCCTGTCACTGAACAAGAGTTGTATAATGTAATAAGCTGTGTAAAGAAATTTGGGACGCATTAAAAGATTCTGAATTGAATTGGCCTGTCTCTGAACAAGAGTTTTATACTGTAATAAGCTGTGTAAAGAAATTTGACACGTATTTAAGGGGCAGCAAAGTAACAATTTTGACTGACCATAAAATATTATTGTTTATTAATAATTTTAAATTATCCAATGGCTCTTCTTCTTCTTTAAGTGCCTCTCCATTACTGAAGGTCGGCAGTCATCCTCTTAAAATTTTCTTTGTTCAGGGCTAGCCTGAACAGATCTGCTACTTTCTTTACCCCGGTCCATTTCCGGATGTTCAGAGCCAGGACATTTTCCTTCTACCAACACTTCTTTTACCCGCTACTTCGCTCATCATTATAGTCCGCAGCAGTTGGAAACGTTCATGCCTTAGCGCGTGTCCTAGGTATGCAACTTTTCTCTGTTTAATGGTTTTGACAAGTAGCGGCTTATTCCTTTTCATCTGCTTGAGGACCTCGGTGTTGGTAACTTTGTCTGTCCAACTTATTCGGAGCATACGGCGATACATTTCAAATGCTTCCAGTTTCTTACGGAGATCTTCTTTTATAGTGAAAGATTCGCATCCGTATAGTATAACAGGCCAAATAAAGCATTGCATGAGTCTTGTACGTAATTCAATTGATAGTCTCCTTGTAGTAATAAGGACTTTGCTCATACTCATAAAAGAGGCTCTTGCCTGGCTCTACCATTGAATAATTTTCACTCGATGGATTTTGTATATAGAACAATTGAATTACGAAATAAATCTTATATCGGGTAGAAGCAATATTGTTGCAGACGTGCATATTATAGACGTTTCACGTTACCCTCCTGTTGGTGCGTAACGTTAAATTTTTTCTTCTTTTTTCGCTCTACGCAATTATAGGTAAGTAATGATGATACATAATAAAACAGCAATAAAATTCAATGTATAACTTTTAATGTATTTTACAAGCTACATTACTTAAATTACTAGTTCTCACATAGTTTTTCATAATACAATTTGTAGCATCTAACACTTTATCATACATTGAATCCACGACATATTGAACACTTATATTACGTCGCTGATGACATATAAGGTCGCTGATGACTTTTTCTTCTTGCTCATTAAATTTGCAAATGCTGATTTTAATTAGACGACGACCTCGTTAATCTTTATCTTGGCGGTTAAAGTACGATAATGATGATGATTCTTGAGAACGATATCTCTTTTTGGAACATTTCATTGATTTCGATTGCGGCTCTTCATTAATAGCTATTCTATTTGGTGGTAAATCATGAAGCCGCTCCTCTCGGTTGTAATAATTTAGTAAAAATTTATCTACATCCTAAGCATAGTAATATGGATTAGTGATAGGATTAGAATCAATATTTTCTCCAGTGTTGGCCATGATCTGCAATTAACAGACAAGTATGAAATCAAAAAAATATATAAAAGTTAATAATCACGGCTGAATTTCTGATCAGTAAAAAATGATTAAACTTACCAATATAGATATTTGATGAGCGTTGTAATCAACCTGCACTCAATATGACATAAAACAATAATGAAACATTAGCATAAGCTCAGCTTCGCACACTTTAATTTGACATGTTCAAATACTTGACCATAAATAGAAGAAATTTTAGAGGTGTTATATATTAACACGATAGATTTTGCTATTAAGGTAATGATAATTGTACTCGTGCAAGTAATAGGAGCTAGACAATATTAGCTATAAATATCTAATATTGTCTAAGTAATGTATATAAAAATGTCTAATATTGTATAAGTAATGAAGTTAGTTAAAACAAGTTGTATTATTAAAAATTAGTGTTATAGATGCAGCAATACCTGCAGTATCTCACAAACGCTCTGAATATAATGCTCAATAACTCAACTGGAAGTAGAAGTACACTTGTTCTCACGGGATAGAACTGTGAACATGTAGGCACTAATTTGGTTAGACTAAAAATTTGGATGCTGCGTCTTAATTTGACTCACATCTAAGATCTAAGTAGCTTTGCCCAAGTCGGGTCCATGCATTACGGGGCTGCAGACTGTCTGAACTCCATGATGTTTTCTATAACAACATAATAATATATCTCTGTAACTTTCCCACCTTTGAATGATTGAAAGCAACTTGTTGGTGGGTGAGACAAATCGAAATTGCATACACTCAACGTCAGTGACACAAAACCTTTCTGATGGCGAATTAATACTATTATATTTTTGCTATATCTGCCTTTGTATTGGTTGGTGGAGAATATGTGTCGACCTCATGCGGGTGGTAGCTGGACGGTGGATCTGAGGAGACTCTCAAGGCTGCGGCCGAAAGCCGCACAACGTGGGACCCCATTCCCTTGAGTCGAACGGTAGACTCATGACACGCTCTGCGGCTACTAGCCGTGCTGATCAAGCAATCGGTGGTGAAGTTCGATTGCTCTAGTGAATATTCATCTTCCAAAAGACACCTAAAATAACTATGTTACTAAACAAACACAACGTAAATTAAGGGTCCCAACTAAAACTATCACGCCATAAATATTACAAACGGCCTATTGTTAAACCTTTAGAAAGGTCAGTTGGAAAGATCAAAACATATTTATTTATCCTGGTCACATATATAGTAATCATATTATATAAAAGGAAAATAGTATCGTAATAATATATAATATAATAAGAAAGAAAGAAGAGAGAGTGCATCGTTACAATTTCAATGATATGTTGCAAGCCATTAGCATTTAATTGCTATGCAGGTGATGCTTTTTACACCGGCCGTGCCAATTATTCTCGGGAAAACTTCGCCGAATACCGGAACAAACTTGTGTCTGAAGTCGAGTCTTTGTTGTCTTGAATTGAGGGTGCTTAAATCTAGTCCAGTTTAATGCTCAGAAGACACGAGTTTGCGCGTTTACCGCTAAAAAGAACTGCTTTGTCGTATCTCCTCAATGTCAAGGGTGTCTCCAGCCAGTATCGGAATCCTCGGCGTCGACATATCGAGTGACGTGCAGTTTTATGGTTACTTGGAAGAGAATTGACGGTCATTTTGTAAATAATATAAGCTACGCCGACGACCTGGTTTTGCTGAGCCCATCGAACAGGGTCCTCGAAACACTAGTAGGCCAATTTGGCCATATTTGTGAGCGAGACAGTTTTTCATGCCGGCACATCGCCTGCAACATTACAAGGCGCAAGTTTGGCTTCTCATGGAATGCTGTTCCCATCTCTGCGCTGGGGCTTCCCAGCGCTAGCTCCTTCCACTTGACCGCATCCAGCGCAGAGCGGCTCAAATCGTCGATGACCGATTGCTTTCCGATTGGCTCGATTCACTGGCACTGCGAAGAGATGTTGTATCCCTTTGCATTTTTTTTACATCTACCACAAGGAGTGCTCTGAGGAATTGTTCAGATTAATCCCAGCCGCCAAATTTCCAATTTTTGCTAACAACTGATAACAAGGCATTCCATCTTAATCGTCGAGGTTAAATTGCACCTGCATATTAATCCTTAATCGAGTATAGATGTAGACCTGTATACCACACTATCCACTTCATCATGTCGAATGCCAGCTCGTTTGCCACCCATCTATAAACAAATATTTTTTTTGATATCTTATTATTCGTCACTGAGATCCCTATACTCCCAGCCGCCAAATTGCACGTACGCACATCGCGGCAAACTTCCCGATACTATCCACACCATCTGGATGCTTGGCGGTCCACCACTGTGCGTTTCACTAGGAGCTTTCTCTCGCTAACGACTTCTCTGTGGAATAGTTTACCACCGGCGATTTTTCCGGACCGATATGACTTAGGGACCTTCAAGAAAAGTGCTTATTTCTTTCTACAAGACCGGCAATTCCCTTGGTGTTGCAGTTCTTCATGGCGGCTTTAGTCACTTACCATTAGGTGAGCCGTATGCTCGTTTGCAGTATCGGTACCCCTCTCCTATAAAAAATATGTTTGTATAGTGAAAGCAATATAGACTGGAAAGAGTTTCGGCATATAAATATATCTATAAAATGTTTTCAGTTTAACTACATAAAACTTTATACGGCAACAAGAAAGTGTAGAAACGATATTATATGTTTTGGCGATTGATAAATACTGTTGGATTATAAAATATTTATATCACAGCCCATTAAAGTTCACTACTGAGCATAGGTACTACTAGCCATAGATGCCTCAAATTTTTTCCATAGTTGCCACACTTGCCAGGATAGTTGGCAATCGCAGCTTTTTAATTATTGTAAGTTGATGTCAGGAACTTGACACTGCCCATTTCCTGTTTCGATTTCCTTCTGTCGCCTCGTACGAGATAATTAACTGCAGCTTTAAATTAAATATTTTAATTACCTATGCGTTAATAATTTTAATTAGGTTCTTCCTTAGATCTCTACAAGTATCACTACATTTTTTATAGGATAGGGTGACAAGCGAGCACACAGACCACCTGATGGTAAGTGGTTACTGCAGCACATAGACGTCTACAACTATCCTCGATTACGAATCAAAATGCAAATGCATTGCCACCCGTGATGACTAAGATGGAATACCTCGTTTTCAATAAAAAGGGGTCTCCTAATCCCTCCTAAAATATAATGTACATAAGTACAATATATTTCACCATTACCAGCATTATGCCTAGTTATAAGTTTCTTTTGTTAGTTTGGCTGAACAGGAGTTCATTAACTTCGACACCATCGATGACAGAATTTAATATAAAATTATACTGAAAATTTATTACACATTATTAAGGTTGGCAGCTGCGAAATATTACCGAACAGAAACGATCCAACCTGTTTGAGTCAGTTATTTCGTAAAATGATATTTCCGTTCAAAACTATTTCTCAGAAAAGATCCAAACCGTTTTAGATAACCTGGTTTTCAACATTAAGAACATACTCATAGAAATGCATTACTTAGAAACAATTAAAGCGGATTGAATTCATTCAGCGAATACATTTTGTGTGCTCTTCACACTGTGAGTTGAGACGGGGTAGCGAAAAAATCAACTTCCGTGTACATTTTAAAAATAGGGCTTTCACTATATGATAGTTTCGACCCTCATCTCCTTCGTTTTGTTCAATCAACTCAATTTTGTTTTTAGGGCGAATTAATTCCATAAGTAGAAATCAGTCAATTATAAAAACGGTAATAAAGATTTTAGTGAAAAGCGAATAAAAATAAGAGAAAGAATGTTTAAAACATTTAATTCATGAGTTAAAGGCGTCTTTGGGAAATAGCTTCCTATACGTAGTGATAGAGCTACCTCGTTTCGCTAAACGTAAAATATCCAGACCGATTTGATAATATAAAAAGGGAGATCTTCCCCCGGGCAAGGTGTTCAGCCCGGGGAAAAACAAGCACTCAGTGTGCCACGAAGCTTCTATAATTATAGCAGCATAAAATATGCGAAAAATATCGCAAACACTTATTTTCCAAAAGATAAATAGATTTCAATACCATCCGCTGACATCACACAACGCTCGATCCTTAACACGTGCTGCTAAAAGCTTAGAGATTTTATATTACTATTATTTTATAATTATTTAATTTATGAATATTAATTTTAATTATTAATTTTTGTTGTTATAATTGGATGCATTTTTTTAATATTTTTGTATGTAAAATTAAACCTTGTGTGCGTGTTGGATTTACGGTAAGCCACAAGAGTTTTTAATTAAATACATAAATGGATACAGAAGAAATATAAAATAGATATTGTATTGTTCCTACGTAATATAATACATATAGATATAAAGCTAATAAATCTCATAAAGCGCGAGATTGTCTATTTCTTTGGACATTATAATAAGAGTTCTGAATACTGTGAAGAACTGCACTTTAATATTGGAAGCTAAATCATTTTTATTAGACAGATAAATTATTCTCTTCCGAACAATGTATAGATTCTTAATATATTAAGTTTTGAAGCTCTAAAAAGCTTTCTCTGTTGTAAAGAACACATACACAAAAAAATAACTAAGATATCTTTTTCTCCAACTATTAGCCTTACATAATTTTAAATTACGCACTAAAATCGGAGCTACAAGAAATTTGACGAAAAGGTTCTCGATCGACGATCTCTATGCTCGATAGACCGAACTAGACAACCGAGAGTCAACTGCGGCTCGGATTAATTATACATGAGAAAATCAATATTCCCTGATTTCTAATCCAAAACTCGGCTGATTTTGAACTAAATATAAGAAGGAATGTGACTATGTGTGTACGTTTTTCTTACATTTTTAATATGTGTTACTTTGATGGGTGTCTAGTAACAGCAGCATAACAGGGTTATTTTAGTTATTTTAAAAGGTTCCTAGTTTTTAAAATTAATTTTCGTAAAATTACATGCCAAAGTGAAAAAAGAGAATTTCTAAAAAGAAATAAGAAAAAAGAGAAGTACGATTGTATGGACTAAACGCCGATCAGATATAAAGAGATTATCACGCGTATTTTATTTTTCGTCAAATGCGCGATTTATAAACCGAAAAGCGGCGTGTGGTGTGACCTTGACTCGCCTGTACATGTTAACTCATGTCACAAGCATGAACCTAATCCGAGTAATAATAATCTAGAGATGCACAATGTTTGTTATTCATGCATCCTCACGCGGCGATCGATCGGTAGATCGAAAGAGATTTTCTGCGTAGTGCGCGAAAATGATGACGCCGAGTGGCTTGATGAAACTGACGCTGATCTTCAATAAAACACAGTGCCAACAACTGCCTTGCAAGATGCTTATCCAGTTGTTAGTGTTGAAAAAGTCTTGCTAATCTGTGGTTCAAGGACAATGTACAATATGTTCATCTAGTACGGTATATATGTTTCGCATAATATCACCATTCCTTTAACATTATTTTTATGCCAGTTAAAAACAACCTGCAACCCTTCTATCTAGACATTTTATCATGGTTCTTCATTTCAGAACAAAACTAGATTATATTTTGTACATGTATTTAAGCATAATATTCCAAACATTTTAAGACTCTTTGTAGGTACTAAAAATACACGTGATTTTGGGTAGGGGAGGAGGTTAGTCTTAAATCTCACCACGTATCACCAGGAGGGAGGGGGGTTAAAAATATAAAAAAAAACATCACGTGATTAATGGACGGCCCATAGTTAGGTAAAGTATTTTAACAAGATGTCAACAAGACTTTTCAGTGTTAATTTATATTTAAAATTATTCTTTTTATTCAAGAGAAAGTACATAATAAATTGAAATATTTTGGATACATTTACCCATAAGAAATAACGGGACAAACATATATTAGTCTATTAAATTAGCAAATATATATTACTTATATCATTCTATTAGATTGTAATTAATTGACTTTTCATTCATGTGAAGTATCATCACTTCAGGTATGAAAATGATATAGTTTTGTAAGTTAATCAATACCAAGTAATTTAAATTTATTTTTAAGATATTGATTATTTACATCGAATTAACTTTATAATCCAATTAACAGCAATTCTAGGATTTTCCACTTTTTGTACATCATCAGCAATGTACATATCACATCATGGTATTTACCAATTAGTAAAAAAAAATTAAGAATAGTCTTTTTTTAATTAATTTACAGCTGTATAGAATACATTACTTTGTAACATACTAAACTCAATATATGTGCGAGGCCATGCTTGACTCACACTCTAATAAACTAGTCTCGATCCACTAAGACACAGATATTTTGTATTTATTAATTTAGACCATATTGGAAAAAAATAAGGCCAGGTGAATTTGCTTACTTCTTTAGCTGTTTACATCTAATCTTTTTTCCTCGATGGTTGGGTTTGGCTGCTAACATATATTACTTGATAATATCTCCTATGCTGGTATAGAAACTTAATGTTAAGTATAGAAACTTAATAAAACTTAATGTTAAGTTGGAAAAATTACGGCTCCTTTCCTTGTGAGACGTGTCTACGTGCTGTTTTCGAGATTCCTTACGAATCGTCTCTCACGCAGACTTGATAATTTGCACTCTCTGTAAAAAACTAGTTTTCGAAAAGAAATAAATTAAATGCTTTAGTATCGTAAAGCACATACATACTGAAAAGTACAATTCGTCATCCACACAACCGAGACAGAGTCATTCTGCAGGTATATTATACTCATACCACATAACTTCTGAATGGTTGTAATGATGATGATGACTCAATTGTCATTTCACACCGATTTATATCTTCAATAGCAGCCCTAAATTATTCTAAAAAAATTGTTGTGTAATGGGCATGTTTAATGGGCGCAAAGTTAGTACTATCATACTGGTAATGTTCTTTACAAGTCCACTACTAACCATCAAAAATAATAGAAAAAAGAGACTAAAATACATTATTTAGCAGTTTTTAAACAACTGAAAACACCTTCCCTCGAAAACCATAAATGGTTTCTTTTTTATTATTTATAACATTTTTTTATAAACAGCAAATTATAGCCCATATTCATTGCATCGTTAACACTTATCACTTTAGGCAAGGTTCCAAAAACTATATATATATATATATATATATATATATATATATATATATATATATATATATATATATATATAACACGTGCACAGGTTTTAAGTAGAGAAAAAGTTACATTATACATATGTAGTTCCATTATCCTTGGGGGCCTATGTTTAGTAGCGGACTTGTGAAGGACTTTAACGATGACGATGATTATCGACAAGATTGACATAAGTTGATAAAAATTTTGAACTTCTCTTCTTTACTTTAAAAATACGTCATAAACTTTATAAAACCGAAAACAGTCCACTCAAATATCAGTTAAATTCAGTATTATTGCTATTATATTGGTAAAAACACAAATGCCTATCATGCACAATCCATTCCTCGATTTCTTACCTTATCTCTTTATATATATATATATATATATATATATATATATATATATATATATATATATATATATATATATATTGGGGGGAACGGCAAATGTGTGACGGAGAACTGTTATGGGCTAAAGAATGAACATAAACCTTTTATGTTCCTTCTTTAGCCCATAACAGTTCTCCGTCATACATTTGTCGTCACCTTTGAAGAAAAGATACGCCATGCTATTGGTATGTCATTATATTCAATTCTTTTAAACGAAAATCCTCTTTTATTTTTTAATGACTGTGGAAACAACAAAAATTTCAACGCTAGGCGAAACGGCTCTCTTTCTCCGTTTCTGTATAGGACAATAGTACACTTAGGTGCTAGACGCTAGTCAATTAAATACTTTTTCTTCATTCATCATCATTATGTAACGTCTAGAACAGGTTAATGAAATTGTATACTTGGGGAGTGCTTTCAGCCGGATGGAAGATGTGATTTAGATGTGGATAGGCGCGTCGCTGCCGGAAACAAAGTCAATGGTGCCCTGAATGCATTAATCAAATGGCAAGGCGTGGTGAAGAGTGCACGCCTTGCAATACATAACGCATTGTTGGTACCGACTTTGTTATATGGCAGCGAAACGTGGGTATGCCAGAAGAAGCATAAAAGCAAGTTGAATACAGTGGAGATGCGATCTCTTCGTAAAATGTGCTGTCCGATCGAAAGCGAAACGAAGAGATTCGCAATATGGCAGGATTGAAAGATGACCTTATCACAAAAATTGATAGAGGCGTACTCCAATTGCTTGGGCACGTTGAGCGAATGAGTGAAGACCGAATGGTGAAGAAAATATATAGAGCGAAAGTAAATATTAAAAGGTGTCGAGGTGGACCGAGACTAAATTTCGAAGACCATGTGAGCAAATTGCTCGAAGAGTGGAACGTCATGAGTACTCGGATACCTAAACGTGCATGTATGAAGAAGTTAATGAACCTGAAAGAAGCGAAAGAGGTATGTAAGGATCGTGACACTTGGCGATCTGTTCTCTCTGGCTACCCCGTTAGGGATTGTGCGTGAAGATAAAACATCATCATTATTCATTACAACCCTTCACTCCACTGCTAAACATAGGTGGAACGCCAATACTAAACATAGGTACACCACGTTCCTGAGCATCTGCATCCTTCATGTCTTCTTAGCAGGTTATCACTCCATCTAGTGTGGCGCCCTATACTTCGCTTAGCGGTACAGGGCTACCACTTGAGAACCTTTCTTTTCAGAGTTTATCTGCGTTTAGCTGAATCGGCAATACCCTGCCCACATTACTCAATTAAACGAGAAATATTGCAAACAAAAGTGAACATTTTAAGTGTTTATTCAGTGCTTGCAATTACAATAACGATGATGTCACTTGAGATGAGACTCAGACTCGACGACTTCCAGCCTCCCGAACAAGCCGGTTTCCGAAAAGATTTCAGTACCATAGACCACATACATACCTTGCGGCAGATTGTACAGAAGACTGAAGAATACAATCTGCCACTTTGCTTGGCGTATGTGCACTATGAGAAAGCCTTTGATTCCGTCGAAATTTGGGCGGTGCTACAGTCCCTTCAGCGGTGCCAAGTTGATTGTCGGTATATCGAAGTATTGAAGTGTTTGTACAGTAGGGCTACGATGGCTATCCGAGTTTTTTTTTTTTGTAGAAGAAGGGGCAAACGAGCATGCGGCTCACCTGATGTTAAGTGACTACCGCCGCCCATGATCAAGAAGAAAACTCCTTGTGAAACGTACAGTGGTGGACCGCCAAGCATCCAGATGGTGTGGATGGTATCGGGACGTTTGACGTGTAGTGCGTTCACGAAATTTGGCGGCTGGGATTAATCCGAACAATTCCTCAGAGCACTCCCCGTGATAGATGCGACAAAATACGCAAAGAGATGCAACATCTCTTCGCAGCGCCAGTGAATCGAGCCGATCGGAAAGCACTCGGTCGTCGACGATTCGAGCCGCTCTGCGCTGGATGCGGTCAAGTGGAAGAAGCTGGTACTGGGGAGCCCCAGCCCAGAGATGGGAACAGTATTCCATGTGCGGCCGAACCTGCGCCTTGTAAAGTTGCAGGGGATGTGCCGGCATGAAATACTGTCCCGATCTGCTGAGCACGCCAAGCTTTTTGAGGCCAATTTGGCCTTCCCTTCCAAGTGACCACGAAACTGCACGTCACTCGATATGTCGACGCCGAGGATTCCAATACTGGCTGAGGCAACAAGGGGAGTGCCTTGAAACTGAGGGGATACGACAAAGGGGTTCTTTTTAGCGGTTAACGCCCAAACTTGTGTCTTCTGGGGGTTAAACTGGACTAGATTTAGTCGCCCCCAATCCGAGACTCTGTCCAGCAGAGACTCGACTTCAGACACAAGTTTGTCCCGGCACTCGGAGACGTTTTCCCGAGAAATATTGGCTCGGCCGGTGTAAAAAGCATCACCAGTGCTGTCATCTGCATAGCAATGAATGTTACGGGTATGCAACATTTAATTGATATGCACAAGAAACAGCGTTGGCGATAGCACGCAGCCCTGTGGAACACCAGCATTAATAGGCTTGCAATCGGAGCTTGCACCGTCTACAACGACCTTGATGCTCTGATCTGCAAGAAAGCTGGTGATCCAATCGCACAATTTCTCGGGAAGCCCATAGGAAGAGGAACTTCGAAAGAAGCGCTTTGTGCCAAACCCGATCGAAGGCCTTCGCAATGTCCAAACTAACGTCCAATGCCTCCCCCTTGAACTCTACTGCCTCCGCCCATCTGTGAGTTAGGTAGACCAGAAGATCACCAGCTGACCGACCACGGCGAAAACCGTATTGGCGGTCACTAATCAGCTGGTGATCTTCAAGGTACCTTATGAGCTGCCAGTTTACAATGGACTCCATTGTTTTGGAGAACAAGGAGGTGATGGCGATTGGCCGGTAGTTGGACGGGTCAGAGCGGTCGCCTTTTTTAGGGATCGGGTGGACGTAAGCCGTCTTCCATGATTTTGGGACTACGCCTAGGGAGTAGGAGTACCGGAAAAGACGCGTTAAAACCGGTGCCAACTCTGGAGCACACGTCCTCAGCACAATTGGGGGGATTCCGTCAGGCCCACTCGACTTGTGGATGTCCAGGGAGAGGAGTGCTTTGCGAACCGAGCGCTATGTGAAGTGCACTTCCGGCATGGAGCACTCACATACCGCGGGATGGTCGGCGGAGTACTCCCCCCGTCATCGAGAGTCGAGTTCGACGCAAAGAAAGAGCCCAGAAGATCGGCTTTCTCCTTTGCGGTATGGGCCAGTGAGTCGTCCTCCCTGTGCAGAGATGGAAGAGATGGCTGACAGAAATTCCCCTGGACAGCCTTGGCGAGAGACCAGAATGCACGGGTTCCAGAAGGAAGGCGAACTAGTTTCTCGCCAATTCTGCCTATGTGCTCTGACTTTGCCTTGGCAATGACTCTTTTGAAGGACCTAGAGGCGGAATTATACTTCTTTTTTAGAGCGCTGGTGTTTACATCCCGGGACGCTGATGCATCAGCCCAGGCTTGGTAGCACTCCTGCTTATAGCATGATGCTATTTTACAGGAGCGACCAAACCATGGCTGAGACTTGCCTCCAATGGGCACCACAGAGGAAGGAATAAAAAGTTCCATACCCTGAAGTACCACATCAGCAACAGAATCCGCAACAACGTTGGGATCATCCGGCGAGAAGCAAACCCGCCCCCAAGGGTAGGATGCAAAGAAAGACCGCATCCCATCCCAATCGGCTGACCTATAGTGCCAAACACGGCGGCAGCCTGCAGAATGCAACCGCGATTTCAGCGTGAGTGGCACCACACTCCGGACTAGACAATGGTCCGAGGAGCCTAAAGGGGCGTCGACGGAAATCTGATATCCGTCCGCGTGAGAGGTCAGCAGAAGGTCCAACAGGGAAGGTGCATGATCCTCCACATCTGGAATCCGCGTAGGCGAAGTAACCAGTTGTGTCAGACCATATGCCAAGGCAAAATCATGAACAGATCTCCCCGCATGATCGGTTGAACGTGAACCAAGCCATTCGGCGTGATGGGCGTTAAAGTCGCCGAGGATCACGATCTCTGCGGAGGGGATCTGCTGTAGCAACGAATCTGCAGCCATTTGGACGTGGTCGAATAGTCGGTCTGTTTCGGCATTACCGCTATGGGACCTATAGAGGCACCAGTAGACGCGCGGATGGTCGTCGCTGTCTACACGTAGCCAAAGGATGGACAGGTCCGAACCTTCAAGTCTGCCGAGGCGTCGAGAGCAGATGTCCTCTCTGACGTAAACGCAAACTCCAGCCCGAGGCACAAAGGAGTGTTCCAGTTTGTACCCCGGGTAGGAGAGATACGAGACATCAGCCGGAGAGGACACCTGCGTCTCGGTCAGAAAGAGCAGAGCCGGCCTCGCCGTCTCGAGATGGTAGTGGACGGCGTTTAGGTTAGAGTGAAGTCCCCTGATATTGCAGAAATTCACGGACAGCGTGGCAGGGGTCGCCTTGGTCTTGTTGCTCCGTTTGCCCCGAGCAGTTGTAGTCTTGAGCGGAATTTTGCCCCCCCCCCCCCCCCGAATACGCGGGGGCAGCCTGAGCACCCACGCTCAGAAGTGGAGAAACATGGTCATGGATGCTCAGCGAGGGATTCTCCAGCGGTGCTGGTACCCTCCTGGGGTAGTCGATCATTATTTAATTCCGCTACCATGTTGATGGGGGGGGGGGATTTGGGCCTCCGGCCACCTGCACTCACCAGACGAAACGCGGAAGCAGAGCTTCCACTTCACGCCGGTATTCTGTGAGGTCGTGGTACCACCCCGGTTTGAGCCGGCCCATACGTGCAACAGCAAAGCTGCCGCGTGGCTCTACCACTGTTAAGTACAGAACCAGAGCACGAAACCTATCCAACTGCAGAGAGGTGTAAGACAGGGTGATGTTATATCCCCGAAACTCTTCACCGCTGCATTGGAAGACGTTTTCAAGCTACTGAATTGGAAAGAATACGGTATTAACATCAATGGCGAGTACATCACATCATACCTTCGATTTGCCGACGATATAGTCCTTATGGCACAATCGCTGGAGGACTTAAGCACTATGCTCAATAGTGCCTCCCAACGGATAGGTCTTAAGATGAACATGGACAAAACAAAGATTATGTTTAATGTCCATGTCACATCTATGCCTGGTGGCTCAGGACCTTGCTTTGTCGCATTACTTGGGGGAGGCCTATGTTCAGCAGTGGACTTGTGAAGGGCTGTAATGATGATGATGATGTCACTTACAAACTGGTATTGAAATTGCTGTTCTTTTGTGCAGTATGGTACTGCGAACAATGCACCTGTCAAGCGTAGCAATTATGGCAAATCCTTCATCCAATATAAGAGGCATAAGATGTCCAGCTGTGGAATATTTTTTATACAAACGCACACAGAAGCCATCTGATGGTAGATAGATATTGTGGCCAGTAGTTATTTTCATTTATCCCCAACTAAGAATTAAAATAAAGATACGTTGAATTAAGAGAATTAAGCTGCAATGTCACGTTATCAGTAAAAATGCTCTCCGGGTCTCATCTCTCGCCATATAACACACAGTAGCATCATGCGTGGCGTCGTAAGATCATCCTCTACCCTATATTACCCGTGGGTGTCAAGAGAGGAGAGGAAACTTACTGGCAGCAGCATCTTCCAGACAAACAACTCAAAATAATAAACAATTGTGGTTCTTAATCTTTAATCTTACTTCAACTGTTATTTGAAACAATTTTCAATTAAAAAAAATCAATTATACTTCAACAGGATAACAATTAAACAACTAAAACAATTAAAACAAAAAAAAATATTGTTACGCATTAATAATAAATATTTCCAGGAAATGCAGTTTCTTTTTAAATCAAAACTAAAATCCATTTAAATTATTCAGTGCTTTAAATATAGTCGTTTTCTATTAATTAACTGCAAACAGTCCGTTTAAATTTCAACAGCATTTATAGCGGTTTTAATAAATTAAACCTGTATTATAAACACATCAACACGGGGATATTTTTAATAACATTAACCAACTTTTTAGTTGATACTCCCCACTTTCAAAAATGTTTTTAATATCAAATTAGTCGAGTCGACCCATTCGTACTAAAACTATACTGGTGCGGCGGTAAGGTCCCGGATTTGATTCTGGGAATATTGACCCCGAAAATTTGTATGCTAGATTAACGATAGGTGTTCTAGATTGAACCAAACGGTGGACTGTATATGCGTAGTTAATTATAACTAAAACAAAATGGCTGATGTGGCACGTGGCAGGCTATTGGACAATGCACTTGCTATGACCTTATTTACTTACTAGCCGGTACCTTTACACGGGAACAAAATATGAGCTGCTACGAAAAAAGACACAACAAAGGACAAAAAAATAAAGCAGCTCGTTTAATTATAAATGGAAAAGCACTTACCGGGGTGGTTCTTCTGGCTGACCATTGTCTCAGGCCTCGAAGCCGCTGAAACTGCTTTACAACTGCGTTACAAGAGAGCGATTGGCGGCAGCGGACATTATTTTACTCTCTCGGCCGTCTCCACTTCCATCTAGACGGAGCGCGCTTTCTCATTGGAGCCAAAAATAACGCTACACATTATAGCCTCCTCCTCTCCTCCCCCATCAGTGTGTGCGGAAAGGAATACGGATGGGATGGGAGAATGTACCGGCTAATTACTAACTAACAGAACAAAAATGTGAGGGTATTCGTTTTCCGCGCAACCATTCCCCCCGAACCGTGTTAGCTCAGATGGTTAACGCTCGCTGTAAATATAACAGAACGCGAGTAACCCGGGTTCGAGCCCCGCCGGCACCAATGAAATTGTTAATTGCAATTTTAAGTGCTGATTTACCACGTGCTCGGCGGTGAAGGAAAACATCGTGAGGAAACCTGCATGTCAGAGGAATAAGAAAAAAAAATATTTCGAAGACATGTGAAGTTCGCCAACACGCATTGGGGCAGCGCGGCGGACACTTCCTTGCCCTAAAACCCCCTCAGAAATGAGGGGAGGCCTGTGCCCAGCAGTGGGACGTATATAGGCTGTAACTTTACTTTACTTTACTTTACATTCCCCCCGGCTTGAAGGGTTGTCTTCAACTAACTAGAGCTAATACTAAGACTTCATTTAAACTACTAACCTAAACTATAAATACATTTTGAAAACTGTGGGTTAAATGGACAGAGACAGTACACAGGACGCATACATGACCCAATCGTGGTCCTAACACAAGCTATCCTCGTTACTTCGTCGGATCCAAGAAAAACCTCTTCAACGATCCCTAATGGCCAATGAAAAGGCGATGAGTTTTCTTTAGTGAGAATAACTACCCTTTCGACCGTTAATAGTTTAGTGGTCCTGTTCCATTTCTGCCGAGATTGCAACGTATGCAGATGTTTCGCTTTCCATTGCTTCCAAAATGACTGCACTAGCCTGTCTAACTAGTTATGACGTGAAAGAACATGGGGTTTATCATCGTCTATAGCGGGTAAATACTTCAAATGTGTTAAATTTAAAAAATGTGTTGGAGTTAGAGCCAGCGGCTCCGAGGGGTTACTTGACAACGTACTACTTTGATCTCCAATTACGCCATATAAATGACTCGTTAGACTTTTAATATTAGTCACCCAATTCCCCCCAAAATGACTTGCGGCGGGGACTTTCAGAGACCACTTGATGCGGCACTCAGCTAACGATTAAATTTCCTGAACGGGCAGGCTACAACGAGCAACGGGCAGGCTCGCCACGGCTGTCCAAGGGAACTTCTGTCAGCGATCTTTCCCATCTCTGCAGGGAGGACGACTAACTAGCCTATGCCGCAAAGGAAAAAGCCAATCTGCAACTTTACAAGGCACAGGTTCGCCCATATGGAAAACTGTTCCCACCTCTGTCGGAGCTCTCCAGGGCCATCTCCTTCCACTCGAACGCATCCAGCGCAGAACGGCTCGAATTGCCGACGATCGAGTCCCGCTCCTGCCTGATCGCTCGATTCAATGGCGCTGCGAAGATATGTTTTTTTTTATAGGATAGGGTGACAAACGAGTACACAGTCCACCTGATGGTAAGTGGTTGCTGTGGCCCATAGACATCTACATCTATCCTCAATTACGAATCAAAATGCAGATGCGTTGTCACCCGTGAGGACTAAGATGGAATGCCTCGTTTCCAGTAAAAAGGGTCTTCGGTTCTCTACACTCACCATACGAAACACAGCAGCATTAAGCTACTATTTCACGCTGGTATTCTGTGAGAGCGTGGTCCTTCCCCGGTCGAGCCGACCCATTCGTGCTACAGCTATACATCTAATATAACTGCAGCATGGATCTACCAAAAATGTTGCATCCCTTTGCATTTTCTATAGTATTGTGACGGTGCGTTATTATTATTAATTAATAATTAATTTCCATATAAAGTCGTATATAATTATTAAAGAATAATATTTAAAAAAAATTAAAATACAATAATATGCATAAATTTAAAATAAATACATTTCAGACATTAAGTATTATAGTAAATTAAATACTTAATGTTGCCTTTCAAAATCAATAAATTTATTAAAACTCTGTTAAAATATTCGAAATATATTAAATAATAGAAATACAAGTCGGAAATATTAAATAATAAAGATAAATAACATTTATAAAATAATTGAATATTGGTCAAAAATTGTCTAAGTTATTGAGCGTGTTCATGTAGAGTAGGAGCGTGTTCCTGTAAACATGGGTAAACATGGAGGCTGTTCGTGTAGAGTAGGAGCGTGTTCCTGTAAACATGGAGGGTGTTCGTGTAGAGTAGGAGCGTGTTCCTGTAAACATGGAGGGTGTTCGTGTAGAGTAGGAGCGTGTTCCTGTAAACATGGAGGGTGTTCGTGTTGAGTAGGAGCGTGTTTCTGTAAACATGGAGGGTGTTCGTGTAGAGTAGCATCGTGTTCCTGTAAACATGGAGGGTGTTCGTGTAGAGATTTATATAAATAAGGGAGCTGCTGGAGACGCATACTCAAGAGTGTGTATATATGAGGTAGTCGGTTGACCGAATACTATAATACAGTTGCACAATATCATCATCATTATCATTACAGCCCTTCACAAGTCCACTGCTGAACATAGGTCTCCCCCAAGGAATGCCACAAAGCACGGTCCGGAGTCACCTGCATCCATCGACTTCCTGCATGTCTTACCAGATCGTCACTCCATCTAGTGGGGGGTCGTCCTACACTACGCCTACCGGTACGCTGAGCGACCTTGAGCTTCCTCATACGGCCAGCAGCGAAAGCCCACGTCTCAGAATTTACGAAAGAGTTTGTATAATAAGTGCGTATTGCCAGTCATCACTGGCAACACGCACTTATTATACAAACTCTTTCGTAAATTCTGAGATATTATCACCAGACGAAAAGATGTGTTGTAATCTCTCAAACGCTGAAAAGCCGAGTTGAATCCGTTGATTGACCTCTCTGTCGAAGTTGGACTTATATAGTCAGACTGTTTGTCCCAGATGAACATACTCGTCAACAATTTAGAGTTTGGTGCTCCCATAGATATTTCTACGGGTGCACCCAACAACTACCAACATAGGTTTGACATGGATGTTACACATGATCTTTGTTTTAAGACCTATCCGTTGGGGGGCACTATTGAGGTCATTAAGCAAAGTGCTTAGGTTCGCCAACGATTCTGCCACAAGGACTATGTTCGTGGAGTTTTTATGTGTTTTGTTTTATTTTAGTTTTTTTTAATAATTGTAAAGAATGAAAAAGACATATGTCAAGAGTATTGAGAAAAAAGGGAATGGTTTTTTCATTGACTGATATATTACTAGCGTAGGTTTTTTGTCTTTCTGTGAATGTTCCAAACATGGCGTTTTTCTCTTGAATTGTATCACTGCATTTAATTTCAATAATCTGAAATCCAAATACAAACAAATAAGTCTTATCAAGAAGTTCGTACCTATTGTAATTCAAAGTATGATATTATAATTTACATGTTATGAAGACGAAGATTTTTATTTAAAAAATGCATCCGAACTATCACGCGTTCTTCGCGTAAACATGGTGACCCTATTATAAATGACTTAAATGTACGAAAATGTATGTCTTCTTAATACATGATAATAAAACTATTAATTTTATATATAAATTTCACTATCTTTCATCATACCTGCAAGGTGAGGCAGCCCAAGTTATTAGTAATTTGGTAGTAACTGAAGGTAACTACAATGTGGCTTGGTTGTCCTTTGCGAGAGACATGATAATAAAAAACAGCTGGTCTCACAACACATGAATGTATTATTTAATATGCCTCCTATTTTCCAGACAGCTAAGTCTTTGCGTAACACTGTGGATCATGTTTCAAAAAATCTTAGAGCCCTTAACACTTTAGGTGTTCCCACTACTAATTGGGATGCAATAATCATTCATATGATTGTCCCTAAACTTGATAGCAATTCTAGACTAAAGTGGAAATAATGTAAATCTTCATTAAATTGTGATTTTTTCTTGGTTAATTTTTACAAATTTTTGAAGGCTCGAGTTGATATTTTCAAAAGTGTGAACAATAATAAAGAGGAAAAACGGAGAAACGTTTAACAATTTTAAGCGACAGAAATAACTTGTAAAATCCCATGCGATTTCAATTGAACCCAGCTCGTCGTAACGTATATTTACGTAGTATCACAAAAATCGTAATAATATTGTCCTATTGTTACTATTTCTGTGCGTAGTATACTACCCAAGGTTTTTAATTCTTAGGGAAATTATTTTATTTCTTTTAGTTCTTTGAAGTCGTATATTCTTTTATTAAAAGTCTATTTTTTTATCCCTTTGGGTACCCAAGCCTTATTTTATTGGATAAGAGTGATAAACGTCCACCTGATAGTAAGTGGTTGCTGTGGCGCATAGACATTTACATCTATCCTCAATTACGAATCAAAATGCAGATGCGTTGTCACCTTTGTGGACTAAGATGAAATGCCTCGTTTCTAGTAAAATGGGTCTCCGGTTCTCTATACTAACCAAACGAAAGACAGCAGCATTGGGCTGCTATTCTACGCTGGTAATCTGTGAGTGCGTGGTTCTTCCCCGGTCGAGCCGACCCATTCGTGCTACAGCTATACTATTAATATATCTGCATGGCTCTACCAGTTAAAAAGTTCCTTTTAGGAAATTTAAATAGATCTAAGAAATATCTAGAAATAATCTTTTAGAAAATAGTAATTAAATGTCAAGTTGCGAGATTCATCGATTACCATATCCCTTTCATCTCTTCCAACATCGGATTGTCCTAAAATATTCCAGCGCAACTAAACCATCCCTTCTTCCAGCCCCAGGATCTTCTCGGCAGTTCTTAGGTTGCGTACGTTAAATGTTGTTGAGTCAAGTATTTAAGTTGACAACTGAACCTTCAACGGATATCCTTTATAATGGATAAAATATTTAATACACACTTTTTAAATATTTACATAACATAAATGTTTAGTAAATATCAAAAGAGAAAATTCATAAATGTTTTATTATTACATAAATTTTCTTTGTGAAAATTTTATAAATGTCTTTAGCAAATATCTCAAGGAAATTCCCAAAGCCACAATTATCTAAGATTCTAAGACGACATCGCAACTTTAGCGTCGATATTCAAATAACTTGAACTATTCTGCAGCGTTTGCCTTGAGGTTGAAATTGCTGCCACTTTTCAAGTTTCTGAATTTGATAATTCTAAGAAAATGTACGACTAAATCAGTGATTCCCAAAGTGGTCTATATCGACCCCTAGGGGTCTATGACAACCTGCAAGGGGTCTACGTCAGCGAAAAAATTTGGGGGTCCAGGAAATGAAAATGGGGGTCCACGATAGTGGATCTCAATGCATACACTGATAGTACCTATTTACTTACATCATACTATCTTATAATATCAAAACATATACATTATTTATAAAAGTACCTATGAAGTAAAAAATTTATTATACATGTTTATAAAATTGTGTAAGTTATAGGATGTTGGTATTCGCTTTGTGGTCGCAATACATTTTGAACTTGTAAAAACCTGAGAGTCGCAGTCTCAGAGCTTCGCTACCTTGCACTGACTTGTTCAATTCGTCACTCTATAAATACAAATGTGGGACAAATACGTTTATTCGTTTCCTGAATCTTGAAAAGGAAAGTGCTAAGAAAATATTTTAAAAAATATAAAAAGATAGTATATCACACAAATTATAGTGAGTCAGTGTTATTTTGTTTGAGAGTGCTGGAGAAAAGTAAGTACATAATTTTTTTATTAAATTTTAGTTTTGTACTCGTAGTTAGCAAAGATATATAAATTACGCCAATCATGACTTTAGTTATTAGTAGTTTAATATTCAATCATGCAAAATTACACGAGTACTCCTCAATAGTTTCTTTTTGAAAGTTTTAGCAATCGTATATAATCGTATTATAATTACAGTGCAATCTCCGTAATTCGAGATAATTGTTGCAAGAAGATGTTCGAATTATGGAATGTTTTCGGAAAAATCAAAAAATATTTTTAATATACAGCTGCTGGATTTTCTGTCTTATTTAAATAATTTAATTTTGACCACAGATGACTGATGCCATGTCCGAATCTAAAAAGAAATGTAGACAGTACAGTGTCGATTATTTGAAATTTGGCTTCATTCCATCATTGCCGGACAAACAATTGCTACTAATGGACTAAATAAATGGTATTTAGTGTAAATTAGTACTAATACCGGAAAAATAACCTTCTATTTTACGATAGCATACTACAACTATAATATAGTACTCGTATTGAAGCAGCTAACTAAAGTGCGAATTTTATAACCATATATTTAATTTAAGAAAATTCCAATAAATACACATTTATTAATTAGTATTTTTAAATTTGTGTTTAAGTACTTTCAAATAACACATCCCCTAGGTATTTAATGCTTATATTTTTTACAAAAAGTAAGAAATAACAACGTAATATTTTTATAGAATAAGCACAGTCCACCTGATGGTAAGTGGGTGCTGTGGTCCATAGACATCTACATTAATCTTCAATTAATAATCAAAAATCAAAATGCAGATCCGTTGTCAGCCCTGAGGACTGAGATGGAATGCCTCGTTTCCAATAAAAAGAGTCTCCGGTTCTCTACACTCACCATACGAAACACAGCAGCATTAAGCTGCTATTTTACGTTGGTATTCTGTGAAAGCGTCGTCATACCCTGGTCGAGCCGACCCATTCGTGCTGCAACCACAATATAGCTAGGTACATAGCTCTACCACGTAAAAAAATATATTTTAAGATAAACCTTTCTGTAAAATTTAGCACTTGTTAGCAGTTTTAGTACTTATATTTATTTCTTGTAAATAAACGCGTTGTAATCGTATTAACAACACGTTTTCATCAGTTGTCTACTTTCTAAAATATCTATTACGTCAAATTGTTTCCTTCTACAGCCGTGATAACAAACTAAAACTGAGTTGCAACTTTAAGTGTTGATTTTTCACCAGCTCGCTGGTGAAGTCAAAAAATCGAGAGGAAACCAGCATTTTTTATAGAACAAGGATGACAATTGAGCTCACATCTCACCTGATGGTAAGTAGATGCTGTGGCCCATAAACATTTACATCAACCTTCAATGAACACTTTACTTAGCAATTGGAAATAGTTTTAGGAGGGATTTTTTACTATGTTATTTTTTTAAACAATATTACTACACTACAAAATATCAATAGCGCCCCAAATGGTACATCGCTAATTTCTCGTCAATATAATATTATCACAAGTTGTCCCCTTTATTGTACACTGCGGCTTTTGTCTTTAATAAGTTTAGTGTGATTATGTAACATAAAATAAAATAAAACAAAGATAAATAAAGAAAATTTAATAACAGCTATTTAGTTACACTACAGGACTACGTATGTCAATGTCGATGTACTGGTATGTATTCCCAATTGTTATGGGTATAGGTACAAACTAATGGTGGTTAATATAACGCATAGCGCCATATTATAGCGCGCTATCTCTTCATAACACATAGCGCGTGTTATGTAAGTAGTCGCTATGGCGCTATTGCGCTATGGCGCTTTGGCGCTATCAACTGTTATTAACTAGCGGCAATTAGTTCTAGCAGCAGCGCTGTTGGGAGAGGAGTGGGGGCGTTTGGGGCGCGCCAGGGGGTGGTTTTGTTGTGGTTTGTGTGTTTTATTTATGGGTGATAGGAGGGGGTGGTTTTTTTTATTAAAAAAAATTTTTTTTTTTTTTTTTTTATTTTTATTTTTGAGGGAGGAAATAATGTTCTTATATAGCAACGCGCGATCTATCCAATGAACGACATGTAATGTAACGTACTAAGAAATATAACGTGCTGTAAAACTTAACGCGCTTACCGGCCTCCTACACGCTTTCTTATAAATAGCGCGCTATAACATAGCGTATTTAATAGCGCGCTATAAATTTATAGTTTATAGTCTGTAGCGTGCTATTGATTTATAGTCGTTTTGAACAACTTTAGTACAAACACTTTTCCATATTTGTCATCCTTATCTCCACATTTTATTTCTTATATTTATGCGCATACTACACATTAAAAGAAACTAATTTTTACGGATTTTATCGCGTTTTATTTAACTTTTTAATTCCCTACGTTTCGGGTGCTTTACAACACCCACGGTCACGGGGGAGCCAGATGTTTGACGTCCCGAAACCCGGCTACCTTCAGTTTTTGATATTAATTTTTGGTTTGATCTCCGCAGAATGAGCTTACAGTATCTTGAAATCCTGCAGTGGTGTGCTTGGGTTTGGATTTAATTTTATTAATTATAGGATCCCAAGCAGATGGTAGCACCCAGCCATCTTCTCTATTGAAATTAGGATGTTTTTTTTAAATTTCAATAGCCTCGCCAATCATCCTAGGTAGGAATCGGTGTTCTTTTAGAGACCACATTCACGATCAAGTTTGTACACTCCTGCATCTTGTAGAGGGATACTGTACTTGACGGTTGGTAAAACTTTACTAATCTTTTTCGGCATCTTGTAGTATGTTTTAATGGAAGCTCGCTTCAGGGTGTAACCAATATTGTTAGTGATTTGTCTGATGTATGGTAATAAAGCAGGCACCAGCTGGACCGTGGTCGGCTTCTCTCGATCGCTGAGACTTAGGCGCGTAACCCGAAGCTTGTTGTCTTGTAATAGTTGCTTGACGTGATGAAGCTCAGCGGCCAGAGGTTTTTTGTCACAGATCCCTTGTGTTCTATGAAACAAAGATTTTATCACGGTAACTAAACTGTGAAGGATGGTGGTGAGATTCACCGTTTAAATATCGGTATGGGTCTTTTTCCAAAACACAATGTGACCAATAGTGTTATCAGGATTAGGATGACTAAAAGATCTAGAAAAGCTAAAAAATTACTTGCCTCTAACTATATTGTGAATTGTATTTTAGAGTTTAGGTGGCCTAAGGATGAGAAAAGCAAATGATTAACCTTTTCACACACTGGTATCACAACGAAACTAAGTGTGTGAAGTGGGCTAGCTCAACTCTTCAACCTGTACGTCAACGATTTGATCGTTGGGCTCAGTGATGCCGGAATCTGCTGCTCAATTGACGGTCATTTTGTTAATAATATGCCATCAAAAACAAAACTTGTAAAAAAAAACGAAAACGTAAAAAGTTGTGAGATCTATGTAATACCAAGTCGGTTAATTTATCCAGTCCTTACTTATGGGTCCTTCTGTTTTAAGTTATTACGTAATTAGCTAACCTAACAACATTTTATAGTGACCATATCAATCTTAAAAATCTTTTATGTTTAAAATAAATAGATTGACTTGGCTATCGCAAGAAAATACAATGTATCTCAGAAGTAATACATATTATATTGAATTAGATTGCTTAGTACGATTGCTTGTTACTGGTCGCTCTAGCTCATCATTAAGAAATGTATGCGGGCATTTTAGATGAGGTTCTTTTATTGGACAATGACAAAAATATTGTGGCCGTGGAAGGAAAACATTGGGGTCACCACTCACCACTGTGGCCGTGGATGGAAGGAAAAAAGAAAACTCCCATCGGGCAAGGTGTTCAGCCAGGAGAGCGGCTAACACTTCGTGTATTATTTTGGAACTGTTCGCAGTAGCATCGGAACTTTGATAGCTTAATTTAGGCTTCGGTGCGTTTTTGCTTGTGGCGCGACGTCAGCACCGCCATAAAATTATTTTCCTCTACTTTCATTGATCTCTTTATATGTAAATAAATTATTACGTTTGAATTTGTGAAATTTTAATATAATAAACAGACAAAATACATGTTTTGAACTTAACCTTTTCTTCCATATTCGCAAGAAACTTCATTATTATTTTATCCTGTTACAATTAAAATTAAGGTTGATTAATAGGCTACATACCTGATATTAGAGTAGGTGATTTTAGGCTTTTGTAGAGGAAAAAAATCTGGTAAATTTAGGCTACTTGGCGTCAAATTTTTGGCGACTCGGAGCGGTCTTAGTTTCTCTATCTGGTCTGTGGAGCAGTCTGAGCGGTCTAAACTTGGCAACTATGGAGTGTAGAGGTAAGAAGAACAATCTCTCATAGGAGAGTAGTCCATCTATAAACAATAAATAACAGTTTCAAAAATTCTCCACAATAGCGCTTGAGTAGCTACAGGAAACAGCTACATGAAATGAACTTAGCAATTGTCGACGGTGTGAAGTGTGCTGCTAAACTGCACGGTAGCTCTAAAATCTAAAATAATTTTACTTAATAAATATAACCTCGAAATAGTCGTCTATCCCACTAATATTTTTCGGTGCATTCTTTAAAATTTACCCCGTAGCTATAGTGGCGCCATCGTTATTTAACGATTTTCTACGGACACTTTTTAATACACACACAACAGTCAGTAGTCTGTACTACATCTACATTCTACACTCCATATTGGCAACACTGTCACTGACCTGTGCTTTGATGGATAATGTTTTGAAAATTTGGAATTGAATTTATTGAATTAGAAGTGGATTTTTTATAATAATTACATACATAGTGGATTTTGATACGTAAAGCTGATGCGCTTTTGTGTAATAAGTGTCTGTGCATGTGAACTATTAGTAGAAACTACGCCAGTGTATATCTTCTATGGTAGAAACGAGGAAACAAGTGCTACGATGTTGATATAAAACTTGTATAAAATTGTCCGTTAAGCGCCTGAACCCTGAACTTGAGATTCCTCATCGACCATCTGCTGACATTTGACAGACATATTAAAATTAAAACAAGTTTTTGTGAACATATCATTTTATGGGATAATTTCCTATTACTTGTTATTTGCAATCATACGAGTCCAGAAAGAAAAAAATAACGTAACAAGTAACACAAACATTAGTTTCTTATTCAAAAAGTATTAATCTATAATATTTGTCTATAAATAAATTTTTTGCTTTTTTTTTTGAAGTTGAATCATAATTCTAAAATGATTTATGGTCATATACATCAATTTCTTTTGAGAACGATCGCAAGCCGGGGTGTTATTTCTATGACTGAAACAGAGAAAATTTTGAATGAATTTGAAGGTATTACATATTGTTTATCACTTAAATGAACTAAAGAACATATTCACTGTATTTCATTGATATTCTGTCATT
This sequence comes from Parnassius apollo, assembly GCA_907164705.1. NCBI lineage: Eukaryota > Metazoa > Arthropoda > Insecta > Lepidoptera > Papilionidae > Parnassius > Parnassius apollo. The sequence continues at coordinate 4,816,198 of CAJQZP010001441.1, read as the reverse complement.
TTTATGTCATTGTCTGCTTCTTTTTATACAGCAAACATCCAAGCTTCTGTTCAAGAATTAGTTAAAGACATAAATGAAAAAATAAAACCATTTGAGCAAATGATTAAGATAGCTACTGATGAGTTCACAGTAGAGGAGGTAATTATATTCTTGTCCCTTGGCTATGATGATGCTACTAAATCTCAGAATGTATTTTCTGCAACTGAACTTGAGTATTCACTTGAGTAGATTACTTTAGAATTCTGATAGAACAAATAATGACTACAGCGACAAGGCAAATTACTGGAATACATGCAGTCAATTTAGTTAGCAAGATGAAAGCTCTTTCACTAAGATGGATGCACAGGTGAGAATTTTTTTTAAGTTGAAGATGATGATGATTGTCTGTGTGTTTCATATGGTGAGCTTAATACTGTTGTGTTTCGTATGATGAATGTAGAGATTTGGAGACCCTTTTTTTACTGGAAACAAGGCATTCCATCTTAGTCCTCAGGGGTGACATAGAATTTGCGTTTTGATTTTTAATGAAGGAAAATATATAATATATAAATGTAGATGTCTATGAGCCACAGCATCTACTTACCATCAGATGGACTGTGTGCTCGTTTGTCACCTATATTCTATTAAACAAAGTGTGAAGCTCGCTTCAAGGTGTAACCAATATTGTTAGTGATTTGTCTGATGTATGGTAGTAAAGCAGGCACCAGCTGGACCGTGGTCGGCTTCTCTCGATCGCTGAGACTTAGGCGCGTAACCCGAAGCCTGTTGTCTTGCAATAGTTGCTTGACGTGATGAAGCTCAGCGGCCAGAGGTTTTTTGTCACAGATCCCTTGTGTTCTATGAAACAAAGATTTTATCACGGTAACTAAACTGTGAAGGATGGTGGTGAGATTCACCGTTTAAATATCGGTATGGGTCTTTTTCCAAAACACAATGTGACCAATAGTGTTATCAGGATTTAGGATGACTAAAAGATCTAGAAAAGCTAAAAAATTACTTGCCTCTAACTATATTGTGAATTGTATTTTAGAGTTTAGGTGGCCTAAGGATGAGAAAAGCAAATGATTAACCTTTTCACACACTGGTATCACAACGAAACTAAGTGTGTGAAGTGGGCTAGCTCAACTCTTCAACCTGTACGTCAACGATTTGATCGTTGGGCTCAGTGATGCCGGAATCTGCTGCTCAATTGACGGTCATTTTGTTAATAATATGCCATTACTTTTTTTTTACTACAAAACTTGTAAAAAAAACGAAAACGTAAAAAGTTGTGAGATCTATGTAATACCAAGCCGGTTAATTTATCCAGTCCTTACTTATCGGTCCTTCTGTTTTAAGTTATTACGTAATTAGCTAACCTAACAACATTTTATAGTGACCATATCAATCTTAAAAATCTTTTATGTTTAAAATAAATAGATTGACTTGGCTATCGCAAGAAAATACAATGTATCTCAGAAGTAATACATATTATATTGAATTAGATTGCTTAGTACGATTGCTTGTTACTGGTCGCTCTAGCTCATCATTAAGAAATGATGATTATGCGGGCATTTTAGATGAGGTTCTTTTATTGGAGAATGACAAAAAGATTGTGGCCGTGGAAGGAAAACATTGGGGTCACCACTCACCACTGTGGCCGTGAATGGAAGGAAAAAAGGAAACTCCCATCGGGCAAGGTGTTCAGCCAGGAGAGCGGCTAACGCTTCGTGTATTATTTTAGAACTGTTCGCAGTAGCATCGGAACTTTGATAGCTTAATTTAGGCTTCGGTGCGTTTTTGCTTGTGGCGCGACGTCAGCACCGCCATAAAATTATTTTCCTCTACTTTCATTGATCTCTTTATATGTAAATAAATTATTTCGTTTGAATTTGTGAAATTTTAATATAATAAATAGACAAAATACATGTTTTGAACTTAACCTTTTCTTCCATATTCGCAAGAAACTTCATTATTATTTTATCCTGTTACAATTAAAAATAAGCTTGATTAATAGGCTACATACCTGATATTAGAGTAGGTGATTTTAGGCTTTTGTAGAGGAAAAAAATCAGGTGAATTTAGGCTACTTGGCGTCAAATTTTTGGCGACACGGAGCGGTCTTAGTTTCTCTATCTGGTCTGTGGAGCTGTCGGAGCGGTCTAAACTTGGCAACTATGGAGTGTAGAGGTAAGGAGAACAATCTCTCATAGGAGAGTAGTCCATCTATAAACAATAAATAACAGTTTCAAAAATTCTCCACAATAGCACTGGAGTAGCTACAGGAAACAGCTACATGAAATGAACTTAGCAATTGTCGACGGTGTGAAGTGTGCTGCTAAACTGCACGGTAGCTCTAAAATCTAAAATAATTTTATTTAGTAAATATAACCTCGAAATAGTCGTCTATCCCACTAATATTTTTCGGTGCATTCTTTAAAATTTACCCCGTAGCTATAGTGGCGCCATCGTTATTTAACGATTTTCTACGGACACTTTTTAATACACACCACATACAGTCTGTAGTCTGCACTTACTTCTACATCTACATTCTACACTCCATATTGGCAACACTGTCACTGACCTGTGCTTTGATGGATACAATGGATAATGTTTTCAAAGTTTGGAATTGAAATGGAATTGAATTTATTGAATTAGAAGTGGATTTTTTATAATAATTACATACATAGTGGATTTTGATACGTAAAGCTGATGCGCTTTTGTGTAATAAGTGTCTGTGCATGTGAACTATTAGTAGAAACTACGCCAGTGTATATCTTCTATGGTAGAAACGAAGAAACAAGTGCTACGATGTTGATATAAAACTTGCATAAAATTGTCCGTTAACCGCCTGAACCCTGAACTTGAGATTCCTCATCTACCATCTGCTGACATTTGACAGACATATTAAAATTAAAACAAGTTTTTGTGAACATATCATTTTATGGGATAATTTCCTATTACTTGTTATTTGCAATCATACGAGTCCAGAAAGAAAAAATAACGTAAGGAGTAACACAAACATTAGTTTCTAATTCAAAAAGTATTTATTAATCTATAAGATTTTTCCATAAATAAATTTTTTGCTTTATTTTTTTTTTTTTTTTGAAGTTGAATCATAATTCTAAAATGATTTATGGTCATATACATCAATTTCTTTTGAGAACGATCGCAAGCCGGGGTGTTATTTCTATGACTGAAACAGAGAAAATTTTGAATGAATTTGAAGGTATTACATATTGTTTATCACTTAAATGAATAAGAACATGTTCACTGTATTTCATTGTTATTCTGTCATTTTTATGTCATTGTCTGCTTCTTTTTATACAGCAAACATTCAAGCTTCTGTTCAAGAATTAGTTAAAGACATAAATGAAAAAAATAAAACCATTTGAGCAAATGATTAAGATAGCTACTGATGAGTTCACAGTAGAGGAGGTAATTATATTCTTGTCCCTTGGCTATGATGATGCTACTAAATCTCAGAATGTATTTTCTGCAACTGAACTTGAGTACTTTAGAATTCTGATAGAACAAATAATGACTACAGCGACAAGGCAAATTACTGGAATACATGCAGTCAATTTAGTTAGCAAGATGAAAAGCTCTTTCACTAAGATGGATGCACAGGTGAGAAATTTTTTTAAGTTGAAGATGATGATGATTGTCTGTGTGTTTCATATGGTGAGCTTAATACTGCTGTGTTTCGTATGATGAATGTAGAGATTTGGAGACCCTTTTTTTACTGGAAACAAGGCATTCCATCTTAGTCCTCAGGGGTGACATAGCATTTTCGTTTTGATTCTTAATCAAGGAAAATATATAATTATGTAGATGTCTATGAGCCACAGCATCTACTTACCATCAGGTGGACTGTGTGCTCGTTTGTCACCTATATTATATTAAACAAAGTATCTTTTCAGATATATTCAAAAAATTCTTTAACATGGAAAAAATTGTATTTGTCATGTTTTACCAAGTCTATATCACAAAGGAAGCAAATTCAAGCATATATTTATATGATGTAAATAACATCATTTATCATGATCTTTGTAACAGCATATTAAAGTCTCCTTGTTGAACTTAAACCTCAACCATATATTGTGTGTAAGAAACTGTGGTTTTGTATTATTTTACGTTGCGTTGGTTATCAGGAAGATGCTGCTTCTCAACTAATGTGTCAGTTTACATGTGTCACCTTTGATGAAACCTGCTCATTATTAGGTATACTGGATTCTCTTATGCTACCACTACACTGTGTTATAATAATAAATAAAGTTTATTTCTCATCACAAAAAAGTTACATTTAGAGTTATAGGTTCCATGTAAGTAGTACAACAACTTTGCCCATGGATCGCTGGTGCCTCTGGTGGGTAAGATACCTACCAGAGGCACCAGTGTGGTAGCAGAGTGGGTATTACAGGTCACAAGGTCTCCACCTCTACGAGAAATGCCATTTATATCTAAAACATTAACACATAAAGATTAACTCCATTTCCTTATTTGTCATACCTAATTAAAATAATTGTTTATGGTTAAGAAAACTTAGAAAAATTTGTGTGTGTGTGTGTGTGTGTGTGTGTGTGTGTGTGTGTGTGTGTGTGTGTGTGTGTGTGTGTGTGTGTGTGTGTGTGTGTGTGTGTGTGTGTGTGTGTGTGTGTATTTTACACGACAACTTCCAAAAGACTTTCTGTTTTTGCATAGGTTTGCCTAAGGAGCCAGTTGAGAATAATGTTTTTGCACTCATATATACTATAACTATAAATATAATCACAAGTATTGTTTTAATGATACAAATTTACATATTATCTTAAATTAATTATCCAGAAAAATCTTGTTTTATCTAATTTAGTACCCGGATGACCGAGCTTTGCTCTTTTTTTTTTTTTGGAAATCATGTTTTTTGGAAATTATATTTAGATATAAATTACATACCGATGAAACATGAATAATATTTTTTGATCTTATTGACATAATAGAAAAAACTGAACTGGTTATTTGAATAAAAAATCATGAGTGCAATTAGTTTAACTAAAATTTTCATATTGTTAATACTAAAAAAAAAGGCTCGAAATAAAAGATTTGCTCACAAAAGAAGGGGACTTGAAAAAAAAAAAAGGAAAAAAGTCGGACCAAAGACGGGATGCGAACCAAAGCATTACGATTTTGCGACCGCTCGATATCCACTTGAGCTATTACTATCATTAACACAGTGTCAAAATTTACCTTCTTATATTGTAGCAGTTTTTCATTGCCTGAAAACACGGACGAAAAGACATTTTCTAAAAATGAATCCTAGCTATATCGATTTATTGCCCCCGAAACTCTCTGGACACTAAATTTTATGAAAATCGTTGGAGCCGTTTCCGAGATTCCGATTATATATATATATATACATAGATATAGATATGTATATAGGTATGGGATATATATATACAAGAATTGCTTGTTTAAAGGTATGGGATAATAACTAATAACTTTTGTTTGTGCAACCGTGTTACCAGTATGTACATTTTTCTCTATTGAGAGGTTTTTATTTTGTAGAACAAGGGTGACACGTCCAACTACATTTATCCTCAATTAAAAATCAACATGGAGAATGTGTTTTCATCCCATGAGAACTAAGATGGAATGCTTCGTTTCCAGTAAGAAGGGTCTCCAGATCTCTACATTCACTATATGAAAAATAGCAGGAAGTGTGGTCCTACCCTGTTGAACAAATATATTTGTGCTACAACCATAATTTCGGTGCAGTGTGGTTTTACCAAACTTAATATTTTACATATAAATATTATTTAGATTACCAGTCTGTAAGTCATGGATTGTGGATGCCTCAATTGTTCAGTGGCTAAGCTTTTGCCAATGGTGTTGCAAGCTTTGGGTTAAATTCTCACTTGGAGCAAATATTTGTTTGACTTACAAATGGTTGCTCTAAGTGTAATTGTAATTGTTTGTCTGTAATCAAATGAATATGTATGTAAAATGCCTTCATAATATAGAAGAAACTCCCTGTAAACATTTCATATTTTATTTCAAGGGAGAAATTATCCTTAATCCTGTCATTAAAATTATTTCAGAAATTACTCAATGTTTGGTGTCGTATGCGCTATCTGGATAAGGATGACACAAACTATGCTTTGGGGGTGCGAGCGATCCATGAATTTGAGGGCTACCTCCGGCAAAATATGCCAGACACAATTGAAGAATGTTGTCTTTGTAAGCAGATTGTATTTAGGGTAAGTCAATATTTTATCATTTAATCATGCATACATTCAGTACAGTCTATCAAAAGTCTTAAGTTGAACATAACTCTCCCCCATCGATTGCCTCATATAGGGATATTGGCATAGTAGATACCACTCTTTAAACAGGTGAGTTAACACAATGTTTCAAGATGACATGGAGTAATGGACTAATGTATAGAAGGCATGTGAATTTTTTGATTTCATTTTTGTATTTGATTGCAACAGTGTTTTACTAGATGGGTAACATCGTGGGAGACTTTTTACAAGGTGGGTAACATCATGGGTGCTGTTTTGCTAGATGATAGGATTTTTTCTGTCCAGGAGTTTATGGTTCTGTTTCCTGGCCTGAAGAGTATGGAAAGGTATACATATGGTTATAGGCTAGAAGGGTATGGGGTTATGGGCTAGAAAGGTACATGGTTATAGGCTGTAGGGCATTCCATCTTAGTCCTCCCTCAGATGTAATAACGCATCTGAAGCCTTCTTTATAATTTAAATAAAGCTTGCAGGAGCCCTTGGGTTGTAATAGCCACTTACCATTAGGTGGTCTGTAAGTTTTTTTTTCATAGGAGAGGGGGCAAACGAGTATACGGCTCACCTGATGGTAAGTGATTACCGTCACCCATGAACAGCTGCAACACCAGGGTGATTGCAGATGTGTTGCCGGCCTTTAACGATTGAACGACGATAAAATTTATTTGTCATTACAGTTTTAGAAAAATTAAGCGTGAAAAGGCTAGCTTGATCCTGTCATTTTCAATGAAAATGTTAATTGCAATCACAGGAGCTGACTTTCCACATTTTCAGTAAAACCTAAATGTTAAAATAATTTAAATATTGTCACTAATTTATGCTCTATATTTCTCGGAAAAAAGAGGAGACCTGTTTGCAGCTCTATGGTGTTGCTATTTTTCAACTATAATAAGCACACTGTTTAGGGCTCCTGTTTGAGTTTTATTTATAATATCTTGACAAGTAGAGCCGGAACACAAACTTTTAGCTACGAATCAGAGCTCGTATTGTTAGCACAATAGTCGTAATTAGTTATAAGATCTGTCTGTATTAAATTTTGATTATTACCTGATACACACTGTTAGCAATAAGACGACTTAAGTATAACCAACAAGTTCAATAAATCAATTCATTGAAGAGCACCTGCCTTCTAGTGAATTGAATATTACAAAATATTTTGATTGTTACTTATTATTATGTTAACCATCATTGATCTTAACTCTATCCCCCTATTGAATAAAACTAATTTTAAAATTTGTTATTTATAATTCCCCATGTTTTGGACACCTTACTGCATCCAGTGTCACGGGGGGGGGGGATACCAGTCAGTCCTGGGGTGGTGCACCAGCGCCCTAAAAATCAAATAAAAAATTCTAATAAAATGCGAAAAAAACTAAATCTGTAATATTCACATAAATATAAGAAATTATTGAATGGCCATAGAGAGTCTTCAAAACTTACTATTAATGTATATATATAAAAGTTTAATAGTAGTTGTTTTTACAATTCCAGGGCTATAACTGCCCAGCTTGTGGATTGGCTGTACACACGCAATGTCTGAATCGGTACTTAGAAAAAGTACAGAAATGGCCATGCTGCAAGGTTGAGTTTAGCGAATCACAGTTGGATCAGTTGAATTGTGAAGGGTATGTATGTGTGAAGTTACATTTTTTTAAATCTTAAGTTTAAGCTATTAATTGGGAATAATGAGTCAAAAGTTGAGGATTATTTAAAAAACGTGAACATTAATTCAAACGAAAAGTGAAGTTGTTATGTTGCCCCTCCATGCTTCTCATTCACGCTTGTAAGATGGCGATAATGATTGATTTTATTTAATAGTTCAGTTATTAATTTAAAATAGTTATAATTTTACTAGATAAAAATATTGTTTTTTATTAAAATTCAAGTACTTTTATTTTAATAGTTATAATTATAGGTTATTATGTATTCAAATACTAAGTTGATATTATTAGTATTAGTATGTGTTCATTTCAATAAGTTGAATGATTTCTTTTCTTCAACATAAACGTCATTTGTTATCTTGCTTAAAATTAAGTAACACTAAATTGTAAATTTCAAATTAGTCCCACAGCTTTCTGCTTAGAAAGCTTTGGACTTGAGTATTTATTAAGTAGTAAATTCCGGTCACTCGTCGGAGCTTACATGCAACATCTGTCACCCTTATTCTATAAAAAAAAATCATGTCATAACAACATGAAAATCCCCTGCTGTTAATAGAAGAATTTCGATACTACAGATACACTTCAATTCCTTCTATATTGAATTTGTTTATCAACTTGCTGCAAAGAGGCTTATCGGCAACATAAAGCTGGTGGAAACTAAGCTTCATAGCTTATTCTTTTTTCTTGTCTTTGGAGAGTGTGCCTATGAGCTTCATAACCTCATACCGCAATCCGCATTCTCCTATCGGAGTACCAGATGTGCTGCAGGCTACCATCCACACTTGATCAATATTCCGAATACTCGTACAAAGTGCTTTATACGTTACCTTTTATAAAGCGCACAGCCAATGAAATAAACGCTCTACCGGCGTCTATTTTTCTGAGTGCGTACTGCATAAACATTTTTAAGGTGCGTATTAACAGGCTTTTCCTGGACAAACTCGCTTTATCGTAGACCTCATCTTTGCCCTCGGGCCAGGTGAAGGTCAAGAGTGAGCCCATTTTTAATAATAATAATAAAAAATATTGTATACAGACAGACAGTTGTGGAAATTAGGATTGGGGGGCAAAATGTCTTACAGCCGGTCCCTATTGTAGAAGAAGGAGCCTGATTATGTCTGGTCTTCTCCTATTTATTAATCGAACACAGGACATAATCGTTAGGTGTGTTGTAAGTAACTGGATGGAATTTTCTATTGTCAAGATGTCCAACGAAGACCCTTTGTACTGGAAACGAGGCAATCCATCTTGGTCTTGGACAACGCATCTGCATTTTGATTCGTAATCGAGGATAGATGTAGATGTCTATGGGCCACAACAACCACTTACCATCAGGTGGACTGTGTGCTCGTTTGTCACCTTATCCTATGAAAAAAACTAAAAAGAGGCAAACATATCAATCTATAGGAGTTATCCTGCAAGATAGAATATAGTATGCAGTGTTTTCTATTAAATATGGAGATAATAAGGATTAAGGACGAAATTTATTGATTAGTAAATATTTAATTACTCTGTTAATGAAATTAAAAACGAGTCTGTATAATTTGTAATGTAATATTTTGTATGAAATGTAAAGTAAGTTTTAGTTTTGGTAAAAATATTATGATAAAAAAATTAGTAAAGCCTACAAAATTATCCTACTCCTGAACTCCTGATACTCTGCATTTGTCACATTCTCACCAAGTTTAGTTTTCTGAAAGTTTCAATTTCACCGCATATGGCTGCACACATGTCTTTTTCTTCTTCTATTTACTACTGTTGAGTTGGTGTTATGTACCATTGAGAAGTGGTGACACGCAAGATTTGCCGTAAATCGCCACTTCTCTCACAGTCAGATTAGCATTAATTGCGGTATCCGATGTCATCACACACTGCTCTCCATCCCAGGTCGGGTATTGTAAATCTGGCACAATTTACAGGACAGTAGGCCGCTTTGGTGGGCAATGACATCTTTCTGACCTTTCCCAGAGGCACCTTGTGCAACACCCACGGATGAAATGGAGTGTGGGATTATTTTACACCATCACCATGTGGTTTCTCTTATATCTTTATTGCTGATGAATTATACTGATAATTTATAAATAAATAAATAAAATAAATTTCTTAATCATGTTTTTGTAGGTCCAGCTAGGTAACTTTTTCCAATAAACATAAAATGTGTTTTGTAATTCCAGGTTAACGCAAACTCAACATTTGGAAGCGACTCAACAATCTGAAGAATACAATACTGTAGTTGAAGCGGTGTGTGATACATCAGGAGATGAGGATCAAGGGACGCAAGAAATAATTCCTGAAATTTCCCAAAGAATTACTAGGAAGAGAAAACGGCAGAACGATTGATCTGGTATAAATTTTTCTTAAGATGTTTTGTTGTATTAAAAAGTGATAATAAATTTTTTAATTATAATGTATGAATAGTATTTTTGTTATGTAGTTTTCTTCTTGCGTGGTACTTTAAAATCCTTGTAAGTTATTCATGAGTTGTTATGATTTTACAAGTTTTTATTGCACTGCATTTATTGCACAATCAGAATGGTAGTGACATATCTCAAAAATCAAGTTTATTGGAAATAAAATATAAAGTTTTAGAATTGCAAAGGTTCAATTATAACCTGATTTAAATAATTCCTTTTGTATGAAAAAAGGAATTTAGTTTATCTTCTGTTATATGAACAAGAAAATAAGTTTGATGCTTATTTTTTATAAAATTTGGTAAGAATTACGTCGCCCATATCTAACTTAATGTTCTTACTAAATTTGATATAATGGATTTCCGCAAAGTAACGTCTGATTCTATTAATTAGCTTATTTTTTAATATTGTTTTAATACAAGTGAAATAATTTTTTAAAAAACCTTAGTCTCAATTAATTCAGTAGTTTTTATGCTATTTCTGAAAACTGCAATAAACTGAAGAAATACGTTCGTGTCACATGAATGATTAAGTAATTTTAGTAACCAAAAACTGTGAAATTGAATACTTTTTTACTTTCAAATGACTTCCCATTAAGTCACTTTGTCGCAAAAATAAACACAACTTAATTAATAAAATCATTATCAACATAAACTTTCTTGCAAAGAAACAGAGTAAACTAACAATTACCGTATGTATTATTTTGGTGATGGTATATCTGATTTTGCCTGGTGATGTCTGTTACTGCAAAGCTGTGTTTTTATGGTTTATTTTGGAATGTACATCTCAAAATTTTTGCTGAGTCAAAAATTTTCCAGGGTCGGGGGGAAAATGTAGTGTTATGCTTACATACATACTTACATATCATTTTACACTATTTTATTTTTATTTTTCCATTCTGTTTTTGATTTTCTACATTCACCTCAAAACTGGATATTTTGCATCACCTTTATTTCCATAGGATCCTGTAATATTTTTAATTCATAAGAACACAATAACAAATCATTTTCACTTCGTATTTTCACGTTATCAGCACTTTTTAAATCGGTGTCAATGGAGTCTACCTTTTTTCGATCTTTTATTTAGTTCTCCGTAACTCTGCAATTTCGGGCTTCGTGCGCACTGTTGCGCTACCTTTTTTCCTATATAAATAATATCTAATTTTTCACTTAAATCTTGCCGTTTCTCTATTACGAGCCTAAAACCAAAATTTGACGTGTTTTGACATCGTTGTTTATCTGGTTGCCAAAATTGTCGTGAAGCGACAATTAAAAACTAAATAACCTAACCTAACTACAACAAAACAACCAAAAATAAAATAAATTATTTAAAAATTTGAAAAGATTTACAGTTTCTTTTATAAAAAAAAGGTATGAAGGTGATGATGGGCTGTAATGATGATAGTGATTTACAATATTATTAAAAAAAAATAACAAAAATAAAGATACTGCAACGAAGTATGCACAGGCTATGCCTATGATAGGTGCACAGCGCCTGCTCTAGGTACACGCAGAATCTGGAGAAAGCACATGCAGCGTCTGGAGAAGGTACACGCAGCGCTTGGAGTAGGCACACGCAACGCCCGGAGTAGATACACGCAGCACCCGGAGTAGACACGCAGCGTCTGGAGTAGGTACACGTGGCGCTTGAAGTAGGCAAACACAACGTCCGGAGTAGACACACACAGCGTCCGGAGTAGACACGCAGCGTCTGGAGTAGGAACACGCAGCGCTTGAGACAAGCACGCTCAGTGGCCGAAGATAGCGCGGGCACTAATAGGTGGAGGCGTAGGCGTGGCTAGGCGACGACTTCAGGAGAAGGCTTGCAAGATCCCGAGGCAGTGCGGATAAAGCCTTTAAGAGGTGCTTCTCGTATCAAAGCTGAAGTGAGGACCTCTATCGGCCGATTCTTCGGCTTTTATACTTTTTGACGGATCTGGGATAAGAACGAGAAATTATTTGAAATTATTTAAATTAAAAGCAAATTTTTGTAAATGGCCAAGAAGAAAAGAGTATTTTTGAAGTAAAAACATCAGGCCGGTAACAATATTTGAATAAAAATTGCCACGACAACCAGATAAACAACGATGTCAAAACATGTCAAATTTTGGTTTTAGGCTCGTAATAGAGAAACGGCAAGATTTAAGTGAAAAATTAGATATTATTTATATAGGAAAAAAAGGTAGCGCAACAGTGCGCACGAAGCCCGAAATTGCAGAGTTACGGAGAACTAAATAAAAGATCGAAAAAAGGTAGACTCCATTGACACCGATTTAAAAAGTGCTGATAACGTGAAAATACGAAGTGAAAATGATTTGTTATTGTGTTCTTATGAATTAAAAATATTACAGGATCCTATGGAAATAAAGGTGATGCAAAATATCCAGTTTTGAGGTGAATGTAGAAAATCAAAAACAGAATGGAAAAATAAAAATAAAATAGTGTAAAATGATATGTAAGTATGTATGTAAGCATAACACTACAATATTTGCTTGCATGACGAAAACTACACAAATGTGGGTGTCATCAATGTTGAGTCGATCACTATGATTCTCTTTTCGGGACAATTTTTTTTCTTTTAAATGACGATCATATTCTTCTTTGTTGTATTTCTTTTGAAAAACAATTTAAAATTATAAGCAAATCACATTTTTACGTGGTAGAGCCATGCTGCAGCTATATTATGGTTGTAGCACGAATGGGTCGGCTCGACGGGGGTAGGACCACGCTCTCACAGAATACCAGGCGTAAAATAGTTTATAGTGAGTGTAGATAACCGGAGACCCTTTTTACTGGAAACGAGACATTTCATCTCAGTCCTCAGGGCTGGCAACGCATCTGCATCTTTTGATTTTTAATTGAAGATAAACGTAGATGTCTATGGGACACAGCATCCACTTACAATCAGGTGGACTGTGTGCTAGTTTGTCACCCTTATTCTATAAATAAAAAAAACATCTTAAATTTCCTAAAACAACTAATAATTCACATGTAGCTTTTCCTGCGTCGCGTTCATCTTTATCGAAATTTTACGAAGTTGAAGACCTCAAATAGTGAGTTTCAATCCTTGGTATGCAATGTATGTGTCCTTATGTCTTATATTCTTTTTAACTTATTATAAGCCGGTGCTTGACCACAATCCCACCCGGTGGTAAGTGGTGATGCAGCCTTAGATGGTAAATCGCACTGTCTTAGCGTAACAAAAGCATATTCATTCTTGCTTTGAAGACGCCCAGATTGTATTCGGATGTATAGGCAGGCGACTGTAAATTATTCCACTCCTTTGCTGTACGCGTTACAAAAGACTAATCAAACAGTATGACTGCTGGTTCTGTCCTCCTATGCTGGATTTTACCTCGGTTATCTTTCGCTGTGAAACCATGCTCACCTGTTTTCTGTTTCACAGTTCTTATTTACCTATCAAATATATTTAGAGTGTTTATAAAGTAAGTTTTACATACCCTAACTTTAATATGTTGCTTTACCTTTTACATTATCACATATTCATTTAATATTACATACCCTAAATTTTTTTTGGGTTTTTTTTTCTTTTTCCAAGTGGCGCTGTGGGGTACATTACATACATTGTTAAATAAAATGCAGTGTTTGGCTTTCTTGGTCTAACTGACTTCTGTTACTAACTGCTTATATCAGAAAGTGCATGTGCAGTTTATAATGTAAGTTGTCTTTAATTAGATGTTTCCTATTGCTCTATATTTTTGAAACGGTAGATATCTATTGATCTTGATTATGTTATCAACATATTTGAGTCTACATTTGCTAGTACATGGATATTTTATTGAACGAGCAGGAAATATTTTTTTCCAGTGTTTTGCAAGATTTTGGCAACATTTAGTTTCCACTAGTTGGGATTTCGTTGACGTTTGTGGGATTTCTTTGAACTTTCCACAACAGAGTTATTAACATCATCATCACATATAGTATCAGAATACGAGGAACTGGTACTACTCGAAGAAGACACTTCTGACACATAACTAATCGCGTCCGTTCCGAAGCCAGCGGCGTGGGTGGAGGGAGCAAGTGTGAAACTACTACCATAAAAATGCTACTGTTATAATATTCACTTAAAGAAGCGAAACTTTTAGTGGCCCTCTATGACCATAACTCAATTTCTTTAATTTTTGAGTACAATATAATATATCATCTGAAGGTGCGTTATGTTTAAACATTTGAACTGTGAAATCTTACATTCTAGTAAAATATATAATTTGTGTTTATGACATGATGATAAAACCTGATTACTTTCTGGGATATACACATATAAGTTTTTGTGTGATTATAAGTCAAAACTATCGACTAAAAAATTAGAAGGACCTCAATAAAGTCCATTTCTTTTGCTTAAAGGCATAACAATTGGCGTGAATATAATAATTGGCGCGAAGGGCGGCATTAGGGAATCTACTACTGCATATGATCCCGTAGCTGTCGTAAGAGACAATAAAGGGAAAAGAAACAGGAGATGGTTCTGGATAACAGCTCAGATTAATAAATAACTGCATTTGCCCAACTATCTGCAAAGCATCCCACCTATGAGGCCTTCCTTTCGCGTAGATTTATGGAGAAGCCTTTGTTTAGCAGATTTTGATAGTAATAAAAAATATTATAAAGGTTAACAGTAATTTTATCAATATGCCGACAGAACACGCTGCAGCTATTTTATGGTTGTTGCACAATTGGGTCGACTCGACCGGGTCAAGACTACGCCCACACAGAATACCAGCGTAAAATAGCAGCGTAACGCTGCTGTGTATCGTATGGTGAGTGTAGAGATCCGGCGACCCTTTTTTACTGGAAACGAGGCATTCCATCTTACTCCTCATCATAAATGTAGATATCTATGGGCCACAGCATCCTCTTACCAGCAGGTGGACTATGTGCTCGTTTGTCACCCTTATTCTATTTTTTTTAACTTTTTTTTTGTCCATGGTAATTTATAGTAAGCTGAAGAATGTCTTTATTTGATATGTCAAATGATCTGTAAGATGTTAGGAAGGTATTGTTAAATGGTAATATCCTAAGAGATATTTACTGCTTATCCAGATAGAAATAATACATAATTTAGACACTGTATTCATCTAAAATTTAAACTTAAAACATTTTATTTGGAATTCAAAAAGCGTTAGCAGTATGAAGCAATTGCAAAAGATTAATTGTAAATTAATTATATTAAAACATGTTAATTATTCAAATATTTTAATATTACATCAGTATCATAGCTTTCTAATGTTTATTATTCATCATAAATCTTAAATGGATAGATAGGGTCTTAAATTGCTAAATACACATTTTCTACTTTTTTCCTCACTAGTTTTGCCGACTTTGGATAGAAATCAAGTAAATATTTCCATTCGTCTAATTTCAAATACACGATGTCCACCACAGTACGTGCTCGGAACGAAAAGTAGTGCTGTACCCCCACAAACAAACCCTAAAATAAAAACATCGATTATATTTATATTCACTTATCGGTTGACTATAGGTGGTAAGTAATCGGATATCCTTTTTATCTACACCTATATGAAATTTTCAAATATTTCACCTCATTCTAAGGTAACGTCGCCCTGGTGCACAAATAATTGTGGATACCCTCATTTTCGAGCGATATACTAAAACGAGAAATATTTCGTCAAAAACAGCATAAGTTCAACCTCAAAGAAAAAAATTAAAGACGTCTCGGCAGGCTCTGACCAGGCCACAAGCGGTTGAACTGGTCGATTTTCTTTATTTTTTTCATAAGATTAAAATAATGATGGTTTTAAATGGTTTCTAAACATGACTTAGAATGAGCCTTTTTGTGAGATGTAAGTTTTACACGGAGGTACACATTCCAATCGCAATATAGTGTGAACTTTATGATTCGAATTTTGAGAATTTATTTCCTTCCGTAACTAATTACAATGTGTCTTACCTGGATTGAAGAGCACCTCCCGCTCTCCCTCAATTGCATGGTCAACCGCGTACAAGGTGGTGACCGTCTTGTCCGTATGTTAATATTTTTTAAAAAATGTTTCTGATTTTGCATAAGTAGATTTATACGAGGTTTAAGAGTACTGTAACGTTGTTTATTAGTTTTTTTATACGTTGTTAATACACAGAGTCTCACAGAATAGCAGCGTAAAATAGCAGCTTAATGCTGCTGTGTTTCGTATTGTAAGTGTAGAGAACCGGAAACTTTTTTTACTGGTAACGAGACATTCCACCTTAGTCCTCACGGGTGACAACGCATCTGCATTTTGATTCGTAATCCACAGCAACCACTTACCATCAGGTGGACTGTGTGCTCCTTTGTCTCCCTATCCTATAAAAATACTTAAATATAATATAAAAAATCCTCTTATGAATGCCTCACATCTTGCAATTATACTGGTTGTTAAACCCTTTAGACCGGGACACGGTGTAAAGGGTTTAAAAACCGTAGTGCAAGCGCTGTTTTTGCGGCAGAAATAGGTAAGAAGATAAACATATAATACAAACTTATTATTTGTTTTAATTTTGGCACATTGTGGTCGTTGCAAGTGAGCCGCGGTGTAAGAATATCTATACTTATCGTCCCGTGGGTGTCGTAAGAAGCGACGGAGTGAAACTGAAACGAGATGAACAGCAGCGTCTTTCTTATAACAACTATAATAAAAAACTTGCGTTTTTTTATATAGGATAGGGTGACGAACGAGCATACAGTCCACCTGATGGTAAGTGGTTGCTGTGGCCCATAGACATCTACATCTATCTTCGATTGCGAATCAAAATGCAGATGCGTTGTCACCCTTGAGGACTAAGATGGCATGCCTTGTTTCCAGTAAAAAGGGGTCTCCGGTTCTCTACACTCACCATACGTAACACAGCAGCATTAAGCTGCTATTTGACGCTGGTGTTCTGTGCGAGCGTGGTCCTTCATCGGTCGAGCCGACTCATACGTGTTACAACTATACTAATAGTGTAAGTGTGGCGACCATGGATTACTATAATACACAATACAATGGCTGTCAACTTTATTTTGTACGAGGATTGGCGTCGCCAAACTCGATTCGCTGTGTTGACAGACTGAGTAAATTTACACATTTTAGACTTTTGATTAGTGTTCAAGATTATCATTAAAAAATCGTTTAAATTTTAATACATATTTATTTGTAAATAGGGTGCAATTTGGCATTTTTTTAATAATTTGCATGTGAAATTTGGAAACGATTGTAACGTCAAAACACATCTTGTGTTGACGTTTATACGTGTGAATTGACGTGTTAGTGACATTTTAGTGGCGACACGGGCTCCGCCCATTCCCCGTTCTATTATGTATGTATTATAGTATTCTATGGTGGCGACTGTGGCAAAATCTATGAGGAACGCCTATGTTCAGAAGTGTTCTCTAAGCTGTAATATAATGGAATGGATGGTTGTTGTTGCTCTACAGATCTAGACAACTCTAGATTTTACTGACAATTTCCCTTAATCACCTAATACGACTCACACGAAATGAAGTAAGGTGATAAATCTTACGCTGCCACATCAACATTTGAGTGTAATTTTTGAATGAATAAGGGTGACAAATGAGCACACATTCCACCTGATGGTAAGTGGATGCTGCGGCCCATAGACATCTATCCTCGATTAAAAATCAAAATGCAAAATGCGTTGTCAACCCTCAAAACTAGGATGAAATGCCTCGTTTTCAGCAAAAATGTCTCCGACTCTATATTAACATCATGAAACACAGCAGCATATTTCATCCTGATATTTTGTGGAAACGCGGTACTTCTCCGGGCAGGTCGAAACATTCATGCTATTACCATTATATAGGCGGCTCTATGTAAACATATTAAAACCTTAGCATAATATATAATAAAACCTTAATATTTTTATATTAAGTATTTTCCCAATAAGTTACGTACTTGCGCTAATCCAAAACAATCTTCGGGACCTAGGACATCGTAAATAGATTCTGTCAAATTCTGGTGTACTGTCAACACTTCGACCTGAAATTAATATACTGTAATATTAATTTATGCATTTGTTCTATTTAGTATATATTGTATTCTATTGTTTCTGCGTTTAATAGCATAATATGCTTGTGTATTTTACTACGTTTTTATTAAGTGAAGTGAGTTCTTGTTTGTATGTCTGTCAATCTTCCTAGATGGAATGTTGGAAGTCAAATCTCGAGCACCTCTCGATAAGCTACAGATTTGAAATTTTGAACATAGCTCAGAATTGAATGGCAATGTAGGAAGATGAAAAACGTGTTTTTTTTTTGGTACAAAATTTTACAAAAATCACTTGTTTATAGGTATTTATGCATACCAGGCGAGAAAACGATAGAAATGTAATGATAATTAATAATTTATTTTAAATTATATTATATAGACATCTTTATTATATTTATTCATCCGAACTTGAAAGATGAGAATAATATTCGCTTAATAGTAATATAATGAATAAATAACACAGTCCGCCAGTTTCACGATCACACTATTCAATAGATGCTAGTGCCTCGAAACCGTGCCTTGTGTCCGGCTTTGGGAAGACCTATTTTCAGCAGTGGATGTAGAATTAATTGCAACGATATAATGATTTCACTGTTTACTGTTGTTGATACATCATCCACATAGTAAACAGTGAAATGGTAACTGGCAAAAATTTTGAAAATGTTTTTTTTAATTCCTGCTTTATTACATTTGCGTCTCTTTAAACAATCCAAAGTTTAAATTTGCTTTTAAATTAAACTTATTTACAATATTTAGGTAACTACACTAATTAAGTTGAAAGATGCGTTAAGAATTTAATTACAATTCATTAATACCAGAAACATTTATGAATAATATAAGTAGAAGGCAGTAACTGAAAGTTTGTGATCCCTTACAGGATATTTATAACAATATTTATGTTTATGAAACAAAGCGAAATATTTTTTTATTTAATTGAACTTACAGATTTTCCATGTGCACGGCAGCGAAGGAAAACATCGTGAGGTAACTTATATAGGGAGATATAAAATATTTCGGGAACATGTAAAGACGTGGACTCTCTGAGGCATCTCTAATCTCTGTCTAGTTTCACATATTTACCTGGAACTTGAAATAGCGGCAATGGTGAATAATTTCTATTACCTCTCCTCTATGAATGAAGTATATGCATTGATCGGAGTCTCCTCGCTGAACGATGTAGTTCCCTGGGAAAAACACGCAGTGTCTCATCCACATAACCAACATTCGCTTAAAGTCGTCTTCTGTTTTGCTAAATATAATGGATTCTCCTATATGACACCCATAAACATCCTGCATCACTTGACTACGGAGTCGAAACGGCAGTTTGTACACCAATTTCGGCATCTGAAACAACAGCACTGATGCTTACATAAATAAACCAGAGCTGACCTTATGTACGTCTATGTACAGCTGGAAGAATTAGCTACTGTTGTAAACTGTCGCTTTTCACCTGAGTCGTGTTAGATTTGTCTGATACGCCGAAACTAAAATAGGATAGTTGACACCGCCATTAATAAATTATTACATTACCTATATATTTTTTATTTTCTACTTTTAGTAGTGTCTTAAAACTTTGTTCGTTTTCTATTTTAACCCTTCAATCCCCATAAAGTCCGTCTAATCCCTAGCGGTCGCATGCGACCGCACCAACCCACAGCACTTTAAACCATTAAAACTTATTTAGAAACTACTTTTCTATGAAGAAGTTTGACATTATAAAATCTATACAAATTCTCTATCTTGTGGTCTAAACAAAATTCAGGTTTTACTTCATTACAAAAAGACTTTATAGTATTTTGATAACAAAAAACGGGTACATACCAAGCGGATGTCGGCAGCGTGAAAATCACTATTATTTCTATATATTACTCGAAATTATTTACGTAAAAAGATAAATTATATTCACACAAAAACTTTCATACCAATTTTGTAATAAAACGCTATACTAAAGAAAACTAATGAAACACTAGAAAAATCCAAAAATCAAGACAACAAAACGCGATAACACAACACGAAAATGGCGTACGTAATGAACATAGATTATAAATAAATAACCATAGAGTAACTGACTTTTTATTGCACTAGAGGATAGATAATTTCATATTGAGCCTATAATACCAAACTTCTTCATAGAAAAGTAGTCTCTAACCGTAAGTATTTATTGGTTATAATGCTGTGGGTGGGTGCGGCCGAATTCGGTCACTTGGTATTTGACGGGATATCGCCGTGACCGAATTCAACCGCTTGGTAGCTAAGGGGTTAAGTTAATTTAGATATATAGTATTTATAAATAGAGGCAAATAAGATAACCATTGTCTATAAAAACTATGACGTCATAACACTACGTTCTCATAAACTACAGTAACTTTTTATTTCCATATCAAATTTCTTAAATAGAAATGTTTATCTTGACAACTCCTTCATCATTAATGATTATTTTAGCACCAAAGTGCGGGACGATAAATTAAAAGAGCGCGATAAATCCTGTCTTAGAAATGTAATATGCTGTTACGACAGCCGATTATATGGACAAGAAGATACTAAATCATAAAACAGGGTTTGCAACTATGAATCACGAATACAGAAAAGGCTACAAGCGGTGTACGCAGGCGGCGAAAAACCCACACAAACTAAAAAAAACATACTTGACAGACTAGTGACGTGGAGCAGCATTACCGGACAGCTACTATTACAATACTACAATGATTATTGGCAAACCTTGTAAAAAGTGCATGTCATTAGGCTCATTCTTGGAAAGCTCTATTATATGTTAGTTATATTTGCGACAAGATTATAATCTATGCCAACAAGCAAGACATAATATTGTATTATTTTAATCATAAACTCGCGTACTGTTAAATTTACTGCAAGCGCTAACCATCTGAGCTACCACGGCTCTCACACAGTACGCGAGCAAGCCGGGTTCGATCCCCGCCGGCACCAATGAAATTGTAAATTGCAATTTTAGGTGCTGATTTACCACGTGCTCGGCGGTGAAGGAAAACATCGTGAGGAAACCTGCATGTCTGAGAAATAAGAAAAAAATATATTCCGAAGACATGTGAAGTTCGCCAACACGCATTGGGCAGCGCGGCGGACACTTCCATGTCCTAAAACCCTCTCAGAAATGAGCGGAGGCCTGTGCCCAGGAGTGGGATGTATATAGGCTATAACTTTAATCATAATTTTGTATTATAGGCATAAATTCTTATCTCCTAACGTCCGATAATTGATCGTGGTGTTCTCAAGGTTTTGCATTAAATGAAATGTTTGAATAAATCAGATCGATCTGGAATGTTCCTACTCCCTCTTTGCAGGCGATTGCGAACATTAATTACTTTAAAATGCGGTAAAAAACAATACATTTGGAAAGAGAATAAAGATATATACGAATAACTCGTAAGTACTAATGTTAAAGACTAACATCGGTATAAAACTAAAGATCTCTGCTAAGAAACCTAACGAGCTAATGGCGTCTTAGTGTCACTTGTCATGTCTAGTGAAATAATATGGATGACTTATTATAATCGGCATTTAGGGCGCCTTCAAATTAGAGGCGTGTGGAAGCGCTGCGGTGGTGCTACCAAAAAGAAGCGCTACAGTGGCGCGACTGTGTCGCAGTAGCCGCGCGTCAGTAATGCTTCGGTAAATTGTAGTGATGTTTGTCAGTTTTTGAAAAAATTGCAAATTTCAAAATACATACAAATAGAAACATGGTGTTTTTTTTTTCTGGTATTTAGCATCAGGTTGTAGCCTTACAGGTTTACACTACTCTTATCAACGAGGACTTTCAACCATTTGCGGGATTGTGAATGAAACCAAATGAAGCCAAAAATATAATTGCTACTATATACAGTATACACATTTTTATTTACTTGTCGCCCTTGTTGTCTGTTCCAAAGCTCGCACACGTAGTCCCACATCTTGTTCGTCTGATGCTCGCTGAGATCAGTGTCTCTAAGGCCATCCCTCAATTCGTTTATTCTATAATCGTATGCTATACGTGACGACGAGTGTGCTGTTATCATCGCTGACATTTCCGATATTAGGAGACCTAAAGAAAATTGTTTTTAAGTAAGTTTTTTGTAGAAGAACTTTAGGATAAAAACGCAAGGTCTTAAATTTTTAGGCCGGGTCCACATTTGATCATCTTAACTAACCCTGATCTGGTGTATCGTATAAAATCGTATAGAATACTGGTATCTTAAATTTAAACGCCTGTTTTGACAATATCGTATCACTATCTGTATCGAGTCAAAACGCGTCTACTTAACCATATCGTATCAAGTCTGTCCAGTGTATTGGCATTAACGTTCTTTATATGTGGACGCTACAAATTTTCCTACGATCCTTGAATCTGTTTCATCAGCGAACATTTTAAGACAGAGGCTATGTATCCTTTGAGGCTATTCCGTCAGGGATAAAACTACTATAGATGGAACACAGCGTATCACATATAGTATCGCATCCTCGCATCATGATGTGAGGATACGATACGATACGACAATATCAAAATATGCTCATGTTATTGGTCATGTTACAAGTACAGTATCACAACGTATTACACGTATTTTTTTTATAGGATAAGGTGACAAATGGACACAGTCTACCTAATGTTAAGTGGTTGCTGTGGCCCATAGCCATCTGATAGACATCTATCCTCGACTACGAATCAAGTTGCTGATGAGGAACTATATGTAATGCCCTTTTTTCCGGTAAAAAGGGTATCCGGTTCTCTACACTCACCATACGAAACACAGCAGCGCTAAGCTGCTATTTTACGGTGGTATTCTGTGAGAGATTGCAGGTATGGGTAAGGAGCTGCACTTCCCGTAGCGCCGAAGCGGTTACAGAAGTAACTTTGGGTCAATATTCCTGTGTAAAAAGTGAGGTTATCATTATACAAAAAAAACATTACTCATAAACTACTAGGGTGGTTACTACCAAACTACCTGGGAGTGGATAAATTTTTTTTGAGTTAGGTCTACCAAATAAAACACCTTACTCCCCCAAATTCCTGCCAAACGCTTCTAAATTGCTGTAAAGTCTTTGAAACGTCGGGAATATAAAGAAGTTAAAATAGGCAATAAAATCCTTAAAAACTAGTTTTATTTAAATGTGTAGCGTTCGCGTAAATGTAAGAAATCATTTATATGTATATATATATATTGCGAACATATGTCAAATAATTATTAAAACAGCCCATGAATGTATTAAAGTCTCACCATTAAAATGCTATAAAGCACGAAATACACTGTCCCACATGCTTACGTACCTTGCTGAATTTCACATTTTTCTGTAAAGGTACGAAAAAAGTGAACGTTTCTTTAGCGCCACGTTTTCTAGTAGCTGCTGCTTTCTAGATGCTACTATTGTACAGTATTGCCTCATGATTGTTGATTTAACAGGTGTTATGAGCTTAGCTTACCTTTATTATACTCTACATTTAATAAGCAAAATTGTAGATAATATGCGCTAGGCAAGCTTAACCGCCTATTTTTCCAGTTATAATAGCCGTTGAACTTTGTTTTAATTACTTAAGAAATGTTAAGGTCGTAAACTTACCTGTACAGAATTTGATAATGATGATTATAATGATCGTTTCTATCACTTCAAAATCATTTTGTGATGATACATCCCCTGTTCCGGTTATGGTCAGCAGATTCATCATATACCATAAAGATGCTACGTACAAAGAAAAATATTGTCCCTAAAAACAGAAAAAGTGTAAGTATAGTTCTATTAATTAGTTCAAGTAATATAAATAAAAAGGCGGTTGCCATCATGCTTGCAAAGCATGGTGACTATGACAAATATTTAATAGGCAATCTATGTGGGAGGCCTATAGGCCTATATTTATATATTTGTTATAAACTGACGCTAGAGGAGGCCTATGTTCAGCATTGGACTTTTAGTAGGTTTTAATGGAATGAAATAGCGTTATTTAATACATTATGTAGTACATTTTAGAACAATTTAGACATTGGACCAACCGAAACAACCCTAAGGGCCGCACATACATACGGGTCTGCCACACACATAGGCGAATGCTACACGCGTCATATTTATCACGATCCTTGGATCGCGATCCAGGATCGTGATATTTATTGAACGTATAGTATCAAGTATTGATGGATCGCGATACGGATTGCAGAATTTCTAGATTTCCGAAAATCTATATCGCGATCCAAGGATCGTGATAAATATCGCGCGTGTAGTGTTGCTGCGATACGGATCGCGTGAGTCTGCTCTGGAGAAGCGATGGAAGAGGACGACTTTTGTAGCGATGCGGGCGAAATCGCAAACGAAAGCGACAATCCTCTTTCGACGGGACCATCTACAATCCATCAAAAATATTTACAGGCTTTTATATTATGTTTGGAATCAACGCCCATATAATGGGCAACATCGTATGATGGTTTTAGGACAATTGTAAGCGCATGAAGGCACTTTAGTAGTTACTACCAATACCAATTTATAAAAAAATAAAAAATGACGCTTCACTGAAAGGTTGATGTGTGATTAGTGTTGATGTGGCTACCGCCATCATTTAAAGAACTTATCGTGAGGGGTTTTCGCCCACATTAATATTTTATTATAGTATTAGTGCGATAAACGAGCATACAGTTCACATGATGGTAAGCTGTGGCTTATAAACATCCGCAGCTATCCTCGATCAAGAATCAAAATGCAGATGCGTTGTCGCTTGTCACCCCTGAGGACTGAGATGGAATGCGTATCCAGAAGTGTCTCCGGTTCTCTACCATCACCATACGAAATACAGCAGTATTAAGCTACTATTTTACGCTGGTATTCTGTTAGAGCGTGGCCCTTCCCCGGTCGAGACGACTCATTCGTGCTTCAACCGTAATATATACTCGTAGCTGCATCATGGCCCTACCACGTATAAAATAGATGTATAAGTTATGTATCCATCTTAAAAGGATATCATCACACTAGTGAATCGCACCTTTACAAAGTCCGGGCAAGTCGATATTATCCAATATTTTAATGTACTAGATTCGAATTGTTTATTATATTAATAAACAAAATGTCACCAATATTGGAGTAAACATAATAGACATAAAATAGCATAACAATTCTAACAGTTGAGTTCTGATATCAATTTTAGAATCGTGTGTCTTTTTCTTATTCACTATTATTCCGAAGTTATATAGCTTATTCAGATTGGTCCGATGTGGTAGATAAAGGCTGATTAGGCAGATCAGGTTTAAAAATAAATTAGTTATTAATTATATTATGAGGTCACACACATGCATTCACACACGCGTGCGCGCACGTACGCAAACACACACACACACACGCACGCGCACGCACACGCACACGCACGCGCACGCACACACACACAAACACACACACACACAAAATCTGTAGTACTAGAAAGTTAAGAGCAATTTTTGCTTTCCGATCACTTTTGTAAGGGGGTAAGGGACTGAATCTCCTTAATACAGGCTATTTCTTAGTCTAGTAAGGAGAACAGAACGTCACCCTCATTAGTGTTTTTTTTTCACCTAATTTTATAGCTATCTCATGTAAGATTTTATATGTACTACAATTTAAAGTTTTTAATAAATTATTATTATTATTATTAAATTTTGGACAGAATTTAGGATGAAATCTTTTTACTATCTAGCAGTTCCTTTTATGTCTATTATACTTAAACTTCTGGGATTTCACTACATTTTTGGGAGGTTTTTGAAGCGGAAAGAGTAAGTACTCATTTCGCGCTGCGAATGGCATTTCATTGTTCACCTTCACTTCAAGTGTTGCAAGTACCTGCGATCTTACTAAGATTTCACGCGTGTTATGTAACTTAAGGAGTGCACTGCACTACCATTATAGGTATTAGTGCTAAGTCACTATTAACATGTGTTTGAAGGTTACACCCGTCAACAACTTTTCTAAATCCAATACCGGACCTAGGCCTTTCCAAGAAAGGGCAAGTTAGCAAACATAACTTGAGAGGTTTATTCATACCAACTGAGTGAGCGCAGAGCTTATACCGCTGCACATTAACGGACTGCTTAATTTTTTTTAGAATGATTTCTCCGCCAGCAGTCTGTTCCTAAAGTCTTTTCGGCAGAAATGTTCTATTCCTATTGGCACAAATGACAAGTAACGATTCATTAAATAATTCACCTCAGCATACTGGGCACGTAAACTCAATTCCTCTTTGGACATCCAGTTCGCCGAAGTGCAATGTACTGGCGTTAAGCAGGACAACTTAAAGAAAAGGCACGCATTCACGTGCGTTAGTATTGACGCCCATATTGCTATTGTGCTGTTGAAATAAAATAAAAATAATGATGTTTTTAACAAAATATAAATAGTTTCGACTTATTGGTTGTAGAATATGTCTCCTTTATTTAAATTCCATTTCCCGCTGTTCTTTCGACACGTAATTATTGCACATTTGCCATTTTTTAAATAATTTGCATGCGACGCTTGACAAGAAAATTGGAAACGATTGATTGGGTTGACATTTATACGTGTGAATTGACGTCTTAGTGACATGTAAGTGGCTCCACGGGCTCCACCTATAACAGAGAGCCAGTATCGGGCTGTGAGGCTTCCATCTTGGTACTCGGCGGCGACTACGCGTCAGTGTTTGTGAAGCTCGCTGCGGGTGTCAATAGACGGCAGTATGTCAGGTGTACTGTATGTACATTTGCCACTTCAGTCTTATAAATAAACACTTTTTCTTCCGAGGTGTCGGTCTGGATATGTACAATCCCTGCTTACAAGTACCCATTCACGCAGTCAATAAGCAACCCTTCCATTGTCGTAGTGTATCAAGAATGGTATAGAGAGCCAGTTTAATAATTGCAAGCTGTGAGATATTCCATCTTATTCCACAGAGATGAAAGCATCTGCAGACTTCTTTGTTTAAAGTTCGTTAGCTAGCAGGGAAATATGGCTGAAGTAGTAGGTAAATCGGGCACTAAATATGTGGATCTGATAAAACGTTACTAATACTATCTTCAGGCAAGTCAAGTTGATATTTCTTTTAAACAAAAATTGGTTGTAAAGTCAGTTTACGGACGATAGTTTAAGGTGACGTCATCACAAAACATTGATGAAATGATTGCATACTTTGTGGAAAAGCGAGAGATGCGGCGCAAGTCGAACGCTCAAGTCGGTCGTGCTTTTCGCTTGCTCGTGCAGCGCTCTCGCTCCGATCGTAACGTTACAATGAGCTCAACGTTACAATGAGTCATTGCGTGCAGCCGGCGTTCATCGATTTATTAGACGTTGTCACGTCAAAAACGTCATCTCAACACTAATATTTTCTTCTGTATCGTGGAGGCAGTTTACATAAATTGTACAAGGACAAAAATCCAGAGCCGGACAATTACTTATAGGTCATACAAATACTTGTTCCTCGAGGTCGTAACTCATTGCTAAGCCACTGCTCCACAGAGGTTAACGCCGTCAAAAACGTCAAACATAACAGATTATTACCTATAGTTTCTCAGTAAATAAAAAAAATTATGAGTGAAATAAATAGGAATTACTAATGAATATTTTGATTTGTATGCATATAAGTGTAACGCTCCAGTCTATGGATGTTCTACAATCACTTTTTTTTAATTTATTTAACTTCGTATACACTGAAATGTATATATGTAGACTTAATGCCTGAGGCATTATCTACCAGTCTACCTTAATTTATTATATTTTATTAATTCAAAAACAGATTATCTAGTTATTCATAGCCTGTGGGCAGAAAGCCATGAAAAGGACACCATGTTTTTTTATCTACTTTTACGATGATTTAAAAAAAATAGTTGGTACAATGCAGCGTTATGTACCTATCTTGTCAATATTAAGCAATTCGTAATTTTATTGAATTTTTTGGGTGTTCGACGTCGGTCTCAAGCCTGTTAAACGCACGCAAGAAGCTGATAACTGTGTAGATACTTACTTTAGTTTGAGAAATAAATTAGCCGTTCCGATAGATATATTACTATGTTGCCTATAAGTGAAGAGATAAGTAATCCTAAACAGCTGGGGTGTCCGAAGATAACAGAAGATTGCATTTATTAGTTTCGGATTTAAATTCATGGCAAAAGCTATGTAACTTATTGGTAAAATAGACATGAAATCTCGTCTTCTAAGAAATACTTTAGAGAAATACCTAAAAGAAAAAGATATTAAAATAAAGTGTGATATAGTAGTAAATCTCTTCTTTATCTGAGCTCGCTAAAAGCTCTCCATTTATAGGGATCAGAGTAAGGAGGCGACTTGAAGATGGCAAATCTCTCACTATTAAAGCTTCCCCCCCCCTCTCTACCTCGGTAGTTTGCGTAATGAGATGATTAAACCGCAATGTATTTGAATCCATAAGATTTTTTGGCATTTCACATAGAAGCCTGAACTCTTTCACATCCACGAAATAGGATAACGGATTATTTTACACCGCTACCACACAACGAGTGATGTGTAAATGTAATATCATAATGATCATTATTAAAAAATCTTACCGCAAGTCCGCTGTAGCCACTGAATATTGTAAAGGCAGAAAAATTACGGTCCTGAGCTACATGCATACGTCGACTTTCTGCGTGCAACAAGGTTGTCTCGCCCCTACTAGAAATGAGCCGAATATGGACTTCACCGAATACGAAAGTTCGGTAAAACTTTCACCGAACCGAATATTTGGCCAAATATTATTCGGCAGGATCACCTCGGTACCTAACCAATTTGTGTCCAAAACTTGAGTAAAGTGAAATGTACCGATGTAATGTAATGTTTCTTTGTTTCATTCCAAAAACATTTTATCAAGCATTCTCTTTGCTATAATTGGAAATAAATCTATAGTGCCTCAAAAACATAACGCTATACAAGTAGATTTAACCTATAAATAAAATATACTTTCAACAGTAAAATTATTAAAGACATGGCATTACTCAATTCGTACATTTCAATACACTGGATACTTTGAGTGGTCAAAGTGGTTTTGACGAATGTTCGGTGATTTAGCCGAATACGAATATTCGGTAAAGCTGCCGAGTACCGAATATGAAATGAATATTCGGCCCATCTCTACCCGTTACACTATTCGTACGTTTCTAGTAAACGCTCCTGTTAAATTCTTAGGACTTAATTTTTCGGTTCTTTGAGTTTATGGTCGCTTCATTATTATGCATGAATACTTCAGCTTACTAATCTTTTGGGATTGTAGATAACTTTAGTTCTACTGCGAATATCCTCATAACGGGTTCTATGATCGCAGAAAAATAAACAGCATATTCTTCTATTGTTTCTCGAATGATTTTACTTTCCTCGTACGATACGGACCATAGTTAGATTTCGTAAACGTATTTACTATATAAGTAATATATTACCTATATCTTCTTTTTCATCGCTCCTAAACATTGAACTATTGGACATGTTCCTTGGTAGAAGGTATGGCTTTCACAGCACCAGACCCCGCGCACATTTGATGCTATTCCCCCACTCTGTTCTGAGTATTTTTACCGGATTGTCCCAGAAGGAGGGTAATGATTTTCGAGTATATTTATATGTACGTTAGTACGTATGTCTATTTCTTTGGCATTTTCTGTAGCCAAAGTTGCTTAATGGCTCTTAACATATGGGATTTTGTTTTAGTTGTAGAAGTAACACGGGATATAAAAGTTATCTCTTTTTGTAAAAGATATACGTCTTACTCATCTGGCGTTTTTTTTTCTGCCATTTCCCATCGTCTCTTCTTACAGCACCCCCAAAATGAAATGTTAAGTTCTCTCTCCTCCCACTACACGGCACATTATGTAAACATTTAAGTTAGTAAGTTATACTTCGATCAACAATACTGTTATATGTACCTAATACTCACATCTTTCGCACTTTCTTTGGATTAAGAATACAGTCTCCGTAACGATTGGTATAACCTGTGTGTAGATCCAAGAAGACCTTATAAATAAAAATTGCGTCGAATGCAGTGCAAATGTAAAAGAAGTAAACGTTCGACAGAAAAGCCATTTGGTATACAAGGATCATGAAATCGACGTACGAGAGAAACATGACGAGGTAATCTGAAAAATATTAAGAAAATAGATATAGGTAATATAATGTGCTACTAAAAGTAGTCTATATTCGAAGATATGTAGATTTCACATATGAAGAAAATCTAATCTAGTTATTATAGAGGATAAGGACACTGGATTACATATAAGAGAATACCTTTTTTGCAGTTGATAGCTTCAGATTATATAAAAGATGTCGCTGTCACCGAAAGTCAGCAAGAGCATCATCACATAACATATTGTTTGCATGCGGACAAGCTTAGGTACTTTAAAAAATATATGCATGCATAAACTCAAGCCTGTCATCCAGAGGAGTCGGTAGCGACTAAAGCAGAGAGTATATAGTAGTAGAAGTAGAGAGTATAATAAATCATAACGCTTAGCAGATACTACTAAATATAATTGAGCCCATCTTAAATATATCGCCTATTTGGTTCCTAAATTTTCTTCTAGAGCATCCCGTGCCGACTCTACCACTCACTTGTTACCACCACCCGATAAGCATTACTGTTAAACGTGTTAGTTCCAGCTGGTAAGTATTATTTGAAATATTTCCCCATACTCACGATATCCCGAAAACATAAAGAAGAGCTGAACTCTCGCAAAGGTAATGCCCAATCACCACTTTTAATTTAGTTCATCTTCAATATATCGCCAAATTGGTCAATAAACTTTCGCCTGGAGCGTCTCTTGCCGACGGTTTGTGGTATAACCTTCGTATAACCCTTAAATTTCCAGTGCACGGAAAATAATTTAAGTATGTTATCTTGTATACTTCGATTATAAGTAGCGGCTCCAGTTGCATTGTTTATGGCGTTTAAAGTAAACTAAAAAAAGTAAGTAAACTAAAAGTACTTAATTAACTTACACATACTCCACGTTGAATTAACTTCACCTGTATTTCTATTAATTAAAAAATACTATTTTGAAGACAGTCAGAATATCAGGTTTGAGTAATGATTGTTATTTTTGACAATAATTAAAATAAATTAAAAATGTTTACTTACCCATAAATATCACAAATTTTGAATCTGGTACAACACTACTGCGGAACCATCTGCGAAAATATTTTTTTTATTTAGACGTTCTATAAGAGATTTTATCACTTTAAACATTGCCGAAAGCAAAGCAATTAATTACGAATAACTATTTCATTGGCGCCGGCGCCAATAAAACTGTTATTGGTAATTAAGTACTGACGTACCACGTATGCGGAGTTTAAGAAAAAACGTATGAAATAGAGAAACCGGCGTATCACAGAAATAAAAGAAGTTAAATCTGTCTGGATTATTTATACTTACAATGAAACTTGTACATTATTAGGTATGCTGTAACAGGTATCTGATGAAAATAAAACAATAATTCTATTGTAGTCTCACAAATTTAGTACATAGCTGACATAGTTAACTGCCTCGTTGGTCTAGTGGTTGTATATATCTGACATCTCAACCTTCCAATAAAAATACTATAGACCACTTTATTTTGAAAATATCTTTTTTGCTACTACCATAACACCCTTTCAATTTTCCAGATAACTTTACTGAATGGTTTGTTTTCTTTTCAGCCTTTTTTCAGGTTTTTTTTATAGGATAGGGTGACAAGAGCTCCTGATGGTAAGTGGTTGCTGCGGCCCATAGACATCTACATCTATCCTCCATTACAAATCAAAATGCAGATACGTTGTCACCCTAGGGGAGGAGCCTCTTTTCAAGTAAAAAGGGTCTCCAGTTCTATACATTCACCATACGAAACACAGCAGCATTAAGCTGCTATTTTAAGCTGTTATTCTATGAGAACGTGGTCCTTCCCCGGTTGAGCCGAACCCATTCGTGCTACAACTATACTATATTATATAGCATGGCTGTACCACGTATAATAAGGTGTTCGTCCGTAAGGAAATAACCGGCCAGCTATACCTTTCTGGCGGCAGAAGTGTTTTGGTCCGTACGGTACAGAGGCAATATACCTTAATTGTCAGAGGATACTACGTAGACGTAGAAGTTACTACGTAAGTTTAAATTAGCTGCAGGTGTCCATTGGCTGGAGTAGTCACTAGTCACTTACCGTCAGGTGATTCAGGTTGATTCAATTCAAATGGTATAATTTAAAAAAAATCCGCTCATGATGAGCTTACCTATGCGGTATGAATAATAAATACTTCGCAGCAATAAATTCATCGTTGCCTGCTGATGTAACAGATCTTGAGCCGTGAGATGCTATACTTTTTTCGGGGCTCTGAAAACAATTGAGCTAAGTTCATTTCATTATTTAATGTTTTGTCAAATTACTGGGTAATATTTCACAAAAGTAAAGGTGACAAACGAACGTTTGTCACCTTTTGTACTAGTTTTACTACACAATGACTGATCTGATAGTGTGGTCCATGGACCATCTCTCCTTAATTAGGAATCAAAATTCATCAAATATATAATTCAATCAAATTCATTTTAAATGACTAGTTACCATTTAAAATGGTCTCCGGTTTTCGATATTTATTATCACCATACAATACACAGAAACATTTGCTGCTATTTTACGCTAGTATTATGCGGTCCTTTCCCGATCGAGTCGAATTTATACTGTAACCGTAGCTTTTCTTAAAAATAAAAGTGACAAATGCGCTACAGTCCACCTGATGGTAAATAGCTACTGCTGCTCATGGACGCCTTCAACTAACTTCAAATGAAGAAGACCACAGACGCGTTGCTGCTGCATTGCTGTGAGGACTGCCATGCCTCACAGCCTGCATACCCTTTAAACCGTAACACGTACTGTTTTTATGTCACAAATATTTCAGAGGATGGTACCTAACTAGACGAGATCCTACGGAGAAAACAAAATTAAAAAGCTGCAGTGTTGCTCTTAATCATTGCTTTGCTTAATCCTTCGTTATCTTTATAACAGAGCATCGTGACTACATTGTTAAATATAAGACTTTATTGGAAATCGTCTCTGCAGTTGTTGAGGCGTACAGAAAGGATAACGATACGGCTGCGGAAGAGCCGCACTCTCATACTAAATAAGCGTGATATACCAACATAATGTTGTGTTTCGTATGGTAATTGATTAGAATCGAAAACGAAATGGGTTTCCGATCGTTAAAAGAGAATTCCATCTTGTTCTCAAGGGTTAAAACGGATCGGCATTTTGATTTATAAGTGACTATAGATGTTGTATAAGAGTCACATAATTTCTTCCAAGATGTAGATTTTATAAGCAATATGGCCGGGCTGTTACCACTGTAGCTTATATACTGAAACTTTTTTTTAAATAAATTAAAAATGTAACAATTGCTCTTTTAACAATTTTTAACAAGTATTTCGCAATGAATGTTTTCGGCATGTCGCTTTGTGTCTATTTGTAATAAATATATTATGAAGAATTATTCAGTTAATTTTATTTACGTGTGTTAAGAGATGTAATCTGGCAAACTTAGGGTGCGATCGGTGTTTAGGTTTTTTAAATTATTTTAATTAAGACATCCCGTTGCCTAT
Organism: Parnassius apollo; assembly: GCA_907164705.1. Classification (NCBI taxonomy): domain Eukaryota; kingdom Metazoa; phylum Arthropoda; class Insecta; order Lepidoptera; family Papilionidae; genus Parnassius; species Parnassius apollo. The sequence goes on along the minus strand of CAJQZP010001441.1, from coordinate 4,782,326 downwards.
ACACACAAAAGAATGACGTTAACAGTCTTAGTATGTTGGTAACATTCGATAACTTTATATTTATCTATCTAAAGTCCGTCTTACATCGACATTTGTATTTATATCCGGTACGTCGTCTTCATCTGCCCCTGATTCGTAGGTTAAGGAAAATGGCTGTACCTGAAAGATGCACAAATTATTTTTTATTTTGATATGCAAGGATTTCAAAAAGTTAAAAAGGCTTTAAACATTCTGTCGTTACTGAATTTATAAGGTTGCGGAACATGGTATAAGTTTAAAGTATGAAATTTCTGTATTAAATTAAAAATATAAGCTCCCTTTTTACTGAGAAAAGATTTATTAATCGAAGCTTACTACTCTCATAATTTATATATTTCTGACATTTCGAGGGAAGGGAAAAACTCTGGCGATATTAACTTTACAAAGTCTATAAATGAATGCATTTTGTACCGCTACTTGAGAACATTTTTTTTCTTTGTAGGAAATTGTACAAATCGCTTAAGAAGTGGTAAAATTAAAAATGTTGTACAACCGACTTCAATATAAGAACTTTTTTAACAGAAATTATGGTGTACTGAACACATGTGCGTACACCTTTTGAGGGTACAGACGTGACGTTATGTTGTGTGATTGCGCAAATAATGGATATATGTGATAGCAACATTGGCGGTTGATTTGCTGGCATTTATTGAAGGCTGCCGTTGTCTGTCACCGAAACTCATCATCGGATCTTTACGAAACTTAAATGGGACCATTTCGAAATAAACTTCTTTCGAACATAAAATTAATTCTGCAAATCCGTCTACTATTATGTAAAAGTTATGCCCGAACATACATAAAAAAAATATAAACATCCAAATTGAGAATATCCCGGGTCATCCAGGATATCATTTGCCCGGGATTATGCTCACGTGAAAAGAACGGAGGTGGGCTTGTAATCCAGTACCAGAGACATAACACGACCAAAACCGGAAACTAACAATTTGGATTTTTGCACGATTTTTTGGCTTTGGCTGCATTCGAACCCTGACCCACACGTCGTCGTCGTTTCACGAATTGGCCACACTATGTAAATTTTATTTTATTTTTCAGTCCTGGTTTTTTTAGTTTTACTTACATATATACTTACATAGGGCTGCCATCCTTCCGGATTTTCCCAGATTTGTCCTAGTTTGGATGACGTCCGGGGAGCGTCCGGGTGGGGTGTAAATTGTGGTCCGGGTGCAACCCGGATTACAATAAAAGTCCGGATTTTCGATCACATCCCGTTCCCATAAATTATGTAAATAAAAGCTATGGATTATGTATTTTACCGTAAACGATGTAGTTATATGTAGTTTTCTTTTTAATTTAAATTAGTTACACAGTTCTATGAATGTAAACAACAAATTTTATTTTGTTTTTCTTCAATATATAGAAATAAATATGTAGGATTGCTAAAAAAGTTTAAATTTATGGCTTTTTAAGTTTTAGTTCTATAGTCTATTTTAAAATGTGAAGACATTTTGATGTTATTAAAAATACTTTAAGAATTACCAAAACATTAAAAGCATTATTTGACATAAATAAATGCAAATTAAAGACTGATTTAATTAAAATTAAAAATAAAAAAAATTTTTTTTAGTTAAATAGAGAACTAGGCAGAGACGTAGCAACCGCCGTATCAGCCGTATCAATGATAAGGGGCCCCCGAACTACAGGGGCCCCCAACGTGTATGATCAAAAATTCGCAAAATGTTATCACAAATCCACTTCAACTCTTAGGCCGTACTTCCCGAAAAAATAATCATATCATCAAATAGTTCCCAACGTGCCTAAAGAAGACCTGCCAGAAATTGTCCAATTTTCTGTAGTTTTTCGATACATCTCGATAACAGAAAATTATGATAATTTATTTAAAGAAATAATAATCTTTATTGATAAACATATTACAAGCACAAAATTTACGTCGGCTATTAGCCCCTAAGTTGAAAACTCTTACCTACTTTCAGGGGCTAAGTTAATAGTTGCCTAGACGGGGTGCATAATCGGAATTCATATATACTATTTTTCTTCCGATTTTCTCCCTCTGCTGTGTACAGTCATTAATAGAAATATGATAAAAAAACTGACCCAACCCTTCACAAGTCCACTGCTGAACATAGGCCTCCCCCAAAGTATGCCACAAAGCACGGTCCTGAGCCACCTGCATCCATCGACTTCCTGCATGTCTTACCAGGTCGTCACTCCATCTAGTGGGAGGGTCGCCCTACACTACGCCTACCGGTACGAGGCTGCCACTCGAGAACCTTTTTTCTCCAACGGTTGTCGGTTCTTCGAGCTATATGGCCGGCCCATTGCCACTTCAGCTTACTAATCCGTTGGGCTATGTGTCACTTGGTTCTACTGCGGATATCCTCATTTCTAAGTTTATCACGCAGAGAAACCCCGAGCATTACCCTTTTCACGGCTTGCTGAGCGACTTTGAGTGTCCTCATACGGCCAGCAGTGAAGGACCACGTCTCAGTTCCATATGTCATCACTGGCAACACGCACTGGTTGTACAATTTCGTTTTCAGGTTTTGAGGTATACCTGACGAGAAGCAGCATGGCAGCGGCAGGGCAGGGTTCGGGAAATTACGTTGCCCAGCCGAGTTGAATCCGTCGATTGATCTCTCGGTCGAAGTTGGACTTACCAAGTCGGACTATTTGTCCCAGGTAAATGTACTCGTCAACAACTTCGAGCTTAGTGCTCCCAACAACTACCAGCATAGGTGTGCCATGGACATTAAACATGATCTTTGTTTTGTCCATGTTCATGTTAACACCTAAGTTCTGTACTCGGATAGCCATCGTAGCCATACTGTAACACCAAACACTTCAGCACTTCGATATACCGACAGTCAACTTGGCACCGCTGAAGAGATTGTAGCACCGCCCAAATTTCGACGGAATCAAAGGCTTTCTCATAGTCCGCATACGCCAGGCAAAGTGGCAGATTGTACTCTTCGGACTTCTGTACAATTTACCGAAGGGTATGTCTATGGTGCTTTTATTTCGGAAACCGGTTTGTTCGGGAGGCTGGAAGTCGTCGAGTCTGCCTGCGAGACGATTCGTAATGACTCTCGAAAACAGCACGTAGATGCGGCTCAGAAGGGATATCGGTCTGTAGTTCTTCAAGAGAGCATTGTCGCCTTTCTTGAAGAACAAGACCACCGCACTTCTGCTCCACGCCTCGGGAGTAGTGCCACCATGGAGGACGGAATTAAAGAGCTTCTGAAGGACTTTAAGTACCGGTGTTCTACCCGCTTTCAGAAGCTCCACTGTAATTCCATCCTCACCCGGCCCGGGGACTTGCCGTTTTTAAGGTGCTGAAGTGCCATTCTAATCTCACTCAGACTGACGTCCGGGATGTCATTAGAATAATGTCGGATAAGACTTGCTCTTGGATCGTTACTCACACTTGCATGTGGCTTCAACGATGATGTGAACAGCTGCCCATAGAACCTCTCAATCTCCCTCAAAATCTCAGGTGACCCAGAAACGATGCCGCCACGCTCAGTCTTCAGCTTTGACAGTTGGCTCTTTCCGGCAGACAGATCTCTGGCAAAGACTTCTTCAATACGAGCTGTATTGAAGTTGCGTAAGTCCAGCCACATTTGGAGATCTGTCTGTTCAGTTGCCTGTGTGCTGTCAAATATGCTGACGACTGCAGCTTCATTTCCCGTCTAACATCCATGAGATTAAGAGTGTGATCGGAGAGTTTTTGTGTTCTTTTCCGGCTGGTCTTATAGAAGTTAGCTCCGACCGCATGGACAGTTTCTATGAGCTTGTCATTCATATCGTCCACTGTATTGCAGTCATCTAGGCACTGAAAGCGGTTTTGTAGCTCGAGCTGAAAAGTTTCGGGATTCTGAATCAGAGCACGAGGGGGACGGAGCGTTGACTTCATTAGACGAGACCTCTCCAACTTAACGTTTAGGTTCAGTGTTCCTCTAACCTTTCGGTGGTCGCTGCCAGATTTCACCCTTGAGTTTACTGAGACATCACTGAACAGTTGGCGTCTGGTTGTCATAATAAAGCCAATCTCATTTTTTGTCGAGCCGACCGGGTCCACTTCCTGTGGGGCCTTCTGGAATAAAGAGTTCATCATAAAGAGTCCCTCTTTCTCCATAAAGTCAGCCAGCTGCTGGCCCCTACGGTTCCGTTGCCCTACTCCAAATTTCCCTAACTTCAGCTCACCGCTTTCTCTTGTGCCTAGTTTTGCGTTAAAGTCTCCCATCAACACCGTATAGTGGGTTATGGAGGAATGCATGGCTTTAGAGATATCCTCATACATTTACTCCACCTGCTCATCGGGAAGTGCCGCGGTTGGTGCATAAACCTGTATGACCTTCAGCGAATACCGTTTGGTGATTCTGAGTATCAGGTACGCAACCCTCGTCGACACACTCTCAATCTTTACAACGTTGTTGACAAGACACTTGTGAACGATAAATCCGACACCTCCTTGGGACAGATGGTCGCCCTCCCGGTGATAGAACAAGTTGCGGGACTTGAGGATTTTCACCTGTTTCGGTCACTTCCAAATTCTTTGGGTAGTGTTAAGGTAATATCAAGAGAGAACTGTCAAAACTACTTGTCGCTTTTTTGATCAAAATGCCAAAATTTCTACAGCAACGGGATTATGTCATCTACCTACAAAATGGCAACAAGTTATCGAACAAAATGGCACATACTCGTATATTTGTTACATTTAACTGTAAGGAAACTTTGAAAAAAGAATTGTGTAGGTATATGAAATACGAAGAAACTTTTTCCGCGACCTATTAAGTTCGCCGAACTAGACAAGAAAAATTTATATTAGATTTGAATTGTTTGGCTAGCTTAGTTTATTTAGTTTTATTTATTTAGGTAATCATACAGCGTTTTTATCTTATTTACAATACATATTATAATATAGTAAGGCCAATAGAGATTACACAATTTTTATCAACTAATAATTAAGCGTGCGTGCGTGCCTGTGTGTGTGTGTGTGTGTGTGTGTGTGTGTGTGTGTGTGTGTATGTGTGTGTGTGTGTGTGTGTGTGTGTGTGTGTGTGTGTGTGTGTGTGTGTGTGCGTGTGTGAGTGTGTGTGTGTGTGTGTGTGTGTGTGTGTGTGTGTGTGTGTGTGTGTGTGTGTGTGTGTGTGTGTGTGATTATGCCCTATTTTTGTTTATAACATCACGTTTGAAGCGACTCTTGGATAGGTTGAAAATATCCAAGTCAGCGTAAAACTTATTATAGTTTTGAACAATACGACATAAAGTAGAATTTTTTGCGTAATTTGTTTTTGCTCGTGGTACGTGAAATAATGGCGTATGTCTAGTTCGGTATTTAGGTACTAGTATCGATATTTTAGATAACAGGTCTGGACAATCTATGTTACCAGACCATAAACCGTGTAGCAAAAACATATCGTGTTGAAGTCTTCTGAGCTCCAAGGTATCTAAGCGGTAAAATTTGCAAGCATCTTCATATGAAGCAAAACTATTATGATCTTTTGATGAGATAAACTTAATGAACAGTTTTTGAATTGATTCTATTCGATGCTTATGCTTCGCATACTTTGGAGACCAGATTGTATTAGCGTATTCGAGAACACTCCTTACGAATGCAAAGTATAGAGCTTTAATGCAATTAATACTGCTAAAATCGTTGCAGACGCGCTTTATGAATCCAATTTGCTTGTAGGCTTTGTCAACAATGCTATCTATATGCTCATTGAACGTTAATTTTGAGTCCAGCCTGATACCAAGATCTCTAACTGATGATACACTCTTTATGGATTTATTGTTAATTGAATAATTGTAATCTATGAGCTGTTTCTTGCGACTGAAGGTTATTTTGACACATTTTTCACTATTGATAGTAATTCTATTTTTGCTGTAATAAGTTTCTAGGTTTTTTAAATCGTTTTGAATCAGAACACAGTCATCAATTGTTTTTATTTTTTTTATTTTGTTACATTAAATAGTTTGAATGATAGAAGCAGTCACCGATGTCAAATAAATAGGCGTTGTAGAACAAAGGTCCGAGTATTGAGCCTTGTGGGACACCAGATTTTACCATAATAAAATCACTACGAGCACTACCCAGTAACACTGCTTGCCTTCTGTTACTTATGTATGAAGTTACCCATCTGTGCAAATCACCATGAATACCCAAACTGTAAAGTTTACGTAAAAGGATGGCATGATTAACACGGTCAAATGCTTTTTTCAAAGTCCGTGTATATTACATCGACCTGCTGCCTGTCATCCATGCTCATATATATATAATTTGTTAAAGTAGCTAAATTTGTTACAGTTGATCTTTTATTTATAAAACCGTGTTGTTCAATTGTTATTGATTTTAAGATTATGGGACTGATGTGTATAAAGATAAGTTTTTCAAAAATCTTACCAAATGTGTTTAATATGGAGATAGGGCGGTAGTGCTCAATTCTGCTTTTTGGTCCACTCTTATGTATAGGTATTATTAGAGCTTCTTTCCACTTACTAGGAAATGTTCCATAGATGTTAACAGACATATTAAAGATTATTGAGAGAGGCTTGGCCAAGTGTTTTGCACATTTATGTATAAATAGTTCCTATAAGTAGTTTCTAGTAAGTTCCTAGTAGTATTCAAAGCAAATATTAACCTATAATCAATATATAATTTTTTCAATTCCATGCGAGCGGTTTCGGGCCTTTCCTTGGGCCCCCCAACAAATTTTGATACAGGGCACGCTACGCCCCTCTAAGGCACGCTACGCCACTGGAACTAGGTACAGTACCAGTACTTGTTTAAGTGTTCATTTATTTAGGTACATTAAGTGTTACCAAAAAGATAAAATTAATAATATAGTAATTTAAGTTTAAAATTAGAAGACATTTCAATGTCATTACTTTAAGAGTTGCCAAATAATTTAGAAGTATAGTTTTATTTTATTTAAATATTGATTTAATTTAGTTACAAAGATCTATGAACGAAAACAACAAATTTTGTTTCGTTTCTTGTAATATGAAGAAATAAACATGTAAGGCTGTTAGAATTGTTCCTTAGTATAAGTTAATATAACTTTCTGAATTTGATTTAAGATTTAAGTTCTTTTAAAACTAAAGTAAACATTGTTAATTGTAGGGAAAATTAAACGGTTAAACAAGTTTTCATTTAATGTTATTGACTGAGTAACTAATATTGCGTTTGTTTATCTTTTATTCAATACTAAGAAGGTTAAAAATAAAGTAAAATTACTCACTTGTCGTCACAAAAACGATTAAACACACTATTGCACGCAACAAAAGAGGCTTAATATTAAAGTTTTCTTCTATCAAGTATGGAGTAAAATATATTTTAATCAAGATGTAAGTGAATGAAAAAAGTATTGAAATGTCCGGAGTGAAAGCTCCCAAATCCGGGGAACTTACGCTTCCGGTCCTGGGGGGCAGGTTTTAGAGATGGCAGCCCTAATACTTACATAAAGCTTTAGTGTAAGTTCTATTTTTTTTGTTTTTTAAATCTTACTAAGAACTAACTTCAAAAAGCGACAGTAGCCTAATGGCATGGCGCGGATCGTGAACTCAAAAGGTCGTGGATTCGAATCCGCAATTTGACTACTATCGTGAACCACTGTTAACACAAGCGTTTCAAACTTACCAGGAGTGGTTGAAAGGAATATTAGTAATGTTAATTAATAAGATTAATAATATTTTATAATGTGTTCTTATATTTACGCGAACACTACACATTGAAATTATACTAGTTTTTACGGAATTTATCGCGTATATTTAACTTTTTAAATACCCGACGTTTAGAACGCTTTACAGCACTCATGGTCACAGGCGGAAGTCCCGCTTAAAACTAGTATTATTTTAATAATATTTTATTTAAAAAAAACTTACAAGACTTATCTCTTCAGACATAACCGTTGGTATTACGTAATCTGCAGAAGTCGAATCGAATGATTGCTTCACTTTTTTCAACACAGAGGGGTAACTCTGAAAAATAAAAGTATAAAATAGTATAGAATACCCTTTTGAGTGGACTAAGTTGTTACACAAGTTCAAGTTAGGTACTAGATAACTTTTAAATTAATTTAATGTAAGTATGTTTAATGTAACTATTAAACGCTTTGTAACCTTTTTACGTGGTAGAGCCACGCTGCAGCTTAATTATGGTTGTAGCATGAATGGGTCGGCTCGACCGGGGAAGGACCACGCTCTCACAGAAAACTAGCGTAAAATAGCAGCTTAATGCTGCTGTGTTTCGCATGATGAGTGTAGAGAACCGGAGACCCGTTTTACTGGGATCGAGGCATTCCATCTTAGTCCTCAGGGGTGACAACGTATCTGCATTTCAATTCTTAATCGAATGTAGATGTCTATGGGCCACAGCATCCACTTACCATCAGGTGGACTGTGTGCTAGTTTGTCACCCTATTAAAAAAAACCTGTTTTTCTAACCTTAGTTCGATACCTATTTTATTAAAGAAGAATATATTTTTTATTTTATTAAATAAACGACAAATCGGTATCATACTTTTTTTTAAAAGAAGTTTTTGAACTCGGTTAAAATGTAAATTTTTTTACCCATATTCGGTAAGTATTAAAAACATACGAGTAAGATTTTAATATTACAAGGTGCAGGCACTGCTACTTCGCACCAGAACTAGATAAAAGAGTGGTATACCCAGACGAACACCCATACAAATCTTCTATTATCTAGATAGAAAGTTCTATCATCTAGGTAGATTTTAGTTAGTTATAATAATTCATCTCTCTTACAGTACGTTTGCACTAAGACCAACACGTAATATTTTGAAACAAATCGCAAAAACTAAAACACACAACATGTTTTGTTGATGGTGGCGTTCGCGAAAATTTTACACAAAAACTGTGTAAAATTTTCAACAACTATTCAAACATGACAATATTTCTACAAATTTGCTTTCAAACATTTTTTTTCTGTAGTTATGAAGATATAATATAGTTAAAAATATGTAATGTACAATAAACTGTCAAACATATTTCACTACAACATGTTCTCTGACTATGCAAACGCTTTTTGATAAATTGATAGAACAATGTTTAAAACATGTTTTTTGTGAAAATCGCGTCGGTGCAAACTCACGGTTAGGAGGCAATGTGAAGCTTGTGTTCAGCGGTGAACTTTCAATAAACTGTAATAAATTAATTTTTGACCATCAGAAGTAAAATGAGTCTGAATTTTTCGACGTCTTTAGCAGTAACGGAACAATCAGCTGGCGGTATTTCAAGTTATATTAGTAGTATAGTTGTAGCACGAATGGATTGGCTCGACCGGAGAAAGGATCACCTTCTCACAGAATACCAGCGTGAAATAGTAGCTTAAGTAAACCTTCCCCGGCCGAGCCGACCGATTCGTGCTACAACTATACCAGTAATATAGCTGCAGCATGACTCTACCACGTACGGCCTTGTATGGCCTTATGCTGTTGTGTTTCAGATGGTGAGTCTAAAGAACCGAAGACCCTTTTTAGTAGAAACGAGGCATTCCATCTTAATCCTCACGGGTGAAGGTTCATTCGTAATCGGGAATAGATGTAGATGTCACTTACCATCTGGTGCTCTGTGCTCGTTTGTCACACTATCCTATAAAAAAAATTCAAAACGTGTCTAAGTACATAATATAACCATAACCTCAAACAGGCTTTACGCTAATTGGACCCTTGTTATTAGTTGAATTGAAACGGCAATACTTACCTTCAAAATAGCATAAAATTCGGGACCTTCAATGCTTAGTAAGTCTATATTTCTAGACGCAACAATATTTGAACGTGTCCGGTACCTAGATGCACCACGAATATTTCCAAATATTCCACCAGGTCCCATGCAAGCCTCAACCTCATTGCTGTCCGATATAATATCAACCTGCAATGTAAGTTATATTATATTATAAAAATTAAATAAGACACATCTCTAGTTAGGAAGCAGTAATTTTAGCTGCGGCCGCATACGAATTCCGAACTTTTATCAACCATTTTTTTATCATTGTAGGCAACTACAGTATAATAAAATTTTGAATAAGAGTAAAAAGTGAAGTTACGATCTGGATTAAATGTTTACAAAAAAATTAAATCATACTGCCTAAGGCAAAGACATTTATTAAGAACAAGTTTCCGAATTTGAAATAATTTCTTGAAATATATTTCACAATAAACTAATCTGAGACAGCAACTAAATGAGCATCCTTAGCGCTTGTGTCATACACTGTGGGCAGTAGTATAAAATATAAAAATTTAGATTAAGACAGAATTATACATATATTACTTTAAAGCTCTGTGACGCAGCGTGGTTTCAAGCTTAATGTAAAAGATGTCTGTAAAACAACCATTAATAATTGATTAGTACCGCATTATTAACCTTTTCGTGCTTAACCTTCATACTTGTTTACTTTTAGTTTGATGTAATGCCTTAATTGATTATATTGGTGACGAAAAATAATATTAATAGGCTACGAATATTAAGATAAATGAAATTCTAGGAAATTTAATGTTTCGAAAGAAAAGCAGAAGTGACTTTTTGAAAAAGAAAAACAAACTATTCAATTTTTTTTTCACTCGCCAAAATCGATTCGATTACAATAAAAGAAACATGATGCTGACCTTTCCCCGGTAGATGATGTACATGTTGCTTATAACCTCATTCGATCTTATCACCATATAGCCTTTTTGAAAGTAATTTTCCTTCAATTGCTTCGCAAAGGCTCTAAAGAACGAATATTCCACATTTTCAAATAAAGGTATTTCTCGTAACGTTTTCTCATACATGAACAACACAGCGTCTTCGTTTAAGTTCGAGTGCAGTTTTCCTAGTATAGTTTGATGCTAAATAGAAGCAAAGGTATATATTTTATATTAGAGTGATAAACGAGCTAAAGTCTTGAGCACGATCATTCCATAGAGCTAAGATAAAATTCCACACAGCCTGTGATACTGGATCTCTTACTCTTTAACCGAAATAAAACATTGGGTGTGGATGTTATTTGGTGACAGAATTATTTAAAAGAATTATGACGAGCCTAGATGAACTCATAGCATAGAATTCTGAATAGTACAACGTAGTACTCGTAAAGAGAACTGCAGCGTACTTCTTGCTATTGATAATGCACTGCTGAAAATATTTCTCCCCCATAGAATGCCTCAACAAGGGGGGGGGGGATATTCGGTAGTTGTTACGATTGGGAAGCAGATTAACAACCACAGTTTAATTTTATTATTTGAATTGATGTTAGGAAGATGCTGCTGCCCATCTCCCGTTTCATTATCCTCTGTCACCTGTTACAACACCCGGGGGAAAATGCAGGGTAGTCATTGAGCTATTATGTACTACGTACTAGAGGCGACACCGCATTCAGCTACTCTGTTCCTGCGGTGCATACACCGCACTTTAATCAGTCACTCGCTAGGCGCTTGTAGAGTTGTCACGTGTTGTATTGATTTAAAAAAAATCTCTTGAATAAAATATGGCGTCGTGTGTGCTTAGATATTACACAAATAATTCAAGAAATGTCAGTAAAAACCAAGGAATTACTTTACGTATACTTTAAGTATAGAACGAATATATTATTCACATTTTTTTGTAGTAACATATATAAGTTATTATAATTTGTCAAAACTTTTCATGTTTAAATCTGCTTATTAATCTTTTATTTTAGGTTTCCACATCAAAGTCAAAGTGGTATAAATTCGTTCATTTTTAACTCTCGCGTGCCCAGCATTTATGAACGATTTTTATTCTAATTTAAATAAGTATATTTGTAATGTAAATGTTATGTCAATAAGTTTTGTTAAACGTACAATTAGTACGTTTTTTATATTTGACTTAGATACCTTTTAAAATATTCAGATAAAAATATAATTAAAATGTAATTGTGATATAATATCATGTAATATTATATTAAATAAGCAAATATAATATACAAAATAAATGACAAAATTTAAATATTGTTCTCGATATAATTTACCTATTTAATAATACAATCTACATTTACCTACCGATCATTCTACCTATATTTTTATTCTATGATTAAAAAACAACCGCGCGAACACAGAGTAGCGCACATTTTTTGTTTGAGATAGCTGTTCTAGTACGTAAGTACATATTACTTCAATGAGGGTAGTAAATTCTCTAACGCTGCCACAGTATGGCGTCAGTTAGCTATTATCTAACTTTTTACCTAATATTGTTGTGACACCAAATTGCACGCCACATAAGCGAAGCGTTGAGGTTGTGCTCTACTCTCACCTAATGGAAATCCAGTAATTTTCTGAGCTAAAAATGGCTTTATTTTTTTTTACTATTGCACTTTTAGAATAATAAAAATACACATATATCGAGAAAAATTACTCGTTTTCATGTTTCTATTATTTTTAAAAGTAATTTTCTCTATTTAGTGTAAAAACAAACTGATTGAAAAAAAATTCGATGTCTATGATTAGATCGTTAGAATTATTATAAAAATATTTTTTGGTTTAGAATCTCAACCACAGGTTCCTTTTTAATCGCTGAGAATTTGGTCTCTTTTGTTTTGGGTAAAAATATTCTCATAGATCTCTTCTTTCGTCTCAAATATGGAAAAAGAAATATTTTTCTTTTTATATAATCAAATGAGATTATGAGTGCACTTTTGGATTTTCCAAACTTGTTTATGATCTTACTACGCTACAAATACGCATAATAGGTATATTAGTTGCATTGAAAATTTGTCGATATTTTCCTCAACAGTAGTTTAGGGGCCATTTAGTAGCTATAAGGGTCCTATTGCCTCAAAATGGCCCAGTATATATTAATTAAGTACATTAAAAAGCTTAGGAGGTCACTGCTGAAATAAATCATTTGGGCAAACTTTCTGCTCGGTTGGTGGATTTTGGGATTGATCGAACTTTAATAAAATAAACTATACAAGATATCTTAGACCCTACATTTTTTTTAATAACCTCATACGAGTATATATTTAAAATTGATATTATCCTGATACGAGTATACATATATATATATATAGAACTGATTCAAAATTCTCCCATTTTCTTTTAGCTGATTTTACGTCAGGTAGGCGTGATAAAAGCTCTAACCTAGTTATAATATGGCTATACGCAAAGCTAATAGTATATTATACATACTATATATTCCACTTCTAGAAACAAGCTCGATCTTTCCGAATTTCCTAATGACTGAGAAAATACTTTCACACTAGGTTTATTTTACATAGTACTAAGGGCACATGAGTACGGGTTGGCGTGGCTTCACTTTGACTTTTAAATATAATTTAACATGTAAAACATGCAAGATTTGTCATTATGGTTTTCTTTGCTTGAAAAGAAATATTAAATCGGTACTTGAATTATAATTATTAATTTAAGTGGTAACGTCACCGGAAATTCAATTGAACTTTTGCTATTAATTTTTTATGCAAACATCTGGCCACCTGTAACTAACGGTTCTAATTATGGCATGTAAAAAGTACAAATTTATATATTTTTTTGTTAATAGCGACTCAGTAGTACGCTGCGGTGCGATTTCCGCAAAAAACAATTTTGGTATGACATATAAATGATTGATTTGAGTATTTGTCCATATGAAATTTAAGTGTATGAAACGCCTTTTCAGATTTTCTAAACTAATAGAAAATGAAAAATATTGGCCCGAGATCTACTTACTGACCAGCCTCCAGTCCTTTTCCATTGATACTTCCAGTAGTCGATGATTGACCTTTTAAGCAATAACGCAACTTTCTCGCTACTCAAAAACAATTCTAAATGTTTTAAATTTTCTTGAAACTTTGTTATCATCTGATCAGCCATAGCTTTTAGGGACGCCATTCGTGCATACACATAGCTACAATTACAAGAATTCATTCGATACGTCTCAATTGTACATTGATGATTCACTTCTAATTTGCAAAATAAAATATTATAAAAACGAAATCGACCCACCCAAAGAACAAAACGCCATGTACGTTGATACAAATGGAGAGGATCATGTGGGTGGTGTCTTGAGCAAGGATATCACCGAAGCCGGCGCCGCTAAAACTTGTAGCAGACCAATAATAAGCCAAAAGATACGCCTTCGTCGGCGTTATGTTTTTAATTTTAAATGTTTTTGCTTCATCTAACCAAGAGCCTGTGTGTTGCATTATATTAGAAAGTACAATAAAATGATTTCTTAAATTTACGCGAACACTATACACTGAATAAAACTATAATTTATTACTAATTTATACGGGTGCTTTACAGCGCCCATGGTAAATGGTAAAGCACCCGAAACGTCGGGATAATAAAAATAAATTAAAATGGTAACTAAACGCGATAAAATCCGTAACTGATAGTTTTATTCAAAGTATAGTAAATTTGTAGCATACGTGAATTGAAATAATACATACCAAGTCGACATATCATATTTCCCTCAGGGTTATAAACAGCGTCCATTAATGGACCATTCCTTGATAACACGCCTATTCTTCGTTCAAACTCGCTTCGATTGGAGGCAATCACATACGTGCAGGACATTATTATCAGGATCGATGTATATAAATTTAAAAAGAATATTGTCAATAAAATAAACTGGACTACACTCATTAGATATGCCTGTAATCAAAGTACGGGTATATTCAGTATTTTTTTAATCAATATTTTATAATGACTATTATATTATGTCTTTAAAATATATAACATCAACCCGAAACTCTACTATTGTAATGCTTATGCATCATAGAGACCTTCAATAATAGTGCTTTTGTATTATAGACCTTACTATAATACGTCCCTAATATAGGACTACACATTGTGCAACAGTACTTTAAGTAGTCGGCCAACTACCCCACATATATGTACAGCCTTGGGTATGCGTCTCCGGCAACTATATGAATAAACAGTATTTACACGAACACCCTCCATGTATACAAGAACACGCTGCTACTTTACATGAACACGCTCAATATCTTAAGCAATTTTCGAGCAAGTTTCAAGTTATAAAGAATACCTACTCGTTTTAGTGCGCCAATAGATTCTGTCCAAAAGGCAGCGTATAACTTATGAATCTGCAAAACGTTAATCATTCGTAACATACAATGGTATAAATGACTATTAAGATAATGCTCCTCTTGGCTGTGACTTTCATTATGCTTCCGTACAAATATTTGCCATAAAGCGTACCAAGGAAAACATGTCAGGAAATCCGCTATAAACCCATTCTGAAATTGATTACATCCTTAATTTAATACAATAATACAAGAAGGAGGCCAATAAAAGTAAGTAACGTAAGGACTGGATATTTATTGATATCTAAAAATATAAGAATACTTTTTATTTTAATTTTATATTAAGAAAATGCGTTTTTTGTGATAATCTGGTGGGAATTCACTCACAACAATGAAACTCAATCGAGGTGATCTTCGCGCTGATTTACTATGACTACATAAAAGACTTTAAACCTCAATAATGTTGTGCAATTTTCTACAATCTTCGGCAGTCGAGAAACTTTATTATTACTATTTGGATGTCTGTATGTTTAGTTGCGTTTGCAGGCAACTGAACTCATATTAATTTGTTGAGGACTACAATTACATTTCACATCTAACAACCGTGAGATTAAGAGAGTAATGGGAGTGTTTTAGGTTCCTCTGCGACGGGTAAAACAAATTTTAGCGGATTATTGCAGATTGATTTTAACTCTTAAAAGTCTTTTGTTAAAAGCTTTCGGGATTTTAGACTACAGCTCGTGAGCTTTCAATTAGATCACGAGGAAGAGGGAGATGGAGCGGTTACTTCATTGCACGTAATTTTTCGTGTTCGCTACTAGTTTCCTTAGCGCGATCACTGAGATACTCGTACCACTCAACAATTATCGCTTGTTAGTTAGAATGAAGTCAATCTTATTTTCGTCGAACCGTCAAGGCACTGGGGCTCCGTCACCCTATTCCAAGTTTTACTTCCTTCAGCTCATTTTCTTTTCTTTCACCTAGTTTCGTATTATTAACTCCCATCTACACAGTGTCTTGAATTTTGAATGAATATATAAGTCTAGAGATATATTCATACACACATAACCTTCCAAATCGATTAATATATCGCTTGCCCCTCTTTATCAGTGTGAGTCAAGATTGGTGCGTAAACCTGTATGACCTTCAAAGAATTCCCTTTGATGGCTTATACCTATAAAGTACGCAACCGAGACACTTCCGATCTACATTGATGACTACGTTGTAAATAAGAATCTTCTGAACGATAAAAACTACATCTTTTCGGGACAGATAGTGTTACCCGGTGAGTACCAAATTGCTAGATTCGAGTGTTACCGTGACCTAATCTT
This sequence comes from Parnassius apollo, assembly GCA_907164705.1. NCBI lineage: Eukaryota > Metazoa > Arthropoda > Insecta > Lepidoptera > Papilionidae > Parnassius > Parnassius apollo. The sequence continues at coordinate 4,765,976 of CAJQZP010001441.1, read as the reverse complement.
TTCGGTCCGCACATAATCCTATAATATCACAGTGCAACTTGCCTATCTTTTCTTCCAGCACGCGGTATATGTTGCCAGGTCAAGTCGTTTTAGGTGGAAACCGAACCTTGGCTTGTTAGTACCCCTTGCTCCGCAGTCACCAGTAGCCAAAAATAGCGAGGCCGCCGCCGACTGGAGGTCGTTTCTTTCATTCATTAATCATCTTTATTATATTAACAATTGGGCCCGATTATTGGCACTTTTGTCGAGATTCAGAAATCACTCGTACAATGCCAGGGTGGATCGCTAGTTAAGAACAAATGTTATAATTTTTGAGCATCAGGTTTCTTTTAACGTGACCCGACTTATGACTGACACTTGTGATATTTTTGTGTTTTGAGTATTTTGTGATGTTGCTGACAATTAAATATTACTCAGAATATTAATGCCTTCTTCTTCCTTCATAAAAATGATGTAGTTACTCTTACCGTAACATACTTCTTTGCTGTCAGATATGGATGATAAATCAACTGATTTTTATTGCCGTAAAACGCGACATGGAGCATCAAATAAAGGTCAATATAAGCTATTGATTCGAAAAGTAACAGTATTATATTATAACTTCCATATAAAGGAGCCATTGAAACCACGACCTGAAAACATGTTATTTGCAATTATATTAAGTCGTCGGTAGTAATACCTATAATATTAATTTAAAGGAGCACGTTCATGTTTATTGAGATATCTTACCGGTATTAATAAACACATTATAAATGCAGAGGAAATTCGTATAAGAGCCCAGGTTTTAAGAAAAACACCATCAGGTTTAATCGCTATCGGCATTAACATGTACGGGGCTACTTTGTTCAGAATCGCAAACTGATCGAAAGATTTCAGGTAACTCTCATTTCTTTTTTTATATTCTTTATAGACATTGATAAATGAATCTGAAAGTTACAAAAAATTATCAATTTAAAATAATACGCCTGATATTCAAAGAGATAACGAAGCCTTACAAGTTATCAACATGGCTGGACTGGGTTTTCAAATCGATGTACTCGTATGTTAGCGGCATAAGAGAAAATTTATTTCACGGTTTTCGAGATGACTTAAGGAAAATCTTAGACTATGTGGCCTTTGACTGATGCTATTATGCACACACGTGTGTGTGTGTGTGTGTGTGTGTGTGTGTGTGTGTGTGTGTGTGTGTGTGTGTGTGTATGTGTGTGTGTGTGGCTGGTTTTTTTTGTGTCGGAGGGTGGTTTTGTGTTTTTTTTTATAACGCCATATGACTGCTTTATAAGTTCTTATAGAAAATTCTCAGTAGCAGTCCAAATTCAGGAATTTGGCGGTATTCCACCCCCGTGCCACGGAAAGTACGTGAAGCCGTTCGTCCTGCGCATTATCTCTTTCTGATCATGTATGATTGCTGTCCTGTCGGATTATGAGAGTGAGCGAAAAGAGAGACATCTTTGTTTCTACACTCACGCTTGCGCTATATTTTCTGTTATTATGTTGCTAGTCTCCTATGAGGTTGTCTACTTTGACCGAAATTCGGTCTATAGGATTGGTGTTTGAGAGGGCTGATTGTTTCTCACCACTGGACCGATTTTGAAAATAAAATTAATTATATTTATGTTAACTCAAACGTTGGAATTCCTTGAAGTTTAAAATCAGAATCCGCGATTCATTTACTTACCCTGTGATAGAAGATATGAGTATTTGCCAACTTCATCGCAGGTTCTGAGTTCGAATTCGAGTTTCGAATTAAGATAAACGAGTTACGGCTTCATTTCTTTGTCCTGCAATAATTCTTTTTTCCTTTTAAAAAGGACAGTAATTAATCTATTTAGGCTTACCATATGGAAATTTATTAAATTAATGATTAAATAATAAATCATCTAAGATTCGCATGTGATATGAAATGGTGTGTATTACCTTTTTTGACCTTCCTTCCTCCCACAATCGCGTGTTATGTTGGCAGTGATGATGCACGCCATTGTGGGAGGTAAGGAAATGGGACAATTAATTTTCTCATAATATATTTCATTAAATACGATGATAGGCGACATGTGATCACAATCTTTACCCATTATTAGTCCGAGCATATAGATTTTTATGGACACAGAGGCGACATAGTTAATTACAGCATAGATTTTTGTAGAGCTTGCATTTCTATGAACAATCTTTTATATTGACACAGCTTCATGTGACCGAGGGGTCTGTAGATGCTGTGTGGTACAGTCGAAGCAGTTTTCTGGGCGAAGACATGGTGTGAGTTGATGATTGCAGAACCAGATTTCTCGCACCTCTACGATGAACCAATGATGGAGAAAAATGGTCGGGTTTTTACCTGACGGGGGTTCCGCCTGGCTTAAACGTGATGGTTACACCGCTACCGTAGTCGCCTACCACGACTCCCACTAGATCAATAAGGGTGGTAGATTCTGTGACACAATCTATCTTTATATAAAATCCTTGGTGGTGCTGTTACTGATTGTGAAACTTCTGAACGATTGGACCAATTGAGGAAGTATTCACGCAATACGCCGTATTTCATCGGACTGAACGTATTTTTATCAAGGTTATCATAAGAACGCTTGTAACAGACAGACATACACCCTGACAAACCCCAAGGTGATCCCGATTTTTTTTAATTTTCGAATGGAACACTAATGATTGTTGTAAAGTGAAGTCCATGCGACTAAAGCCGCAGAAAAAAGCTGATTCTATAAAAGAAATATATTTTCATTTATTTATATAGCCTATCAAAGTCCACTGTTGAAAATAGACCTCAACATAGAATGAATCATAAAGCGGATATTTGCTATAGTTCACAAAAGTGTTGGCACCCGCAGATTTTTTTATTTAAACTATTATATATATATATATATATATATATATATATATATATATATATATATATATATATATATGTTATTGATAATTATAAATATATCAATAACGGAGTTTTATATATAAGTTTATTTATCGAAAATCCAATATTTTAAAAAATATCAACAGTTTTAGTTTGCAATGATCAGTTGAACTGACCGTGAGTGGCGACCATTAGAGCCATTACAACGGATTTTTTACAATATTAAAATATACATAAAATGATTCCTATAAAATTGTCTTTCTTTTTGTGTCAACTACTACATTTTAAAGTAAAAAATTAAAATTGAATAATACCGTCCAAGAAATCCTGTAGAATGTTGGTTATTTTTGTTTTTTGATTCTTTTTAAAGAAATTATAAAGTTGAAAATATGAATTAGCAGTATGAAGTCTCGCATGATCTTCGATCATTTTTAGTTCATCCGACGTTAAAAGACCTTCGTGCTCTCTCATATCAGGAAATAGGTTCAGTGCCGACGTGTATGCAAAGTGACTTATGCTTATGAGCTGAAATCAATAGGAATTTTTAATTTATAACAATTTTCTTAAAACGTAGTTGCTTATCATTATCATCACTGCATCACTTCTTCAGTCGACTGATGAACATAGGCCTCGGATGCTGCAAAACATGGCTCTGACCTGTCTACATCCATTAACTTCCAAAATGTCTTACCAGGTTCTCACGCTATTTATTATCTACATCATCTTACAGGAAGGTACGAGGCAGCCACTCGAGAACTTTTCTTCCCCATCGATTTCTTTCAGTTGTATAGGTGGCCCCTTGTCTTTTCAGCTTAATGATCTGTTGAGCTATGCTGCTTACTCTGACTCTGCTACAGATATCTTCATTACTAGTTTAAAGAGTTATTACAGGAAATTTATTGTAGCATAGCCCTCTTCATAGTTCGCTGAGTGACTCACAGGCCAGCAGTTAAGGATCGCATTATAGATTCATATGTCATAACTGACATCACGCACTAGTGTTCTGCTTTTCAGGTTTTGAGGAATACGTGACGAGAAAATGTATCGTAATCTCCCGAATGCTGACCAACTATAACAGAAGATCAGTTGTTTATTATGGAATCAAATATTGTGCTATGCTGAATATCTTTAATATTTTGTAAAATTAGTAGACTGTCCATATCTACTAAGTGCAATAAATTTCAATGTATCATTCGAGCTAGTGCGTCTCAGCCGATACGTCCCCTTTTCAGTTGAAGACAGTAAAACTAATTTGGGTCACCACGCCACCATAAACATGTTACAGATGCAATATAACCAGCTTTGCAAGACATGTGACGTCGATATCTTGCTGATAAGGCTCTCAAAATCAAGCGAAAATTTTTGCAGTCCTTTACTGTTACTGTGTTTAAGTGTAAGGTGACCCCCCACTAAATGGATTGACGACCTGGTAAGACATGCAGGAAGTCGATGGATGCAGGTGGCTCAGGACCGTGCTTTGTGGCATACCTTGGGGGAGGCCTATGTTCAGCAGTGGACTTGTGAAGGGCTGTAATGATGATGATGATGATGATGTCTACAAAGTATCTTGGGTCAGTTTTTTATCATATATCTATTAATGACTGTACACAGCAGAGGGAGAAAATCGGAAGAAAAACAGTATATATGAATTCCGATTATGCACCCCAATCGGAATTCATATCTTTGTGGACATCATCATTATCATCATCATTACAGCCCTTCACAAGTCCACTACTGAACATAGGCCTACCCCAAGGTATGCCACAAAGCACGGTCCTGAGCCAACTATTACGTCTAGGCAACTATTAATTTAGCCCCTGAAAGTTGAAAGATGATGATGACTGTTAATGCTAACATTTGGGTCTAGTTTTAAGTTTGTAGTTGTAAGTTTTAAGAAACATATTTGTTGTCCACATTGCATGCCGTGGCAACTTTTAATTAAGACGACACTTAGATATAAACTTTCCTGTTATTTCTAGTATTTACATTGTGTTCGTGTATGTCTTGTTGGTTGTCCTAAACAATAAAAAAATTGATCTCAATGTCATTTTTATTAAATTAAATACAACTTTGGTGGCGGCACAAGAGAATGAATTACTGCCCTAAGTCATCCTACGAGTATCGTTAGAGACAACATGAAACTGGATAAGAGCTTTGATGCATTTTCCTGATAACAACCAAGCGTGGTAACGGTGGCAATTATACTCCCTACGAGACAATCTATGGCCACAGTTTAATGATCTTTTAATTGTGCTTTGATGACGTTGATCCTCTATGTTCCGCATTAGACTTTTGAATGAATGAACAATTTTATTTAAATTTTTAAATTATTTTTATTACATTACATAATATTTACCGTGTAGTGGCGGTGTAAGCATATCGACAATCCCATATCATCCCGTAGGTGTCGTAAGAGGCAACGAAAGAAAAAAAATCAGGAGATTGGCAACTACCTACTAAAAATAAAAAACTGTGCTTGCCAACCCGCTTGCCAAGCGTGGCAACTATGGTAAATATCCCCGCTATGAAGCAATCTATGGGGGGGGCCTATGTTCAGCAGAGGACTTTTGTAGGCTGTCACGGTATTACATAATATAAAAAGTTAGGACACAGTGGGGGCTATTTCGAAGTTTTGTATTTCAAGATCTTAGACAAATCTATTAAAATTAGCTTAGTGCATAAGTAAAACCCACTGAACAACTGATAACTTTACTTACCTTGCAATGGGTTAGGGTTACAACAGTGTTGACAGCTGGCACTCCGTACAACATCACCAACAAACCTAGGTGATTTCCCGGGCCGATGACTCGTTCCTTCTTCCCATCCTTCAGCGTTTTAGACGTTACCAAACAGTACCCTCGTTCGATTATGTATAATTCCCTTGAAATCGTTCCGCCATAGTAAACTATTTCACCGGGTGGAAGGATTATGTCTCTAGCCGCTGTAGAAAATTATAGCTATCACATTTTTTACATTTAAACTAATTTCGCGAAATCATCTATATAATAATTCTTGAATAGTGTGTAGTATCAATATTGATCAGAGCGTTACCATAGACACTTCATAGAACCTGGATCAACAAATCAACAAGAAAATTAATTATCTATGATCTGCTTTAATAAAACAAAATGATGTGTCTTACCTAGTTTGAAAAGCACCTCCCTCCATCCAGCAATCGTGTGCACTATCTCGTCACCACTAATCCCAAAACCACTAGGTACTCCCTACTCAGACTTTCGTGCTCTTCAAAGTTCAGACTAGGTAACACCATCATTTTATTTTTTGATTTCCGCAAAGTAAACCCAGATTCTATTAATTGTAAATTGCATCGTTTCTTGTTGCTTTATACGGGGCTTACATGAAAAGCTATAATTCTCAAAAAGAAGATAATAGACTATTGTATACTGCCCTGCGTTACTTATGGATGCCAAACATGGATATTTAATAAACACAACAGTGACAAGATCGCAAAATGTCAAAGACGAATGGAAAGGACAATTCTTAACATAAAATTGAAAGACAGAGTAAGGAACTGGGAATTAAGGAACAAAACAGAAGTAATAGACGTTCTTCAACACGATCAAAGGTTGAAATAGCGATGGGCAGGACATTTAGCACGCATTTAAGACCAAAGATGGACTAAATCGGTGACAGAGTGGCAAGGACCAGCTGGAACACGTGCAAAAGGCAGGCCAAAAGAAAGATGGTTCGACGAGGTGATGGCTACAGCTGGGAAAAACTGGATGAACAAGGCACAGGACAGACAAGTATGGGCAGCTCTGGAGGAGGCCTTTACCCGAAGAGGGGTCCTCAAATAACAGGTATAATAAGTACAAATTATAAATATACTTAAAATAATAAATAAGTACTAAAAATAGTTACGACTCTATTTAAAAAAAATTAATAAGATATAGGTTGGTCCAAACAGTGAGGTTATAAATTTTTTTTGATTCCTCACACCTGGGGGTATCCGAAAATACCCTATGTATGTTCCGCGATTTTTTGTTTTCGAGTTATGATTTTTTTTTATCCTTTTTTTTGAAAATGTTCACCATAAACAGCCTAACATTAAAAAAAAATGTAATTGTGAGATTTTTTTCCAAGTTTTTTGTTTGTAGCATGATCCTTATGAGTTGCCCTACTATGCATAAAATAATTAGCTTCCTAACATTCACCGAAGATACAATAATTTTAATCGAAACTTAAAAATTTTCTGTCAGGAGAGTGTGGCTTGAATTTTCAACATTAAATTAAAAATAGTAATAAATGATTTCATACTTTCTAATTAATTTTAAAAACTTGGCAGTACCTTAATCTTTCATAATAACATTAAAAAAATGACACTTAATAGGCCAGTTTTTCTGTTACAGACTTCTGAAGTTACTCAGGCAGGAAACTACCTGAATAGTTAATTTGATTTAAAAAATCTTTTTATCATTTCTAGGGCTAAACTAAGATAGTTAAAGCTTCATGTTAGCAAAGAAAACTACTTATTGTTAAAACGTGACATATATTAAGGTATCATTTTACTACAAACTACATGTTTTTTTTATTTCACTCAAACTAAATGATAGCACATTCAGTCACAAACACACAAAGGAATTTTAAACAAAGGCTTAGATAAACATTCCTGCTTTGCGCTCCATTTTGTTACCAGGCCGTACCCCGCGCCCCGTGCCACACTGACCGCGTCCCTTTTCAACCTCGCTCGGTCCCGCCAGTCGTTCACTGCTTTCCCGCGTGCAACCACTACTCACGTTTACGTTTATTTGGATCTCTTATTTGACTACCTTCGCTTTGTTTCCCGGATTCTTGATTTGCCTTACGATTGACCAGTGCTTGTTTTATGGACCTTGAGTTGCTTAGTGATTTGTATTACTTTAAGCAATGAGTTATTCTCTCAGTCATTACGCAGAGATGCACTATTCCACGGTGTTGCCCAAGGAAACGGCGCATTAGCGACACGGCTTTATCGAGAGCAACTGGAGCGGCGAGGAGAAGTGTTAGAGCATTACCCGGGCTACAGGGTTTTTAATAACACCCACGAAACCCTGATGGGTGGACGCGTTCCTGGGCGTAATCAACGTCGCGAGGGACTACCCAGAGTGGATCCAGAAAGAAGAGATGTAATCATTGAAGAAGTAGAAAGAGACCCTTCTACTTTTCACGAGCGATTACGAGAAGGACTGGAATCCCAAGGACTTCAGTTTTAAGAATACTGAAATCAGGTGAGTGCATTTTATTATTTTGTAGACCTCTGTATTCAAAATCCCAACACATTGCTGCACTGCCATTTTAAATCACACTCATTTAATTTACTGTGAATTGTCGATGTCTAATGTGTTGTGTATGCGTGTAAAAGAGAGAGATGTAGAGACCCTTAAGCAAGCACTCGTAATTCAAAAATAGGCGCTAGTACGCCACTCTAACGAATCCCAACTTTTAGTTTCACGTTCACGTACTCTATCGGTACGTACCTCTAGTATTGTGTACAATGCCAACCTACAATAAAAATACTAATAATTTTTTTCCAGAGGGATATCGCGCGTTTCATATTCAGCGTATTCAACAACTTAACGACGCAGACTATCCAAGGCGTGTTGCTTTCTGTCAAATAATGCTGGAAAGATCTGCGGAAGACCCGGATTTTTTTTAACGAGATACTCTGGACGGATGAATCCCCGTTTGAAAGGACTGGCGTTTTAACATTCACAATTATCATAGCTGGGCCATTGAAAACTCAAAAAAGCAAGGCAGTCAAATTTTAAGAACAGATTTAGTATCAACATGTGGTCAGGAGTCATAAATGGAGAAATGGTTGGGCCCTTTGAATTGTCGGCTAGGTTGAACGGGTCCCAGTACCTGAACTTTCTACAAAATAACTTAAATGGTTTATTGTTTGAAGTTAATTTACAAACGAGGAGGGATATGATATTTCAAAATGACGGTGCTCCTTGCCATTTTAAAAGACAAGTGAGGGAGCACCTCAACAGAACTTTCTCAGGAAGGTGGATTGGGCGTGCAGGACCAATCGAATGGCCTGCACGCTCACCAGATTTAAACCCTATAGATTTTTTTATTTGGGGATTCTACAAAGAGATGGTGTATGCTAGAGAAATTAATTCGGAAAATGAATTAAGGGAAAAATTGAGACAGTGCGCAGAAAAAATAAAAGAAAATACGAATGCCTTTCGAAGACTAAAAGCAAATTTTTTAAGACGATGTAGACTATGTATCGAAGTTAATGGCTGCCATTTCGATTTCAAATTTACTTTAAATAAATTTATCTTAAATTATTTACTAGTTTTATTATGAATCTTGAAATCAATTGTCCGGAACGTAGTAAAATGATACCTCGTTGTCAATAAATTTTATACAATAAGTAAAGACAGTGGATGTTATTTTTGCTAACCTGAAGCATTTACTGTCTTAGTTTAGCCCTAGAAACGATAAAAAGATTTTTTTAAATCAAATTAACTATTCAGGTAGTTTCCTGCCTGAGTAACTTCAGAAGTCTGTAACAGAAAAACTGGCCTATTAAGTGTCATTTTTTTTAATGTTATTATGAAAGATTAAGGTACTGGCAAGTTTTTAAAATTAATTAGAAAGTATGAAATCATTTATTACTATTTTTCATTTAATGTTTAAAATTCAAGCCCCACTCTCCTGACAGAAAATTTTTAAGTTTCGTTTAAAATTATTGTATCTTCGGTGAATGTTAGGAAGCTAATTATTTTATGCATAATAGGGCAACTCATAAGGATCATGCTACAAACAAAAAACTTGGAAAAAATCTCACAATTACATTTTTTTAATGTTAGGCTGTTTAGGGTGAACATTTTCAAAAAAAGGATAAAAAAATCATAACTCGAAAACTACAAAAAATCGCGGAACATACATAGGGTATTTTCAGATACCCATAGGTGTGAGGAATCAAAAAAATTTATAACCTCACTGTTTGGACCACCCAGTATATTGTAAGAAAATATTTTTTAAAAGAAAATACTAATAATATAAATCTGTGTAACTAAAATGTCAAAATTGTTTTATATAAAAATTAAATTATCTAAATAAAAGCAAATTAAATGCAAAATAAAATTTCCAATTGAATGAAATTCTAATATTATAATAATTCATGTACTTAAAGTTATTAAATTGATTTGTGTAACAAATTTATTCAGTGTAATGAAATTTCCAATTAAATATAATTCTTACATTATAGTAATGCATGTATGTCTTAAAGTTATTAAATTAGAGTAACAAATTTATTCAGTGTAATTCAATTATATAATTCTTAATTATAATGCATATTATTATTATGTTTTTGAGTGTAAATGAATTTTCCAATGGAATGTAAGTCTAATATTTATAATAATGCATGCACTTAAAGCTATTAAAAATAAATTTCGAACAAATTTACTAAGTGTAAAAAATGAGGAATAAAAGGCAATTTTATTTATTTATTTATTTATTTACATGAAAAGTGTCAGCTTAATAAGATATTGTTTTTTTTTTAAGAACAATCTTATAAATGACCAATGCATATTATCGATAACTACTCGTATATATAACACCAATTAATACACGCAGTAGACGATTTGCCGTCTATGTACATTATGATACATAGCAGCAAGTACGTTTCAGTAAATAGCAGTACATTGCAGTGTGTTTCGGTGTGAAGGGTACCAGAGAACCAGTGTAATAACAGACTATGAAACATTCCATCTTAGTGAGAATGCAACTGTAGCATTTTTGTTTGTTTGAAGTAGGCTGCATGTGCCCATAGACTCTATTAGCCACTTAACATCAAGGTTTTATTACGTGTCAAAAGCAGTTGTATAAACATCTCTCACAGAATATTAGCGTAAAGGTAGGACCGCACTAGGCGGATCTGCACCGCAACGGAACTGAGCGACTCGAGTTGGTCAGTTGATCAACTTTGCCGCGCAGTTCTGCTGCAGTGTAGTTCCGTTGCCGCTTAGTGCGTGTTGTCTCATATAAAAAATATTTTGACGAGTTGCGTCGTGTCGCTCAGTTCAGCTGCGGTGCAGTTTGGCCCAGTGTGGTCATACCTTAAAGAAGCAGCGCAATACTACTGCATATTTCTTTTGGTGAATGACGAGAACCGGAGATATTTTTTATTGGCAACGGAGCGTTCCATCTTAGTTCTCAGGAATGACAACGCATCTGCAAATTGATTCTCAATATAGGTGGTCTATAGAACACATGATATATTTACTACCATCAGGTGGACTGTGTACTTGTTTGCCACACTTACCTACTTGTATAAAAGAATATCAGCAGGACATTAGTACGTACTTTCAGTAAGTGTTTGAATGTATGCCTTATTTTTTACTTGAAAGAACTTAATGGACGTGAGAGCTTTAAATCTCGCTTGATGTAAGACTTTTTTTCGTAACTCAGTGGGGACGACCGTTGTGTCCAACCAGCTCTCATCCGTTAATTCTACACCCTGTAAACGATGATGAGGATCAAATATTATTATTATAGAACAACTTTAACTACGTTTTTATTTTTCTGTTTTGTTTTGAATAACACCTATTACCGTTCCGTTCTTTTTATGTGTTGTTTCAGGAAGTCAGAAAATATTGAAAACATTTATTTTTTACGTGTTTTATATAAAATTACAGTTTAATATAAAACTAAATTATTATTTATATTATTACATTTATGCAAAATAGGTAGGTAGGTCTAGGTAATCTATAAATTTTATCACTTACTTAACTATATCTTCAACGGATTAAGTTAAAGACGATAAAATACAATATTTATTTATGATTTTACCGAATTGTATTGCCACTGTAATTCGTAGAACGCCATAATTCTAGATTTAATAGCTTGACTCATATTATTTTCCTTCATGAATTTGTCAATGGTAATTATCACTTCCAAAAATGCTGTTTTTGTTCTGAAATTTGTATAAACTACTTTTCAATATCGATCGCTTATAATGTACTATTATTTTTAGTATTTAGTAATTTTTAATAAGCCTGTGTTGTAGTCAGTACCGTCTTTACCATAAGGGTTTACCACACGGGGCCAGTGCCCAGGGCCATCGTCAAGGGGGCCCCATTGACGAAAGGCACCGAACTTATTCGCTTACGCCATAAAATATTTTGTCTATTTTTGCCAATTAACAATAATAAATGTATGATCATAGCAGAAAAATGTGTTTGTCATTCAGTTTTTTTTTACTTACCAACAGGGCCCTAAGTTCTTGTGTGCCCAAGGGCCCCGGTATGGCCTAAGACGGCGTTGGTTGTAGTAGGACCACAGAAGTCTAAATACCTTATTATTTAGATTTCTGAGAGTAAGGGCGCTGCAACCAGGTACCTTGTTTGTTTTTAATATTATGTTCTTCTTATTACTTAACACTAAGTTCAAGAACATATACTCCTTCTTCATCAGTCTCTAAAAAGTTCAATGCTAGACGTGGGCCTTTCACAAGTAAGAAATAAAGCCTATATATTTACACACTCTTTGGCCCGTCACCGTGGCGAGAAAATACCATGAAACAAGTGGTAAAGTTAAAAATAAAAATAACAACCGACTTCAATATAAATAAAAAAAGAACATCGTCAATGTAGTCGAAGTCAATACGTATTACGTAATTTTTTTATAAGATAAGAGTGACAGACCGGCATACAGTCCGCCTGATGGTAAGTGGTTGCTGTGGCCCATAGACATCTACATCTATTCTTGATTACGAATCAAAATGCAGATGCGCTGTCACCCGTGAGAACTAAGAAGGAATGCCTCGTTTCCTAAAATGGGTCTATTAAATACGCATTATTAAGGATAACTCAAAAACTACTAGTCTACTTGATAAAATTTATATGGGATCACATGAGAAGCACCAGCTCTCAAATAAAAAAAGAATCATCAAAATCAGTTCTCCTAGAAAAAAGTTCTGAGGTAACATATAAAAAATACAGTCGAAATGAGAACTTCTTTTTTTTGAGTCGGTTGAAAAATAATATATACATAGAAAATTCTTTATTGCACTCAAACAAAAACAAACTTTGGTACAAAGGCGAACTTAATGCCGAAAATGCATCCTCTGCCAGCTACAGCAACAATGACTCACGGTTTCGCATGAATTTTGCACATAATCACGAAGTCAAAATTATTTAATGCTACAATAGTATAAAGACATTGAAAATGATGTGAAATAAATTTAGTGGGTCAGGCTAGAAATTACTATGTGTACCTACTTACATAAATAAACTTATTTTTACCTTGACCAATGTGTCACAACAGAGGAAAACTCCGATATACAGTAACCGGTAAGCAAAACGCCGTAAAGACTGAGAAAAGCAACTAATCCCATGTCGCATTTGTCACCAGGAATGAAATCACCATAGCCAACGGAGAGCAAAAGTGTAGTGGCGAAGTATATGGACGTAATTAATGGAAACTTCGTTTTGGTGACGCTAAAAGTATATGAGTTTTAAATTACTGTCTTTAAAGGGTATTTAATTAAAAAAATTCTATACAGGTGCAGATAAACACACATACATAAGCACTCATGCCTGTCACCCAGAGGAGTAGGCAGCGACTACAGACGGAGGTCAGGATCGTATCCTGACCCACCTCTCTCGCCTCCTCTACATCCATATGCCTACGCATACATGCTCATCGGTTAAGTGTACTATTAATTTGGCCCATTTTCAATATATCGCCGATTTGGAAGATAAACTTTCGCTAGGACGTTCCTTTCTGCATCATAAATTGGCTTTGTCACTTTTTCCCCATTCATTCTTTCTACATGACCAAACCACGGAAGCATTTCTTTATTTCTTTCTTAATCCTGGTCACGACATGATCTTGCTAATCACACTTTTCTCTTACCACGAGTTACCACAGTTTCTCACCCTGTCACTCAGATTCAGCCCTAACATACTCCTCAACGACCGAATTTCTACTGCGTTTATTCTACTCCCGTGCTTCTTCTGCCACACCCAACCTTCACTACCGTACGTTAATTTACGGACTAACACAGCATTGTGAATTGCTATACGTGTCTTTTTGATATAAACAATGAGCACAAATTAAATTTCAAAAAAGGAAACAATTTTAATAATTGCATAATTATCTCATACGGTATTTCATTATTGTTTCAGGTCTCGTTGTAGTTATTTTTTTAATGGAATAAGGGTGACAAACGAGTACACAGTTCACCTGATGGTAAGTGGATACTGTGGTTCATAGACTTCTACATTTATCCTCGATTAAGAATCAAAACGCAGATGCGTTGTCACTCCTGAGGGCTAAGATGGACTCGTTTTCAGTAAAAAAGGGTCTCCGGATCTCACCATACGAAACACAGCAGTATTGAGCTGCTATTTGACGCTAGTATTCTGTGAGAACGTGGTTCTTCCCCGGTCTATCCGACCTATTCGTGCTACAACCATAATATCATGCAGCGTGGCTCTACCACGTTTGAAAAGTTAACCTCTTTTTAACAAAAGAAAACATAAATCTAGGATTTCATCCTGTAATACAAAGCTTTAGTCGGTTGGAAAAGCTTCAATCGTTAACTATTAATTATATCATACAGAGCAATCGACGCAGTAACTCAGTGCTTTAGTATGGTTATGCTATAATTAATATCCTATGAGCTTTTGGAAATGATAATAATAATTATATTAATTTCGGCAAGAAGGATAATAAAGATATGACAATAAATATTGTATACGTTCTTAATTTAAAGAAAGAAATTAAAACAAATAGTAAGTTTTACAGTGAAATTTCACTATGTTATTGGATTTGTACATCAAGAGTATTTCCCTATTTTTTATAATCATTTATTTTTTTCTATTTTAATAACAGCTTATATAAATGACCCACTACTGAAAACACGTTAGAGAAGAATGAAGTTAATGAATTTTAAAATGAGCTAGAAATATTTTTGAAACCACAATTTGTACACTGTCACTGTGCTTCCTTTATCGTTGAGCGTGTGGTCATCAATCAGTCAATCAATCAGCATATGTATTGCGATTCGTAACCGTCTACAGCTGAACATGTATGCTTTGCGATTAGCTATTACAATTTTACGGCATTGATCGAACATGGTTTGCTTTAATGCGTCCACTATAAAAAGATATCCTCTAAAAAGCTTGGCGTGCTCAGCAGAGCGAGAGAGTATTTCATGGAATCACACGGCCTCACATGGAATACTGTTCTCATCTCTGGGCCGGGTCACCCCAGTGCTAGCTCCTTCCACTTGACCACATCCAGCGCAGAGCGGTATTCGAATCGTCGACGACCGAGGTTTTTCTGATCGGGTCGATTCACTGGCGCTGCGTAGGGATGTTGAATCCCTTTGCGTTTTCTATCGTATCTACCATAGGAAGTGTTCTGAGGAATTGTTCGGATTAATTTCAGCCGCCCAATTTCACGAATACACATCGCGTCAAAATTCCCGATACCATCCTCACCATCTGGATGCTTGGTGGTCAACTACTGTACGTTTTACTAGGAGTTTTCTTCCTCGTGCAAGTTCTCTGTGGAATTGTTTACCACCGGTGATTTTTCCAGACCGATACGACTTAGGGACCTTCAAGAAAAGAGCTTACTCCTTTTTAATAGGCCGGCCGGTTGTTCATGGGCGGCGGTAGTAACTTACCATCAGGTGAGCCGCATGCTCGTTTGCCCCCTCTTCTGTAAAAAAAAAAAACTATAAGCTGCCTCTGCTACACAACTCCCGCTTGATCTTTGTTTGCTGCTTTGAAGTTTTGTTAATTGATTGAACTTACAAATAAAATATTAAGTAACATGTTTTCTATATATTTCATATACCTGCTTTGAATAACATCATTTTTCTGGTTATTCATCGTTAGAGCTCGAGCGAACCAAGAGTTTTGCGAGCAACGTGCTACAAAGCACGATTCCATATAAAGTACCACACCACACCAGTAACATAAAAGGCTGACGTATGTGCAGTACTTGGCAATCTGTTGAATACAATGCTATAATATTTAAAAAAATAATTTTATCCACAAATAATTAATTATTCATATTATAATACGTTTGTTGGTACAAGGTAGTCTTTCGTAGCATCGGTAGTTGGTTTTGCGTCGGGCTATTTTAGCCGGCCCTAAGTCACTTCAAATCAAGTCACCAAAGGTCGAAAGGTACGAGTATGTGGTCTATGGTACTACTTACGTGTCGTCAAATGTACATTTAACATCTATAAAGCCATTTTAAATTTATCTAATTAGGTACATAAATACTTCATTTCTGAGATGGTTTTGGTGCTGTAAATTATCCGTCACACAGCCCAATGCCTATTCATGATATCGTGTTTATGAAGTGGGGGCGTTATTTGTTATATACACTGAATATTGGGAATTATTTTATTTAATTGCACGCCTCGCGATAATGATCGCCTCCATAAGCGAAGCGTTGAGGTTGTGCTCTACTCTCACCTAATGCACATCCAGTAATTTTCTGAGGTAAAAAATGTCTTTATTTTTTACAATTGCACTTTTAGAATAATAAAAATACACGTATATCGAGAAAAATTACTCGTTTTCATGTTTCTATTATTTTTAAAAGTAATTTTCTGTATTTGGTGTAAAAACAAACTGATTGAAAAAAAATGCCGCGGGTGTCCGGATCTCTGTATGTGTGGATGGCGCACGATTACGGTCGTTAGAATTAATGTACAAAATAATACTTTTTTATTAGGTTTAGAATCTCAACGCACAGTTGCCTTTTAAAAATCACTGAGTAATTTGGTCTCGTTTAATTGTAATTAATGAAAATGTAAAAAAACAACTGGTGCTTTTCCACAAAAAATATTCTCATGGATCTCTTCTTTCGTCTCAAGTATGGAAAAAGAGATATTTTTCTTTTTACATAGTCAAATGAGATTATGAGGCGTGCACTTTTGGATTTTCCAAACTTTTTAGGTCTTTGATGTCGGCGCAATATTTATATTTTCTTTCACGGTCGAACAAGTAGGTAAAATTGCATTAACAGCTCATATTGCATGGGTGTTTAGAAATTAATTATATTAGATACTAGAAACTATATATTACTTAGAATTGGTAGAATATATTTTGATACCTTTATAATAATTGTGTTGGACAGCAACTTTCTTTCCCATTGCTCAAAAAAACTTGTCAAGCGCCACACAAGACATAGCTTGGTCCCTTTGCATAAATAAAATAAATGCTCCCTATAATCATCATAATACATTCTCGTCGTATGTATTGTGACTATATATTCGAAAGGGATCAAAGCAAATATATCTAAATAGAATGCTGGAGAATTAAGTCTGTATTTTAAGATATCTGAAAAGTTTTTGATGTATTTCTTCTTTGTTTTTACAGCAGTCACCAGTGACATAATGATGTTGATGGTCAATGAAATTGCAAATACAATTTCGGCGTAGAAAAAGAAACCGCCCGGAAATCCTCTTTTGATTCCTATAAAATATGGATATAGAATACAGATATAAATGACAATGCACAGCATATACAATTCCCAATACTTTGCTAGGTAGCAATCAGACTCCAAAATCCACGGAAAATTTGAATTAATACACGTAAAGTTTAATTTCCTCTTTTTAATGTGCTCAGATAATATATAAAGATCTAAGCAATTTTCATCGAGTTCATTATCTTTAGTTAGGTCCACATCTGTTTTACCTGAAAAAGCGTCATCAAGTTCTTAAAACAGCTTGAAATTATATACGAAATTAAACATAAGATTTCCATCACCCCATAACATTGCGTGTTTGTTGCTAACTATGGAAAACGTTATCAAGATCTCATGGAGAGATGACGGTGCACTGTTATGTTGCCATTACCGTTAAAGCCAATCAAAAGTCCACTTCTGACTCCCATAGACTGCCTCATAGGCGGATTTCCATATTGGCAGGCGGGTTGACAGTCACAGTTTGAGACACCCACGGGATGATATGGTATTCGTACACCGCAACTAAATGGTCATGGTTTTGTATATGATATGTGTAATAATCTAGGCAGGTAACGAAAAAAGGTGCGATACATCTGGTACAGCGAACGAAAATTCGGCTGCCAAAGGTGGTAAGTAAGGCAAGTCAGTTTTACAATTACAAATTATTAATAGGATACAAATTTTTTATACGTGGTACGAGTAGAGCTATACTGCAGCTATATTGTAGTTGTATCGTGAATGGGTCGGCTCGACCGGGGAAGTACTACACCCTCACAGAATACCAGCGTAAAATAGAGAACCGGAGACCCTTTTTACTGAATCTGGGGCACTCCATCTTAGTCTTCAGGGGTGACAACGCATTTTTTTATAGGAGAGGGGCAAACGAGCATACGGCTCACCTGATGGTAAGTGATTACCGCCGCCCATGAGCAACTGCAACACCAGGGGAATTGCAGATGCGTTGCCGGTCTTTGAAAAAGGAGTAGGCGCTTTTATTGAAGGTCCGTAAGTTGTATCGGTCCAGAAAAATCTCTGGTGGTAGTCGTTCCACAAGAAAGTTGTACGGGGCACAAAACTTCTTTTAAATCGTACGGTGGTGGACCGCCAGTCAAGCAGATGGTATCCAGTTTTGTCGCATTTTGATTCGTAATCACGCATAGATGTAGATGTCTATGGGCTTCAGAATTTACTTACCATCAGGTGGGCTGTGTGCTCTCTTGTAGGGTGACAAACGAGCACTACAATTATATAAATAAAAATTAAAAATAGAATTATTTACCTTGCCGGTATCGTAGTTTATCTTTCAAACATTTGATGCTGCTCTTTTTTCTTTCTTTCGAAACGTAAATATTCAACAACAGTTGATCGTTGCTGGTTTGTTTTTTCTTTCTAAGTCGACTTCTGTCGATTCGTTCTTGTATATCTTTTCGTATTTGAGCTACTAAATTGGGATATGTGATCATTAATTTTGTAAAATCAGTCTTTTTCAAAATTTGGCATTCAACATAAGTAGCGGCTTTTACTGTGCATCTGGCTGTAAATATATTTTAATCAATTAAATGCACATATCTAATGTACCGTACTGCTTAAATTAAGTCTACATATTCATATAATTTAACTGTATGAAAATGGTATTCGTGGTAGAGCTATACTGCAGCTATGGTATGGTTGTAACACGAATACGTCGGCTCGGCTAGTGATGGGCCACGCTCTCACAGAGTTAACCAGCGTTAAATAGCAGTGTGCAGTGTGCTGCGTTTCGTATTTCTTCGCTTTTGCTGGAAACAAAGCGTTTAATCTTAGTCCTCAGGGATGTTGGTCACAACAACAACATCTGCATTTTCATTCTTAATGGATGATAGATGCAGATCTATGAGCCACAGCATCCACTTACTGTCAAGTGGATGCTGTGAATACTTATTCTATGAAGTAAAGTAAATATGTAACTTATAATAAGTGGGTGTAATGGGCATAGGCCTCCTCTAATTTTTGAGAGAGTTATGGATTAATTTGTCATCCGCACTGCTCCAGTGCAGGTTGGCGAACTTTACATGTCTTTTAAATACTTTTATTTTCAGACATGTAGAATTTCTCAAGATGTTTTAATTCACCGCCGAGCACTAAATAAATCAGCACTTAACCATTTCATTGATGCCGGCGTCAATCGAAGTCGAGTGGCTCGCATACTGTGAAACAAACACGTATTCGTTCGATGGACGAGCCCTTTTGTCTTCACTCGTTATAATGATAATGACTAATAAGTCATCATTATCATCATCATAGGATAGGAAGAGAGAAGATAAGTCATAGGTTGGACACGAAGCACGGTCTAGATCAAGCACGGTCAAGGTCACCTGCGTACCTCGACTTCCAGCATATTTCATCAGGTCATGACTATATTTAGTAAGGGGTAGCTCAACTCCATCGCTAGCCATTGCCACTTCAATAAAACAGATCTGCTAGGCCTTGTCAGCTTACTCTCGCTCTGATGGGGATTCTTAAAGTCACATGGCATGCAGAGTACCCTACTATATTCGGAATTTCTCTGCGTCATAAAATTCGTTTAAGGATATCCACAAAGAAGAGCTATCGGAAAAGTCAAAGCTTTAATTTAATTACCAGGTATGTTTAATATCAGTGCTATCTCTCCAAAGCAGGTTCCTTTAGAAAATGAAATCATTGGACTCTCATCATCTTCATCCGATAGTAGCTCCAAAACACCATTCGTTACACAAATCTATAATACATTGAATAAGTACGTATATTAATGGTGGAAGGACAGTATTTCTATACACTTGACAATACTAGTTAGTAATGTATTACCATATCAGTTTTATTTTGATTGTGGTTATAAATAATATCGCCTGGTAAATAAAATCGGTGACTCATTGTTACAGATAGACGTCTTAAAAAAGCTTCGGGTAATTTTCTAAATATTAAAGAACTGTATAGAGGTACTGCATTTAAGTCGTAACAGATCTCCGTTTGCAATGGAAACGGAAGCAGTTTCAGCAGTTTAGGCTTAAATACTCCAGACTTCTGATACCAAAGGTCTTCATAGTACCTATAAGCAAATACTTAGATCGCAAATTTCAACTTGTCTTAAAAAATAATAAAAATGCAACTAATTTTACCCGTTGATTATAACTACTTTTACGGATTTTATCGCGTTTAATTTTAATTTTAATTATTTATTTTTTATTTTTTATTCCGAACGTTTCAAAAAAATTATTAAAATTAAAATTAAACGCGATAAAATCAGTAAAAGTAGTTTTAATCAATGTATAGTGTTCGCGTAAATATAAGAAATCATTAATTTTACCTGATTATACGTTTTGTTGTAGCTTTATCCATTTTTATTAACTTCAGGTGGCTTTGTATTTTCTTTAACTGCCGCACGTATCTCGCACGACGGGAAGTTATTGTTATAAACTGTGAAGTAAGGGAGCCCACAAATACGACAGTTGTCAATAAGAATCCCAATAAAATAGCAGTGATAGCTGAGATTCTCTCAGGGGTCGTTATTGGGTAGAGATCACCAAGTGCATTCGTGGTGAGAAACATAACCGACCAATACGCACAGATAAAGTACCAATCATTTTTTGTTTCTGTGGGTAAATGTGTCGCTGTCACAGACCAAGAAGAACGATATTTATGCAAATCAAAGTTTTTGTACGCGAATAAATACCATATGCAAGTCCACGTATGCACGGATAGAACAAAAAGTATTAGATATTGTACGAGGAAAGTAGTCCATTGATTACTGCCAGCTTGCGAAGACCTGTTATAAAAATATTCGATGATTCTGTAAACGCGTATTGCTGAGACGATTGGTGATATAGTATAGGAATCGAACAAAGATTCACGAGGATCAATGAAGTAGAGGAGCGAGTATGGAATGGCTAATATCATGTCAAGAATCACTCGGTACATGTCGGGTTCAACCAAATTTAGAGTTTTTCGCCACTTCTTGAAGAACTTTAAACCAAAAAGTATTATAACGTCTAATGTAAACATAATGTTTAAACTGAACAATAACATGACAATCCAAAATGAGTTTTCCAGGCGCCGGCAAAATGTGTACAGACATGTGTCCAATATGTAGGATATAAATAAGACGGAAAGGATAAATATTTCCCACCCCGGATTAGAATATATTAGTAAAGCATATCGAAGTTTCCTATTACTGAAATCCGATCGCTGCTCTTGTAAAATAGCATATGTTTTCGGCCATTTTTCTTTGCCCTCGTTGAGTGATATATTAGAGGACTTCGGTGAAGATCGTCCAACAGCTGCAGGATGTATGAACTTGTTCTGCCTTTCTACTTCATTTCTGTATTGATATACATCAAGGCTCAATTCTGCTTCATTTTCATTAGTGTCTGCAAAGTTCTTGCCTTAAATTTTTATGCAATAATAAGTAAACTAGGATATGACTGAAAAGTTACTAAACTAGGATATGAATACAAATTTTTTAAAATAAATATCTCAAGACGAAGCACAATATCTTATTTTTGAGATTATAATTAAGCTTATATAAATCCGCCAAGGTGCTCCGCTCACTACGGGTTGGCGGATTTTACACAACGAAACTTTTAGGATTCCTGGTTTCCTTGTGATAATTTACTTTAAAACCACGTATACGTTATAAAAAATACTTACCCATTGTAGAATACCATGGATTTGATAATTTTAGAACATATGTTTTAATGTCATATGTTATTTTAAGTAATAATCTAGTAGGTTGTTTTTATTTGGAATTTGAAAGTCGAATTTACATTAATATAAAAGTCAGATTTTATATCCATTCAAATGTAGTTTTCAGTCGTTCACCCGAACAAGTCGGAATATCAAGAGCTAAATGATGTTCATAATCGTTGCAATGACGTAATGTTTTTCACAACGCACAAACCGTAGGCCGAAAGACGGACATGTAGATCCGAAACACAAGATGTGCACACGGCACTTCAACCTACAAACACGAACATAAAAATACTGACTTGACGTCGTATTAATTATGTATTGTATTCACTGATCGTACCTAGCGCAGTGTCGTAAATCATTGAGCGGATGATCAGTGATCACGATTGACGATAACGACTGTGTCGTCCAAATCAACATCTACTGCCTTTAAATTACGTGTGCTCGATTTTTTTTAATTTATTTTGTGGAGTTATGAGGTCTAAAATTACGCTAGATTATGCATTTTTTACCATAAATAATTGTTACACACCTACTTTTACCAATACTAATATATCGGCGGATGAAATGCGAAATGGTTTAAGCGACATCCTGGGTAAATATGTCAAATATTCGAGAGAGTTAAAAAAGTGACTTTGGTGTAAGCTTTACAGAATTAAAAAAGTAAATACTGGCTGTTAAATCTGTAACCTTTGTAAGTTGCAAAACAAAAAAAAATTAATGAAATTATTGTCGTCTTCCAAGACAAAATCCTCCCCAACTATATCTTTAATTTAATTGTGTCAATATTTAGTGAATAATTGGTGCCAATTAGTGACTTAAGAAAAATATCTAGACTCAATATTTTATATACTTATACTATGTTGCTTCGATCAATAGTACTTTAATTGATCGAAGTTATGTTGTGTCAAAATTTTGTTGTGATGATTTTCGGTAAAAGTAGTCAACTTTAAAAACTAGAGGAAGGTTTGATCGAATTTTACTTAGACTGTTCATGGTTCTCCAAGTTTATTAAGAACAAAAGCAGTATTATATATTTTTTATTTACAATGACCCTAAAATATTTTGATTAAGACTAAATCACATTACAGATGTGACTTTAAACGTATAGGCTGCATATAAAACAATCAAAGAATGCAGCTTAAGAGGATGTAGTAAGTCAGCTCAAATTCTAATTTCGCCCCCACTTCCCCGCGCGTCGTATGCTATGTACCGACATGTTTGTAATCACTAATACTGTAAGTAGATAGGTCGTTAGATACTTATTTCATTAGGTTTATCATATTTATGCCTGTTTCTTAACGCCAACCCAGTCGCTTCTTATTTTTATTACGGTTATTTCCCATTTTAATTTTACGTCGTCCTGTTGCGTAATGTGTATTCTGATCGTAAGCGACACAATTGCGATATGTGGTCTATCAAATCTGATGTAGTGATGGGGGCAATCCTGTACGTACAGGCAGTCTG